>CP092886.1:49468389-49561713 GCA_030710605.1 Cordylochernes scorpioides
AATTTTATAGATTCTGGATGCCCTAAAAATTAAAATAGACATATTCCATAAAATAGTTAAATTACAAACCAATTAAAAAATTTCAGTTATAAATATCCACGCTGTGCGCGTTTGTTTTTGTAAATATTTCTGGTGGGATAAAGTCGATATTATAGTAAGCCCGTTGAAGAGCGATTAACGCTTGAAAGCTAGCGTTTTTTAAATAAAAAAGATATTCATTGTGAGAATATATTTGTAATTTTAATACTTTTTCACAATTTTATCATGAATAGTAAGATATAGTCGATGTTTTATTAAGCCCGTTGAAGAGCGATTATCGCATGAAAGCTAGCGTTTTGAAATAAAAATAAACTCATTGTGAGAAAATATTTTGTAATTGAAAAAATAAATACTTTCGTTAAGAAAAATAAATATAAAGTGTTTGGCAAAGCGTTGAAATGATCTTAAATACTTTATTTTTATTTCTACTGACAAAGACAAAAGTGACCGAAGTGTATATTTTTCAAGAACTATGAATGCCGACCAGGCAAGCTCTGTATTTAAGATTACTTTATTCACGACCTCATGGTCCTATGGTTAGTGCATTGTCCGAGTGTTATTTCTAGAAAGCTATCAAAAAAATCCCTTTTTTAAATGCTCAGACTGTATTACTTTATTCAATCAACCTTTTTATTAATAAGGTTTCTGAAACTCTAAATTAAGACAAAATTAGTTTAATTGTTTATAGCTATATCTCAGGGTCTATATCTACCTTTAGATATTGTAGCAATATATTCGAAAAATGAAGCATTTGAATTTTTTATCGATAATATTACGTATTTTAAAGGAATTTAAATCAATACATTCGGCTCTAGAACGAAATATTTTGTGATTGTTGAATTGCTGGGTATACCTCTTAGATCAGGGCTTTATATAACATTTATTGGTAGGTTCATTTAAAGTGGCATTAAAAATAACATTTTGTATTTGTTCACATGGAATATTTTTCTGCTAAATAATTTTTTCTACTCCGCATTTTAAAACTCCATTTTTTTTGTCTTTTGGAGGGGCGTTCTTTTTTAGTCTTAGATTTGATTCCCAATTGGGTATGTAATTAGAGGTTCTATAACTCTTGATATTGTTTATGTATTTTGGCAGATTGAGCTTCTTTTATCCTTTGAGGGCATAATGTCTACTTCGTAAAGTACAATATCATTAAGGCAGGTATTTCTAAGAGCTGTGATAATTCTAGCTGCGCTTAGTTGTATCCTCTCCAGTGATTTTAGATTTGTTTCAAATGCTGTACCATATATTTAATATCCATATTCCAGGATAAGTATAATTAGAGATTTGTAATTAATTTTAGTATTATTGCATCGACTTCCCACTCTTCCTATCTCTTCCTTTTCTAATAACTTATTGAATATGTTTACTGGAGTTCATTTCTGGATCCAGGGTGTAGCCGAGATATTCAGGATGTTTATCATATTGCAATTGTTCTTTGAGAATAATATTTGGTCTTATTTTGTATAATTTCTTATCGTTGGTAAAAAGACAGGTTTCAGATTTTTAGAGAGGTTAAATTCTAATTTATACCTATTAATTAATTAATTATATATTATTATTATTATATTAATTAATTTTTATAAATGGAGTTTTGTTCAAATCCTTTTTATCTTTTGTTGAGCATATAATATTTTATTATTCTCACTATTCTTCTCGGTAATATTTATTGATTGTTAAAATATGATCCACAAACACATTCTAAGCGAAGGTATAATAAAATGCGCAAGAGAGAGTTGTATTCAAGACAACGTTTCTACAAATAGAAAGACAGAAAATGACGCTAGTGTAGAATAATTTGTTCCAGTATAGAGTTGTAATAAAATTGCCGCGATTATATATATATATACATATTTTTTAAATAGAGTAATCCATAAATAAATCTTTAAATAAAAAGGCATATATTGGATCAAAATATCATTTATTTTACCAATATTTCAGTTGGCTGTACACCAAAGGTTTGATCCTATATATGCCTTTTTAATTATATATATATATATATATATATAAAAATGAATGTTTGTTTGTTTGTTTGTATGTCCTGTATACAAATTCGCAGTAGTTCACTAATTCAAACCATAATTTCCATACGTAGGTAAAAGAAATACGGGGAAGACGATAGGCTATTTTGAAAAATATATAAATCAATTATTAAAACTATATATTCAAATTATTCTACTTATCTCGCGAGCAGCGCCTCTAGCGGTGAAGATGGGAGGTAATATCAGCTGACCTAATGTACATGTAAAGTTTGGAGCGAGACGTTTCACAAGAGTGACATCCACTGCGCCAATTTATAATAGTAACGAATAGTGTTTGAATAAAACATTTAATCGGGTAAACCCGGGCGTTGCCCGGGTCATTCGTCTAGTATATATATATGTTATAATTTCAAACATATATATGTGTATATATGAAGATGTGTGAGAGATAATTTCTTTACAAAAATCTATAATTAAAATCAGTTACAGAATTTAAATACATTTTTATATAAAATCAAACTATTGAAGTATTCACATATTTATTGATAAATAGTTGTTTGAATTTATTCTGAAAAAAAATCAAATTTCGCGGCTTCACATCTTTCCCAAGAAGAACGGCGTGCTGATGTTTCTTTTCACTTACAAAAAAAATACAGAGGTTCCAAATATATAGACGACATTGTTCTGTTGTTCATAGAATTTATGTAGGCTTTCATTCCTAAACCATGGACTACATCTTTGGACATATACCTCTTGCGAGATTCGTTTCCGTCCTTACTTCGTAGTTAACATTCGAAATATCTTAGCTATCTTGTATGGACCTAAGAATTTATTAAGAGCTTCTCTGTCAAAATGACTCAACTATTTGCATGAGTGTGATGATCTAGACAAGGTTTCCAATATTGTAATAGACAGGTTTATTGTGTCGCAGCGTTTCGTCTTTAATCAATATCCTGAAATCTGAGGGTGTGTCAGTAAATTAGCTGGCGTGGTCTCCTCAGCATCTATAATTAATTTAATTATATGTTCGTCTTATTTTTATAATAAAGATCGTAGTATAAAAAGAATTGTCCAACATTGTTTCAACCTCGCGTCCCTGATTTAAATTGATGAGTAAGAGGCCTGTGGTTTCCTACTTTGCTGTATTATATGTAAAAGTGACAAGAGGTAAAGTTGAATCCTAATTCTTCCGTTCCACGTCAACGTACATCGATAACATGACTCCTAGGGTCTTATATGATCTCTCAGTTAAGCCGTTGGTCTTTGGGAGATGGGCGTCATAAAGTGGTGCGAAATCCCACATATTTTAGTAAGTTTCTTAACGAGCTTCGATTGAAACGAACGCCCTCAGCCCATTATAATTTCACTAGGAGGTCAATGCTTGAGGATAATTCCGTTCAGTATGAAATTTGCTACTTCAACATCTTCTCCGGTTGGTATTGCTTTCGTTATTGCATACTTGGTAAGTTAATCAGTGCAATCTCAGAATGAATTCCGAATGAGGCTTTCTCGGAATATTCCAAACAATGGCGGAACCGCCGGGAGAAGTATGTGGAGTTTCAAAATATTATTTTAAGAGTGATTCGGTTTACAGCTTTCCAGGTATGCCTGTTTATTTTTCAGCCACAAAGTCGGATACTGTTTTTAGTGACCTAGTACTTTGAAATAAAATAATTTTGCGTATTATATTAAAACATATAAAATTATCTTAGTAGTCTCGTTCTTTACTGAATTTTATTTTTTGATTGAGGCTCTATTATAAATAAAATAAATGATTAATTAAATATGATAGATATGCTATTCCTTCCTCTTTTTGCATCAAATATTGTCTAAAAACTACCAAATCATTTTAATGAACCAGCACTTGGTACGTGGTATCTTTTTTATATCACCAATTTATAGTTTAAAATAATTATTTTATATTCATGAAGAATAATACAGTATATCATAAAATGATTATAGCCAGGTCATGAATTTTTGCATCGAATAGTTGAACTGTACTTTTAAAAACTATCGCCATAATTTCGCAAAATATTAAACAGCGCGTAAATAGTGTTTCGCCGCTTAGATATTCTCCTGCTGGGAAGCCTAGATGAGTGATCCGGAACAACGTTTCCTTTCCATGATTTTGCATATTATTGCTGTAAGTGATATAGAACGATAGCTATTTGGATTTTCTGGATTTTTGTTGGTTTAACCAATGATATTATTCTAGATATTTTCCAATATTTTAGAAGTGTGTGTGATTTCCATGAGTCATATTAAGGATTGGATTTCCTTTATATAGAATATATATATACAGTGTACTCCGCTTATAACAAAGTCGGTTATAGCGAAATTCCGCATATAGCGAATGAAATTGTCTGCACGAAAGAAAAGAAGGGCTTAAACCATTAAAAGAACTCTGCATATTGCGAAGTCGGATATAAAGAATTTTCGCTTATAACGAAGTGATTTGCATGTATAAATTTTTATTTTATCCGTTTATAACGAAGTTTTCTCATTTACCATTATAATTGACTAATATATTATGCATAATATATATCAAATTACAACGTGTGAATGACACAAATTTAATGATACACAACAAATAAGTTAATAATATACAATTTTAAAATATGCAAACATATTATAAGTATTTTTTTACATTATTTAAACGAAATTAAATTGTTTAATAAACGCTTATATTTTATTAACGTTTACCATGGCAGGAGAACGAAAACAAACAAGAAACTCACTATCTCTGTCAGTCAAGCTGCAAATCCTAAGAGAGATTGAAGTGGAGAAGAAGAAAAAGACAGATGTTGCCCAGAAACATAATATCCCACAGTCGTCGCTCAGCACCATAATAAAGAACTCTGAGAAGATCCACCAACAAGCTCTGCATGCGGGAGAAAGCAGTCGGAAACGAGCACGTGGATCTACATATGCTGATGTTGATGAGGCTCTGCTTCAGTGGTTCAAGCAGGCAAGAAGTGCAGCGCTTCCAGTTAATGGTCCATTGCTTTCCGAAAAGGCGAAGACCCTGGCTCTTGAATTTGGATTAAAGGATTTTACTGGGAGTGGTGGATGGATCGAGCGTTGAAAGGCAAGGCATGGCATCAAGCTGAGCAACATTTGTGGAGAATCAGCTGATGTCAATCGTGAGACAATGACGAACTGGTTGACCGATGTAATGCCTAATAACTATGCTTGCAAAGACATCTTCAACGCCGATGAAACCGGTCTCTTCTGGCGTCTTCTTCCTGACAAGACACTTCACTTTAAGGGAGAAACTTGCACCGGCGGAAAGGCTAGTAAGGAACGGATCACAATCCTTCTATGCTGCAATATGGATGGTTCTGAAAAGATGCAACCTTTGGTCATTGGAAAGGCGAAACAGCCGAGATGCTTCCGAGGAATCAAGCACCTTCCTGTTCAGTACGAAGCAAATCAGAAGGCCTGGATGACTGGACTACTCTTCGAATCCTGGGTTCGGCACATCGACAAGAAGATGGCTGGACAACATCGACAAATTATCCTCCTGCTTGACAATTGCGGCGCTCATCCCCCAGACATGCAGGGCCTCACAAATACTTGCCGCCATACATTCTTGCCGCCAAATACCACTTCAATGCTGCAACAATGCGACCAAGGCATTATTCGCAATTTCAAGATGATTTATCGAACGCGTTTAATGAGGAAATATTTGACGGCATACGATGCTGGAACAGCATTAACAATCAATCTTAAGCAAGCTGTGGATATTATATCTGTAGCATGGAATGATGTGTTTCCAGCGACAATTTCCAACTGTTGGCATCATAGTGGAATTATTAAGTCCGATGTCAGTTCTCCATTGGATACACCACAGCCTGCAACACAAATGTGGGAGCAACAAAGCCTCTTCGATCGCATGAAAGAAGTTTTAAAAATACCGTTAGAGATGGATTTCGATTCTTATGCTGACGCTGACAATGACGTCGTTACAAATGCCATGTTATCCGATGTAGAAATTGTCGAGAGCATTCTTCAAGCAAAAGAAGAAGAAGAAACGGACCAAGTTGATGAAGAAGTAGACCCAATTGTCCACATTCCGCATCCAAAAGAGGTCTTGGAGAGTATTCAAACTCTGCGATTGTTTCTTCAATGTCAGGATGAGTCCAAGTCTCTTCATAGGCATCTGTCAGACTTGGACAACATCGAAAAGAGTGTTCAGCACTTGTTACTGACTTCTAAATGTCAAAAGAAAATCACAAACTACTTCTCCAAAAACACCTGATGAGGTTGTTATTGATCTTTGTGTTGCTCTTTTGAGTTGAATAGTAAATAAAATTATTGGTACAAAACATGTTTTTTTCCAACTGCGGATATAACAAACTTCGGATATAACAAAGTGATTGTCATGGATAATGCGAGTTCGTTATAAGCGGAGTACACTGTATAATCAAATTTTTCTCTATAATTATATCTTCCTTTTGTAAAAGGAATCTATATGTGTTACCACCCGGAGAAATAATCTCTCTAAGGTAACGAAGCCTACTCTCCGCCATATCAAGTTCGACGATAGGGCATGCGCCTTCAATAGGTGTCGGGGTAAGCTCCAACAGAGATTATTCACCTTCTTTCCGGTATATATAATTTTAGATATATACTGAAATGAATAAACAATAGAAAAATTAAAAGATAAGTGGGTCAGGTGTTGATATTAAAAATAAAGAAGGCATCTCCTGACCACGAGCACATGTGCTTTTTAAATGGCAGACCGCGATCTAGTGGAGCAGATTAAACTAAACGTTTATTTAGCTTGCTCCGTGATCGCAGTAGTTGCAACCTACTTCACGCTGACGAGCGCCAACGGCGCGAAACGCGTTCGTGGATGGCTTTTCTTGATTTATCAAGAAATTGGGTTGGCCAAATATCACGGAGTAAGCTAAATAAACGTTTAGTTTATTTTTGCTCCACTATAGTGGCGCTCTGCCATCTAAAAAGCACATGCGCTTGTGGTCAGGTCCTTCTCAATTTTAATATACTGAAATATATAACCGAAACTGATTGCTAACTCAATTTTGATCAACGAACTCCAAGCCTCTTCCGAGGATCAACGCAGCGCCAAATATAATGACAGCAGTCACGGTGCCTATAGTTTCAATCATTTATATTGGAGTTATTATGACTTTGGCGTCAGGTGTAGTGTCAACAGATGCGAGGCCTCTAGTTCTAATAATTTATTTGAAGTGTTTTTAAATTTGCCGTCAAATATAGTGATGACACAGACGCGAAACGTCTAGTTACAAACGTTTGTATTGAGGTTGTGATAATTTTTCCGTCAAATATAATGACGCCAGACGGGGTACTTCCTGTTCAAATCGTTTATATTAAAGTTGTCGTGAATTTCCCGCCAAATATAGTGACAGAAGACGTGGTACCTCTAGGCCAAATCGTTTATAGTGAAGTTGTTAAGACTCACTTCGCAAATAACAATATCGTTTGTAATGAATCCAAAGAAAACTATTGTGTAGTTGAGAAGTAGGATTTTCGTTGACATTTATATTCTGACGGGAAGTATAAGTACCGTCCCAGTGTAGGTGCTATGTTTACAATCAAATTCAAGCTGTTATTGCGAGTAAATAATCAGGTTTTTGAAATTTTAAATATACGGTCATTTCAACACATATTATCTTTCCATCATGTTTGTATCCATCCCAACCTAGTAAATTTCCTTCATTTGTTCTAGTTCTTAATCGTTTCAACCATCGAGTCTTGTGCTAGAAAATAATTACTCGATATCCACAGGAAAATACCCATTGGTATCACATAACAAAAATTGAAATACTAAAAGAAATTATCCGTGGTTTTAACAAACTTAGAATCTAAAACTAGAACATATATAGACAAAAATACTAAGCTTCCTCAAAAAAGAATTTATTATATCTCTATATAATAGGATGAACTATATATTATCAATAATTTTTACTTTTTTTACAAAAATAAATACAGTTAAACCTGCCTATAGCGCCCCCTCTAAATAGCGCCTTCCTCTCTATAGCGCCCTATTTTAAACATTAAAATGTAAATTTTTACATTAAAAGTGACCTATCTATAGCACCCCCTCTCTATAGAACCCTATTTTGGTGAGTCCCAAGAGGGGGCGCTATAGACAGGTTTAACTCTATATATATTTTCGTTAATAAATTCTGATTTGCGGATTAAAATTGTGTTACAATTACTTTCCAAAGATCATTTGCTGGTTGGAAGTTGATTCAGAAAGAAAACAGCCACAAAGGTTAGTAGCAGAATATATTATTGGTTGATGTTACAATTATTTTGTCAAAAGATAAATTCTTATATTAAAAGCGTGATTTCAATTGTTTCTAACTTCCTTGACGTGTTTCGGTGCCTTACCAAGTGAAATATATTCCTATCGGAGTTCCCAGTGCGCCCTTTATTAAGGCCCAGCGTTAATTCAGCCGATGTTTGTCCAGGCTAAATATAAAAACTGACGAAATTGAAGTTATTTTTCCGTCCCAATTTATCCCTAAATACCCAATGAATATTCAGCGTCAATTTAAATATAATATTTCATCCTTCATCAAAAAGTAAGAATCTCTTTTGGCGAAGTGTCTCATAAAATTTCAAATAGGAGTCAGTTTTATTTTCTTCCAAAATGGGATTGAATCCTCGATAATTTTTATTTCTGCATAAATATACTCATTTTATACCTCTTCTTTTATTGCAATAATCAAATTTCGAATTTATTAAATTTTGATTTCTTAAAATATATTCCTATTTAAAAAATATTTTGGAAGGCAAAATAATCTTCATATAATTTTATATATTTAGTTAGGAAAATGGTGAAAAAAGCTCATTCATTCAAATTTGGATAATAAGTTTTATAGGATAGGTAACCTCTCGGGTAGGTGAAGTAGCATAAATAAATTTGAATAGTAATAGAAATACACAATTATAACATCAATTATAATTTACCAAATTGTAAGAGACAAATTTTGTATGGGATTTTTTATATTTTTAACAGCAGACCTATATAGATGGGAAATAGTTTTTGCGTCCATAGTTAAGAGACATGTAACTTTTTACTGATCAATATTTTCCTGTCAAAATTCCCAACAATATTTGGGCTATAAAATTGGCCTAGATACTATGCCAGCTAAACACCTCTCTGTCAAATTATGAATATTTCATGAATCCTTCGCAGATCTCATGAAATGCCCTGAACTGAGGAGAAAAATTAGATGAAATTTTGGTCTCCAAGTGGGCGTTCCGTTTCAGCAAATCTGGTGTTATGGCTTTGTCACCGACTCAATTCTGCTAGTTTTCAGAGAGGAACAAAAATTATGCATATCTATTTCATCTAATCTTCCAAGTTAGATGACATTTCTTTATATAATATATATTTCAAAATAGTATATATATTATTTTACAAATATTATGTATATATTTTGTATTTTCTATTGATAATATAAAAATACTCTACTGAAAACCTTAAACACTTATAAAAATAAAATATCTATTGCAATTTGTAAAATATTGCTAAAACACCTGAATGGATTAGAGGATTTATAAAGAATTGGTAGTATAAGTTTCAAACTTTTATTCACAAAGCGCTACATTACTTCGAAAATAAACGCTATATTTGCTCATGCATTAAACTTCAAAGCGTTATGATATTCGATCTTTTGGTAAGGAAGGCATATACCCTCTGGAATTCTTTTAAAAAATGAAAGTTTTTTTTTTATGTTGCATGTCCATATATCTCCGAGCTGCTGATCTCTAATTATTCTTTTAATAGGCTTTATATTCTTTCAAAAATATTACTAACAGAGCTCTGCTAATTTTCGTGGATTAGCAATCAGAAGGTCTTTCTGTAAAATGCTTCCTTTTCGTGATATAATGTATGATTCTAAAGAACTTAGCTGAGACACTTATTACGACTATTTTTAGTATCTAATAAATTTCAAAAGTTTTTTAAATAGAATAAAGGCAGTGGAGGACTTAAGTTGCTTTTGTGGTATTGAGAAACAAACCTCAAGACATTTACTGATCGATTGCCCAGCATTTCAAGATTATAGAATGAAGAATGAACTAGTTGTTTGTGAACTTAACGATTTGATTTCCGATAAAAATCATATTTAAAGTTCAATTCACACACACACACACATTTTGTAAATACATTCTAAACTTTCTTCAAAATCTGGATCTCTAATGTTTTCATGCGTTGAATAATGTAAATAACTTATGTAATTAAACTTTTCTCATTGTTTGGCGCAAGTATCCCTTGTGGGATATAGCGCTTTGGAAATAAAATAATTGTAATTGTAATCTAATAACAATTCCGTTTTTTACTTTACCTTTAAATAATTTTGAGGCTCTCCATTTTACTCTCTCTCCTTGATTTGTATTATCCTTCTGTTGAGAGAAAGTGTTGGCCGAGGTAGAGTCTGGGATCACTAGAAACTGTATTTGGCCGTCCTCCAGAACTTCGTCTCAAGGTCGTCTCATACAGACACTATCAGACAGACGCTCATTAAATTTTCATTAGAGAAAATTCTAAATTCTTGTAACCGAATGAAAAGCAAAATAGAATGTCAAAAATATTTATTACTCTTTTGAAGCGAATAAAAGTTTTTTATATATGTTTAATTGTATCTCTCTATTTTAGTATTTTTAATTGACTAAACCCCAAAATGTTTTTCTAAAATATCCAAATAAATTACACTATTATAATTAACATTTTAAAAAAAGAGCACACTTAAATACCTTGAGTCTAACTTTTTATTTCGCTTATTTCATATTACTGCTTCTTGTTTGTGTATATTACTGTTTAATTCTTTTGTCTCTTTCGAGATTTTATTATCTCTTCGGTTATTATATACACTTAGTAATTTTAAACTTTAATTTTCACAATAATAGTTAGTGATTTTAAAGCTTCTAAATGCCATACACCAGTTTGCACCACCACTCTGAACTTTGATGCGAGGTTAAGACTCTTTTGAATCACGGAGAAGAGATTTTTAGGCTAATTGCCAAAGAAAGTGTAAATAATATTGAATGATTAAAGGTAATTTTTTATATTTTTAACTCTTTGGTTATCCTGATTCTTTTATAAACAATGGAAACTCTCACCATAGCAAAGAGCATGAAATACGACAGGGCATATTAGGATTGGTGAGCCATCTAAACAAAATGCTTCTTAATCAATAATACAATCGATGAATGCACCATCAAATACATCCGATATATATTTTCAAAAGCAATTTTATTCTGCATGCCTGGACAGAATCGAGCTATATATATACAGATAGCACTGAGTAAAATTATAAATTTGAACTATTTTTGACACGTATGATTCTTTAAAAAATAAATCAATTTTCTACTGCCCTTACTGCAATGATAAAATAAAGGTAAGACCTGGCTCATCAGTGGTGAACCCTCCCAGTGGTTTCGCCAGTTTAATATACCCTACCCCTGTAATATTGCACTTTAAAGTTTTTCTTTTATACTGATACTGAAGCTAGACTCTTGGAAAGAGTATTTTAGATTAACTATGGACATAAGCTCTGAGGGAAGTAGATATACATACAAATATAAATATACAATATGCTACGAGCTTTTATCTTCTGAAAATTGCAAGTGAAGTATTTTAAAACACAATATTGTGATGATGGGATCTGATTTATCTATAGGACGGCATTTCAAACTTTTGGATAGTATGGCTATTTCATCTTGCGTTATTTGGCTTGAGAGAAATACTTTCCATGTGTTTTCATTTCTGATCATATTTGAAGCATTATACTTGTTTGACCAACGTTTCAGTTTTTATGTTCTGTCATTTTCTATACTGGATTTTGATTTTTCTATTTCAAAGTTGATTCTGGCTTTCATTTCATGGAAATTTGATATTAAGTTGTATTGGTAAATTATGCATATATGATATTTGATGGATTTCTATTCAAATATTTCTGATATTAGAGTCACGTCCTTTTTTTCTGGCTTTTAGTAATTTTATATTTCCTAAAATAAAACAAACAATATTACAATTTGTAAATATAAACTGACTGAATAAAAGATATTATAACATATAGTAATATTTAAAATCTAGCCAAACTTATATATATATATTTAATTAAAAAGGCATATATTGGTAAAATAAATTATATTTTGTTCCAATATATGCCTTTTTAATTAAAGATTTATTTATGGATTGCTCTATTTAATATATATATATATTAAAAATAAAGAAGGCATCTCCTGACCACGACCACATGTGCTTTTTATATGGCAGAGCTCATAGTATCAGTATAAAAGAAAAACTTAAAAGTGCAATATTACAGCGGTATGGTAGATTAAACTGGCGAAACCACTGAGAGGGTTCACCACTGATGAGCCAGTCCCTCCCATTATTTTATCATTGCAGTAAGGGCAGTAGAAAAATTGATAATTAGTATATAACGCGCGCGACGTTTATATTATGCGTTTTATGTAGTCCTGTAGAAGGCAGGGATGCCTGAAAGCTTGAGATAACATAAATAAAAAGAAACTCACTTCCAGAAACCTGTTGTATTATTTGATAATATTTAGATATTTAAATCAAGTAAAAATATCAAGATTTAGTTCATCAATACATCATTAACTCTTTTAATTTTGAGCCAATTCACATTGGGGGTTCAAAAGAGTTGTTGCGTACTTTAATGAAAGCTCCACGTAGCCTGTCAGAAACGTCAACGAGCCCAAGACGAGGTATCGTGAAGCCGTAATGGCGCGGTAATTATTTCAGCCACGCTAGCTCGGACCGAAATACTCGCAGCTAAAATAAGAACGTGCTTTATTGGCTGATGCCCTTTGGATTGGAGTTTTATTACGTTGGTGGATTTTTGACATCACGCGGCTTTTCATTAGAACAGATTTTACGTTCTTTTTTTCAATTCTGACGCTCTTTTCTAGTCTAATATTTCTTCAGTAATAAGAGTAAATATTGGTTATATAAGTTTATTTGGTCTTATTTACTAAGAAGAAATTTCAAAAAGATATTTATTAGACAAATACATTATCCTAGGAATAACAAGTAAAAGCATTTTCAATAAATTTGGAAATATGGATCCTTAGAAATTAGCATTCAGAAGAACTATTTTTAGCAGCAATAACAGCAATTATACGCCTGGGGATTAAGTCAACCAGAGTTTGATGGCATCTACTGACACAACTTCCCATGCAGGTTCAACACGATGCCACGGTGCATTAACAGTAGTAATTGGTGTGAGGCGATGAGCCAGACGCTCGAAAATATTGACCAGACGTTTTATATTGATGACAGATCAGGAGAACGTGCTTTCCGGGTAGCAGCTGAGCATTTTCTGTATATAGGAATGCCCTTACAATGCCGGCAACATACAGTCGTGCATTATCCTGCTGAATCGTAGAGTTTCCCAGGCCTTGAATGAATAATAAAGCCATGGTCCTTAGCACTTATGAATGAGACAGGAACTGCTGAAAGATATGGAAATTCGAACAAAAGGACCGAAATCTGTGTTTAATGGCACCCCATACCACCACTCCAGGTGATGGGCCAGTGTGATGATGTCGAATGACGCTGGCAATGTGCCATCTTCTCGATGGCACCAAAACATAGCTGAGCCAATCATAGCGCTTAAAACAGAATATAAATATTTCTGAATAAAAGACTTGGCGCCATTTCGGCGATCAATTTAGTCGTTTATCATCACATTGAAGGGGCACCTGTCATCTACTGTCAATGAAAACTGAAGCCATGGTCGCCGAGTTGATTCCCCATGCTGCTTACATAGTCGTCGAACTATTCGTGTAAAGACATTGTTGACTTGCAAGCGACTCCATTTCTTGACTAAGGGCTCTTGACGTGGGTATACGATTCATTAAGGCTATGCGGGTTCCATGTCGCTCTTCTCGACTGTTATCGATAGCAGACCGCTGAGATCCATTACGTTGTTTCGTATAACTGTCAAAAAAACTACAGAATATATAATATGTCAACAGTTATGGAATCGACCGACGCGAGAAGCAATACTGCGGTACGGTGAATCACAAACCTGGTAGGCTAAAATTCTACCTCAATAAACTCATTAACGGGTTACACGAGTTGAGACAACTTTCCGCAACGTAGCAACGTTTTAAATGTAATTTCTGTATGATATATTTTCTGTACATTCTCTTCAACACATTTTAGGTCTTCCCATCCCTGGACACTTTTATCTTTCCGTTCGTCATTACTCTTCATAATTCATCCTTTCATACCTCATCCAAAAAGGTTAGAAATAGTCGATATTTCACCTTGAAATAAAATTTGATTTTTCGTAAAAAGAAACTCATGCGGTGTAGCTTCTCAAGTGTCGTCTTACATTTTAGGTATAGCCCTCGGCGCTTATCTTACATAAATGTGTTGGAAATTTATTAATTCAAATAACAAAGCATTTTCTTCTTATCGTTCAAATTCAATGCCTATAGGCGTGTTTCATTTTTGGTGTAGCAATTTTATTGGATCTTATAGTATTGAGAAATAATTTTGTTTTGCTTTCAAAATCCATTGTTAGTGAATATAGGTATAGCAATTATGTTCGTTGTCTTATCTCTTAATGCTTATTTTTTAATGAAAGACACACACATATTATATGAAATATTAATTTAAAAAGGTCAGGTGTTGGTATTGATATCATAAAAGGCATATTCTGAACACGAGCACATAAGCTTTTTAGATGGCAGTGCGCCATTCTGTTCCACTAAATGGCGCTCTGCCATTTAAAAAGCTTATGTGCTCGTGGTCAGAATATGCCTTTTTATTTCAATTTATTATATATATATAAATAAAAATAAATAAACTATATAAATTCTTTTGATGAGAATATTGTGGCTTTAGACAAATTGATTGCCACTACTATATAATGTTCAGTATGAGATTTGACAGAGAGAAAAGAAGCGAGGAATACATTCTAATTTGAGAAGAGCGCGTCAGGCCGGCATTGATGTATCACCGGGCTATCATGTCCAACACCTGCTTTTGCCAATCGATCATACCGGCCCTTGAATAAATTGATTCAAATGTGGGGGCTTCCTTGGCACACATTGCCTTCTGGCCACCACCTCAATATCCTTCTTATTATTTATTAATTACATTATCCCACTCTATCATTGTGGATTTTCTTCTCTGCTCATTTATACTTCATTATTATTTTCTATATAATATATTTATCACAACTAAAGAAATAGAGAGAGAGAGTTCGATATGTAATAACAAGATAAATCAAGTACGAATTTGAAAAAAGAGAAAACCTTTCTACGAATATGGAATTTAAACCGCTATTTAAAGCTAGAAGTTCAACATAAAGCTAGCCTGTTGATCTATTTATTGATGGAAGTTCACGTATATATGATATGTAAAGTAAAACTAAGAATTTCAAAGAAGATATAAATGAGAAGAATACTCTTCGCTCATAGAAATAGATATATGCATAATGATATAGCTTTATAAAACAGGATTGATTATTTCAAAATAAGTATATTTTAACGAAAAACTCGATCGGTAGAACACCAAACATTTCCAATGTGTTATGGTTGGCTTCTTTATTGTAAGTGAGCTTAGCTTCACATAGCCAGATAGAAATTTAGCTCAAAACTATTTCTCCGATGTTTTATATATAACATAGCATCAGATGGCGTGATCAGGAATGATGATGCGCTTCTACCGCTTCGGTCACAAGTTCTCAGATGTAGTTATTAGATATCTCACTTGGTAGGTGAAGAGCAAGGCGTCAATGTAGGATTCTATCTCAAAGTTTTGGAATAAATAACGAATTTTGTTGGTCCTCTTTTGTTTAGCTGTATTGTAAACAAAGGTTACATAGGGTCAGATTTGGTCCCAGTCTTTCTGTGCAACTCCAGTATATATGAACAACATTTCTCCAAGGGTTTTGTTGAATCTCTCGTACAGAGAGCGTTGGTGTGAAGTTAATGGGCTCTTTTAATTTTTTCTTTTGCTAATTCTACACAGGACCTTCATTTCTTCTATCAGATGAACATTGAAATTCTTTCCGCTATCTTTGATCATATCATGCTTCATGATGACGTCTTTTCGACTATAAACCTATATGTTTGAATCTTTCTGCCTTCTGGATTCGTTTTAGCTATGGCATCCCTAGTCATATAATCTATGCACACAATGATCAAGCGGTTCCCATCACTATAAACTGGAAATCCCTGAGGAGATCACCTACGACATTATTAAATGGCTTTTATACGGATGGTATGGTACAAGTTGTCCAAATGGTAGTCACGATAGTGTCTTGCTTCGTTGACAACTTTGAAAATGTATTACATATTGACAAACAGTGCCGTAATATACAGGATGAAACAATCGTTCCTTCACTTTATATATAAAATATTCAAAATTATGAATGTGTCCAACAGTAGCCATTGCAAATTTTCCATATCTTCTAATCTTAACTGCCTACGGATCATCGTAAGCCAGTCTTCCTTTGTGTTATAGTTTTTCTTTAAAAATATACCGTATGGGTGTGTTTAAGATTTGTTCAATGTATAATAAAAATATTTAACAATAAGTTTCTTTTTTTTAAATTCATTATAGTATGCAAACTTTCGAAAATATTCTCTCCTATAATGGCTCGCCTAAAATATGATAATAAAAGATTGACAATTTATAAATATAAATATTATAATAAATAAATAGAAAATATACTTCTTTCGAAAGATTGCTTCTGCGTTTTTTGCTATAATAAAAACTTATGTGTGTTAATTCTTTACTTAGAGTCTTAAAAAAATAACCGCATGCTGTTTAAGTTTATATTATTTTTGATCTATTATATATTAAAATCAAAAATGGCATTCCTGACCCTTGAGCACATAAGTCTTAGAAATGGAAGAGGGCCATCTAGTGGAACAGAAATCAACTAAACATGGATTTAGTCTGTTCCCTGATATTTGGCTAACCCATTTTCTTTATTTATCCATGGTCGTTCATTTGGGGTTTGCATAGACCTATGAGAGACCGCGTTAGAAAGAGATTCTATTGGTCTGGACTTTATAGTAGTTTCCCAATACATTGCTTATTGTAAAGAATGCCAACAAAGGAAGGGCGTACCTCATAAACCCCTTGGACTACTAGTCCTAATACCGCCCACTAACTCGCCTTTTTAAATATAGGAATTGTTTTCTGGAAATATTCCTCTTATCTCGCGCGGGAAATAGATGGATAATAGTCACAACTGATTATCTCACCAAATTTGCGATAACAAAGGCCGCGACCATAGCGGAAGCTCTTGAGTTAGCAACCTTCTTTATTGAAGGCATCAAACTCAAGCACGGCGCTCCTCGGGAAATCATCACTGACAGAAAAGGGAATTCCATGTCTCAGACCATAAGAGAAATGAATGATTTAAACCGAAATATTCCTATATTCACCACGGCGTACCGCTCTCAAACGAATGGTTTGACAGAAAGACTCAACAAGATCCTGACTGACTTGATCTCGATGTATGTTGACATTGATCAGAAAAATTGGGACAACATCCTACCATATGTGACCTTCGCCTACAATACCGTAATGCGATTACAATACGTGTAATGCGATTTTCAACTTTAACGCTACTGTTCCAGCCTTAAATATGCAAAATTGTTAGAATTTACTTTTGTTAATTATTGTTAAATTATGTAAATTTTAGAAATGTATATAATCTTGATTTTAGAAAATAAAGATAGTTATTGAGTTATTAATATATACGTGGTTGAGTCATTAGAGTTGGTGAGACGAGAGTTATAAAAGGTATACGTGGTTGAGTCATTAGAGTTAGTAAGACGAGACAATAGCAGTTATTCAAGTTTAAATGAGTTATAGTTAGCTCGCTGAGTTAAGAAGCATATAATTAAAACCAGCGTTAAAATAAGAATTTAGCGGTGATTCCTCCTTAGTGCCAGGAGGCCAAAGCCAGTTCGATTCATGGTCCCTCGATATCTGGATTAGGATTTGAAACAGAAGAAATTTAGCAAAAACTCAGCGAGAATACAATGCAAATGTCTCGAGACGAAAGGATCCTCCAAAGAAAGTTAAGTTGTCAGATAAGGAGAATTGATGGATTTATTGAAAGTGTGGATTCAATTATTGAGGCAGGTGAAAGAATACGCTTAGAAATAATGGGTGAAGAATTAAAGGAGATCAAAGAGAAAATTCAGAAACTCTACGACGAGCTGTTTTCTTTGGATGAAGTTGATATAGATAAAGAAAGTGAGGCATATGATGGTTCAATGAACAAGATTGGAAGCTTGAGGGTAAAAATAGAAAATGAGAGAAAACTCATAGACAAACTGGCGGACATAAAGCCAAATGGCTCTCAGGCAAATATAAAATTGCCTCAATTTGACTTACCGATATATGATGGAGATATGGGCAATTGGATCAACTTCAAAGAGCTATTCCTCACCACCATCGATGCACATCCAGGGTTAACTAATATACAGAAGTTACAATATTTGAATTCAGCAGTAAAAGGCGAAGCGGCCAGATTAATAAGGGGTTTCCCTTTACTAAGTGAAAATTATGGCCAAGCATGGAGTACACTGTTATCAAGATATGATAACCCAAGAGAGCTAGCTTATGCCCAGGTGTCAAAAATATTTTTTCTCCGGGCAATTAAGAATCCATCGGCTAAGTGTCTCCATGAATTCATGGATGTTTGTGGTGAAGCCATAAGAAACTTAGAAACGCTGGAATTGAAGAGAAATCAATTAGTGGATGTGATCCTGGTGCACTTCCTCCAGCAGAAGTTGAGTGAAAATCTAAGGTTGGATTGGGAACTGTCAGTGGACAACACTCTTCCTTCTTATGACAAGTTCATAGCGTTCATTTCCAGACATGCGAGAAGCATGTCTTGTGCTGTCAAGGAATGTTCAAAAAGGGAAGAAACCACCGGATCGAGATTTTCCAAATGCCAAAGCTACGGGATGCTAATTGAGAAATCGGACACTTGCATATTATGCAAATCTAAGCATCATCCACTATACATGTGCAACTTATTTTGCAAAATGCCTTTAAAAGAAAAATTAAATGTAGTGAAAGGTCATAAATTGTGCTTCAATTGCTTGAGGAAAGGCCATTTCTCATGGAATTGTAGGCTGAACCAACGATGCAAAGTATGCAAGGGGAAGCACCACACAATGATTCATTATGATAAACCGAGCACGGAAGGCGCTTCGGCCCAAGTTGAGAACACAACTCCGAAGGAACATGAAAGTGCTATCAATTTAACTAATACTCAACAGGCAAACTGCAATGATAGCCACGTACTACTCGCAACGGCTAGAATCAAGATAAAAAATGGACTCGGAAAGTTATGCACCTGCAGAGCCCTACTGGACAGCGGTTCCCAAGTCACCATGATAACAAAAGGATGCTGCGAAAGATTGGGACTTGTCCAAAGGAAATCAGATCGGATGATTATAGGGGTTGGAAACACACCAGTGCAGCATTCTTCATCGACAGTAAGTGTGACATTTTGTCCACTGAATAATTCTGAGGAATTCTCGGTAGAGGCAGTAGTCACGGGAGTGCTCACTTCAGAAATTCCGAACTTCAGGTTAAAAGACCCTAATTGGCCAACTTTGAAGAACCTCAAATTGGCAGACCCAGAGTTCTACATACAAGCCCCAATAGATATGATATTGGGAGCAGATATATACACTGAACTTATGTTGAATGGCTCTATATCTCTCGGAGAAGGATTGCCAATGGCTATTAATACAAGACTAGGTTGGGTACTTCTAGGAAAACTCATGGGAACATCGGAGAGTAATACAGAAGTCTGTAACCTGAGTTTACAATCTGAACCAGAACTAGAATTCGTAATGAAAAGATTCTGGGAAATTGAATCTGTGCCGTCACCGGATCTTTGTACACAGGACGAAGATTGTGAAAGGTTATTTTCGAATAACCATGGCAGAGATAGCCATGGAAGGTATTGGGTAAAATTGCCATTCAGACAACATCGACCGCTTCTGGGTGAATCAAGAGAAAAAGCATTAAGAAGGTTCCTTTCGTTGGAAGGAAAATTGTGTAAGAATGTGAAATTATATGACCAATACCGGGGATTCATGAAGGAATATGAACACTTAAACCACATGGAAAGGGTCCCAATTGCAGAAGTGAAGCGAGAATTGTGCAGATGCTATTACATGCCTCATCATCCAGTAATTAGAGAGCAATCCACTACAACAAAAATGAGAGTTGTGTTTGATGCATCAGCTAAATCTGAAAATAATGTTTCTTTAAATCAATTTTTGCACAAGGGACCAAAAATTCAACAGGATGTATTTTTCATTCTCCTCAGATTCAGAACGTATCCTGTCGCCATAACTGCTGATATAGAAAAGATGTACCGCCAGATAAGAATTCATCCAGAAGATGCGGACTATCAGAGGATATTGTGGAGACCATCGCCAGAAGAGCCTGTGGTGGACTATCGACTACTGACTGTTACCTATGGTACAACTTCGGCTCCATTTTTGGCAATGAGAACATTACAACAGTTAGCAGAAGATGAAGGCCAATTAAAGACTTAATGAAAAAGGGAGGATTTCACTTAAGAAAGTGGAATTCAAATTGCCACGAGATAGTGTCTCATGTCGAGGAAATGAACGAAGAGAGGAAAATTAACTTGGAGAAAGGAGCCATATCCAAGATTTTAGGAATTGTATGGGATCATGTACAAGATACGTTTAGAGTTAATATAACTCTTCCTGAGGAAGTTGTTACCAAAAGAGATCTTCTCTCCAATATTGCGAGGATTTTCGATCCAATTGGTTTCCTCTCACCTACTACAGTGGCAATGGCGAATCTCCAGAGGCAGACCGCGGTCAAAGAAGTCGAGGATTTAGAAGGGCTACCAGTCTACCACCGCGCCATATTGAAGGAAAATGGAGAGTGGCCAGAAGTTACCAAAGCCATCCAATGTAGCTACCCGAAGGTCTTTGTCGGCGACGGAACTCATCTTTACCTCCTCATAGAAGATGTGGAATCTCTAGATGGCCCGAATGTCCGCTCGGTATTGTACCAATACCACATCCCTCACAAAAAATGGATCTGGAGAAAAGTGAATGGTTTCGCTCCAATAGTTATTTCCAAGTCTATCGTTTATGCCTCTCACGATAAAAGGGTGTACTTTGTAGGAGGGAGAATACACTCTAGAGGGAATAAGGTAACTTGCACCGACAATATTGTCCGAGTGAAACTTAAAGAGGGTCGGGCTTCTGTTCTAGTGAAAAGCAGGAAGTCGCCCCTAACTGACCTCTTGGTCCTGGCAATGACATTTGCACCATCGGCGTTCTTGTTTATGCTTGCAGAGACCCGCGACCACTCTACTTACAAGGTTTTCTCCTATCATCTCCTAAACAAAGATTGGCATCTGATTGGATCAAACAAAATATTTTGGAAAGAGAAATTTCTCTCTCTTCAGATTTGCTATACCAACAAGAAACTTTTACTATTCCCTCGAATGCAGTGGGAACAACACTTCTGTAATCTGTATAACTACCGACTTCAAACAGATTCCTGGGGGTGTTATACAACTATTCCGATTCTTGGTGAGAAAGAGGGCTATCCAAAAAATATCAATCACTTTACTATTGTGCAGGATTGGGTAAGAGCTGTATTTGTTCACGCCGGGAAGGAGTCGAAATATTTATGGAAGTTGAACCTGAAGTCTAAACAATGGACTGAACTACCAACCTATGTCAAATACAGAGATAGTCAATACACTGCTGTAGCTTTGGACCTGGTGTTCATATTGGGACCAGCTGATAAAGAGCACGAGACTGCAGAGAAGTATTTGTCGTTCTTCAAGACCAGAAGGTGCGAGTTGCCCAAGTTCGGGCTGCTACCGGAGTCTACCTACGACCTATTACGAAGTTGGCTCCGCTTCCCTTCAAATCTGAACCAGGGTTCAGCGGCCGGGGGGAGTATGTTCCAGCCTTAAATATGCAAAATTGTTAGAATTTACTTTTGTTAATTATTGTTAAATTATGTAAATTTTAGAAATGTATATAATCTTGATTTTAGAAAATAAAGATAGTTATTGAGTTATTAATATATACGTGGTTGAGTCATTAGAGTTGGTGAGACGAGAGTTATAAAAGGTATACGTGGTTGAGTCATTAGAGTTAGTAAGACGAGACAATAGCAGTTATTCAAGTTTAAATGAGTTATAGTTAGCTCGCTGAGTTAAGAAGCATATAATTAAAACCAGCGTTAAAATAAGAATTTAGCGGTGATTCCTCCTTAGTGCCAGGAGGCCAAAGCTAATTCGATTCACTACAATAAAATGATAACCATTTACTACTAACCTTTTTATTAAATACTGGGGTCGGAAGGAGAGGGGAAAATGGATTTAAAAATACAATCTAGAAAATATAAAGAAATGCAGAAAGAAAGGCAAAAAGTGGAATTGATCAAAATACTTAAACACAACAGTTAAAGTGGGAGGTTTGTGAAATTGGCTCTATAATGAGGCCGCCCGAATTATTGCCTAAGTGGCCACATCGAGGACTATAGCAATTATTAAACAAATGAGCCTATTGATTGGGCTCCCTCTTTGATTCTCTTATCATCTCTTTTGTGAATTATTCTAAAATATAGAATGTAGAGAGAGAGAGAGAAGAGAAAATATAAAAATAAATTTCATATTTATAACATATATGATTTACAAGGTTGAGTAATTTGATATCATTTTCCTTTATATTATAATATCCATTTTCCATCCTGCGCATCTTGTATTTCCACATTGTGTTCACGAGAAAAGCCTAACTCAAATTTTACAATGCTGAAGTATATCAAATAAATTATGTAAACGCAATATCATAAAAAATGATGAAACTATGTTGACCTATATACACACAATTTTAAACCCTTTACATATAGGCTTAAATGGGTTAAATGCAGAGAAGTAGTGATTCAGGGTATAAATTTTAAAAGAACCTCCTGACTGTATAATGTTTCCGATAGCTGAGACTGCTATCGGTCGGAAAATAAAATACCACTTAATTTTTTTTTTCTAAAAAATAAAGGAAAATGCAAATATGCTGAAAGAGTGTTAATAGATAGTGAAAATTTTCAGTGTTTATAAAGCGTGATTAAGAGACACTTTTATATTTTATACTATAATATAGCCATAAAAATGTTTCATATTATACCACTAATGGAGCATGCGCAGTTCATTTTGTTTTCTACCAACCTAGCGAGCGGACGGTCTCTGGCAGTAAACAACGACGAACGCCGCCAAGTACCCATTATGATAATAACCTGTCGGACAGACGTCTTGATATTTTCATATCTCTTTATAATAAGCAGAAGTGACGCCCTTATGGAGTGTCGAACGATATTTGTTTTAACCGTGTTATATAAATAAAATCAACTATTTTATGTCAATATATAAATCAAAGGATCTTATCTTTTATCTTAATCCTTAATTAATCATTATAAAAAATTAAAAACTAAATTAAAATAGAATTATAGAGGTTTAATATTTAGAGGTTTATCTTTATTCTAACATCACACTCGAATATCTCTGTTGCATAAGCAACTGTTTAATGCTCTAATACACAAATATAAGGTATCCAAGTGCGATATAAAAATAAGATTGTATTTATATTCTATATAATAATAAACTCGTAGTGTATTTGTTAATAATTATTATCCACTACGATTAACAGACGCTATCTCCCAATTCTATTCTCAATTAGAAATCGCGATCCTTTAATGAAAAGTCCTTTTATTCAGGTCTAATTTTGAGACAAAATAAACCCATATAAACAGATAAAATAAAAATTCAAGTAATAAAACAAACTAATGTGAAAGGAAATAGTACAAATGTGATATTACTTTCAGTTGCACGATAAGGAGATGCCTTTTTCATAAAACAAACTAAGTAAAATAAAAGTAAATTTGAAACTAAAACACAAATAATAATTTTTAACGCTTTTAGCTTGAACATACATATTTTATTTTATTTAGTTTTATCTTTATTCTTGATTGTATATGTTTTATATTGTTTAACTTTGTTTCGCGACTTTTGGCCTGAAAAGAAAGGGATTTTTTTCTTGTAAGCTTGCAGAGTTCAAATAAAGAAAATATTCAATAAAATGATTAAGGCGTCCGGGGCTAAGTTGCTTGAGAGATAGCATCTATATTTGTAGTGGTTACTATCGCATACCAACTTAAAATATATTAAAATTCGTTAAATATAAATTCATATATATAGGGGCAAATATGTCCCAAGTTTGACCGTCCCTATTATCCAGTATTCATGAAAGCTCGCCTGAGTAGGTTAATATCTCCCCGCTATGAGCCAGGCGGACATCTGGGTCCTTTGATAGAAACTTTCCATTATTCAGGGGGGCAACTAAGAAGTGCAAAATGAAAGCGTTAATATTTAATACATATTCTATTGAGTTGCTTTTTTGGGAGATGAATAAAACATTAAGTAGCGAGGGGCGGTGTGATGGCACTTTTGGCACTAGGACCAACGCGTCTGGCCAGTCGCTTAAGAAAAACTCGGCGTGGTTCCGGTTGTGATCAATAATAGATCGTTCATATGACCCGGTGAATAATCGACTTTAGTTGGCACAGATACGGGTAGGCCTAGGTAGCGTGGTCTTCAGACATTTTACCGTCGGGGAAATTAAGTTTGTCTACACAGTGTTGTTTGGATACCGACTCACACACAGCTGACCATCACAAAATTCTCGTTTGAAATATATTAATATCAATTGTCTCTCTCATTAAGGTTGAATGCACCACTTCATTATATATACCTACAATAAATATCTCTCAACAAAGGAAGGTTAAGGTTCCTGAAGGTGACGAAATAATATACATATTACGTTGATTTGATAGCTTAATATGACGATAATTCTATTCTTAATTATGCATGTTCCTTCTGCATTGTCATGCAGTGTCATGAGTGGATTCTATTAGAGAGATAGAAATGTCATACAATGTTTTAGATATTATTTTAATATATGGTGAGATTGCAACAGAACAAATGGCCAAAAAAATTGATGTTTACCTTATCCGAGACAATAACATCTGGTAGCCAGCGACAGGCCAAACAATATTTCAAACAAACATTGTGTATCTGATAATTGTTGCTTATTCGTTTGTAGAAAAAATCCAACGTTTACCAATCAATTTATTTTCTATAAACCAATATACCTATTGGCACCACAGAAATCCTAACAAAGGTTTGACGCGATGTCACGTTTAGTTCACTTGAAAAAAACACAAATACGGTTATATTTAACATTGATAAAGATTAGTTTACCCATTCTATTAGGAAATAGACTACTTTTGATCCAAAATTTGCCTTTTTCACACACACACACTTATATATTAAAAATAATGAAAGCCTATCCTGACCAGGAGCACATGTACTTTTTAGATGGCAGAGCGCCATCTAGTGGAACAGAAATCAACTAAACATTGATTTAACTTGTTCCCTGATATTTAATCAACCCATTTTTATATAAATCAAGACAAGCCATCCATGACCGCGTTTCGCGCTGTTAGCACTCGTCGTCGTGGAGCAGGCTGTACCACTGCGACCAAAAAATATTTTTGGTCCCAGAGGCTTCTTGAGAAACCAAGAAATGGGTATTTAAGGCCAAATTTGCGTAAATACGCTTAACACATAAAGAAAAAACAATGGAAAAATAATAATAAAAAGGTCAAGTGTTGATATTAAAAATAATGAAAGCACATCCTGACCAGAAGAACATGTGCTTTTTAGATGGCAGAGCGTCATATTAATTGTAGGGCAATATAACGCGCCTTCTTATATATATATAAGAAATGAAAGCATTAAAGCAGGAATATTTTACACATAAAATAAACTTCTACTGTCCATAATACGGTGAAATATTTGGGAGGGCTTAGCTCATCAGTGGTTAATCCTCTCAGCGCTTTCGCCAATTTAATCCACCAGACCGCTTTTAGAGCTCTAATACTCTATTGGACGATTCTGCTTATATATGTTACACAGAAGGGTGGAATATTTGGAATGGTATCCAAGAAAACTATGGAAATAAGCTTTTAGAACATTAGCTTGTAGAATTACACATAAATATTTGCATCGAGCAATGCTCTTCCGCAAATAATAAGGACAAATCCAGTTAGGTATAAATTAATTATAGGGAAATTTTATCGCAGTAAGAATAGTATAAGTTTATTTATTCTGAAAATAGAGAAATCCATAACATAAATATATTTAAAAATAAGGCTTATTTTGGATTGTAATAAGATTATTTATTAATCCAATATTTCGATGGACCAATCGTCCATCTTTTTCGAGGTTTTTTGTTATGAAGCACGCGACCTGCTGTGTGCTTCATAACAAAAAAACCTCGTAAAAGATGGACGATTGGTCCATCGAAATATTGGATTAATAAATAATCTTATTACAATCCAAAATAAGCCCTATTTTTTAAAAAGTTTATTTATGTGTAAAAAAATAAATATTCGTGCTTTAATGATTTATTTTATTATATATAGTTGACGCGTTATTGCACTATAATTAATTTATGACTTACTTGCTCAGCCCTTATTGTTTAGGGAAGAAGCATTGCTCGATGCAAATATTTATATGTAATTCTACTGTCCTAAAAGCTTATATTCATCGTTTTCTGAATACCATTTCGAAATTTCCAACCCTCAGTGTAGCATGTATAAGCATATAATTAAACTAGCCGAATGGCCCGGGCAACGGCCGGGTTTTACCCGATTGAATGCTTTTATTCAAATACTATTCGTTACATTATAAATTGGCGCCGTGGATGTCATTCTTGTATAATATATAAATGAGTTTTAAAAATTGTAAAAAAAAAAAAAACAATGGTTGCCTGTAAAGTCGGTTTTACGGGCGAAGATTTTACGTGACAACGGTAGAATATTTATTGATATGAATATAATTAAATTGCACAATAGGAACAAGGAATTGAATGAAAATAAGAATTGCACAAATTTTAACTATGGAAATATATTTTGTTTACTAAAACATTGTACATGTAAACTTAAACTTAACTAATTCCTATTTGAGTGATTTTGTTGAGGATAGGACGATGATAGGAGAAATATGAAATGAAAGGAAGTGTTTCTGCTGTAATGTGTCTTGCGAAAGTCAAGTCGATAGTTGTTCCTTTTAACGTAGTTGACTTAGAAACATTTGATACGCAATCAAGATTATACGTATTTTTCATGAATTTAAGAAACGAGTTGTCAGGCTTTACGTTTTTGTTAAAATCACCACACAGAAGAATCGGTATACTAGAATCAACTTGCACGAACGGTGGCACGTACTGGCTGTTGTGAATGTACGGACCGAGTCCTTGCCATAGTAACATTCCAATATCCTGCATACTAGCTCCTGGATGAATATATACAGCACCGAGTATAAACTTGAAGCTAGTATTAGCGGCGAAGCAAGTAACTTCAGTCATGCACATGTCACCCTTGGTTTTAATGACACGAGTTACGTCTGTAATCGCAACTTGGAACACTTCCGCCGTAGATGTCGATGATAATTTACGATAGATCGCCATTCCACCAGCCGCGTTGGTATTTGAAAATCAAAACACTTATTCAGATCGAAGGTTCAAATTTTTGCTAAATAAATTTGAAATTAAATAAAATTTATAATTGTAAATGATGAAGTTGAAAATTAAAACATTTACTTAAATTAGATGTTAAAATTCTTGCTCAACACAGTTTAAATAAAGTTTTCTTATATCTGCCACTTTTTCTTAATATTTGTAATTTTAAAGAATCAATTCGAAAATCAAAACATTTATTCAGATCGAAGGTTCAAATTTTGCTAAATAAATTTGAAACTATTTAAAATTTGTAAAATAATAATTAATTAATTAATTAATTTTAAACTAATAATTTACTTAACACTATCAACATTTATCAATAGTATGACATAACCTATAAACTCAGTTTCTCAACTTTTGTGTCAATCTAACAATTAATCAATCAATCATAGTTTACGATAATGAAATATCAGTGTACAATTATTTACCTTTATTGTTGTAGTTGTTGTAAATGACGAATCTAAGCACTCCACATTTTCACTACAGACACAGCTGACGATACTTTAACCACACGTGTGAACTTGTATTATGACGCTTTCTTGTTTTTCCAACGCCAAGAACGTTCGAGAAAGACAAAGACAGAGACAAGCATGCGCCGATTCAATGCGCCTAATTCTCTAGCGCTGCGCGCGCAGCACTCTCGTTCGATGACTCATCGTAACGTTACCGGGCGTTACACTTTTTCATAAGTGACTCCCAGCCACAACCTAATTTAAGACGTTGTCACGTCAAAAAATGCATCGGCCGGGAATCGAACCCGGACGGCCGCGTGGCAGGCGAGCATTCTACCACTGAACCACCGATGGGTATGAGAAATGGCCATATTTGGGTATGTTCCATTCACAAAAGCAAACGGTGACAGAATTGATTAAGAAAGAATTGATTATGACGCTGATAACTGTATATAAATTATGATTTTTTAATGGTTATAAGTTTTTTTGGGATTCGTAGTTAAACGTGTAGTTACGTTAAATATAAAGATTGTTAGAACGGAACAAAGAGGTAAAGAGTTTATTTAAAGAAAAATAAAGAATTTTATACAATAGAATATCAAAAGATTTTATATTTTTAAACCAGAAGGGCTATAACAAGGTTTAAGGGGAAAAAAGAAAGAAGAGAATTAAGATTAGAAAAGTAGTTAGAAATAGAGTCATGATATTGTACTTGTGTATATAGTAAAAATATAAAAGAAAAAAGAGAATTCAAAGGCTTTTAAAATATATGATTTGGGGAGGTTTTTTTTCAAATTTAAGTTATAACTATCTCTCAATTTCCTTTTTATTCTATAGTTTGAATATACATTTTGAATATACAAATTATGGTTCTCTGTCTTTAGCTCCGTTTCTACTCTAACTCTCTTCTTTTTTTCCTACAACCTTTGTTCCGCATATATGGCGTGGACCTGCCGAAGCTTTTCCGTGAACCTTGTTATAGTCCCTTATTTAAAAGAGGAAAAATAAAAACAGTTTCTTTTAATTTTGAATTTGCAAGCTTTCGAGCAAATATACTGTTCTTCAACGGGCTGGTACTTTATGTACGATCCTTTAATCTTATTATTAAGAGGTTGTACATAGAGTATCAGCCCGTTGAAGAGCAGTATATTTGCTCGAAAGCTTGCAAATTCAAAAAAACATTTTACCTGATATTAATTTTTACTTTTTCAAATAATTTATGGGTAACTATTGCTCACATAAAAATAGCCCTATATTGTTTAACATTTTTTTCGAAATATATAATATATATTAAAAATAAAAAAGACATCTCCTGACCACGAGCACATGTGCTTTTTATATGGCAGAGCGCCATCTAGTGGAGCAAAAATAAACTAAACGTTTATTTAGCTTGCTCCGTGATATTTGGCCAACACAATTTCTAAAAAGCACATGTGCTCGTGGTCAGGAGATGCCTTTTTTATTTTTAATATCAACACCTGACCCACTTATCTTTTATTTTTTCTATTGTTTTTTTCATATAATATATATATAATCTCTTTCTCATTTCTCTCCTCTTTCATATTAACCTTTTTTTATATATTTGATATATTTGATACAAGATAAGCTTCTTATCGTTGATTAACTTCACACAAATATGTTGTTCTATATTTCACAGGATAAGTAACTTTACTCGAATTATGTTTCAATCCTGAAGGACCCGATGGAGGATTAAAGAGGATGTGGTGCAGGCGCCCCCGTGGAGGTTGGAGTCACCATGTACATCGTGAGCATCAGCCAGGTCTCCGAGGTGCAAATGGTAAGCAGTAACTTGCTATTGTCTGCTCGTTTTAAAATCAAAATATTTTTA
This sequence comes from Cordylochernes scorpioides, assembly GCA_030710605.1. Classification (NCBI taxonomy): domain Eukaryota; kingdom Metazoa; phylum Arthropoda; class Arachnida; order Pseudoscorpiones; family Chernetidae; genus Cordylochernes; species Cordylochernes scorpioides. The sequence continues at coordinate 49,498,386 of CP092886.1, forward strand.
TCGTCGATCAATCAAGAAACGACAGATGGACAGATGGAAAAATTTGGCTTGTCAAAGACAAAGCCGGGAACGATATAGGCTAACAAGCCCTTGCGTCCCCTGTACTCTGCTTCTAGATTTACAAAATTTATTTTTTTTTTATTAAAATCAGCGGGAAAAGAAAACCCCTAGATCAAGCTCCGCAAAGAAACAGCGAGGTGCAGATAAGGTTTGCCCCAGAGACGGTTTGTTTATTATTTTCAAAAATGATACAATGAATTATATAATTAATATTTACACACAAAAAGAAGCTATATATAGTTAAAGAAAACAGAAAAGAAAAGAAAAGAGAGAAAAAAGAAAAAAAAAAGTAACAAAGAAAAAATAAAAATAAAAACAAAAACAAAATAAATGAAAATAAAAACAAAAACAAAATAAGTGAATATATAAAGAAACAGAAGAAAAGGAAATTTAACTATTATTATATTTACATAAAATTTTCAAAATATTTAACAAAATCTATATACAACAAAGAAAATAATTATTTTAGAGGATAAAAATGAAAGATCAAATATATAAACAATAAAGATCAACAGTCATAAGAAAAAATTATTTATTTACTCCCCTTTTCCAGAATTAATCAAATATATAACATAAATATTTCTGATTAAATATTTTTTATAGAGTCATAAATTTCTTGGCAAAACAACTCCAATTCTGATTTATAGGTATAAATTATATGGGGAAGATTAGGGTGCAGAGTTTTTAAAAAATAGGGGCGTGTAATTATTAAAATATGTACAAAAAAATAATAAATGGGCATGATCTGGCAATGATAGTGAACAAAGACAGGGGGAGGGAATTTTAATTTTGAACCTATTATAATATGAAGGAAAGGGACCATGACCTGTAAGGAAGTAATTTGAATAGCCATTGCCTAAAATTCTTCTATTATTTACAAATCTCAACCATTTATATAGATGTCTACCATTAACTGATTTATCCCAAAGGTCCTGCCATAAACCAAGAATTTCTTTTTTAAGAAGATTTTTCATATAGGATTTAGGTATTGGAATGGGTTGGTACGGGGCTGGATATTGATATGCTTCTTTGGCCAGCTTATCAGCTTGTTCATTACCTATTGTACCTATATGGGATTTAACCCAATAAAACCTAATTAATTTATTTTTTTTGCCTAATGATATTAATTAATAATTTGGTTCTCATTATTGTCCAAGTCTTAGATATCTATTAAGGGCTAAGAGAGATGATAAGCTATCGGAAGCGATATGTACAGATTTAAATTTATTGTTATCTTCGAACCATTCTAAAGCTTTAAATATTGCAAGATTTTCTGCCTGAAAAAAACTATTATAATAGAACAATGAATAGGATCTTTCACAAATAAAAATATTGTCATAAATTGCACACAACCCCGCACCAACACCATTTTCTGATTTGGAACCGTCCGTATAAATAATCAAATCATTAGTAGAGTTGGAAGTTCCTTTGTAAAATTAATAATTTCATAGTCAGCAGGATCAAAAAAATAGTTTAGGGAGGGAATATCCAAAACATTACTATTAGGTCTAGAGTTGGCTCTCGTAAGCGTAAAGTGGGCTGTACACTAACGATTAAAAAAGCTGATCCACGCATCCCGCTGACACAGGCCAACTGCCTAAAACGCGTAGGCGAGGCTAGCTTTTCTTAATTTAATTATAAAATGAGAGGGCCAATATCATTGAATAAATTTAATTAACGTTTGATATATATATATATATGCTCATGTACAAAATACTCAGAAAGTTGTACCTTTTAGCATGTATATCGGGATTCAGACAATAACTCTGAAAGATATTACAGCGACCTTTATTGAAGACACATGAGATAACCAAGTATGAACAAACAAAAAAACAGACAGTCGGCGACATCGAAGATTTTCCACTTTCTTAAGTTTTGTCCATGAGTGTATTCCGATAGATGACAATCTTCAATATTATATCTCGTATATGCATATTTATTAATTCTACCACATGATATTCATTCCATATTTTTATTACTCTTTTTCTTTGGTTTTCGCATATAATGCTATCTATTTAGGGGCTGAGTTGTCATTGGTTACCGTGTTATTCTCAACCGACTTGAATCACCACAAGCGCTCCTCAATCTGCACTTCGGAGACAGTGCGATGACATTTTTAATTCCTGCGGGAAAAATTCAGAGTTCTAGACCTACTTTTGGAAATAAGAACACTATCTCATTCTAAAAAGTAGCTTTTTTATAATCGGCTAAAAGGACAGAATAGGTAATTCATTTAAAAGTATTAATTAATAAAGTCGAGAGAGCACCTAATTACAAGAAGAAGAAGCTTCGGAACAATTAATTGAGACGTAGAGTTCGCAGCGTAGCTCCTTGTCGTAATTAGGGCTAATTAGGCTATCCATATTTGATAGCGGCCATCACGTCAGCGGCGTGCCTTGATGGCGGCCACCAAGGGCTAAGATTTTCACATTATATAAAATTGGCATACTCGGAATTAATGCATATTCAGAATTGTTCAAGAGCTCCCTTCAATTGTAATATTTAACTGATCAAATAGTATTTTATAAGGTGAAATAATTTATATAATGATATTTATTACAATAAAATATACCATTTATCTTTTCGAAGATATATCAAAAATGAATTTACCTTATTTATAAAGGATAGAAACGTTTTTATACTCACATATAGGTAAAAAACAAGTAATATATATATATATGGTCAGTTGATATTAAAAACAAAATTGCCATTTCCTTACCGCTCACATATTCATTTTAGATGGCAGAGGGCCATCTAGTAGAAGAAAAACCAAATAAACGTTGATTTAGCTTGTAACAACCCAATTTCTTAATAAATCAAAAGAAGTCAACCACGTACGCGTTTCGGGCTGTTGACCCTCGTCAGCGTGGTGTAGGCTGTAACTCTATGACCATAGATTTGGTCTCAGAGGCTTCCCTTATATATGTGTGCTTACGAAAAAGTAAACTTTATACATTTTAATTAATCGATGTTTTAAATTATAAAAAGCGCTGGAAATTATTTATTCCTGGAAATAACAATATACGTGAATAAAAGTATCGGTACTGGGGCAAAAATATAAAACTACAGAATATACTTCATAAATAGTGCTCGTCAGAAAAGAACCTTACATATGAACCAATATTGCTTCCATTTCTAAAGTTGAGCCTGAATTCATTTTTGGGAACGCAGACAGCTCCCTCGTAGCTCTATGCTGGATTTCAATGTTATCATGAAGTATTCTTCCTTTCAAAGGAAATTTAATTTTGGTGTGAAGATAAAAAAGACCTGGGAAATGATGTATCTGGATATACGGTAAATGCCGTAATTAGAGAGAATTGGTTACTTGGCCAAATGTTACCATATAATCTATGATAAATTGGCGCAGCTATATAAAAGCCGCTCTTTTTTGTTCTTCAGAAAACCATTATGGGTTAGATTAGATTTGACAGACATTTGGCTCATCTTCACATCTTGGGTTAGAATTATTTGACAGACATTGGCTCATCTTGACATCTTGGGTCAGAATTATTTGACAGACATTTGGCTCATCTTGACATCTTGGGTTAGAATTATTTGACAGACATTGGCTCATCTTGACATCTTGGGTCAGAATTATTTGACAGACATTTGGCTCATCTTGACATCTTGGGTTAGAATTATTTGACAGACATTGGCTCATCTTGACATCTTGGGTTAGAATTATTTGACAGACATTGGCTCATCTTGACATCTTGGGTTAGAATTATTTGACAGACATTGGCTCATCTTGACATCTTGGGTTAGAATTATTTGACAGACATTTGTCTCATCTTGACATCTTGGGTTAGAATTATTTTACAAACATTTGTCTCATCTTGACATCTTGGGTTAGAATTATTTGACAGACATTTGTCTCATCTTGACATCTTGGGTTAGAATTATTTGACAGACATTTGTCTCATCTTGACATCTTGGGTTAGAATTATTTCACAGACATTTGTCTCATCTTGACATCTTGGGTTAGAATTATTTCACAGACATTTGTCTCATCTTGACATCTTGGGTTAGAATTATTTGACAGACATTTGTCTCATCTTGACATCTTGGGTTAGAATTATTTTACAAACATTTGTCTCATCTTGACATCTTGGGTTAGAATTATTTGACAGACATTTGTCTCATCTTGACATCTTGGGTTAGAATTATTTGACAGACATTTGTCTCATCTTGACATCTTGGGTTAGAATTATTTGACAGACATTTGGCTCATCTTGACATCTTGGGTTAGAATTATTTCACAGACATTTGTCTCATCTTGACATCTTGGGTTAGAATTATTTTACAAACATTTGGCTCATCTTTACATCTTGGGTTAGAATTATTTGACAGACATTTGTCTCATCTTGGGTTAGAATTATTTTACAAACATTTGGCTCATCTTGACATCTTGGGTTAGAATTATTTGACAGACATTTGTCTCATCTTGACATCTTGGGTTAGAATTATTTTACAAACATTTGGCCCATCTTCACATCTTGGGTTAGAATTATTTGACAGACATTTGTCTCATCTTTACATCTTGGGTTAGAATTATTTGACAGACATTTGTCTCATCTTGACATCTTGGGTTAGAATTATTTGACAGACATTTGTCTCATCTTGACATCTTGGGTTAGAATTATTTTACAGACATTTGTCTCATCTTGACATCTTGGGTTAGAATTATTTGACAGACATTTGTCTCATCTTGACATCTTGGGTTAGAATTATTTGACAGACATTTGTCTCATCTTGACATCTTGAGTTAGAATTATTTTACAAACATTTGTCTCATCTTGACATCTTGGGTTAGAATTATTTGACAGACATTTGTCTCATCTTGACATCTTGGGTTAGAATTATTTTACAAACATTTGTCTCATCTTGACATCTTGGGTTAGAATTATTTGACAGACATTTGTCTCATCTTGACATCTTGGGTTAGAATTATTTTACAAACATTTGTCTCATCTTGACATCTTGGGTTAGAATTATTTGACAGACATTTGTCTCATCTTGACATCTTGGGTTAGAATTATTTTACAAACATTTGTCTCATCTTGACATCTTGGGTTAGAATTATTTGACAGACATTTGTCTCATCTTGACATCTTGGGTTAGAATTATTTTACAAACATTTGTCTCATCTTGACATCTTGGGTTAGAATTATTTGACAGACATTTGTCTCATCTTGACATCTTGGGTTAGAATTATTTTACAAACATTTGTCTCATCTTGACATCTTGGGTTAGAATTATTTGACAGACATTTGTCTCATCTTGACATCTTGGGTTAGAATTATTTGACAGACATTTGTCTCATCTTGACATCTTGGGTTAGAATTATTTTACAAACATTTGTCTCATCTTGACATCTTGGGTTAGAATTATTTGACAGACATTTGTCTCATCTTGACATCTTGGGTTAGAATTATTTGACAGACATTTGTCTCATCTTGACATCTTGGGTTAGAATTATTTGACAGACATTTGGCTCATCTTGACATCTTGGGTTAGAATTATTTCACAGACATTTGTCTCATCTTGACATCTTGGGTTAGAATTATTTTACAAACATTTGGCTCATCTTTACATCTTGGGTTAGAATTATTTTACAAACATTTGGCTCATCTTGACATCTTGGGTTAGAATTATTTGACAGACATTTGTCTCATCTTGACATCTTGGGTTAGAATTATTTTACAAACATTTGGCCCATCTTCACATCTTGGGTTAGAATTATTTTACAGACATTTGTCTCATCTTGACATCTTGGGTTAGAATTATTTGACAGACATTTGTCTCATCTTGACATCTTGGGTTAGAATTATTTGACAGACATTTGTCTCATCTTGACATCTTGGGTTAGAATTATTTTACAAACATTTGTCTCATCTTGACATCTTGGGTTAGAATTATTTGACAGACATTTGTCTCATCTTGACATCTTGGGTTAGAATTATTTTACAAACATTTGTCTCATCTTGACATCTTGGGTTAGAATTATTTGACAGACATTTGTCTCATCTTGACATCTTGGGTTAGAATTATTTTACAAACATTTGTCTCATCTTGACATCTTGGTTTAGAATTATTTGACAGACATTTGTCTCATCTTGACATCTTGGGTTAGAATTATTTTACAAACATTTGTCTCATCTTGACATCTTGGGTTAGAATTATTTGACAGACATTTGTCTCATCTTGACATCTTGGGTTAGAATTATTTTACAAACATTTGTCTCATCTTGACATCTTGGGTTAGAATTATTTGACAGACATTTGTCTCATCTTGACATCTTGGGTTAGAATTATTTTACAAACATTTGTCTCATCTTGACATCTTGGGTTAGAATTATTTGACAGACATTTGTCTCATCTTGACATCTTGGGTTAGAATTATTTGACAGACATTTGTCTCATCTTGACATCTTGGGTTAGAATTATTTTACAAACATTTGTCTCATCTTGACATCTTGGGTTAGAATTATTTGACAGACATTTGTCTCATCTTGACATCTTGGGTTAGAATTATTTGACAGACATTTGGCTCATCTTGACATCTTGGGTTAGAATTATTTGACAGACATTTGGCTCATTTTGACATCTTTTGTTAGAATTATTCGACAAGAAACGTAGGTTTTCAGATAAATTCCGAATAAATATTGCAGCTATTCACAGCTAAACGCACTATTTGGATATTTGATCAGTTTTGATGGCTGTAAACCTACTGAGACAATTATCACCATCGAAATATTGCGGCGGCCATATTACAAGTTTTTAAACATTAAACTTATTTATAGTTCACTTATAATTCCTCATAATTGTCAACATTGCACGGTTAAAGCACAAATGTTTCAATATTGCACAGGTAACAGCACAGCTGATCTTACTATTTTGAAAACATACGATATCTGCCTAAATATCTCAGCTATGATGAATTCAACGACAATACTGTACCTAGATGTGCTTAAAGTCTATTTTAAATATATTGAGAGCGCTTTTGCAGTATGAATTATCAGCAAAAATGGAATGATATTGAAATCTATATCTGTCAAGTTTGTTTCCACTCTTCGAGTTGTGGTATTGAGAATAGAGTACAATATTGATGCTTTAATTCAAAGCTTGGGCAGAGTGTAGAGTGAAGTGAAAACTTACAAAAGCAATAAAAGTAAGACAAGTATTGAAGTTGTTTAAGAAATTGATGAAGGCAATAGATAACTAGAAGCGTGTTGGCAGCATGAAATTGAACATGAAGCAGCAGCGTCTTTTATATTAAAATAATTTGCTCGTTTTTCCTATGCAGCCAACGTTATACCTAATTTATGAGTGTGTGATAAAAGTATAAATACTTTTGAAAAACCCATTATCACAAGCTTCTATATCCCAAAGAGGTGTAACAATATAATATTCGAAACATATATATATTCTTTTTTAAAATTATCTTTCTTCATATATATATATATATATATATGACGCGTAACTGCCGATGCTTTGCTGGTGTTACCTTTTTTTTTCTCCTTTTTTTAAAAATATAATCTAACTAATTATTTATTACAAAAAAAAATAAAAACAAACCTCACACATTTAAATTAAATTTAAAAAAATTATTAATCTTAAAATTTTCATAACTATACTATATATATATATAAAAGAGCACTCAACGATAAAATAGGCAAATTGAGGCTAATTCAGGCGGAGATCGACAAGTATAATGTAATATACGATGCAATCCTTGATGCAAAATACCCGACGAAGAAGAGACCGCTTAATGCGTCTCAACACGACTCTGACCAACAAAAAGACAGGAACCTAGATAAAAAACCTAAGCCCACTCCCCTAGAAGTGAAGACAACCCCTCCGCCATGTATAGAAATGGAAATAGACGGAAAGACTACAACAGATAGATCGACTCCATCTTGATGCCCCTTCCCCTCTGACTGCCGACTGTATTTGCCTCTTTTAACTGAATAAAGACCGTTTTTTCGCGTTATATATATATATGTCGTAAAAAAAGATGTATTTTAGGTACGTTACCAATTCATTCATGCAGTCGTGGATTGAAGTGAAATGATAACTTTTATATCCAAAATTGAATTTATTTTAATGATTATATTTTAAGAAAAAACAGTTTGCATACATACAATTTAATAAATATAATCTAAGTATAAACAAAAAACAATATTGCGTTGTACTCCTTTTGTTAAGGATTTTAAAAAATTAACTCTGTGTTAATTCTATGATTATTTAAATTATAATTATATTAATGAATAATAAAAATATGATTTTTATTATGTCATTTCTTCCCTCCAAGGATAAAAATTAGGGAGTAATTTTCAAAGTAAAAAAAAAAGTATCATTATTATTTACATAGATTATCAATTAAGATGGAGGATACCAATTGAAACTATATCAATGATTCTCTTTATTCATTCTACATATTCTTATTTGTACCTTTGTTTGACAGTAGCTGAAAACTATCCAATCTTATTTGAATTTATAGGTGTCTCCTTCCTATAATTCATAAGGGGATTTACCTCATGAATTGAGTAGGCCTTCTCAGGCTCTCAAGATTCAAAAGGTATTTTGCCACATGCCAAAAAAATATATATCTTTGAAAATCACAAATTTATTTCTCATAATGACGAGTGGTATCCAACATCTTGTTTCACATTTATTTGGTTTGATCAGAATAAAAACATAAAATAATGGGTTATTTCCACATAATGAAAAATATTTACACATGAAGTTTTATTATTTACATTAAAAAAAAGAATGTTCGAATATGAAATGTTCCATATAAAATTTGTGAGGGAAAATATATAGAATCATATGAGTGAATTTCTCAACAAATAAAATCAAAATGTAAAATATTTACAACAATTGAAAAGAAAAGTGTCAAGTTATATCTTATGTGTGCACAAAAATTATATTCTCAAGGCTAAATTTTTAGGCGTAGTTATTTTTGGTATTGTCTTATTTATATTAAGATTTCCCTACCATTATTTAGTAAGAAGAGGGATTCTACTTTTCAGTACCTTAGGTGCCACTTGTTGGCTTGGTTTTTTCTCTAAAGTGGGTATTTTACTTTTTGTCAGTTTTAACTCAAATCCTTCTTTTGGGTAGTATGGCCTCAATTTGGATGAATGAATTACCATGGTAGTTTTTCCTAAATTAGATTGGGGTTTATCAATTTCATAATTGACTGGGGATATCTGTTTTAAGATTGTAAATGGCCCAGACATTGGAGGCATTAATTTTCGGTTATCTGGATGGTAAAAGGTTTGTAACCAAACTTTATCGCCTACTTTAAAGGTGGAAGGTTGATAATGTTGATCATATCTAATTTTATTTATCTGATGAAATTTTAATGTATTATTATAGGCATTTGTTCTGGCAGTGTCTATAGGGGGGTAAAATTCTGATTCTTTTAAGGGGGGATCATAAGGGAGCTTACCATACAGAAGGTAAGTAGGAGTATAGCCTGTTATGGAATGGGGAGTATTATTATATTCATTTAGTACTGAATCTAACAATTTCGTCCATGGTATTGATTTTCCTTTCAAGTTATTGAATTTACATCTTAACCTGGTTATTATGGTTTGGTTAAGTCGTTCATTTAACCCATTACACTGAGGTCTTGATGATGAAGTCAATAATTGTTTAATGTTATTGTTAATCAAATATTTTCTAAATCTTGGTGAAGTAAATGATGGTGCCCTGTCACTTAAAAATTGTTTGGGTTTTTGTATTTGAAAAATTTTGTTTAGGCAATTTATATATGAGTCAGTAGTTTGACTTTTTGAGGGGAAAGCCCAAATGTATCTAGTAGCATGATCTACGATGATGTGAAGGAATTTCTTTGTGGAATTATAGTAATTTAGTCCACCTACTGTGTCTATAGACACAAGATCAAAAGGATCCTTAGCTGGGGGGAGACTTTCCAACAGACCAAATTTCTTCTGGTGAGATATTTTATTGAGTTGACACACCTCACAGTGTTTTACATAATTAGAAATATCTTGAATTAGGTAGGGCCAATAATAGATAGGGGAAATTAGATTTAACATTTTAGATACTCCTATATGGCCGTAATCTTGATGAGCTCTTATTAATACTTTTTCTCTTAATGATGGTGGAACAACACTTTTGATTAATCCTTTTTTCTTTATTGTTAAAAGTCCATTAAATTTAGTATATTTCCTATCATTGATGTTATCATCAAATTGAGCTTGTTTTAGTTCTGGGTCAGAAACAAAATGAGCTATGGGGTATCTGCTGAGAAAATCAGCTTCTTTATTTTCAGTTCCTCTTATGTGTTTTATCTCAAAGTCAAACATTGAGAGCTTTAAGCTCCATCTAAATAATCGTCCTTTTGGGTTCTTTATGTTCTTCAAATACTTTAGACAAGCATGGTCTGTATGGATGGTGAAATGCACGCCATCTAAGTAGGGTAAAAAGAAATCCACAGCATCAATAATAGCAAGGCATTCTTGCTCAGTTACACAATAGTTTGATTCATAAGATGTCATTCTACGGCTTCTATACGCTATTGGCTTTAAAAGCCCATCGGGTTGTTCTTGTTTTAGGATAGATCCGATCTGTTCTTGGCTAGCATCCGTGTAAAGGTGTATAGGATATTTGGGATTATAGATAGCTAATATAGGTTTTGAGGTTATCATATTTTTTAATTTAGAAAATGCGGTTTCGCATTCTTCATCCCATTTCCATTTTACATCTTTTTTCAACAAATTATTCAAAGGGAGTCTGAGTTTAGCATAATTAGGGATAAAATTTGAATAAATGTTAATAGATCCTAAAACTCGTTGTAAATCCTTTTTATTCCTTGGGGAATTCAATTTTCAAATCGTTTCTATATTATTAGTGCTGGGTGAAAATTGATGGTTTGATATTTCATATCCTAGAAAAGAAATCTGATAAGTAGCGAATTTACATTTACTTAGTTTTAGCTTAATATTTTCCTTTATGCAAATATCTAAAATTACTTTTAAATGGGTCAGATGTTCCTGAAAATTATTTGAAAATATAATGAAGTCATCGAAGTAATTCATGCAGAAATCAACATCATATTTATTTAAAATTTGCCTTAAAACTCTTTGGAATTGACTTGGACTATTTTTTAATCCAAAAGATAATTTATTAAATTCGTAAAGTCCGTGAGTGGTAGTAAAAGCTGTGTATTCTTTATCATCTGGGTGTATATCTAAATGGTGATAACCTGATAAAAGATCTAGTGTAGTGAAGATATTAGCTTCTGAAAGCTTATCTAATATAGAATCTATTCTTGGTATGGGCTCAGAATCTCTTTTTATTATATCATTTAATTTTCTGTAGTCTATTACTAGTCGAATTTTACCTTCATTTCGCTTATTCACCAACATAGCAGGGGATGCATAGGAGGAATAAGATGGTCTAATGACATTATATTTTAAAAGTTCTTCAATCTGTCTTTTAATTTCAATGTTGTCCGAGAAGGAAGGTCTAAAAGGCTTTAATGAAATAGGTGTTTGTGAGGTAAGTTTAATTCTAATTGGATCTGCTTTAATATGTCCTATATCCATTTTATGGGCAGCAAACGCTTCCTTATTTTCCTTAATTAATTTAATTAAATCAGATTTTTCATATGGTGAAAGTTTTTCATCAAATTCTACACTATTAAAATTTCTAAAATCATTTTCATTAGGAGGAATAATAGATTTAAATAAAGGAATTACATTATGATGTGTATAATTATTATTATTAGGGTTATGGTAATTAACATTAAGAATTCTACCAAATTGAGTAATTGTAAAACTTTGAAAATCAATGTCTAATTTAAATAATCTTATATGGTGTAAAGAAAGCAATACATATGGCAAATTAATATCAGAGGAATAAAAATCAATATCTCTAGTAATAAATCCTATAGTTGTATTAACATTAATTTTTGAATTTATATTTAGCATACCGGATGTCTGTTTAATAAGAGGTAAATTATTAAAAACAACATAGTTTGGTTGAATCTTATCTATCATATGGTGAGGAATTATAGAGAAGGTACAGCCAGTATCCATGAGAGCTACAATACTGTTATTATTCACATTTAGATTTATATACAGACCTTGGCGTCAGGAGTGTTGAAGGGGAGCTGGTCGGCATTCGCTCGAAGGGGCTGCTGTCTGCGTCAAGGTATCCATGGATCGAGACGGCACGGACATGAAGCTTGCAGCTGGGGAGGCTTGTACGGCCTTCTCCCGAAACCAGCACCTATTCTCAGGATGGAAGCGTCCGGCATGTCCCCTGTTTAGGCAAATTCGGCAGGGGCGTCTTTTAGAACTATAGTCCATAGGGCTTCTTCCTGGATGTCCCCATTGCTTTTGTTGTACTTCCATTCTTGGGGCTGTTTCCCTTTTAATAGATGACTCCTCCACATTTGCATCTTTATTTGGCAAATTCTGCAAGCTTTTTGCGTGAATTTCTAGAAATTCCATTAAATCCTTACTTGAAGGCACAACCCTTGGGTTGTTCTGCAATTCCCACTGTTTTCTTGTGGTTTTATCAAGCTTATCTTGTATGATCTTGACGAGAAACACATCAGATAAACTATCGATTTGGTAACCTAATACCTTCACTGTTCTTACTATCTCGTTGCAACTATCTAGAAGTTTAAAAATTGACTTATGGTTGTCATCGGCTAACTTTGGTAATCTTAATGCATTATCTATTTGGGTGAAAATCAGATCCTTTGGATTATCATATCTTGTTAATAAGGTTTGCCAAACCTCAACATAATTATCGGCTGTAATTGGAAATGCGTTTACCAGTCTTAGGGCTTCGCCTCTCAGTTGGCCTTTTAAATATTGTAACTTTTCAATATTAGGTATTTGTGAGTTAGAACCAACCGCAGAAAAAAATAGATCCTTAAATGAAAGCCATGATTCTAATCTACCATCGAAAGTTGGCAATTCAAGTTTAGGCATTTTAACATGTAAATTTACCTTTTTCTCAGATGTTTCTTGCCCATTATGCCTTAAATCCAATTCACACTTTAATCTTATACACTTATCTATGCAATTTTCCACTTCGTCATTCAAATCCTCATCCTCAAGTTTCTGCAAGAAAATATCACTCATTTTCATCAAATCATTATTTGCATACTCTAGTTTGCATTTCGTTGCATTTACATCTACCATAGACACAATGGATTCGATATTTTCTTCAATGCCTTTTATACTTTTTTTTATCCTTTTTAATTTCTTAATTAAAGTTTCGACTTCCATAATTGATATTCTTTTATCTATATCTTTTCCCAAATATCTTAGTTGCAATATATGGCTTTGAAATCTATTGGAATTCTTCTCGCACAGGGTTAAAATACATCCTGTCGACTATTAAATAAAAGTGTCGTAAAAAAAGATGTATTTTAGGTACGTTACCAATTCATTCATGCAGTCGTGGATTGAAGTGAAATGATAACTTTTATATCCAAAATTGAATTTATTTTAATGATTATATTTTAAGAAAAAACAGTTTGCATACATACAATTTAATAAATATAATCTAAGTATAAACAAAAAACAATATTGCGTTGTACTCCTTTTGTTAAGGATTTTAAAAAATTAACTCTGTGTTAATTCTATGATTATTTAAATTATAATTATATTAATGAATAATAAAAATATGATTTTTATTATGTCATATATATATATTGATTTCTCAGGAAGCCTCTAAGACCGAATTTATGGACTACACCACGCTGACGAAGGTCACCATCCGAAACGTGTACCAGATTTCCCTTTTCTTGATTTATCAAGAAAATGGGTTAGCCAAGTATCACACGGAACAAGGTAAATCAACGTTTAGTTAATATTTCTTCAACTAGATGGCGCTCTGCCATATAAAATGCTCATGTAAGCGGTGCCTTTTTTGTTTTAAATATACTTGGTACATTAGTGCGCCATCTATTATGAGAATTCGAAACTTTTATAGACGCGTATGATTTAAAAAAAAAAATTAAACAATTATCTACTGTCCTTACTGCAATGAAAAATTAATTAGAGGGCGCGGCTTTTCAGTGGTGAAACTTCCCAGCGGCTTCGCCAGCTATATATTTATAATTATTTTGAAAATAGAGCAAAAATTAAAGATTTATTATTTTATGTATTACTACCCTCCTCAAGGTTTATGTCCATATTTCATTCAAAATACCATTTCAAAAAGGTCAGCGTCAGTATCGGTATAAAAGGAAACCGAAAAATGCAATATAACAGCGGTATGGTCGATTAAACTGGCGAAACCGCTGGGAGGGTTAACCACTGATGAGCCAGTCCTTCCCATTAATTTTTCATTGAAGTAAGGTCAAAAGAAAACTGTTTAATTTTTTTAAAAATCATACGAGTCTATAATAGTTTCGAATTATCATTTGAATACATCGGTTATTTTATAACTGGTTTATTTTGATATATATATTTTGATTCACCGTACGCCATATTTTTCAAGATTTATAACCACGTAGTAGCTTACCTTTGTTCAACACCACGTAGCGTAGAAATGTTTCACTTGAAATTATTTTCCTTAATATCTAGCTATAAAAACATAAATTATTGTTTCTAACTTCTGTAAGCGTCCAGCACTTGAAATCTCATACTGGAAGGCAGCAAACTCAAAGAAAAAACAAGCACACTCACACATATATATATATATATTTATGTACCAAAAGAGGTACCTCTCTCTTTAGTTGTGCATCAGAACGATGTCACTGTGCATCACCCTACTAAAACATTCTACTAGTAATGATAAAAAGTGCCATCGTTCTGATGCACAACTAAAGGAGTAGGTGCCTCTTTTGGTACATGAATATCATCCTCTCTTCCGCAACTATATTATATATATATTAAAAAGAAAGAAGGCATCTCCTGACCACGAGCACATGTGATTTTTAGATGGCGCTCTGCCATCTAAAAAGCACATGTGCTCGTGGTCAAGAGATGCCTTTTTTATTTTTAATATCAACACCTGACCCACTTATCTTTAATTTTTTTCTATTGTTTTTCATATATATATATATTATATTATATATATATATATATATATAATATAAGTCTAAGAAACGATCATGTATATTTATAATAGAGTTTATTTACGCGTTGATCGTATGATTTAATTTCTTTAATTTTCTTATCTTTAATTTTTTTCTATTGTTTTTCATATATATATATATATATATATATATATATATATATATATATATATATATACTTGATAAGTAAATAATTTATTTCCTATTTTCACGACTGCACCTCCAATTTTTTTTTAAACAACAAAATAAAATATTCATAACATATATATATATAAGTAGAATTAAGTTCAGTAATAGCTTGCTATACTGACATTATACTCTCAATTCGACTTTATACTCTTAAATCAACTTCGAAATTTTCGATAACTTTCCTTGAAAAATATTATAAAGCCTTTATTATATATATATATATATATATACACATAACGCGAAAAACGGTCTTTATTCAGTTAAAAGAGGCAAATACAGTCGGCAGTCAGAGGGGAAGGGGTATCAAGAAGGAGTTGATCTATCTGTTGTAGTCTTTCCGTCTATTTCCATTTCTATACATGGCGGAGGGGTTGTCTTCACTTCTAGGGGAGTGGGCTTAGGTTTTTTTATCTAGGTTCCTGTCTTCTTGTTGGTCAGAGTTGTCGTGCTGAGACGCATTAAGCGGTCACTTCTTCGTCGGATATTTTGCATCGAGGATTGCATCGTATATTGCATCATACTTGTCGATCTCCGTTTGAATTAGCCTCAATTTGCCTATTTTATCGTTGAGTGCTCTTTTTTGGTCGGTATTGAGGTCTCTGAAGTTTTTTGACTTAAAATCTTCACATTTCTTGAGGTAGCAGGAGGTCCTATACTTCAGGTCGGGGTGCAGTTCAAGCTGTTGACAGACCTTGGTCTGTCTAGAAGTACCTGTCCTTTTGAATACCAACGCGATGATCCTTTCCATTTTAGGGTTGTCTCTGTGCTCGCAGTCTATCAACTCCCTCTGGAGTTGAGAGGAGTCCATCGACCACTGTGAGCACCTGGCTGATGTGTCTTCGTCAAAGTCCTCGGTTCCTGCGTCGGTCCTCGATTCAGAACACGGGTGAATGGCTGTTCCTCCACCAGGGGGGACTGGTTTTGTTTCTTCGCAGAATTCGGTTTCGAATTGCGAGGACGTCATTGATAAATCGGACTTGGTGGAAAGAGCGTCGTCATCTGAATCGTTTCCGTCTTTCATTAGAATGGATTGTACGACAGGGATTTCGCTGGGGGGAGTCTCGAGATTGTCAGCCTCAGCAGAACTAGCGACGTTAATCCTTTTCACTTCAATATTCATCGAGATGTTCTTGGGAAGTGGGGTTTCGATTGTTGGTGGACTTGGTTTTGGCCTTTTGCCCTGGTCAGTACACTCCTCTACGGTGTTGTCGTTAGACGTCTCAGACAGTGTTCTTTTCCTGCCCAAGGTTTCATCATTCGCGGTGGTTTTCACTGTAACTGTTTCTCCTGATGCGCCTGGCACAGCGGGTGGGGCTGTGGGATTGATGACTTCTGAATAAGTTCTTGTGATGTTGGCTCTGATTTCCGGGTTGAATGGGCATTTGGATTTAATATGTCCATGTCTCTTACATCTCAGGCAGATGGTGTCTTCGCCCACAAAGACCTTAAAGGTCCTTTGCATGTAGTCGATTGGGATGATTGCCGGCATGTCGGTTGATTCTCTTCTCTTCAGCACGACCTCTCTTCTAAGAGATGAGAGGTGTTTAAATAGTGGGTTCTCGGTGGGGAAAGGCAGGGGCCTGATGCTGAGGATCTCTCCGAATGGCGCCAGGGCTTTGGTGACCTCTTCATCTGGGATGAAGGCAAGTATTCCTGAGAGAATGTATTTCTTTGGGGGGTTGAATAGGGGTGTTGGGTAGATGGTGTTGCCTCTTACAGCAAAGCCGTTGTTAATGAGTAGTAGGGCCTGTTCACCATCGGCAACCGACACAACGGCCTGGCCATTCATCTTTCCAACCGAGTGGATGTTTTCGTGTCCAATGATTTTGGCTATAGAGGATAGGTGCTCCTCAGCACTGCACTCTGAGAGGGCGGTGAATTGGATGGTGGAGTTTATGTTTTTACTTCTTTTTTCGTATGTTTCTCTTCGAGATTCTTCAAATTTTTTCCACTCTTGAGGCGTAAATTGTTTTCTTTGGGTATGCAAATTGCCTTGCTGTTTGTTTTTCTCTAAAGATGGTAATTCAGCGATTAATGGTTTAGATGTAAATGATTTTTCTTCATGAGGGTGAGCGACCAATGAGACCTCAGCAGCAGATGACGTGTTTGATGACGCAACGACCAACTTGGCCGTTGCCATGGTAATGAGGCAAAGCTACAACTTGTAGCTTTGCGGATTTATGAAAATTATGAAATAAGAAATATTTTAAACTTGATGAAATTCGATGAGTGATGGCTCTAAATGAAGCCTGAGTAGAGATGAGAAGAATGATACAATTTTGAAATAGCAAAACAGACTTTAAGCTGGCGAAAAAGCGAAAGACTCAGGAGCTCGCGCGACGCGCGGCCGCACGGCCATATATATATATATATATTATATTATATATATATATATATATATAATATAAGTCTAAGAAACGATCATGTATATTTATAATAGAGTTTATTTACGCGTTGATCGTTTGAATAAGTTTGACAATAAGTATAAATGAATAGAATATACAGCATTTTTCACCACAATAATTTTTCTCAAAATGTTAAAACAAAGTATACGTATTTACACAGTTCATTCCGAATTGAAAACGATTTACTTAGCAACTTTCCATTCCCAGTAAAACGCTATATCGCACAACAGAGAATACTATATTCGTTTTTCAAGAAAAACCATACAAACATTTTCAAAGAGGGTGATAAGATTTGTGATCTCTGCAAGGAAAATATGGAAACTGAACTATCTCATTATATCTATGAATGCCAAGATATTAGGGAGGAGAGAAGGACATTCTTTTCAACGGTAGACACCAGCCAACTTAGGTCAATCCAAATGATGTTAACCAGTGCCCAAACAAGCAGACTAGTTGCTCAGGCCCTATATAATTTTTACAAGGCAGTAGGTGTAAAGAGGGAGAAAAGAGAACTTGGAAGCAATTGTTCTTACACCTCAGAATCATGACGAAACATCGAGGGGCCATCGTGTTGGTCGACGATGAGATTGCGGAGCTGGTAATATGGATGGCTGTGCTGGAGTAAACCTCCTTTTTTGTGTCTGGATGCTGTATTTATGGCGAACTAAATAACTTAGTCCCTATTTCTGCTCCGCGCTTATGGAATTGAAGACTTGGGGCGATGGCGTCGACTCATATTAAATCTTACTTTTCCTTATTACTAATAATTGTATATAGTTGCGGAACTACTGGTTTCCTGTGCTGCTCTTTTCCTGATATTGCACCTTGTACGGAGAATCTGTATAAGACTAATGTCTTAATAAAGGCTTTGTGTGTGTGTAAAAAAAGTATACATCGATATATATTTCATCTTTAGATTTTATGAACCAAACATGTTGAAAAGGTAAATGAGACGACAAAGTATACAGATTCTATATTATTATCTCTATTTTGTATACTCTCTTTGAATGTAAATATGTTTTATAAAAATTAATTGATGTGACATTACACAATGGAATAATGTTTGAGGGTTTGTTTTCAGGACTTCACGCTGGACTTCTACTTCCGC
The DNA here is from genome assembly GCA_030710605.1 of Cordylochernes scorpioides. NCBI lineage: Eukaryota > Metazoa > Arthropoda > Arachnida > Pseudoscorpiones > Chernetidae > Cordylochernes > Cordylochernes scorpioides. The sequence continues at coordinate 49,517,227 of CP092886.1, forward strand.
CAGTCGTGGCAGGACTACCGGCTGGACTTCAAAGCGAGGCCCGGCTTCGAGTCCTTGACCGTGGGCGCCGAGGTGGCCGACCGTATCTGGGTCCCCGACACCTTCTTTGCCAACGAGAAGAGCGCCTATTTCCACCAAGCCACCACACCCAACACCTTCCTGCGCATCCTGGAAGGAGGCGAAGTCTTCCGCAGCATCCGGTAACTCTCTAAGTCAACCATCGATTGAGAGCCAATAGATCAATAAATAATAAATCATGCCGAGTCACGCAAACCCCGACTTTCTATTATCTACTCCAACAACACGCGCTAAATTGTCTCGCGGAACGTTAAACGTTTAGGGAGCAAATAGATCGATGGGGGTTCAAATGGAACCCTTCACGCTCCCATCACATCTAGGCGAATAGATCAACAATGGTCGTGTCAGTGAAACCTTTCACGCTCCCAAAACATCTAAGAAAATAGATCAACAATGGATTGTGTCAGTGAAAACTTCACGATCTCATCCCATCTAGGTGAATAGATCAGCAATTGCTTGTGTCAGTGAAACCTTTCACGCTCTAATCACATCTAGGTGAATAGATCAACAATAGTCGTGTCAGTGAAACCTTTCACGCTCCCAACACATCTAAGGAAATATATCAACAATGGATTGTGTTAGTGAAAACTTTCACGATCTCATCACATCTAGGTGAACAGATCAACAATGGTCGTGTCAGTGAAACCTTTCACACTCCCATCACATCTAGGTGAATATATCAACAATTGCTTGTGTCAGTGAAACCTTTTACGCTCCCATCACATCTAGGTGAATAGATCAACAATGGTCCTGTCAGTGAAACATTTCAAGCTCCAATTACATCTAAGGGAATAGGTCAACAATGGGGTGTGTCAGTTAAAACCTTCACGATCTTATCAGATCTAGATGAATAGATCAACAATGGATTGTGTCCGTGAAACCTTTCACGCTCTCATCACATCTAGGTGAATAGATCAATAATGGCTTCTGTCAGTGAAACCTTTCACTCAACTTTTCTTTAGGTCAAGGATATCTATTTACATTGACTTAGACATTCAATAGCGAATAATACAGAGAGGGAGTGGCTAATGAGAACCAATCAACCGCAAGCTAATTTCTGGAAAAAAAGTAAAGGAAACTAATAAAAATGCATTCTATCACAAACAATCAAACAATTCTCATTTTGTTGTCTAGAAAAATATTCCCCGCGAATAATACCATTCTCAAATAATGTCAAATATGATTTTCAAACAGCTTTATGTTTTTCCTTGTTTTTATCACAAAAATAGAACATGTTTTAAAGATAATTTAATTTCATTTGAAGGTGTTAGGTTTCATATAGAAGTGTAGGTGTGACACAATTATGTGTTCAGAATTGCACATGAACGAACGACCTTGACTCTCTCATAGAAACACACACACAATAAGACTTCAATAATCACTACAGTGAATAGTTCACTTATAGAATAGTGCCAGAGAATGGCAGCTTGTGAGCGTTTGATTTAGAGTTAGGGACACCTATGTATGTAAGAAAATATTTTGAATACTTTCCTACTGGATTTGATATATACGTATAGTCGGTCTTTAACCTCTATGAGACATTTTTTTAACCGATATCTTGGCTATTATTGCTGATATAGGTTAAACTCCTTTGTGTGTAAGTGATTAGACAGAACCGAGTAGACCAGACAAATTCACACAGTGACCCTTATACTGGCATAAATCATAGTCAACTTGGCACTTATGCTACTTTTATAACTCCCGATTCACTATTATTTTCATAAAAAAGAAATTCAAGCGGTCAATTTATATATATATATAAATATTTTTTATCTTTTATTTTATTCTCTTTCGTTTTTCATATATATATATACCTTCATTACTATTTACCTTAAAACTTTAAAATAACTCAAATAATCCTTTAACCAATTAGATATAAATTCTTATTATCAATCAGATTATGGAAATTAAAATGTTGATTCTCTCTCTTTCTGTGTGTGTTTGTGATGGTCTATACAATGGCAAACCATTTCATTCGTCTGAGAAATGCGATCGGTCTCAATATCCGTGTCTACAGCCAAAATAGATAACAACAGGTTACGAGTGCTTGCCATCAAAGTCCTATGTAATAATAGAAAACTTCTAATAAATGGTGGATTTGAAGTTTCTGTATCAGCTGAAAGTTTATTCCTAACTTGGTGTGTAAAATTGTACTCTTTTATTAGAAAATATTAACGCTATCGCACAGTTTGTCTCCACCAGAGCATCTATGAAAGGGTTTATTAAGGAAGCTCTCAAGTATTTCTAAGTAAATAAAGAGGCACACAAATATACTAAAACACAAATATATTAACTTCATGTTTGTAACACAGAATTCCCAGGGTTATAGATCCTGATTGATTATGGATTGATGTCATAAAAAACAGCAAAAATAGGATTTGTTAAGACTCCAGATATATTCTCTCACACAAGGTTTATAAAAACGTAGAACTCTCTCTTTGATGTCCTATTGTAGCTTAGGCGGGTAGAAGGGGAAGGATAACAACAAGATCTTTAAAGACCCCTGAGACATTCAAGGGTTGTTAGGTCAAGCCAACAGAAGCTTAACCGTGGAAACGATAAAGAAGAATCTACCACAGGTTGTTCGGTGAATGAGCGTGCTCCAGTTCTCACAGGTCGGAGAAAACCAATGATGTTGTAGGGTGTAGCTTCGGCTATAGGCGTACAGCCTTCGGGATAATCAGCCCATTATCCATTGGTGTCCTTTTGACGTCGTGTTTTCGAGATAGTGAGACGTGATTGGATTCGTTTGCAATAACTTGTACCAACCAAGTTCTCGAACATAACAATTTTCATTTTTTTAGGATTATATAGCAAAGTAACCCCAAACTCCAGCGCTAATGATTTAGAATAATTTACTTTTTACTATACCGAGATAGTGATTTATTAGATATTTTGATTTCCGACAAACGGACGGCTGAAACAGGTTACTCTGTAAATTCAAAGCACATTTGAATTTATTCAATTTTTAAAGTGATGTTTGTTGACGAATGACGATAGAGACGAATTTTCTATATAAATATAATCACAACATTTTGATCAACATATTTATAAAATAATAACTTTTGTACCTTTTCCTTCTCACTCTCCTTCTAAGGTTAGTAATTCCCAAATTGTCTTCCAAAATTGCTCAGGTTTATGTTATTGGCTTCTATTTAATTTTCTTTATAATCCAAAAATTACCTTCTTTATAATATAATGCCAAAATATATTAAAGTGAAGTTTAAAGCCAAATCTATGGCTACTTTTCCGCGAGGATATCACGGGGTTTTGGAACAGCGACTCTATAAATTGCTACTTCTGCAATGTTGGCATCCAAGACAATTTGGTCCACTATCTATTCCTTTGCCCATTCCTACATGAAAAGAGACTGGAAATTCGCGAAATTTCGGGGCAAACCCACTACAATGTACAACATGTATATAAAATCTTCACTACTCTTCTGCTGGATAAAACATTTGTTTATAAATATTTTAAATATTTCAAGGCGATTGATAAAATGAGAGAAGAAGTGCTCAACTCCACAGACAACGGCTGATTGCTCCCCCTCCCCTCTAAATTGCTTTTCCTCCTCACTCATGTACATATATAACCGTTATGGGGAATCCCCTTGTAAGACAATAGTGTCTTAATAAAGGTTTTTTTGTTGTTGTTTGTTTTGTTTAAAGCCAAATTGGTATATCAGAGAAGTTGATCATTTATAATAAATAATTATCATCGTTCTCTCTCAATAGATTTATGTCATTTGCTTTTTTTTTTTACCTTAGAAAGTAGAAAATATTTTATGAAAATTCAACAATCTATGATAACCAAACGGCAAAAAAAGCATAAACAGATGCATAGAAATATCAGAAACATATGACACAATATTGACAAATACTACCCCATAGATTTAAGCAGTCTTCTAAATATACCACAATATTTCACGAATTTATTGGGTTTAATTTGAGATCACGAGATATCATTCGACCAGCACGTAGCCTCCACCATGCATGTAAATTTTCAAAAATTGTTTATAACACACAAAAAAGGTAATATATATTTTCTCCCCCTTTCAATATCATTAATATTTAAAATATATAAAAAATAATTTGTATATATGTATGTGTGTTCAAAAAGTATCGCGAATTTTGAATTTTCGCGGGTTACGTATATTCGAATTTCGATCTTTTGTGGCTTTATGTTGGTACTCATGTCTCTCACTTATGCCGACAAGCTCGGCCATTTTGAATGTTCACTTAATTGTTGACAGCTGCTTTGCTTGCAGGTGTTTTGGATCGTCTTCGATTTTTACCTATTAAAAAAAATGGATCAAAGAACCTGTATCAAATTTTGTGTGAAAAACGAAATTAAGTGCGCGGATGCATTCCGAATGTTGTCTGTGACATACGGAGAAGCTACCTTGGATCAAAGCAACGTTTATCGGTGGTACAAAATGTTCTCAGAAGACCGAGAAGATGTGAACGACGAAGAGCGTGCCGGACGCCCGAGCACTTCAACAACAGACGAAAAAATTAATGAAGTGGTGAAAATGATATTGGCCAATCGTCGAATCACCGTTAGAGAAGTTTCTGAGGACCTAAACATATCGATTGGCTCGTGCCATTCGATTTTTATCAATGATTTGGGCATGAGACGGGTCGCCGCGAAATTCGTACCAAAATTGCTCAATTGCGACCAAAAACAGCATCGCATGAACATTGCTAATGAGATGTTGGACTCTGTCTGCGACGACCCAAATTTGCTCCAGAGGGTCATAACTGGTGACGAAGCGTGGGTTTATGGTTATGACGTGGAAACCAAAGCTCAATCATCTCAATGGAAGCTGCCGCACGAACCAAGACCGAAAAAAGCGCGCCAAGTTCGGTCGAATGTGAAAGTTTTGCTGACAGTTTTCTTCGATTTCAGGGGCGTGGTGCATCATGAGTTCTTGCCACAGGGTAGAACGGTCAATAAGGAATATTACCTGCAAGTTATGCGCAATTTGCGCGAAGCAATCCGCCAGAAACGCCCGGATTTGTGGAAGAACAAAAATTGGCTTTTGCACCACGATAACGCCCCTGCTCTAACATCGTTGCTTGTGCGCGACTTTTTGGCCAAAACCAACACACTAATGATGCCGCAGCCACCGTATTCCCCAGATCTGGCCCCCTGTGACTTTTTCTTTTTCCTTAGCTGAAGAAGCCCATGAAAGGACGACGTTACGCTACGCTTGACGAGATAAAGACGGCATCGAAGGAGGAGCTGAAAAAGAAAAAAACATTTTTTGAAGTGCTTCGAAGATTGGAAAACCGTTGGCACAAGTGTATAATATCTCATGGAGATTACTTTGAAGGGGACAGAATAGGTATTCATGAATAAATAAATAATTTTTGAAAAAACACAAAATTCGCGATACTCTTTGAACACACCTCGTATATCATCAATTTATTATCGTGATACTCCTGAAGAAGGACTGACAAGTCGAAAGCTTGAAAATAAATATTTGTACAATAAATTTACCTTGGAAGCTTCATTTACTTTATAATAAAAGTATATTTTAAGAGATTATTCATAAGTAGGTTGAATACCTTGCGACGTTTATATAAAAGATAAGAGTTTATATCAATAATATATATAAATGTGGAAGTTTAACAAACTTTTTTGCTCTTCCCCAGAAACCTTATTGAATTACATTCACAAAAGAAGCACGCAGTCAGAAATGAATCTATTCTTCTCTGAGAACTGTATCACCTTCTAAGCTCTTAAAATATTTACAAAGTTTATTTGATCCCTAACACAAAAAGCTAAAGAACGCTATGAAGAAAAATTGTTAAAGATCATAAAGTTTGCAAAGGGCAGGAATTAATGCAAGAATCGCGTGATTTATGTGGACCATTTGATAAGCTACGCGTAAATAGTTTAGTAGGGCGGTATATGAAGATAAATCGCCAATAAATAAGGGATCTTTGTCAGAGGGCATTTTTCATCTTGCGGAATTAGCATAGTTTTCAAATTGGCCCATTTCCCTTCAATTGCTCTAATATTTGCCCCAAGAATTTCATTTTAGCGCCTTGTCTCTCTATCTCTCATTTGAGCGCTGGTATTGCGTAAAGACTCGTTTTTCTTTGCTTGAATATATTTTTGCATCTTCTCTTTTCATAGTTTGCTCTTAATTCGAATTTAATTTAACAAGGAAGTAGAGAAATTCGAAATTCGTCGAGAGAAAGCTTACTGCATTGTGTTCAGAATTATCATATACACACACAATTATATCTTCTTCATTATCTTCGAAAGGTTTTTCAAGTTTCAAATAAAACACTTAGGATGATATCTAAAAGATACAAATATTTTTATATAACAAGGCTCCTTCCAATTTATAAGTGATATATTGGAATGTATATATGTAACTATAGAAATCATTTTTTACTATTGATATATTTCAGGGTGAGAGTAGTGAATATATATATATAACGAATGTGTTGAAATATTCCAGTAAACTAAGCCAAAAGATTAGGTTGTAGAGAATGTTGATACGACGGGATAGCTGGTCTACAGGTGGTCTCGACCCTTCATAATGCAGAAGTTTCCCCGGCATCCACAATACCGATTACTACGGCGCCTACCTCTTTCAGATACTTGGCCCTGACGAATCCATTTTTATGCAACTTTACTATAGAAATAGTTTCTGTTACTTATTAGCGATAATACTTAGTTGATTTAGAAGCACCCATTAGAACACAATGAATGACAGTTCAATTGGATAGAGAATTTTTAGTTGGCAGTGACGTGCGTGATTTATAAAATATTTTAGTAAATTGCTGCTCTTGTTCTCACGAATTGAGTAATTAGTTTCTCCTCACTCCATGTATTCATAACACAAGCCTAAGTTTGAGATTATGCGTTGTTCATATAAACTTTAAGATTTTTCTATGTATTTTCTTATTTCATAAATATGCCTTTGTTCTCTCCTTGAAGAGTCCAAATCGTACAGCCAGAACAACTCTTACGAGGGCAAGCATCCTGACACGCGTACGTGGTTTACTTATCAAAGGCATAATGGTCAAAAATTTGTAGTCATCCTAGTGATAAAGGAATTCGATTTATTCAAGAAAATCAGTCTGATAATGAGGATCTTCTGTCTGATCGTACGTAGGCGTATAAATATTGGAGCTGTAAACAACTGTGTCCGAATGTGTTAATATGTCCACCAATTGTTACACCAGGTCGTGGTCTGCCGCGTTCTTCAACATTAATTTCCGCCTAAAACTCGTCATCTACACGTTTATCTTAGAGATAGAGGCTCCCTGGCCGGCATTCATATTTCTTGAAAATAAAGATACTTCGGTCAGTAAATATTTTTATTACCTCGACGTTTCGACAAAAATCTTTTGTCCTCGTCAGGAGAACGCCCTTGGAGTCTTAGAATAACTTTTAACGCCTTGCCAAATGTTTTAAATTTTGTTTGCTCCTGACGAAGACAAATCTTTTTGTAGAAACGTCGAGGTAATAAAAAGATTTACTGGCCGAAGTATCTTTATTTCAAGAAATATCTACACGTTTCCCTATAGCGATCATTAAACACAAAGGTAAATCAATATATCATAAACAACTACCGTTTTTAATATAACCCTCAATCTATGTTTTTATACGCGAAGTTGATGTTATCAAAGGTATTCTCTCCTTTGACTCTGCCAAAGGTATTTCTTAACTACAGTGGACTTAAATATAGATAATATTGTTAATAAAAGTGTATATATAATACATACACTCTTTCGCTATATAGTAAATACTAGAAGAGAAAAAATATATATTTAAATTATTATTTTAAATAAATTATCGTAATAATCGAGGCTGCCTGGCCGGCATTCATAGTTCTACGCAAAGGCTTTGCGGCCTCAGAATAATTTTTAACGCTTTGCCAAAAGTTTCAATTTTTGTTCGCTTCTGACGAGGACAAAAGGACGAGGATATATTAGACTTTTATTGATCAAATGTGCCAATAAAACATAAATATTATGTCAATCTCTAGCTCAAAATAAATATAATATGGAACATATTATAATTTAGAATATATATTGTATATAAACAATATAAATGTGTAAATTAAAACGATTGTTACACATATAAATATATAGAATCACACAGATCTAGAAATTTTGTAATTAGAGCAATTATATTCTGAACTAATAAATAAGAGTTGTGCAAGATAATTAACGCCCAAGAATATAGAGCAGATTTTTATCCTAAACCAATTACATACTTCGTGCGCGGTGAAGGATTTTTCTTTTAATTGCTTTTCCAAAAATAACAAAAGTTAATAAAACTATCTCGATAAAGGCTTAGCTCCAATTAAAGTAAATTACAGGGTTGCGCGCTTCGGTAAAAAGATTTATTGCTAAAACATTATTTTCATTAGCGAATGTAAGAGATTATCTTTTAAATTGCGATTAGGGCCAATAAAGGGTGTCTCTGGGAGATGGTCGTGCCGAGGTACCGGAAGTAAACAACTGATATTTCTATCTAAGGCCAGACTACGTTTTTATCGGGGTTCTCTGTGTGTGTAGTCTCTGGCCATGTGAGATGGGGATACCGAGGACTAGGGATTAAACAATTCGCCCCAGCTATTTCAAACTGCCAGACTACGTTTTTCTTAGCGCTTCTTTTTATGAACTAGCACTTTGGATCTTCGCATACACAGAAAAGAAATGTGCTAAAACAATATAAAAACTGTATTCTGACTCGTAAATATGCCCTATTATTTCGCTATCTTAAACACATATTTGAAAAATTCGCCCGATTCTATAATTCCCTTCTGAGAATGTTATGAAGTTGAAGCAGCGTCTGTATTGATTAGGTCCATAGGTCGAAACTATGGTATACAGGTTGGTTTATATATGTATGGGTTTTCAAAGGATGGGGTTGTAGCATATTTTTTCACCATTTGTGCGCTTTAAAAACTAGGGTTAAAACAAAGTTTATTGCCTCTTAATTCGAAACTATATAAGCCAAACGGTCAAATACAATAGTAGAGTGGTATGGTGAATTAAACTTGCAAAACCGCTGGAAGTATTTATCTCTGATGAGCTAAACCCTGCCAATATTTCATTAATTACCGTAAGAGCTGTAGGTAATTGTTTATTCTACGAAAAGAAGCGCACATGGGTATAAGTATTTTATAATTTTAATATAGTTTAATTAATAAGATTCAGCATCAGCAACGTATAATGTATTGAGCTATATATCTATAACGGGAGAAGTGCATTTTGTTTCTTAAGTTCCTAGTTCTCGCTGTAAGATTTTGTCCTATTGTTAAATTGCTTATTCACTACTTCTCTACAGCTATAAATAATTGGTTCGGGAAAAATCTTCCCATACTTGTTTTCTCTTTTACTCTAAGAATGAAAGGTTAAGTAAGCAACATCTGACGTTCAAACATTGCTTCCAGATATTTTCCGCCTGACAATTTTCGGATCCCTGTCATACAGCAAGGATGCCTAATCGGTGGCTATATAGGATTCTATCTCGGTATCTGGGTCGGGTGCTGAATGTGATGAAGGGGAGGTATTTCACTTACAGTTATACAGGAAATTATAGCATTCATACAAGAACCAAGCCAGTCTTGTTAACCCTCTCACAGCTCTGTAAAATATCCTGAAATATTTTTAAAACCTCTAACAAACACCAGAGTAATATATAAATCAGATATTTCAAACTTTCTCGACATAAATATTCATATTTTATGTCAATAATCCTATATATTGATTGATTGATTTGTATTATTTATTATATTTTCAAATAAGCCTTTTCTAGCTTTACGCAACCGAGTTTTAGATTTCTAGAGAAATTTTTCAAAATCAATTTACATCTTTTTTTTTAATTTGAGCGCCTTTAATTTAATATCTATCTCTCTTCCCTATTTTTTTTTTATTAATTTGAAACTTAATTTGTTGAAAATCCAATAATCTCCTCCTTAAGTGTTTCAATATTTACAACTGAAAAAGTGGAAGAAATCACGTGGTTTCTCAACGATATATTAATTCTCGCTATGAAGTTGATGTATATTTTGACGCTTTAGTCCTGGTCATGATTTTGGTAGAAGTAAACACCACAAGTCATTTTATAGAATAAAGCTTACGTACCTCTTATTACCTGGATTTACAAAGTATATATATTCTTATTGCCCCCCCCCCCCCCTCAATACGTTAGAGAGGAAGTAAGTAACAAAATGGAAGGGTAACTAGTAGCGATATTAGACATATCTAACTGCTCGGTACCAACACAGTAGCGTGCTGTCTCCAATGAAGAATAGAGAAACACCGCAGTAAAGTAGCGTGTGGTGAGAATTAATTCCGTACTGTTGCCACTGCCCAAAACACTAGCATTCCGTCTCCAATGAGGAATAAAAAAAATGAAACATCGTAGTAATTTAACGAGCAATGAGGAGCAACTCCGTACTGTCGCCACTGCCTAAAACACTAGTATCCTGTCTCCAATGAGGAATGTAAAACATCGTAGTAAATTAGCGTTAAGGTACAGTGTAACTCCGTACTGTCGCCACCGCCCAAAACACTAGTATTCTGTCTCCAATGAGAGATAAAAAACACGGTAGTAAATGAACGAGCGATGAGGTGCAACGCCGTACTGTCTCCACCGCCCTAAAACACTAGTATTCTGTCTCCAATGAGGGGTAATGAAACATCGTAGTAAATTAGCGTTAAGGTACAGTGTAACTCCGTACTGTCGCCACCGCCCAAAACACTAGTATTCTGTCTCCAATGAGGGTGAAGAAGCATCGTAGTAAATTAACGAGCGATAAGGAGCAACTATGTACTGTCGCTACCGCCCAAAACACTAGTATTCTGTCTCCAATGGGGGATGATGAAACATCGTAGTAAATAAGCGCTAAAGTGCAGTGTAACTCCGTACTGGAACCACTGCTTAACACCTTAGCAATCAGTCACCAAGATGGGCAGTAAGAACACGATAGTAAATCAACAGGTGATTGAAAGTTGATTTTCACTACATTTGGACCAATATCTAACACACTTGTGACGCGCCTCCAATGAGAGAACAACTAACACTTTAGCGAATCAACAGTAAAGTGGTTATTTATTAGGATCGCCGCCCAGCATACAAACGGGCTGTTTCTAAACAGGGAGGAAGAAACGCGACATGTGAAAGTAAGTTCGCATTGACACCATCATCCAACACATTGGCGAACTGGATCCAAAGAAGAAAAGGGAATTAATGGGTATTGGGAAAGGCTGTAATATCGCACTGAACCACCGCCCGCCCTATTAAACTACTGAAAACCGCCCAATTTGGGCCGTAAATATGGCATCATCAAGCATCTTATGAGGAAAATATTATTTCTCTGGCGGAATTTATGATATTTTATTTATTTAATATATCCAGGGTACCCTGAATAATTAATTGCAAACTTAGTAGATGTCTATTTTTATAGTTCTACTTGGTGTAATACCCGGCTCCACTGAAGTCTTACTAAGGGGTTCTGTCTTCTCTTGTAGATAGATCTTCTAACTGTAACTGATTGGTTGGTATTTTCAACCACACATTCTTGGACTAAATTTTATATACAATATAAGCAAGCAATTATCTCGAGAATACCTAATTCTCGAAGCACTGCGATAGTGGATATTGCTGCTGCTGTGATGGAGATGCATGGAGACTTCTGAGACTCTTCTTTGGACACGACAACAACAACTGCTTTTGTATCTGGCTTATTAAAAAAGTTCAAATAACCGAGTTAATAATGAGGAAGCCTTAAGGCAATTTGTCTTTTTGTTATTACATATTTTGGTATCAAATTGACTGTATAAATATTGCTTAAATTAGAAATTTCTTAAGGTTTATAAACGCAATCTGTATGTGTTTGAATTATACGTACTTGACAATATATTTGCCTTATACCAAATAGATTGTCGTGATTCTTTTGGTATATAAATATTTTCGCTTGATCTCTGGCTATAATTATTTTCAAGTTATTCATATATAGTTATGAAATATATATAATAATAAATAAATTAGTAATGATATTTGCCTCATTATATCAACACACCCTTGTTCTACAGCCCGAATTTACTCAGGAATGCTGTTTCTATATATAATGTCGTGAAAATTATCTATCTATATATGCATAGAAATTATATTAATTAAGAGAGGTTTTGCTATTAAATCGTATTTATATTGTAATTGGAACATTTTGATATATTAACTATATATATAGTTTTGATTGTCAATATTACACAATTCTATTCATTTTTATCTTTTTCCATTACTATATTCGCGTAAATAAATCAAACGAACTGTAGATTCAGACTGACACTTTGTCTATCTCGAAGGTTGATTCAATATTGAAAGCTCACACAATTTTGGAACCTCAGCTTATCACAAATTCCTCTGGGAAACCGACCGTTTGTCATCGTCTTCAAGACTGATGAGCTCTACGCTGAAACCTATCGTTCATCTTCAAGTTTGTTTTCAGTGGGGTAATGTGATTTTCTCCTTAGATTGGATATTACCTGTTGAATTGGACCAACTTTGAATACATTTTGAGTTTCCTATCAACTTTGAAGGATTTCTATAATTTTTAATCTAAAATTGTCTATCGAAAGAATAATATTTTCAACTCGGATAATAGTTCACATATCTTTTTGCTTGAACACATTTTTTCACTCACAACTTCTCTTTCTCTCATAAAAATAATATATATATTAAAAGGCATATTCTGGATCTAAAATAAAACAAAACATTTTATTTAATATAAAATGCCAATATTTCAATAGGCTGTACGCCTAACTTCGTCAGGGTTTTTATTGTTTTTAAACTGCTTTGGTTGATCACGCGTTGCCTTCACGCGACGATATATAAAATATTTACAACTCTGGGGCTAAAATTTAAAATTACACACAAATACACATAATATATATATATATGTATTACAAATATTTATCTAAAAAGTAGTTATTTAAAAAATTTTAAATACATAATATATCCACTGTAAAAATGGTGCACAGAAGTAGATTTTAGTTGAGAAAGGTGCATCGGGTTAGATTATAATTTTTATAAATTTAAATAAAACGAATAAAAGATTAAAACATTTTGAAGGGTATTGTCAATAAATTATGGCGTGTAGAGTTCGCATAAAGTGATTAGTGCACGTAGGAGAAATATATTTTGATTGATTTCAACAAATTCTATCAATTAGTTTTAATTTTTATAAAAAGAGGGTACCTAGATCTGAGAAAGAAAAATACGTGTTAAAAGTAGTCTAAATATATACAAGGTATGATAATAAAATTCGGGGAATTGGGTTATCAAAGATTTATTAGATGAATATATACAAAATATGGTTAATATTCTTCAAAATTCTGTCCGAGGGATCCTATACAGCGTTTCATTCTTTTTTCCCAGTTTCGGAACCACCCAGAAAATTCGTCGGAAGTAATGTCCCTCAAAACGCTCAGCAATTTTTCCTCTATGGCATTAACGGTATCAAATCTATGTCCTTTTAGAACTAACTTCATTCTAGGAAAGAGAAAGAAGTCATTGGTGATAAATCAGGCGAGTACGGGGGATGAGGCATTGTCAACATGCTATTTTTAGTCAAAAAAGCACCCACGGAAAGAGCTCTGTGTGCTGGGGAGTTATCATGATGAAGCATCCATTCGCCCGAGATCCACTTTTCCGGTCGTTTCTTCTGTGTTGATTCCCGTAAACGGCGTAAAATCGCTAGATAAACGTGTTGATTAATTGTTTGCCCTCTCTTGTGGGGGGAATTCATAATGCACAATGCCTTGGTGATCTAAAAAAGTCACCAAGAGAACTTTTGTTCTTGACTTAGACCTTCTTGTTTTTTTCGGTTTGGGGGCATTTTTCGGGGGCCACTGGCTCGATTGTCGTTTGGTCTCTGGGTCATACCCATAGACCCAGGTTTTATCACCAGTAATCACCTTTGTGAGGAAGTTTGGATCTTCATGGATGTTCAATGCCCAATTTTCGCAGGCATTAACCCTTTCCTCCTTTTCCCCCTTCCTCCCAGATCCATTGTAAAAATACGCCGCGCCTTTGTTTCTTTTCTTGATTTATAGAGAAAATGGGTTGAGAAAATATTAGTGGAATGCCATCTAAAGAGCTCATGTGAGTGGTCAAGCTATGCCTATTTTATTTTTTTATATCAACACCTGGCCTTTATATATTTTCCCTTCTCTTTAACAAATAATCTTTTATGTGATATAATTATTTTATATATGTTTCTTATTTTAGTTTTGTCACCTATTATAAAACACGGTATGATTGTTCGTTTTTTTCACGAATAATTACTATTTCTAATAATATAGAAGTGGTCTGATAGAATAGAAGTAGTACTTCTGGATCTCCGTGTTGAAGGGCATGTTAGCCCGAGAGCTCGAAAAATAAAAGAAATGAGAAAAGAAACCAAGTCCTTGAATTCTTATTGAATTAGTGTCCAAAAGTAATTTTATATAAAAATAATTGATATTTGAATATTCAAGATGTAGTAATAAGTGTCTTTAGAAGTAAATAAAATGTGGGCAATTACTAAGGTGTGTAAGCGCACGTATACAATTAACTTTTTAAATTAAGTCAATTGGACTCTTTCAAGAACAATTTTCCCTGCGGCCAATTACCAGCGGGCTAATTGTTCCCGTCCGACACTTGATTGAGCGACTACACACGCGTACAACACTGGGCCCAAATTGTTTTACAGTTCTCTCCTCCATTATTTACTGAAGGGATTTAAAGATGGCATGAATACCATTCCTTTATAACTCAAAACATAACGCTGACTAAATCTAATAGTGAAAATTATATTACATTTAGAATTTTAAAATAACATTTAAATAACGTGATGTGGTAGTTGCAAATATATATAAATATTAGAAACTATTTTAGACGCGCGCGTAAGATTCTTTTTTGAAATTAAACAATTTCTACTGCCCTTAGTGTAATGGAAAAATTAAAGGGAGGGCCTGGCTCATCAGTAGTGAACCCTCCCAGCGGTTTCGCCAGTTTAATATACCATACCGCTGTTATATTGCATTTTTCGATCTTCCTTTTATAGTGATATTGTTGCTAGACTCTTGAAAAGGGGATTTCAGATGAACTATGGACATAAGAGATGGCGCGCTAGTGCATCGTAATATAGAAATATACATTCATGGACAAAACTTAAGTCGTCTGGGTTTTTTTAAGAGACAGAAGCAATTTTGTTCACACTTGGTTATCTCGTGTGTCTACAATAAAGCTCACTATCTACCGAGTGTCTTTCAGGGTTATTGTCTGAATCCCGATTTACATACTAAAAGGTACAACTCCTTAGGTTTTGACCATTAGTGTATAGTAAAAATAGAAATGTCAATATCCTAACCCCTTACATGAACATTTTAGATGGCGGAGCGCCATTTAGTGTGACACAAACATGATATTATATTTAATATCAACATCTGACCTTTTTCTATTTTTTAAATTATGTTTATATTCACACACATACATGAAAACATAATTTTAAAAATTGAAAAATGTCAGGGGCTGATATTAAAAATAAATGATATTATTATATATCTCCAAAGTGCATTATATGTAACAAGCCTAAATCAACGTTCAGTGAGCGGTAAGTATATTGCCATTTCTATTTTTACTTACGCAATGGACAAAACTTAAGGAAGTTATACCTTTTAGTATGTATATCGAGATTTAAACAATAACTTTGAAAGATATTTGATACACTGTGACCTTTATATATTAATATATATAATAAATAAAATTAGTTTAGTTTAAAAAATAGGAACATTTTTATCACTGCTTTGAAAATCATCAAAGAATTATTAACTTTTTTTTTTATTGTTAATATAATGTCAGCTTTTAGAGAGAGAGAGTAAGAAAAAACTGAACAAATAAATTATAATTTTTTTGTGATGATTATTATAAATTAAATTATGAATTTATCTGAATCAACATTAAAAGGTTGTGAAATAGAAATATCGAAGTGAAGAAATGAAGTATGAATAAAAGATATTCCAAAAATATTTTCAATTTTTTATTAACAATAAAGGTTTATAACAAGGTTAACAGAAATGCTTCGTCAGTTACGCGTCATATATGCGGAACATAGAAAAAAAAGAAAAGGTGAATATATTTGGAGTAGAAAAAGAGTTGAAGACAGACCATGATAATATGTATTCAAACACAAAAGGATAAAAGAGTTCAGATATTTTCATTAAATATTTTAAAATTTTATTTTTGTTATTTTTAGTTTTTAGATTTTTGTGTGTTTATTTTATGTGTGTGTGCTAGTTCAATTTGGAGATAACATAGTTATAATATATATATGTTATATATGAAAAGATTTATTTCATGTTGAATTATATTTTCAAGAACGAACTACTCTATAAAGTCGACCGCCAGATGTCACGGCTTTCCCTATATAAACCCATTGTTGTTGTTTTACTTTAGCCGGCACAAATCTTTTGTAGATATGTAAATACGGAATTCTTTATTTTCTTTATTCTACATGCCTTATAAGTCAGGTATTACCTTTCTCAAATTATGTTATATATTTTTAGCACAATTGAAGCAAATTATGATTAAAACTATTTTATTATATCTTCAGTAAGCCACGTCTGCATACCATTGGCTAAATGCTAATGTATTCCAAAATCAGCTAACAATTCTATATATATATACCACAAAAATATTATTATAATAGTATATCATGAAAAATGTTCTTTTAATCTAAAACAAGCTATTAATTTCTGCCTCTCAACAAATTTAAAATAACGTATATATACATGTCATAATTTACCTAATACCCAAGAGGTATAATTTATTTTCGCCAAAATAAGTATGTTAAACTGTAAATATGTTAAGCTTGTGTTAAATGTAAATACAAATTCATCCATCTATAAATACACTGTACAAAATAAACGTGGCAGACATCGTGGGCGAATGCTACGGCACTCCGCGTGCGCGCGCTCACATAGTTTTCTAATAAAATCAAATTTTGCTATTTAATTATATTAACTGTGTGAAGAGATATTATTATTTTACTTTAGCAGCGTTTGCCACTAAGCCTTAAATGTTAGAATTTGAAATTTAGAACACATATAAGTAAACAAAGTTGTTACTTCATAAACTACGTCGAATATACAATTTAAAAAGAACAGAACGAATAGTTGTAAAATATAAACAAATAAACAATGAATTTGAGGAAGTATTAAAAAAAAACAATTATTTATTGTAACGTTTCTATTTAGAAATAAGGGATAATCGCAATACTTTGTTTTTTAATATTTAATATAATTACAAAAAGGTAATCAAAATATATAAACAAAACAAACGTATGCAAAATTACCAAAAGAAAAGGTACAGTGTTGCAGACTGCGAAACTATGAAGAAAAATGATAGAATAATTAAATATTTTACGTAAATAAATAAATACAAAGCATGTTACATTTATATTTGTTAACGAAGAGAAAATAAACAAATTTAGACAATATTTTTTATCAAAAGGCGATCTAAATTTAATATAAAAGGTCGTAACTGGATCTGTAAAATGAAATCATTTTTATAAAAAAAACCTTCGAGGGGTTTTTTGCCCTTTTTATTTCAATTTATCAACAAAGTTTGGTACAATAAATTGATAAGGAAGGGGCAATCCTTCGAAATGTTTTGAAACATTTATTTTTAATTTACGGAGAGATCCATGGGTGCCCCCTTTATAAAATATAATCAACACAATAGTTTTATTTACGTTGTCAAAATTCAAACTTAAAATATTCAACCAATGAGTAAGAAAAGAAAGTCATATTTTGATTATTGTGTCGGTATATATTACACATTTCAACCGCTATTTATCACGTTTATACTGTTAATATATATGCACAAACACATTAATGTGCATATACATTAATTAAATAAGAGCTTCTATGAATTGGAACATTTGGAGTTGGCCTATCGGAGGATTATCGCTATGACATCTATGCCTGATAATATGTACTGTTAATATATGTACACACACATTAGTTAACTAAGAGCTTCTATGAATTGGAGCATTTGGAGTTGGCCTATCGGAGGATTATCGCTATGACATCTATGCCTGATAATATGTACTGTTAATATATATGCACACACATTAATGTGCAGGCACATTAATTAACTGAGAGCTTCTATAAATTGGAATATTTGGAGTTGACCTATCGGAGGATTATCGCTATGAAATCTATGCCTGATAATATATACGAACAAGTTTATTAATATATACAGTTACCATATATGCACACGCACATTAATGCGCACACAGATTAATTAACTAAGAGCTTCCATGAATTGGAATATTTGGTGTTGACCTATCAGACGAATATCGCTATGAAATCTATGCCTGATAATATGTAAGAACAAGTCTGTTAATATATACTGTTATTATATATGTACACACATTAATTAACTGAGAGCTTCTATAAATTGGAATATTTGGAGTTGACCTATCGGAGGAATATCACTATGACATCTATTTCCTGAGGACAAGTTTTGGTAAATAAGGACAAGTTTTGGTAAATTTGAGGTGAATCTCGCTGTCACTTCAAACCCCTGATTTTCTCTAGAGAGAGAAATGGCAGAGAGAGCAGGGAAATGGAAGTTAGGCGTGGAGTCCCGTGTAATAGGAGTCCAGAAATGGGCTTTGGATTATAGAACGTATTGACGGCAAACTTGAGGCTTGATTAATGGCACCGCCGCGTTGTCAGACGTGTCACCATTTATCGTGTTCCCGCATTTGCATCGGTTACCCGGGTTATTTTTCTCAATCTCGCCTTCATGTAGAGACTAATTTATCGCGAGGTTATTTTCACATCACACTACCGTGTTGTGCCTTAGTTTTAATCCCATAACGTCACCGAAAACCTTTATCATCTACATCTTTACTTATTTTACATATTTTTCTAACATATTCATATAATTACTCAAAATATTTTTTTCAATGCGAAATGTATTTTACCTAATTAGTTCCGGAAATATAATTAATTTGTGGCATTTCTATATATTTATTATTTTATTTATAAATGTATTTTGGAATATAGACTCCCATGACATGAATGATTATCGCTATATTAGTGAAATGGTGTTTGTTAGATATAGTTATATATGTGGTGTATATATATATGTAGTTACCTTCTCTTTAATGTTCGTTTGAATTGAAGTTACCTTAACAATCAGAATGCTTCATGATTCTGTATAAAAAGGGGTAGATAGCGTGAGGTGTAGGCTGTCCCCAATTTCAACAGATAGGCCCCGAAATCGAATCCCACATTGACAATTCTTTTGTCCCGCAAAGTAATGGAGAAATGTGGGAAATGCCTTATTATAATGTACCATCTCCTTGGAGAGGAAAATTCCTCAGATCGGCTAAGTTAGGAAGAGAGCGGGATGTGTCTCCAACTCCATTCTATTATGAAACAGGACACATTGAAAAAAAAAACCTTCTGTAAGGAAGATGAGCCTAGTATTGTGACATCGGCATATGAATGCGGAAGACAAGGGAAAATCACCGCATTCTTCTCCCATATATATCCTCTTTGAATTAACCTATTGGACCAAGGCAAAGACTCACCAACAGACTATAGCTATTGTTCGATCGCCTTAGAGGAGACTGAGAGGTACTTCGGTCTTAGGATTCTGATCCACCTGTAGAATAAATAATATGCAAGATAAATATACAATTGGTTAAAAAATAAATGAAAGTTCAAATGCCAATGCTATATATACATGCATGCTAAGAGCATTTTCAGTTTTCAAACAAAGTTTCATACTTTCATATTCTAACCACGTACCCTTCTTAGAGAAGAAGAGATGATCCGCTATATTGATCAACGGCTCAAGGATTCTTGGGTTTGAAGAAAAGACATTAAGCCAACTTTTCAAGGACATCAACAAAATAAATCTTTCACATTTAGAGTATCAATTTTTATCTAAAGTAATTTCAAAAGTATATCTCTTTATAAAAAATAACTTGAACTTTAAATATATATTGTAAAAGTGTGTGTGCGTATTAAAAGAATAAAGGCCTAGGAGAAGTGTATTTACGACACTTGGAGTTGATCCTGAAATGAGAAGTGTAGAGAGGCTCCATTGATCAACCTGTCCAAACTTTGGGAACATTTCCCCGTCCTAATTAAATTACGCTAAATTCCTCAACTTGTCGAAAATTGGCATGATGGCTTCCACCAACTTGGCCCAATAACAACTCCGAGTTGAGTAGATTCACTCCCACCATTTTATTTGCCTATTTACCCCGATCAGCTGTTCTTTTAGTTTAGTTTTCAAAATTTTCTAACTGCCCAACTTTCAATGATGTAAATTCAATGAAAAAATTATATGTGTGAATTTAAAAAGAGAGAAAAATATTTATTTATTCAAATACTCTTCTCTATCTCTGTAATATACATATATTTATTTATTAATACGTATATTTTATTAGAATCATTAAGGAAAATCATATTTCATTCTGAAATTTTATTTTCAATTATTTTGTTTGACAATTGGTGGCCTCTCACATAGGGTTCTATCCCTACTTGTGTCTTCTATAAAATTGTGGCGCGATAGTATGAATAGAAATATTTTAAACCCTTCTTCCAAGAACAAGGTTTACAGTTTAGTTTTTGTTTTAATTTTCCAAAGCTTGTGGGGCACATTCTTCATTACAACCATAAATTTCTATATTGGGTTTATGAACCAAAATCCATTGCTTTATTACGCATTCAACGGGAGAGATGATATCTCTTTTGATGAATAAATACCATCCTTCCGCTATTTTATGTTATACATATAGACTGAATATTCCCGAGAAGATAATGATCTATTAAAAGAAATATATACCATCTCTTGGCATCAAAATAGGTGCCAAACTAGGCCCTAACTATTGACCGTCTCCGAAAATTTCCGGACTCGGGTCGGTTACAAAGCCACAACATCAGGTTTGGTAAACTGCGAACCGCTTACCTGGAGAACATGGTTTCAGGCTTATGGCCCTCGTTAATCCAGGGCGGTTTTTAATTCAATGAGATCTTAAGGGGGATCAAATGAAATCTACACAATCCTCTAAAGGGGTGCTTAGCTGTCTGACAATGGAGCTAGGCCATATATATGGCCAAAATATAAATAGAAAATTTTCTGGAGGATAATTATCTATCAAATAAAGGTCGTCTATCACGTCAAAATTTCCATCTATATTTTGGCCATATGTGGCCTAATAACTTTACCAGTAAAATATCTCTTTGACGGAATGTGAAAATTTCATTTATTCCTTTTTATATCTCATGGAACCAAATCCCGCCTTAGACTGACGAGGGTAGTATATATATATATATATATAATATAAAAAATGAGATTTTCTGCGTGATTTTTGAATTATTTTTAAGATTGAAATTATGTTCTTGAGATTTGATATTTGGAATATATTAGTATTAGGTCAATGGTATTGATATGCAGTCGTGGCAAAAAATCTTGAAAAAATAATAATAAAAATAGTTTTGATCATTAATTGTTTTAATTTAACTAAAGAAATATATAACACAAAAATAATTTGACAAAAGCACTGCCTGTCGTAAGGCGAGTAGAACAAGGAAAAACAAAAGATTATTTACATAATTACATATGGTTTAAGCCGGCCATCGGGAAACAACAACAATGAGTTTTTATAGGGGAAGCGTGACATCTGGCGGTCGATTTAACAGAGTATTTGAATCTATGAAATATTTTCTTTAAAAAAATAATATTTTAATATAATATATATATATATATATATATATTAAAAATGGCATATCCTGACCAGGAGCACATGTGCTTTACAGAAGGCAGAGCGCCATCTGGTGGAACAGAAATCAACTAAACATTGATTTAGCCTGTTCCCTGATATTTGGCCAACCCAATTTCTTGATAAATCAAGAAAAGCCATCCACGAACGCGTTTCGCGCTTTTGGCGCTCGTCAGCGTGGAGTAGGCTGAACCATTGCGACCAAAAAAAATATTTTTTGGTCCCAATGGCTTCCTGAAAAACCAAGAAATGGGTATTTAAGGCCAAACTTGCGTAAATACGCTTTGCACATTAAAAAATGAAAAAAAATAAAAGATAAAAAGATCAGGTGTTGAAATCAATATTAAAAATGGCATATCCTGACCAGGAGCACATGTGCTTTACAGAAGGCAGAGCGCCATCTGGTGGAACAGAAATCAACTAAACATTGATTTAGCCTGTTCCCTGATATTTGGCCAACCCAATTTCTTGATAAATCAAGAAAAGCCATCCACGAACGCGTTTCGCGCTTTTGGCGCTCGTCAGCGTGGAGTAGGCTGAACCATTGCGACCAAAAAATATTTTTTGGTCCCAATGGCTTCCTGAAAAACCAAGAAATGGGTATTTAAGGCCAAACTTGCGTAATATATATCTGAAAAAACAACAGAAAAAATAAAAGATAAGTGGGTCAGGTGTTGATATTAAAAATAAAGAAGGCATCTCCTGACCACGAGCACATGTGCTTTTTAGATGGCAGAGCGCCATCTAGTGGAGCAAAAATAAACTAAACGTTTATTTAGCTTGCTCCGTGATATTTGGCCAACCCAATTTCTTGATAAATCAAGAAAAGCCATCCACGAACGCGTTTCGCGCTGTTGGCGCTCGTAAGCGTGGAGTAGGCTGTAACCACTGCGACCAAAAAATATTTTTGGTCCCCAATGGCTTCCCGAGAAATCATGAAATGGGTATTTAAGGCCAAATTTGCGTAAAGACGCTTAACACATGAAAAAACAATAGAAAAAAATAAAAGATAAGTGGGTCAGGTGCTGATATTAAAAATAAATAAGGCATCTCCTGACCACGAGCACATGTGCTTTTTAGATGGCAGAGCGCCATCTAGTGGAGCAAAAATAAACTAAACGTTTATTTAGCTTGCTCCGTGATATTTGGCCAACCCAATTTCTTGAAAAATCAAGAAAAACCATCCACGAACGCGTTTCGCGCTGTTGGCGCTCGTCAGCGTGGAGTTTAGTTTATTTTTGCTCCACTAGATGGCGCTCTGCCATCTAAAAAGCACATGTGCTCGTGGTCAGGAGATGCCTTCTTTATTTTTAATATCAACACCTGACCCACTTATCTTTTATTTTTTCTATTGTTTTTTTCATGTGTTAAGCGTCTTTACGCAAATTTGGCCTTAAATACCCATTTCTTGATTTCTCGGGAAGCCATTGGGACCAAAAAATCTTTTTGGTCGCAGTGGTTAGAGCCTTCTCCACGCTGACGAGCGCCAACAGCGCACTTTTGTCTATATTTTGACGGGATGTCAATAAAACTATGTTATTTGTCTTACTCTGTGATTCTGGTGGCCCCAGCTTGTTGTGGCAGGCTTCCAAATGTACTTTACCGGAAGCTCTGAAACTTCGACCTTTTAAAACCAGTTACTTTTAACTGTTAGCCACTTGGGCAAAGTTTTAGACTAGATCTTGACGGATCATCTTTCCTATCAGCTTTCGAGGTTCATTTCGCAATAGATGAAAGCTGTGAATCAGTGCGCTATCGTAATAAAGATGCACTTTCAATCCGTTAAGTGAACGAATATTATTAAACAAGCCAATAAAATACTTTCATTTAATGACACTTTTATTTTCTTAGATTCTGCTTGGCGTTGCATCGAAACCAAGTATCGTTGATTTTGTAATATTCGATCTCTTAATTGGCTCTTGTATACTCACAGGGCGAATTTACTTATATATATTGTCTATAATTTATTTACCAGTGAAACTTGGTGGAATAAGTTTGTAGATCTGTTCAAGGTTTCGGAAAGGCACCTTGAAATGCAAAATCTTATTCAAAATATACCGACTCCTAATATATATGCTGAATCCGTCTTGCTTTTTTCTGGATACCTGTGCAGCTTAAAACTGCTGTATTTATTTCATGCTTCTATATTTGAAATATTTATCCATTTCATATTAATTTCAAGAATAAAAAAGAGAGGGAGAGTTGAAACACAGCACAAATACACATATTCAATGTATATCCAATGCTTCAGATGTACACATTTTCACCTTCTTTTGAGCTTGTGTTGTAATATATAGGTGTGATGTCATTCGGTACCTCTAATCGATTTATACAAATCTGTACAAATAGTTACTCAAGCGGAATTTATTCGCTTCAATCTCGTTTATCCACTTTAAATTTTTACCTGGTTATTATTGCTTTAAAGGTTAGAGAATTTTCTGCCTATACGCCTACTGACGAAACAAGGCCTATTGCGATGACTGATGCACAAACACTGTATAAAAATGTACCTAAGCTCACACATTGTATAAACATTAAAAATATTTTATACAATGTCATAAATGACTTGCCTAATACCTCTCCTTAAATTTTAGGATATGAAGGTTGATTTTATTTCACAATTGACCCCAAAATGTTCAAAATTTGTATTGCAAACGTTTTTAATAAGAGAACATGAATGAGTGAGATATATTAGTACGATTCCAAGTATACGTATGTGTATAGTATGTGAATCATCCTCTATGTATGTCATTATTGGGTATTTGGCTGGAATATGAGCGTTGGAGAGACTTTGAAATTACTTGAATACGATTTGCAACCTGGCGATTGGAAATCCACTTCACAATATCGGATCAGCTAAACCTACGTGCAGTTGAGCATGGAACTGAAGACCAGCTCACGTCATACTTCGCAACAACATTAAGGAGCTTAATAGATTAGAAATCCTTGAAATCTATTTAGACCAGTTTAATCCAGTTTCAGTTATCAACATTAAATCTAGTTAAAAACTTACAATTAAAACGTCACTTTTAGCTCTATATACAAATATTTTAAAATTATATTTAATTAATATTACTTAATTGTTAGTGTTTCATCCTATTATACGCTCTGCCATCTAAAAAGCACATGTGCTCGTGGTCAGGAGATGCCTTCTTTATTTTTAATATATATATATATATGAAAATATAGTACAAATGTGATATTGTACTGGGATAAGGTGCATAATTATGAAAAAAGGTATCTCCTTATCGTGCAACTGAAAGTTGCTGATGGATTGCGCCATCTATGGATAGATAATTTAGACAATTTAAACAATTTTATTGATTCTTTCAATCAAATTTTACAAAGGAGAAAATATAAAAAGTAAAGGGGCATATAAAGTGTAGAGGAATATATATACAAATATCTTCAGCAAGGAAGGCTTCCCCACCTTGAGAGAGTCCTCCTCCAGACAAGGAGGGGGTCTTCTTGTACACTCCTCAGTTCCGCGCCGAGGAAGTGCCTATAGATGCGCGTCTTGGCAGACGCCAGGATGGCCAGGGCGTCATCGTCTAGGCCATGCCCGAAGACCCAGCCCTGCAAGTCAGGGGGCCGCCCGATGATGGTAAATGCCTCCCGGATGAGAGGCCTGATGTAGCGGCAGGACCAGTACCTGTGAACCAGCGATGTATGCCATAGATGGCGCAAGCCATCAGCAACTTTCAGTTGCACGATAAGAAATGCCTTTTTTTCATATATATATATTTCATATAATACTATTAAATGTGATTAGCTTCAAAAAAAAAATAAAAGCATTGCTTATTACTGGTACTATTGCTGTTATTCCTGCATCTATCCTACATTTCTGCGCTCGGAGAATCTGTATAAGTCTAAAAGGTCTTTATAAACCTATTTGTTGTTAATTAATTAATATTAATTTTTTTAATATATCTCCTGAGAGAGTGTTGTTTCATTTATCATTATTATTATATTAATATATATATTTGTTAATTTTCTTAAGTTAATTCAAATTATTTTATTGTCCATCTCTCTCTTCTCAATATCTCTATATTAATAATGACATTTTATTTATATATATTACATTGTGTTTTATTTTTATATATTTATTTTGGTTTAGAATTTATATCTTAGATTTCTTTTCCGCCAATAAGCCAATAATGAGACGTCAGTGGCTTACCTGCAGCGCGCTACTTGCTGTGCGTTTCAAAACAAAAAATAAACATTATAAAATATAAACGATTCGTCCATCAAAATATGGAACTAATAAACAATTACTAAATCCAAAATGAACCAAATATTTAAAATATATTTAGTGTATGGATTGTTTAGTATTCAGAAAGTTTGAAATTGTATCATATGTGGCCATACTGAACGAATGAACCGGGTTCGTTTGGGTTCTTTGCGTGTGAATGTCCACCGAATATAGAAGTAGTTTAATTTGGGAATTCATTAATATATTATAATCTAGAAAATTAGGAATGAAAAGCATCAGAATGAAGAAGCAATTTATTTTTATGTAAAACAAAATTATAATTTATAAAATACCAGAGAGGTAATGAGGGAAGTTTAGAGAGAGATTGATTGATTTATCGTTCATATAATATTCTATAAGGTTATATAAAGGGAAAACTCGAATATTAAAAATAGAGAGAGAGAGAGACAAAATACAATTAATAAAAATATAATAATCTGTTTTGAAAATAGAGCAATCCATATTTAATTCATTCGATAATAAAAAAGGCATATATTGGATTTAATAAAATATTTATTTTGCCGATATTTCGGTTGGCTGAACGCCAAACCTTTATCAAGGCATTACATTTTTGTATACACAAACTCAGCGCCGCATATTATTAAATATTAAAATTATTTCAACTGTGATATTATAACACTATGCGGCGCTGAGTCTGTGTATACAAATATGTAATGCCTTGATAAAGGTTTGGCGTTCAGCCAGCCGAAATATTGGCAAAATAATTCTTTTATCAAATCCAATATATGCCTTTTTATTGTTTAATAATAATCTGTGTGTACATAAGTAATAAATATTTTGCTACAATATTATTACCGCAATCATTTTCTAACAGTGGAATATACAAATTGGACAGGTGACAGGCTACTTGGATATTCCGGGGCCACAATATTATTATTGCTATAGAGGAACCTCGATATAGGAGACACGAGCAAGCGGAAGAGCTATGCTCAAAGCAATAAAAGTTATGAAATTTTCACAATTATACAGGTGCCTTTTTTATAATTTCGGGTTCAAGCCTCATAACCAATAATACATTTACAAATGCAGGCAATATAAGCAGAAGTAAGTAAGAAGGATGAATCCGTAACCAATTTAAGTTTGCATATTATGTATTATTTAAAATAATTATACAAAACAAATCTTGGTATATATCTTACATAAAAACAACAATATATATATATATTATATACATACAAGTTCCTTTTCAAACACGAGCTCATCTATAGCCATTGTTACTCTGTGCAATATTCCAACATAACAATTCAATAGTTGAAGCAATCTGGTAAAATAAATTGGAAAACCGCTTGAAAGGTTTACAACTGATGAACAATCGTTATCATTTGGAATTCACTAATTGTTTAAATGCCTTCTAAGGGATTAAAAATAAAGAGATTTTGGGCTTAATAATCCAATTCGCCTCACGGAAGAAGCGAATGTATACTTATGTGGAACACACACAATAACACACAAATAAACAATATTACGAAATTTCGAAACTATTATAAACGCGTATGATTCTTTTAAAAATTAAACAATGGTAGGTTAAACTAGCGAAACCGCTGGGAGAGTTCACCACTAATGGCCAGGCCCTCCCATTAATTCTTCCATTGCAGTAAGGGTAGTAGAAATTGTTTAATTTTTAAAAGAATCATACGCGTCTATAATAGTTTCGATTTTTCATACCAGATGGCGCGTTAATTCATCATAAAACAATATTATACTTATTTTTGATATATAACAATAGCGCGTTAATTCATCATAAAACAATATTATACTTATTTTTGATATATAACAATAGTAATAGTATTTTCGATTATTTTAATTTATTAAAATATTTTATCCGTAGCCTATTATCCAATGTAGAAACTAGGAAAGTGATTCTTTTCAGACCTAAATCAATATTCCGTTAAAGTTTCATAGGAATATTTAAAACAATGCCCAGAGTTTATATAGAGAAATATGATAATTTATATGGATATATAATGATTTTTATATTTATTTCGATAACAAACACATACACAACACAAATTATCTGATAGAGTAGAAATATTGGCACCAAATGCTGCTATTATATCGCAAGGAAAATATTGTTCGAAGGAGAAGAGACAGATGGAAAAATTCTTTAAATTCTACAAAATGTCTTTAAAACAACTTCTAACCAATTTCTTTCAAATTCCTTCTGTCTGTGCTCTATTTGTTTTATCGGTTGCGGGGATGACGTCATTAAAGGCCCACCTCGACTAACCAAAAGAAGTTTATGGCGCTTTTCTAAGTGACGAATTTTGTGAAAGTTTATTCTAGCAATACATTGCCATCCTTCCTAAATCCGTTCAATTTTAAAGAATTATTATGAATGACAAATATTTCATATATTTTTCACACACTTTTTATTATTTATTAATATATATATTAGGATATTGTTTTTATAAGTAAACAAACATTATCCTGATTGGTTGAAAGAAAGAATTTACTTGAGTAATTATATTATTCTTGATAATATTTTCTCCTATTGAATATTTAGAATATTTAGTATTTGAGAGACAAGGTGGTCGGAAGAAAAATATTCCAATTCATATAAAAGAAAACAGCTGAATATTTACCTATATCATTTAGAGTATACAAACATTATTTATTTTAACAATGGTAATTTAACATTTCAATAACTGTTTCGTTTACATGAAGGTTTTAGTTTCTCATTTTTGTTCTTAGTTTATCAAGGCGGCAAGCCGTTACCGAGAGAATTTAAAGCTACCTATTTTAATGGGATAACGATTTTTAAAACAATCATTTTAGAAGACTAAACACTTTGATAAAAAGCTCATCACTTTTATTTAGCAATAAATTTCCCAAAATACTTATGTTAATAAATAGGTATACAAAATGGTGAAAGCTAACAACAGAAAAATCCTAAATTTGTGTATCCAAGTTTATAGCTTTGAAAATTCAAAATAAAAAATCCTAAAATTTTTAACTTCTTTATATAGTGTGAAAGAGAAAATATTATTCTCTATTTATATGGAATTGACATGAAAAATGTATCCTCCAAACATATATTATTTTTAATACAATATAATGCGGCCTATGATTGTAGAACGACATTTGAAAATTATCCCGCATGTGTTTCTTTTGAACGAAAAATCGAAATTTATATTAAGGAGAAATAACGATTATTTCTAACCTTTGGGATGAAGTATGAAAGGATGAAATGTGAAGAGTAATGATAAACGGAAAATAAAAGAAACACATGCGGAATAATTTCCAAATATGTCGTTCTACATATATTATTTTTGTTCAACAATAACTGGTTATCATTTGAATACAACATCTGTCTACTAAATTATATAAAAATCACTATCTATATTAATAAAATGCAGATTTCATAAGAGGACATCACTAAAAACTTTCGTTACAATGCATCAATTTCGACCAAATTTTCAACATTTATGTAAAACGAGATGGAGCAGGTTTTGCTTAACGTCAAAATATTTTTCCCTAACATTAACATGCGTAACTTCGCTGTTATCGATTAAATACAAAAAAATCAACAGAGTTAATTTTATTTATATATAAATACAAAATTAAATTTCAACATAGTTAATATTTTTACATACTAGCTAATAATCTCAATCTAAAAATATAATATAAAAAGCCAACAATGAAGAGTGAATGTAAGATAAAAAGCCAACAATGAAGAGTAAATGTAATATAAAAAGCCAACAATGAAGAATGAATGTAAGATAAAAAGCCAACAATGAAGAGTGAATGTAATATGAAAAGCCAACAATGAAGAATGAATGTAAGATAAAAAGCCAACAATGAAGAGTGAATGTAAGATAAAAAGCCAACAATGAATAGTAAATGTAATATAAAAAGCCAACAATGAAGAATGAATGTAAGATAAAAAGCCAACAGAGAAGAGTAAATCTACTTATATAATTGCCTTATTCTGTCTGTGTGAAGTTCACTGTGTGAAGTTCACAGATAGATTTTGGTCTGAATATAATATAAAAAGCCAACAATGAAGAGTAAATATGATATAAAAGCCAACAATGAAGAATGAATGTAAGATAAAAAGCCAACAATAAAGAGTAAATGTAATATAAAAAGCCAACAATGAAGAATAAATTTAAGATAAAAAGCCAACAATGAAGAGTAAATATAATATAAAAAGCCAACAATGAAGAATAAAGGCAATGTGACACGGCAATGTGACACGGGAAAAAATGTTCACTATATAAAACTATGATTTTCTAATGTAGAAAATTAGGAAAGACAAAATTCAGGATGACACGGCACACAGGGACCGGGAAAAAATGTTCACTTTATCGAGAGATTCAAATTTACGAGTTTCAAATTATCAAAATATATCTTCTTTTTTTTTAAATAAGTTTTTAGAGAATTGTTTTAACAAATGTTCGCTAGACAAACCTTTACTCGGGTAAAACCCCGGGCGAAGCCGAGTACGTTTTATAAGTTTATAGAGAATTGTTTTTAACAAATGTTCGTTAGACAAACATTCACTCGGGTAAAACCCGGGCGAAGCCGGGCACATCCGCTAGTATAAAAATAAAATATGAATTTTTATCTATCCATATATTAAATATTCTTGAGAGAGACTGATTAAAACTTTATTATAAAATATACACATAAGATTATATATTGTTAACTACATCTAAATATGAATAAATAAGACTATATAAGGATATACATGTATATATATATAAGAGAATGTGAATATATAATAATATAAATATATAATAAATAATATATATAAAAGACGCATATCATGTGTAACAAATCAACATATATATTTGCTATATGCTAAGTTCCTGGGTATTTTCACTTCGAATAAGAGGTTATATAGAAAGAAGATAAAAAATACTGTTCTAAACTTTGAAATATCCAAAAGCT
The DNA here is from genome assembly GCA_030710605.1 of Cordylochernes scorpioides. Taxonomy (NCBI): domain Eukaryota; kingdom Metazoa; phylum Arthropoda; class Arachnida; order Pseudoscorpiones; family Chernetidae; genus Cordylochernes; species Cordylochernes scorpioides. The sequence continues at coordinate 49,548,300 of CP092886.1, forward strand.
CACGTAGGAATGTGTGTGGGCGCGATCTTTTTAAATTCAAATATTGTAAAAGGATTACACTCGCCAATGGCTTCCTGCCAGCCAACTTTTCAAATTTGGCACAGAAAGTGGCATCTCCTCTAACTCCGCAAATAGAGTTTTAAAAAGGTGATGTATAGGTATAGCTTATTGAAGCTGTGTGGCTTATATAAGCGCGCGCGCGCTCATCTGTTTTATTCCTAGCTCTATGATGCATACACATAGATCTATTTGTTTTCTTTGGCATTCGATCCGTTCCCATCTGTCCGCAGCTAATCATTTCGGGAAGCCTATCATACTTAACTAATTGATAGGTATATATATCGCTTATTGAAGCTGTGTGGCTTATATAAGAGCGCGCGTGCGCTCATCTATTTTATTTCTAGCTCTATAATGCATGCACATAGATCTCCACCATGCACGTATATTTTCAAAAATTGTTTATAACACACAAAGAATGTTATATATATTTTCTCCTCCTTTCAATATTATTAATATTTGAAATATGTAAAAATTAATTTGTATATAAAAATAGTATATATCATCAATTTATTATCGTGATACTCCTGTAGAAGGACTGACAAGTCCGAAAGCTTGAAAATAAAAATTTGAACAAGAAACTTAATCCTGGAAGCTTTATTCATTTTATAATAGATCTATTTGTTTTCTTTGACACTCGATCCGTTTCCAACTTTCCGCAGCTAATCATTTCGGGAAGCGTATCATACTTAACTAATTGATATATAAAACTATTTAGGATTAGTGGATTATATAAGAGCGCTATTTCTATTTTCTTCCTATCTCTATGATTCATATACATAGATATATTGGTTTTCTTTGCACGCTGATCAGTTGCGAATATTCCACAACTGACCATCCCAAGTAGCGCATAAAGCGCGTAACACCTTTATTAAAATACAACCATTATTATATGAATATCAGGATATAATAGAAATATTAACGATAGCGGGTCACAACCATTAATAGTTCAACATATAAAAACGGGCCATACTTTTAACTTATCTTAACCTATAGGGTATTATGACAATATCTAGAAAATAATAGACTTATAATAGAATTCTTGATATCCAAACAGCACCAAAGCATACACCGATGCATTGAATTACCGTAAACATATGAAGCATATGGTCAAATACAATCCGAAATATTTAGACAGTCTTTTACAAGGTCTGCTAGAAAAGTATCCTACCTTTTTATATAGTGAAAACTTGATGAATTTCGATGAAGAGCGCTTGCATGAGGCGACTTTGAACCTTCATACGCATGCGTGAATTTTTTCCTGCCTGTCAATAGCGTCAGTGTTTAGTGCTCTCGTCGGATATCCATTGTAAGGAAAATGACTGCACGGCTGGAGGGGCGCTACTACCTCAAATATTTCCAGAAATGAACGCCATAATCACTGGTGACGAGTCCTGAGTTTACAAGTACGATCCGTAAAATAAATTTCCAGTCTCCACAGTGGAAGCATTTCACGTCGCCTAGACCAAAGAAGACCCGCCAAGTGTGAAGAAACATCAAAGTAATGCCGAAACCTTTTTAGCAAAACATCATGCTTCTGTGGTTCGCTAGGCTCCTTACTCTCCTGTTATGGCTCCTTGTGCGACTTCTGAGTGTATTCCAAACTCAAGAAGCCATTGAAAGGAAAGTGATTTCAGACAAGAGATAATATTTTGGCTGCAACGACAGCCGAGCTAAACACCATTCCGAAAGAGCCTTTCTCTGAATGTTTTCAACAATAGTGTTGGGAGAAGTGTCTGGAGTCCCAAGGAAACTACTTTGAGGGTGATTAGGTTTCCAACTCTCCAGGTATACCTTTTTTTCCCGCCCGAAGGTCGGATACTTTTCTAATAGACCTCGTATACCGTGATGGTTTATAGTTTATTAATGTGTTTCACGATAATATTTACACCTGAATATTTCCAATGTGTATATATTTCAAACTTTTATTTGAAATTTTTGTAATGGAAAACTTTAAATATGTAAATTCTCTTAATATATATATTATTTTATGTATAGTTAATATATATATATATATGATAATTTAAACCAACAACCCTATATTGTATAGATAACTTATAATAAGATTGTCATGTTGTATATAGAAACACATCTATAAATAATTATGCGCATGATTAATCTGTCATTGCATCGCCATATGTAATGTAATTTGTACAAAGTGGATAAATAAATAAAATCTGTAATAGATTTAAGAGTTGAGCTAAAGCAGAGATCGAGCATATAGTATTGCCAAAACAACAAGTCTAAAAGGGGACCAGACCACCCACACGGTTCACATGTGGTGGAATGCAGAGACCCCTCTCACACCTGGACATGCAAAGGCCCCCCTTTCTCAGAAACGCCCCTGTCACATAAGGTCCCCCCGTCTTTAACCTATAAATACATCACTTTACAGTGACTTGACAGTTCAGTAGAGTTGAGTTTTAGTGCACCCTTAGTGTCAGCTCACGTCGGTCGTACCTGAGTTCCATCCCATCCATCATGTAGACGAGTAAGAAATCTTCTAGCTCTCCATATTTCGCTCCTAGCTCAACTTTTATCTGTTACGGAACTTTCTTAGTGCAATTGTGTCTTCGTTTATTGTGTGGACATTCCCAAACTTTCCACTCTGCCTCGACCACGACTGCCTGTATTTTGTGAGAACTTTTAAAGGTCTTCCAAGGTGCAGAGAGGTACTGGAAAACTCTACACAAGGCTTACCAGAACTTCAACTTATTTCAGTAGTCGACATCAAACTCAACAAAATATTACAGTGAGCCGACAGGATTCTACAAGAGTCAACAGCAACTCAACAAATCATTACATTAGTCGACAGGATCTCAAATTATTTCAGAAGTCGACAGGATTCTCTACAAGAGGCTACCAGACATCCTCTTATTATATATATATGTGATATCCTGGGACCAGTGTTACCTGATGCTAGACGAACCTCGATGTCAACTCTACCGTGCAGTCGTGGTGGAAGGCGACACAGCTGGGCCAAAGGTGAAATAAACAAACAGAGATTCCACTAAAAAGCGTCTGACGTCAAGAAGGAATGGGATGAGGAGAGAGGGAGATCTTTAGAGCAAGTGTTACCTTGTTGAGAGCCAAGCGTATACTGACAATTCTTGCTTCTCGATTTAACACCAAGACCTGTCTTCTTTCCCATTGGTCGAAAGGTGTCACATGGCCTTTTTCTATTGGTTGACCTATTTAGGTGATGTCTTCTGATTGGTCTTTGCTACTGCCTTTGACGGAAGATACGTCCGGTCTTGTTCCGGAAATACGGGGCGTTACTCGACTTTTATGGTTTCCGCGGTCACAAGATACGTCCGGTCTTGCCCAGGAAATATTGTCTTGTAAATTATTTATAGTTGGGCTAGTTTTAAGCCTCTTTTGCTAGGCCTTGCTTCGACTTCTGTCCTAAGCCTGATTAGTTTTAAACCTTAATTTTCTCCTGTTAGTCTCCATTCCTTCTATCTGTACAGTTGCGATACTTTATTAGATTCTTACGCGGTACAGATTGATGTTAGTTGAGGTTTTCTATGTGCAGTACATAAGAAGTTATATACAGTCTTGGGGTGGAACATGTGGTAGTAGATATCTAGACTATTTACAACAATTCCATGGTCTTAAATCATCACAGATGGCCCCGGATGTGAGAGGGTTCATATGGAGGGATTTAAGAGAGCGGAATAGGAAGACTGTTATTAAGGAAGTAATTTTTAAAAATTAATTGAAATGAGTTGGTATATAACATGGGGTTGATTTCTGTATATCCATAAGAGATAATAAAGCATAAACAACTAATATTAAACATACAAGTAAAAATAAAAATATGAATAAAATATTTAATAGAGAACATATAATGATGATAGGTAAAAATATAAATGATAGGATGGGAAAATCATGATCTCTTCGTGATGGGCGTTAGAAAGGGTTGAGGGGTTAGTTATTACTTGGTTGCGGCAATGTCACTTTGACTCAAGTCCCAAACCATTTAATGTGCACGGCGCGGAAAACCTAGGCCATGTTTCACATGTAAATTTAAGGACCGAATAAAGTTACAGTACCACAATCGAAAAGTAAGATAAGGGTGATTGTTATGGGTTTTAGTAATTAGTCGTTAAGACGTACGCATGCAGGATAAATGAGGGCGAAGATCAGTGACCAGAAATCAAAGTTTTAATTAGAGTCGTCAGGGGCTTAGCGAGAAAAAGAGTAAAATAAAAAAAAGATGTGCCAGCGTGTGGCATGAGAGTGCCCTGGAATAAAAAAAAAATACAATTTGCACGTATCCAAGCCAGAAGTAGGGATAGGTAAATCCGGGGGACGGTGTGACAAGATTGTTAATTACGAAATCAAAGTAGGTCAAGTCTAGCCTGCGAAGGAGTTAAAAGTTCCTGCGGAAAAGGGTTAGTATTTATTAAGAAGTAACCTTTAAAGTGTTTGTTTAAGCGGTTATTGAAGATTGCCCTGTTTTTAGGTCATGATTTTTAGTTTGATTATAAAATAATATATAATTGAGATATAAAATTGCGAGATTAAGGCTTTGCATATAGCGTTAAAGGATTTGAAAAATCGAAAATAGAATTGCGAAGTTAAATGCAAAGTAATCTTTAAAAAAAAGTAAAAATAGTGATGATATGATACAAAGATTAACACACTACAGCAGTATATAAGGGGTAATAGAAAGTGAAAATATTAAATGAAAATTAATAATGAGCAATAATATACTCGATAGCATTAACATGGTAGCGGAAGATGAAACAATGTAAATAACATCTAATTTATAAAGTGAGAGAAAATATAAAATGATAAATGCAAATTAGTGATATAAACATGAAATATAAACTTGAGATTATTAGATATGATATGAAAGATAAAATATAAATTTGATTATAGAATAGAGTCATAAAGCAAAAGTAAATAAGTTTTGGTAAAGAAAAATAAAATAAAACGACAATAATTTAAACTGATTGATTGACGTAAATAAAAAAAAACAATTATAAGAGCTAGATAATGATTATATAAAGAATATTAAAATGAAAATTTAAAAAAAATGTTCATCGAGAAAGAAGAGCAAGTAAGATTATACATAGAAATTATATATCGTGAAAGAATGGAAAGTTGTAGGCCAAACGTAATGTTCCTGTTTTTTAGGATGGGTGGAGCGAGCTTTAAATTGTCCTCGATTGATATCTTTGTTCTTGTTGGCCTAAGTTGTTCTAACTTATCGAATTTGTTTTAAGTTTGATGCGACGCGTGGATCACATTGTTTCTAACTGTGAAACTCACTGAGTCCTAATGTTGTCGATTTTTTGTTCCCTGCGCCACGTTTAGGTGAAAACGTGATTCTTCCTAAAGCGGCATTTATTCTGTGTGTGCAGGAGAAACACGGCGATCTATTCTAACCGATAAAGGGTTGTTGTTGTTGTTTTTTTGTTTTTTGTTTTTTTTTTTTTAAAACATGTGCGGGTGTGTGTGATTTTTAGGTAAAACTTTGTCCTTGGATCTAAGTGTCGATGTTAAGTTGACAAGTTAATCGAGGGCGAGAGAATCTAGACCTGGTGACGGGCCGTAACAAGATGTCGGCTGTTTGTTTGCTCGTGTACAGCGGAAGAGGGGGAGCGAAGCTATTTTTAATGCGATTCCGGCGGTGGCGGGCATATTTATTTGGGTCAGAGGCCCTTTGTGGGGGCAGCTTGCTTTCTTTCAACTTATTGGAAGATCTCTGCATTAAGGTGCAGAAAAGGCGCTGAGCAAGTCGGGGGTATAAGACGGGATTTCTGCGCGTCAAATATTGTGGGACATAAATGGCCGAATTCTATCAAGTGGACATCAGGTGTTACGCGAGGTGTTGGAATTAGAGGCTGGGGCGCGAGGAATAAGATATCTTCTGTATCAAGTAGTAGAGGTAGGTTTACATTATGGGACAGTTCAGCTCGAACGAACAATTGTTCAACAAAAGTTATAGAAGGAGGAACCTACTGTTGTGCTGTCTTGTGTGTCGGAACAGATCTGGTCTTGTGCCATGGTTGGAGGTTCCTTGGGACAGTTAAGAGTTCGCTGCTTGCGCTGGGCTCGTGGTTTAGAGATGGTCGGGGGAGCAGGTAACATACGCTCGCGTGTTGGTAACTCGGAGGGGTACTTGCAGGAGATTTGATGGCTTTCTCAGTCTTGTAGAGTATTGTAGTTGGGCCCGATCTGCTTGGGCGTCGTAGTTGGTGAAGAAGCTCTGCGCCTCGTACGAACCATCGTAGCGATTCCACCTCTCGCGATGTCCGGTCACGGCAGAAAGCTGATGTAGCGTCGTCGTCAACCTCCCCAGGACATCTGACACCGGCGGCGGGGGCGTGACGTCTTCCTGGCTGGGGGCGATTTCCTGCGTCCTACCGAGAGTGTTTTCCAGCTTTGGAAAAGTGGTGTTTTCTCCACTTTCGTAGTCGGTATCGGTCTTCATGGGCTCCTTTGAATCCTCCTCTCTTCCCTGTTCCATCTTTCTGTACAGACAGTGGTCTACTTGCTTACTTGTACCTTGGCGTCCACTATCCTGTCGACTCTTCGGGACGGGGGAGTCTGTGATATCTTGGGACCTCTGGGACCAGTGTTACCTGATGCTAGACGAACCTCGATGTCAACTCTACCGTGCAGTCGTGGTGGAAGGCGACACAGCTGGGCCAAAGGTGAAATAAACAAACAGAGATTCCACTAAAAAGCGTCTGACGTCAAGAAGGAATGGATGAGGAGAGAGGGAGATCTTTAGAGCAAGTGTTACCTTGTTGAGAGCCAAGCGTATACTGACAATTCTTGCTTCTCGATTTAACACCAAGACCTGTCTTCTTTCCCATTGGTCGAAAGGTGTCACATGGCCTTTTTCTATTGGTTGACCTATTTAGGTGATGTCTTCTGATTGGTCTTTGCTACTGCCTTTGACGGAAGATACGTCCGGTCTTGTTCCGGAAATACGGGGCGTTACTCGACTTTTATGGTTTCCGCGGTCACAAGATACGTCCGGTCTTGCCCAGGAAATATTGTCTTGTAAATTATTTATAGTTGGGCTAGTTTTAAGCCTCTTTTGCTAGGCCTTGCTTCGACTTCTGTCCTAAGCCTGATTAGTTTTAACCTTAATTTTCTCCTGTTAGTCTCCATTCCTTCTATCTGTACAGTTGCGATACTTTATTAGATTCTTACGCGGTACAGATTGATGTTAGTTGAGGTTTTCTATGTGCAGTACATAAGAAGTTATATACAGTCATGGGGTGGAACATGTGGTAGTAGATATCTAGACTATTTACAACAATTCCATGGTCTTAAATCATCACATATATATAATAAAGAAGGCATCTCCTGACCACGAGCACATGTGCTTTTTAGAAGGCAGAGCGCCATCTAGTGGAGCAAGAATAAACTAAACGTTTATTTAGCTTGCTCCGTGATATTTGGCCAACCCAATTTCTTGATAAATCAAGAAAAGCCATCCACGAACGCGTTTCGCGCTGTTGGCGCTCGTCAGCGTGGAGTAGGCTGTAACCACTGCATCCAAAAAGATTTTTTGGACCCAATGGCTTCCCGAGAAATCAAGAAATGGGTATTTAAGGCCAAATTTGCGTAAAGACGCTTAACACATGAGAAAACAATAGAAAAAATAAAAGATAAGTGGGTCAGGTGTTGATATTAAAAATTAAGAAGGCATCTCCTGACCACGAGTACATGTGCTTTTTAGATGGCAGAGCGCCATCTAGTGGAGCAAGAATAAACTAAACGTTTATTTAGCTTGCTCCGTGATATTTGGCCAACCCAATTTCTTGATAAATCAAGAAAAGCCATCCACGAACGCGTTTCGCGCTGTTGGCGCTCGTCAGCGTGGAGTATATATATATATTAATATGCATATATACACATGTCTGTGTATGTCATAATATATATTTTATTTTCGCCATAATTAATATGTTAAAATGTAAATACAAATTCACCTATCTATAAATCTGTATAAAATAAACGTGGGAGCCAGCGGGCGAGCGCTCACGAGTGTGGAACAAGTTCTTTTTCGAAGCATACATGCACAACGGCTGTGCCCTTCCATTCGACCACGACATATATATATATATAATTCTGGCCTTAACTACCCGTTTCATGATTTTTCAGGATGTCTGAATGAACTTTATTTTGGTCGTTGAGATACAGTTTGCACCACGCTGATGAGGGCCAACAGCTCGAAACGCGTCCGCGGTTAGCTTTTCTTGATTAATCAAGAATGGGTATTTGGCCAATTCGGGAATAATTAAAAATCAACGAGAATAGTTGATATTTATTCCGATAGATGGCGCAAGCCATCAGCAACTTTCAGTTGCACGATGAGAAGATGCCTTTTTCATAATATATATATATATATGCTATAATGCGTGGAGTCGATATCGTCGCAGTGGGCTCCTCATCCAACATCCTGATACAAATAAGTGAATTTATTTATGAAAATTTTGGAATAAAACCTTACTCTATTATGCCTAATTGAAAAAAGGAATTGAAATTATTTTAATGGGCGTCTTTTAGAATATCAATAAAATGCACTAGCATAATTTTTTCAGGGATAGATATAATATAAATGCGTATATATTTGTACAAGGTTACAAACACGTTGATACTCAATTATTGTATCAAATTTACAATCTTAAGAGGGTTGGCATGGAGGTCCTGTCTTGGGGCTCCCATACATTTCAGAAGGTGTTCCGGTAAAGCCTTCTTTTTGGTTCTTTAGATGGTGCATTGTGGGAAAGTCTCGATATCATCCGGGAAAAGGAGTTTTCTAGTATGGCCAGCAAATATAGTACAATACATATTTCAGAAGTTAATACTTTTACACACTTGATGTGTCTTCATATAAAAAATCAGTATTAACTAGATATTGGGATTGCAATATTACAATTTAACAAGTATATACAACTTAATATACTTGAAATATATATGATTACAGATGAGATTATATCTTGCAAATGAGTTCAATACCTGAAATTACTAAACCCCAGAAAATCCAATTTTACATTGTATTATACACAATTTATTGTGAGATTATGAAAATAAAATAAAAATTAAGAGTCTGATATAAGAAAAAGAACTTAAATAATTTAAACTTTATAGATTTGGAAAAGTCATACTCATTTTTTTTCAAACTATCCCATTCAACTATTAAGTTAGGTAGGTCATGATTTTGTTCTCTAAATTATTTATTTTGTATATTAAATATTACACCAAAAAATCTGATCTATTCTTATCAACTTGAATATAGGTATTTTTATTGAGTATTTCATTGATGCCTATATAATGATAAACAATTGACTTAAATATACATTGATATATTATCAAATAATTACTATATGCGATGTATTTATCTCTTTCTCTCTCTCCAAATGTACACAATAAATAATATATGTTCTCATTTTTAGGGCATACCCTAGTAGAACGCTTTTTGATATTATAATTCGCCTATTTGAATCGCCCTGGCCTAATTGATCACTTAAAGCTCTATTTTTTATCGGCAAGAAAAAGGCCATTCGAGAAGGAATGTGTTTATCTCCAGCATTCCATACAATCCATAAAGGCAATATCCCGATGGCAAGGTACATTTCCATCCCAAGATGGCACTGATTTAGAGCGCTTAGTTTTATCGTACTAGGGACATCTTTCTTTTTTATGATGACGTACTTCTTGATCGAACACATAAAATTTTCATAGAGTAAGTAGTATCCTCTCACATTCAAAATAATTACTTCTAAATGTGTTTTTTTTTTTAAGAGAGAGAGTTATTGTGATCCTAAATCATGGCCAGAATTAGAGTTGTTTGGCTTTCTGCTAAGACAGTCAAAAGGTATGAAATGAAAGGATTTAAATGCACAAATGTTTCTTTTATACATAATACATACTTCTACTGTCCTTACTGCGATGAAAAAATATATTGGGAGGGCTTGACTCATCAGTGATGAACCCTCCCAGCGGTTTCGCCAATTTAATCCACCAGACCGCTTCTCAGAGCTCTAATACTGTATTGGACGATTCTGCTTATATACGCAGCATTTTTCTTCGCAGTAAGGACAGTAGAAGTTTATATTATGTATAAAAGAAACATTCGTGCTTTTAAATCCTTTCATTTTATATGTATAGATGGCGTGTTATTGCTTTGTGTTAATTTATGCCTAACAGTTAAAAGAAATGGCAATGTTTTCAACCGTTATTTTTACTTCTATACATAAATTAACCAAAGTAGGTTTCATTTATATTAACGTATAGATGATAATACACATTAAAGCAATGCTCGTTTGAACGATAACTATGATAGCAGATGATGATATTCATTCCGAAAAAAAAAAAGATAAATATTAGTTCAACTTTTATTTTAACGATAATCTTTTTTCTATATATAAAAACATATTTACTATTTTGTTTATATTTACTCCAATAAATATGTATTAAAAATATTGATAAAATGTATAGTTGGTTGATAAGGGGTAGCCCTTTTTCATCTCATTCTTAATAGAGTATTTTTGTTTAATTTTTGACCCAAACTACAGGTCAATAACAATAAACCAACGTCAAATAAATATTCAATATAGTATTCTTTTTTATTTATTTTGCAAACAACATTTTGTAAATTTACTTTAATAAACTCTTTTATTTTTGAAGATTGAAATTAATCAATTTCAATTACTACACTAATTTTAAAATGTCAATTATTTTTCCAGCACACGCTTATTCTTTCTCTATAATCAAGTAGAGGACAGTTTGCACATATGGCGATGATTTCTCCATCAATTGGATACGATATAAACGATAATAGGTTTTGACTAGCTGAATCTAACAAATTGTCAAGGCCCGAGTTGATACCGAGACGTTGATGCATAATGACAAGATAGTTGTAACACCTCCCCATTTCCGTTCAAACAAACAAATGTTATTCACTCTATCAAGCTCAATTATTCAGTCTGTCCGGCATGATACTTACGGATTGTTTGTCATACTGACTCGGTGTATAAAGACCGTCGTCAATGTATTCCTAAACAGTAGCGTTCCCCTCCATCAGTTCCTGTGATATTTACTGTGGAATGTCGTGATGTGACAGACTCACCGTGACCTCCAGCTGCCCCATGGACCTGCGGTACTTCCCTATGGACCGCCAAGTGTGCACCGTGGAAATAGAAAGCTGTGAGTTCCTTGGAATTGACATTTCCTACTACGGTGCACACGATACTGTCCGAGTTTTATCAAATGTTTGGAAGTTTTTTAACATTCTTTCATAGGATTTCTTATATTAGTTAATGCTTTTTAGTGTGGCAATTGAAATAATAAATTATTCCAAATATTTAACACTAATTATTTTATTCCATCATTTCAAGCTTTCAGAAAATTCTCCTTCTAACTTAATCCTTAAATACACAAACGCTCTTAGAATGTTTTATCATCCATAGAGAGAGTGTGTGTCTAAGGATTATTCTTACGTTTCGTGTATAGTTGTGAAAAAAATATTTTTCTTGAAAGCTTAAACGGTATGAATAAAGGAATTAACTATTGTGCAGAATTTGGAATTATATTTTTCAGATTTTGAAATTCCATACAAACATTCGGCATCCACACGAAAATTTTAAAGAAAAACACACCAAAGAAGGTAGAGATAAGTGTCTTTATTTCGTCTCATATAAAACCTGGAATATGATATATATTAAATTTGCAAGCTTTCGAGCAAATATACTGCTCTTCAACGGGCTGATATTCTTTGTACAATCTCTAAATAATATTTATACAGAATAATTGAAAACCTTTGTTATTAGCATGTGCTCTCGCGGGCGTGACTCAGACTGTTACCAGCTAAAGTAATAGATATTATACTGAGATTAAATATATATATGAAAAAACAATAGAATTGATTTTTTCATGTGTTAAGCTTCTTTACGCAAATTTGGCCTTAAATACCCATTTCTTGATTTTTCGGGAAGCCATTGGGACCAAAAATCTTTTTGGTCGCAGTGGTTACAGCCTTCTCCACGCTGACGAGCGCCAATAGCGCGAAACGCGTTCGTGGATGGCTTTTCTTGATTTATCAAGAAATTGGGTTGGCCAAATATCACGGAGCAAGCTAAATAAACGTTTAGTTTATTTTTGCTCCACTAGATGGCGCTCTGCCATCTAAAAAGCACATGTGCTCGTGGTCAGGAGATGCCTTTTTATTTTTAAATATATATATATTCCAATAATTATTAATATTCAGATTATTAGCATCAATAGAAAAATTGACCTCCCAACCCAATATAACAATATCCCTGACAAATAATATGAATATTAATAATTATTGGAATATATATATTTTTGAAAATAGAGCAATCCATACTTAATTCATTAGATAATAAAAGGCATATATTGGATTTAATAAAATATTTATTTTGCCAATATTTCGGCTGGCTGAACGCCAACCTTTATCGAGGCATTACATTTTGTATACAAAAAATGTAATGCCTCGATAAAGGTTGGCGTTCAGCCAGCCGAAATATTGGCAAAATAAATATTTTATTAAATCCAATATATGCCTTTTATTATTTAATATATATATATTTAATCCCAGTATAATATCTATTACTTTAGCTGGTAACAGTCTGATGCACGCCCGCGAGAGCACATGCTAATAACAAAGGTTTTCAATTATTCTGTATATATATATTATTTAGAGATTGTACATAGAATATCAGCCCGTTGAAGAACAGTATATTTGCTCGAAAGCTTGCAAATTTAAATCAAAGAAACATTTTACCTGATATTGATTTTTACTTATTTAAATAATTTCTGGGTAACTATTGCTCACATATATATTAAAATTTGCTCTTAACTCACCTCATTATATGCTTCATATAAATTTGAAAACCCCAATTATATAATTATTCCTTTATATATGAACAACGACATATATAGAAGAACATTACGTGAAGAAATATTATATCAATGAGTGTGATCCAAATCGAATTAAAAGAAGAATTTTTAATTCACATATTCAATGTAACTTGTACATAATTTCTCATTAAATCCCATTTTTATCATAAAAATATCTATATTCTCGACATAAATAAACTTAGCAAAATCAATTGAAATCGACATAACAAATATAAAACATGGTTGTTCTATTTAAATTTTAATATAATTGAAATCATATTAATCTCAAAAGCATAATAATTACTGTCGAAACGAGAGCCTAGAAATATTCGTTAGAGCATATAAAGACAACATATTTGTGAAAAGAAAACATAAAACTAATCTTACTTTTAACTATAAAACAAATATTACCTTGATAATTAGAATAGATAAAATAATCTGTTTACTTTAAATATCACATGTGACT
>CP092886.1:49561813-49596085 GCA_030710605.1 Cordylochernes scorpioides
GATCAATATTTATATACATATATGCCATTGAGAAAACTCTCAAAAATATACTTAAAATACCCTCATTCATATAGAATTTCAACGTTATATTTTTAAAGTTACGCAGATTAAATTATTAATTTTGAAGAGGAATGGTGTAAACTAAATAGAGTCGGCATCAATCCTCCCCACGTGGGCCGCCGCTCATTTGAATAATTTCTTCATTTATAGAGATTTCCCTAATTAATTCCTCTGAAATATAGCCAACAATTCTCTTATCCACCGAGAATATTTAAATTTACGATTATTGTTAAAATAATTAAATCAGATTTACTTTTTAGGCTAACTTAAATAATCACATCGATTTCCAACACATGTTTACACATGAATTTGAAATTGGAATATCCCTGCCTATACTTCGTGTTCAAATTTCAATTAATAAAATATATTCAGGAAAAGGTTCAAGCGATATATCTATATAAATTGATTAACTATATATAGAGCCTAGTCACTAAGGCCACATAATGAGTCGGTTGTGAATTAAATTAAGCGTCGTCAGAACTAGGGCAATCATTGACCCTTCCTCCAGCGCCGGCCGCAGCCCAAGGCGCTGAATCTTAATACTTCTTGTTTCTATCTCCCTAGAAGTAAGCGATCAATAAGAACCACCCTATGTGGGCGTCCAAGGATCTGGCCTTGGTTACCTAGCTACACCTTGGCAAACTTCCAGCCTTCTGGAGGTCAATGCTGTTTTTACCTGCTACGAAAACCATTTCGCCTTCTTTTTCGTGCACGCAAAGGTCTCGCCAGGCGGCCGCCCCGGTCTTGCCCCACATGTCACCCAAATGATGCTGAAGGAAGGCATGAATATTAAAATGTAATTAGGGAGTTGCCCTCGACCCCTAGTGAGAGAAGGATTTGGGTCATGTCCAGATAATTTCCTGATGAAAATTGAAAAAGATTAGTGTTTGCATCTAACTATATTCATTGTTTATGGATTATCTCTCTCGTCCAGCCTTTTATATTTCTAATGAATTAGTGAATATATATATATTTCTCATATATATAAAAGATAAATTATCTTTTATATCTTTTACATTTTAAAAAATTGTAGTTCATATTCAGATAGTTTAAGCCTAAGTAAATTATGGCCTTGATTAAATGAAAATACCCACTATGTGAAACAAAGAAATGAGTAGGTTAAATATTTTTAAAATATATATTATATATGTGGCCATTACTCGGTCTAAATTTGTGTGTAGAAAAGTATATATAAAAGGATAAACAATATTCTAATAAATGAAAATATTTAAAATAAGACTTATATCTATCTTGAATCACTTGTTCTATCGTTTTTTTAATAGAAATTTTAGATATACAATATTTGAAATCAACAGTCAACTTAATTAAAAGACAAATATAAAGAGACGCAATTCGAAATTAAACTATATCAGAATAATTCTCAAATTAGCAGCCTGCGTCAACATGGAAAATAAAAATTTAAAAATTATATAGAAGTTTAAAAGCCGAATTTAAACTTAATTTGAGGATTGTGAACAAATGTTAGGGTCGGAGGTTGAAGGGATTTTACTCTAGCTTATATTTACACAACGAAATTAAATGAAAACTTTGGTATGGAGGGCTAATTATAAGAAAAACATAAGCAACTGAAAGTATTATTTTTAAAATTAAAATCAGGGATCTCTAATGCAGCTGACATGTTTTCTTGTAATTAGACTCTGTGGCAATGTCTGAGCGAATTTGAGTTGGTGAACTTCGCTCGAACTTCCGGGCCACTCGGCAGACATCGTCTTCTTCAGCAGCATTGTGCTCGGCAGCTCAAGATGCTCACGTTCTGTCGCTTGTCGCGATTGTTAAAATAAAATTACACTTCAAATAAATTAGTCTGTAATGAAGTATATGTGCTTTTTAATCAAGTAGTTCATCGATTGATGTGAAATGACGAAATAAACAGAAATATTTATACGCGAGTAATAGTGTTACCCCAGTATTTATTAGAATAAGAACAAATGATTGTTGGGTGAAGCGTTTCCTTTATTTATTATTTGAAGTAATGCAAGAGAGAGAGAGAGAGAGAGAGAGAGAGATGGGGGGAGGGGGGGAGATTGGAGATCGAAACTACTTTTATTAATATAAAATTATATAAGGGAAATACCAAATTGAATGATAGTGGACATTGCTGCTGCTGTGATAGAGATGCGTGGAGACATCTAAGGCTCTTCATTGGACACGACAACAACAACAACCAAATTGAATAAATAAGACTAAATAATGATAAATATATGGATGAAATAAATAAGAGAGAGATAGCTTCACTCTTCTACGGCAAAAATAAAACTTTTGTATAATATTTTTATTGTTTCATTTTTGTTTTCATATTTGACCGTAGAAAAGCAAACTTATTCGAAAGCTTAAACCACTCTAAAAATGTATTTGTTATTTTTTAATATCAAACAAAATAATGAATGAAAATAAATTAAATCACATCAATACTCATCCACTCTTACATATACACATACGTACTCATATATACTCATGGTATCGCACAGAAATCCAAACTTTAATCAATCAATTAATAAATAAAAATATTACTTTGAACTTGAAAAGTATTCTAACATATATATATATATATATATATATATATTATATAGATTTATATAATATACATATCAGCTTAACACACACATATATTACCCTAGTTGTGTTTTGTTTTTTTGGACAAGCTCATGACGTGTCAAAGCCGAATTTATTGCTTGGTTCTGTTGTTAAATCTTTCTGTTAAACAATTGAAACATTTCTCTAATATATTCATAATATTCAACTCAAAATAATAATATAAATTTATCTTCCTCATTACATTTTTCTTTTTTCTACAATATACTTTTAGGTATATATATATACCTTTTTATGAAATACATTCTTTTTTGAACAATAGATACAAATTCTTCTCCCCCTAGATAGTATTTTCTATCTACAAATAATGTGTCAATAATAAATAAAAGACACTGTGTCTTATGGTTTAATATTGCAATATTAACTGAAAATATAGTTTCAATAGTTAGAATACAAAACTTTTAAAATTCAAAGAAGATCCTTACAAATCCAGTTCCATATCGATCTCTTAATGCTAAAATAAACTCAAGAATATAAACTCTAGAACTTGTTTGATGGTTTTTACACCTCTAGATAAACCTAAGAAACACTTGGAATTTTTAGAAAGGCTTAGAAATAAGAAAAGAACTTTGAAGAATTTTTATTATTAGAAAAATCTGTGCTATACTGGTGATGTCGTCCAATTTTACTTTTATAATGCAAGTTTGTTCTAAAATATCAGGATGATGGTTATTGGAACCCGCTTAGTTAAGCCACTATTCTGGGTTTATATATAATTTCACACTTAAATAATATTTACCAAAATATAGCTGTAGAACATGAATTTAAAAAGTTCGTATTTTTTCATAGACCTAAACAATATAATCAGAGGAAGAGATATTTCTCAGAATTATATACAATTTTAAAACTCGATCTCTCTTCTCTCTCTCTCTCAGTAAACACTTCAAATTTAACTTAGCAGCACGAGCCAAACACACTTCATATTTGAAAAATGGAATATATAAGTAAAGCCTTTTAGTGTTTTCTAAAATATCGATAACTTAAGAAAAAATAAATTTATATTTCTCTCAAATATTCTCCCTATTTTTAACTATAGATTGCTCAATATATTCCCTTATATAAAAAATATTAAAACTTTAATAGATATACAAATACATATATAAATAGCGTAATTCTATATTCAAATTAATTGATTTATTTACATAGCTGAAATACCGAAAATCATCTTTCTCTTTAAAAGCAGACCTTGTGTAACGATCAAAGTTTTCGAAACTAACGAGAAATTAAGCGGCTGCCTGAACGCACTTGGCTGCGGCGTGAAGCGAATCGAGCACGTCCCTAATACAAGACAAAAGAAAACTTTTTAAACTAATTAAATAGGAACGTCAAACTGAGTTTTTTCCAGTTGTTTTGTGTTTTTTCATCATTCCGTAACAAAATTTTGTGCAGAAAAGACTAGTGGTTTGCAAGTGGCCGCTTGCCAACTACGTCAATTACCAGAAGCACGACACCTGAATCCATCACTCTACGGCGTAGGAAACACGACGGGATATATAAGATCATAGTATTATTCTGAATCAATAAAAGCTGATGAAGAAATCTTCGAATGATTTTTAAAAATTCCTTCACTTTGTAATATAATGTATTAAAAATATTAATTAATATACTTATCAAATTCATATCTCAGGGTGGACCATTGTCTCCGTTGTTATAACTGATATATTTAAATGATCTGCTAACTAATTTGCAATCCTTAAACTCTGAAATAAATTTGCTATGCTGATGATGTAACAATTATATGTTGGAATAATGGGTTAAAAAATCTAAAAAAGTCGATTGAGTTTAATTTGGAAAAGATAGATCAATGGCGTAATGATAATAAGCTAAATATCAATCTTGATAAAACTAGTATTTTACACTTGCACAATAAAGACAAAATTTCAATTAATTTTAGAGACAATATTATTGTGCCCGTAGAAAGAAAATTAAAATTCTTGGAATTACGATTGCGAATCATAGAAGGAAAAACAAATTGAATTTTGGCCCTCACCTTAACATTATACTAAACAAAACCCAAAGATTAAAAAATCTTCTTTTTTTCAATATGTGGAAAATCTTGGGGTCTTAGCACCCAAAAAAGGCTTACACTTTATAAATCTATAATAAGACCAACGTTAACATACGGAACAGAAATATGGTTTGAATTTATTATCAAAAAATATAAGTACAAACTGAACTCAATGCAATATCAAATTCTGCTATGGTGTACCCAAACATATAAAACAACCAGTTATAACTGTGTTCACACTTTAGCCAACATTCCTTTGATCACTGATTATATGGAATCTAGAATTATAGGTTATATGAGTTGAATAATTTATCAACAGAAGATAAACAATTTTATGATTTGTATATTCCAGGTATACTCAAAGATTTCATTATATCAAGGATTAATTTACTGAAAAAGAATACTAAACAAACATTTCAAAGTTTCTTTCCTTATGATATTCCGAAAAATTTTAGACCAAACTATTATAATTCACAATTTATCATAGATCATGGAAATTTCAAGTTTTTTCTTAAGAAGATTCAGGCTGTGCAAGATTCGACATGTTTCTGTGGATTGGAGAAAACAAACTTCAATACATCTCTTGCTAGAGTGCCCTGTCTTTCAAGATTACAGAGTCAACAACGGTTTAATAGCTTTAGGCCCTAGTGATTTAATTTCAAGTAAGAACACATATATAAAATTTAATTTCCTTTGTAAATATATTTTGGATTTCATTAAGAAAAATGGAATTTGATGTAACGATCCCAAGGAAATATTGGACATATCTTGTGGTTGTTAACAATATATAGGTGTTAAAATTTTACACAAATAAATTTACTGGCAATGCGTTTCTTTTTAAATCTCTACAGACCTTACTGCAATGATATGATTTAATGAATGAGAGGGCTTGGCTCATCAGTAGTGAACCCTCTCAGCGGTTTCGCCAAATTAATCTCTAGACCGCTCTACTATTGTATTGGACTGGTTTTGTTATATACCCTGCATTTTCTATGGAAGGCAGCTAAATGGTGTTTAGTGAACTATGGACATAAGCTTATAGGTCTGTAGAGGTACATACATATAAATTTCAAGGTATTGCATCGAGCAAAGCTCTTCCGCGCAAAACATGTTTTCATAACCATTATATATTAGTAAATTAAATTTTATTGCCCTCTATCGTTAAAATTTTAACACAAATAAATTTACTGGCAATGCGTTTCTTTTTAAATCTCTACAGACCTTACTGCAATGATATGATTTAATGAATGAGAGGGCTTGGCTCAGTAAGCTCTGTAGAGATTTAAAAAGAAACGCAATGCCAGTAAATTTATTTGTGTAAAATTTTAACGATAGAGGGCAATAAAATTTAATTTACTAATATATAATGGTTATGAAAACATGTTTTGCGCGGAAGAGCTTTTGCTCGATGCAATACCTTGAAATTTATATGTATGTACCTCTACAGACCTATAAGCTTATGTCCATAGTTCACTAAACACCATTTAGCTGCCTTCCATAGAAAATGCAAACTGTAAAATTTTAACGATAGAGGGCAATAAAATTTAATTTACTAATATATAGGTGTATGCGTGTATTGTGTGTATATATGTATATATTTTGAAATTTAATCATGTAACTGTAAATAAAATTCAAAGAATATCTCTATATGTAAATAATATTTATGAATCTTTCTAAGTCGCTTTCTGTTTATATTTCCATGTTGAATATTTTCTTTGTTATATTTGTATGTACATTTAGCGCAAGTGTCCCTAGGGGGACATATCGTTTTGAATTCAAATAAATAAATAAATAAATCATATCAAATCAAATTTCTTACTTCTACTTATCGTTAATCTTAAAAATAACTAGTGAATCTGATTACTGTCAATAATTGATGAAACATTGAGGAAATCGATGACAATAGATCTTGAAATCTTTCTAAAAGAAGCAAAAATTGATGAAAGCGAAGAATATTTAATTCACAATCAAATCCTTTTCAATTTTTTTTTTATTAATAGTTCTTATTATTAAAATTATTTATAAAATAGTTTTCATTGATAGCTATTTATATTACTAGTTTTTTCCCAAGTTAGCTTTAGAAAAATTGTCTAATAGCACGATCAAATTTTCATATAGTTTAAATTCAGTGTCAAATCGATAAAGTATATGTGGGAATATACACCTGCCTAAGACGCGTCCAAGACCTTGTATAAAATCAGGATATGAAACCGGCTGGCATATTGTAATGGCAGCTCGCACGGTTGTAATTAACTTTTTTGTTGGCTCGAAGTTGTCTGTTCTTTTGGGAAAAAGCTCCACTCGGGCAAGTGCAAGCTCCTTGGTGATAGAGAAACAGCTGTTCCCAACACACATTTCCTGTTTTAAAAATAACACCCCGATAAATTAAATTGAAAATTAAATCGACGCAGCCAACAAAGGTTAACTGGTTTTTAAATTGAGATTTAAATATAATTTTCAGAACTCTCCTAGAGTTTGGATATTTATGATGGCTCCGATCGGGTTCTATTGCTTTATTGGTCTCTTTGAATTCAGAACATTGGAGAAAAAGGCTTCGAGAATATATATATATATATATATATTAAAATGGCATATCCTGACCAGGGAGCACATGTGCTTTTCAGAAGGCAGAGCGCCATCTGGTGGAACAGAAATCAACTATTCATTGATTTAGCCTGTTCCCTGATATTGGCCAACCCAATTTCTTGATAAATCAAGAAAAGCCATCCACGAACGCGTTTCGCGCTTTTGGCGCTCGTCAGCGTGGAGTAGGCTGAACCATTTTTATATCTTTTATATATAAAAATATATAATATATATATATAAAGGGATAAGTGTATTCATTATATTTAGGGCTAACCTTTGAACGGTATTTGAATTTATAAAGTTTTTGAGATTTGAAATACTAGCCTTCAAGAAAAAATCGTTCTTTGTGAGGTTTAAATAAAAACATCGACTATTTCTACTAGGAATTTTTGTAAGCGTACTAAGATTGAATAGATATTATAAACCTAAATTTCGAAAAAATTAAAAGCATTTAAATTATAATAGGAATATATATGTTTTTATTTTTTGTATTATAATCTAATATTGAGGGTAAAAGGAACGAGTATATAATTATTAAATGATGTGATATTTCATGGTACATCTCTCACTATATTTTTATAAATTTAAAATTAATTAATGTAATTATATATTATATATAATTATTGCATATAGAAAGGGATTGACACACACATATTCATGTTCAAGTTTTAGAATTAGATTGATTAGAATTTATTCGGAATATTTTTTATATATTTTATGCTTAATATCTCCTACAATCAAAGTCTCTATCCGTACTAACCAATATTGTCTAAGAATACGCAAATATTTCCAAGTAAATGTTAAATGTTCTCGAATTGAAACTGTTTAAGAGACGGCGGTTAATTCGACAGTGCTAATGGTAAGACTTACCTCTTAACGCCAGTCCTCTCATTTTTAACGGCTCTTGGGGCATGGGGGCGACTTGACCAGATGACCAAATATTTAATTATTTTAAAAACGAGCCATTTTAATTAGGCCCCTCATATCACCGCCACAAGCCATTAGGTGCACCGCCCGCCAACAGAACCAACCTCGGCACAAACTGCTGATACTTGGGGTAATTAATTACCGCGCAAGTTGGCGATGGTTTAATTGTTGCCTGATGGATGCTCCTTTCTTCTACGGCTCTCTACACGAGCTTCTACTCGAACATTGTAGGTTGATTCAATTTGAACGATTTTTGGAATTGTCACATTGAGCGATAGGTGGATATATATATATTTAATTGGTCATTAGAACAATGCATTGAGTTTATCAACTTAGTTGAAACCTTAGGAATGAGCCACAGCATAAATAATATGATAAACCTACTACATTATTATAATGCATAACATCTTTTGGTACATGAATATCACACATCCTCCCTCAACATTATATTAGTTACATTCTTTTCACACAGAATCATTCAATTAATTAAATAATAAGGAAACTGTTTTTTTTTAAATTATATTTTCATAGCTCTATGTTATGTTAGAAAATCGGTTATATTATTAAATTCACCGCATATAGACCATCTATTTACTTGAGAGAATTCGGTAAATTTTTACATTCACCACATCTCGACCATCTATTTACTTGAGAGAATTCGGTAAATTTTTACATTCACCACATCTCGACCATCTATTTACTTTAGTGAATTGGGTAAATTTTTACATTCACCACATCTCGACCATCTATTTACTTTAGAGAATTGGGTAAATTATTACATTCACCACATCTAGACCATCTATTTATTTAAGATAATTTGATAAATTTTTACATTCACCACATCTCGACCATCTATTTACTTTAGAGAAATGGGTAAATTATTACATTCACCACATCTAGGCCATCTATTTACTTGAGAGAATTGGGTAAATTATTACATTCACCACATCTAGACCATCTATTTATTTAAGAGAATTTGATAAATTTTTACATTCACCACACATCTCGACCATCTATTTACTTTAGAGAAATGGGTAAATTATTACATTCACCACATCTAGACCATCTATTTACTTGAGAGAATTGGGTAAATTATTATATTCACCACTTCTAGACCATCTATTTACTTGAGAGATTTGGGTAAATGATTACATTCCACACATCTAGACCATCTATTTGCGTGAGAGCATTGGGTAAATTTTTACATTCACCACATCTCGACCATCTATTTGCGTGAGAGCATTGGGTAAATTATTACATTCACCACATCTCGACCATCTATTTGCGTGAGAGCATTGGGTAAATTATTACATTCACCACATCTCGACCATCTATTTGCGTGAGAGCATTGGGTAAATTATTACATTCACCACATCTCGACCATCTATTTGCGTGATAGCATTGGGTAAATTATTACATTCACCACATCTCGACCATCTATTTGCGTGAGAGCATTGGGTAAATTATTACATTCACCACATCTCGACCATCTATTTGCGTGAGAGCATTGGGTAAATTATTACATTCACCACATCTCGACCATCTATTTGCGTGAGAGCATTGGGTAAATTATTACATTCACCACATCTCGACCATCTATTTGCGTGAGAGCATTGGGTAAATTATTACATTCACCACATCTCGACCATCTATTTGCGTGAGAGCATTGGGTAAATTATTACATTCACCATATCTCGACCATCTATTTGCGTGTGAGCATTGGGTAAATTATTACATTCACCACATCTCGACCATCTATTTGCGTGTGAGCATTGGGTAAATTATTACATTCACCACATCTAGACCATCTATTTGCGTGAGAGCATTGGGTAAATTCTTAAATCCACCAAATCTTTACACCATCTATCTACTTTTAGTATAATCTTGTAGTTATTACATTCCCTACATCTCTACCACCTATTTACTTAGAGAAAATATTATTTTCGGGGAAAATTTCAAACGATTTTTAATTCGGAAATTTTTAAATTCTCATATAAATATCGAATCATTTCCTAAATACATACAAATATATATTTACTCAAGGAATATTAAATTGAAATTATCCTCCAATCAAGCGTTTCCAACCTTCTGTGAGAATATATTCCATTCAGAAAATTGATGAATGCATCTCATTGTAGGAGTTGTCTAATGCTAATTAGAAGCATATCAAATACCCTATCTCCTATTACAGTACATCCAGGCTCATATACATGTCTATCTATGCTTCTAAATAATGAATATTTTAATCGAGTCAGCGATTATCATGATATTTTATCTTCGAGAAACATCAGACAATGTAAAATACTAAAAATAGTTCGGTTAACAAGTGGGATAGTTAAAAGGACGATATTTCACGTGGAGAAACTACCGCGAACGTTTGAATTATTGAAGAGTTCGGACAAATGAATTATATATTTACCAGATGAAGATCGATTATGGTCGCGCGATTCCCTGCTAAGTGGTGATCTACAGGTTCTTTTTAAATAGTCCTTCTATTTAAAATTGTTTGTCCAATCAAATTTGATAATTTAATTAATATGTAAATTAGGATAATCGGAATAGCTATAATTAATAAAGTTTTGAATTAAGAACTATAATGGGAAACTTAATCTCTGGACAAATAATTAGGCCCTAATAAGATAATAATTAGTGTATTGTGTATTGTAATTTTATTGTTATTATCTTCACATATATATGTGAATATGTTAACAACAAATATATAATAACTCAAATAAATTTGGAAATAGTTTGCTTTGTGAAAAATGTTTACGAGTTCAAAATTTGATATGTTCTTTTTTGGCGCAGTAGGTTTATACTAATAAAGAAAATCATTTTAGGACTGAAGTATGATATAAGTGTTCAAATATAAATGGGTATATTTTATACCTATACCACTTTATCGGTAGAATTTAGTTAATCGTAGCCAGTGAATATAAATTCTGTTTCTCTGAATTCTACTTCAGACATAACGGAACATTCCACTTCCGAGATACATATAAATCTCACATTAGGCATCAATAGAATCTCATTTGAAAATTGAACTGGACTTATGAATTTTTAATAAACCGCTCAAATAATGGAAAATGGAAAGGTTATGGCTGACAAGTCAAGAAATTCAATTAACCTATATAACTCATTGGGAGATTAAAAATGAGTTATATTTATGCATTTATATCAGGAAATTGTGCGACACCGATGGATTGCAAATTTCCATCAGCAATATAAAATGCATTCTGAATATGAAGTGCGATTATTCATAGCAGTAATGGGATATCTATTAGATGAATTATTCTTGATTATCAGTCTTATATAAGATCGAACTTGGGAACTCAAATTTTATTCTCTCTATTTCAGATTTTATATATTTATTAAAAACAAAATGTGGGTTCTAAAATATCCTTAATGTCTCAAAGGTTAAGGACAAGAGTCTCCTATCCATCCAGCAAAAGTTGGGAAGGCTAAAACCATCGCACAGCCAGGCCTCCTCAACAACTGAACAGGAAATAAATAAATTTCTGTAACGAAGATTAAGAGCAGAAGACAGCGGCAAGACCTGGGCAGAGCTGTAGGTCTGACTGCGACTTTTGACCAATGAAACTTCGTAGAGTGTGGAGAGCATGGACTTCCATCCAGTCCAAAATATGAAGGCGCTGAAGCAGATGCTGGGTGTGTGTGTATAGTTTATAAGTGATCAGTATACCACCTGATGAAGATGTCCGGCCAGGTTATGGTTGGGCTGGCCAGCGTCGACTTGGCGGAGCGCCTGGTTAAGAAGGGCCTCAACATCGGAAAAAAATTGCTGAAATATTCTCAATATAGGAAAATGGAGAAAAATAAGTGATTTCAAAAACCTTCGGAGTGACCCTTGTATCTATGTTATTTTAAAAAATTGTTTAAAGTTACATAATGCTATACTAATAAAATATATCTCTTTATTTCTTATCATATAGATATAATTTTAAAATAAAATAATATTATAAATTATATTAATAATTATATATGATATATATGCCCCCCCTGCACCACATTAACGAGGACCAACAGTCCAAAAGGCGTACATGGTTTTCTTGATTTATCAAGAAAATAAGTTGACCAGATATTATGGAATAACCTAAATCAACGGTTAGTTCATTTTCTTTCTAGTGGAATGCGCTCTACCCTTTAAAACCTCATGTGAATATGCATTCTTCAATTCTTAATTGAAACATATTTTTAACGATACTTCCCGCCCTCCTTATAAATTATATTCTTCAAAATATGTATTGATAATACATTTGACGAAGAGAAGTTTCGCCACATATTAATATTGATACTCGAGTTATAAATTTATAAATATTTCCTCTATTTGAAAGGAAAATTAATTAAAAAGAAATATATTTTTTTTTATCTTTCGTCTACCAGACCACGAGGAGTGACACTATGGCAGTCAAGGTGACGTCGAACTGCTACGATCAATTGATTTGCCGTGCGTGACGTTCTCAGAAGGCTCTTCCCAAGTCTATCGATGACTTAAATCTTCTAATTTTGCTCAGCGCTGTCACGTACCGTTGAAAGCTGCGGTCAAACAAGTGGAAAGTAGCTTTGATTACATTTGAGCAAATCTCAGGCGTCAAATTGACAGCACCGCACACACTGGAGAGTGGGTTTTCTTTACATCCTGTGCCAGGTCATCACGAACATCTCGAGTGAACAGAATAACTATATTTCCAGTTAAGGCTTTCAAAGAAAATTTTTATTCTGCAAATAATATATTAATTAAAAGCTAATTTCAAATTTTTAATAGAATTATGAGATCGTATCAAAATTAAACTCCCGAAAATAGATATTTTAAAATTTGAAGAGAAAATAGCAATTTTCTAGAAATTTTCATTTGGATAGTTAATTGAAGGTCTTAGGTTTATTAATTAAAAATAACAATTATCAAATTCAATTTCAATTTAAAATTTACGTTGATTTTCCTATAGAAAGTAGAGAAAGTTCATTTCATTTGTATTTAATGAATTTACAATTCAATTTGGGATTTCCATTTCATTATGTTGATAATATATCGTCTGTTAAGACGATCTTTTCTTCACCTTATCTGCTTCTGAAACTCTCTTGGGGAAAGGCTTCTCCAAAGAAATGGAACTGGGAATGTCGAACAAGTGTTCCGTACTCTTCCACGAAATTGTTTATAATATAAGAAAGACAAATATATGTATATATATATGTAGTATATTTCGAGTAATATAGTTCACAGCCTTATTCTAATATTTGTTATAACACCATACCTATGTAAAAATATGTATCAAACTTGGAATAATAGAAGTGACAAATAAAACAAAAGGAGTAGAGGTAGTCCAGACGACAAAGGCCAGACATGATAAACAACCCGGCGCCTAACAGGTGTTTATGATAATGAGTTCATTCCCCCGTCAGCAGGTGGCCGAACAGGTGGCCAGACATAATTAATAACCCAGCGCTTGACAGGTGGCGTGATTTTATGGGAGCCAATCAGAACTCGCCGCCATCTGCGAGCGTCTCATATAAAAGCCCCCCAAGATTGGGACAAAGTTGTTCAGTTAGTTGTTTTCAGAGCCACGCCGTTATACGGTCGGGTCTCTCACCCCTATCCGCGATGTAGGCATCCGCGGCGCCCGTAGTTCGACTTGCCTTCGTCCGTGGTCTACCTCTTCCTCTTGGAGTTACCATCTAGACCTGCCTCTGTCTCTTGCTGTCCCAGTGCGGGAATTCCATCACACACCCGCAACCACGACTGCCCAGTACATTCCACGTCGGGATTACTACAGAACCCGTTAAAGTCGACAGGATGACTGAGGACAGCAGCATGCAGAGGATGACGGAGGTCGAAGAAGAATACGTCGCGGATGCCCTCACCAACATGCAACCCCACTGCGACGACCTAGTAGGCCGCCTGGCAGACGCCATGCGGGGACAAGCCGTGACTAGTGCGGACGAGGCCATTATCTCCTCTTTCGACGGATCACACGCAACAAGCAGCCTTTTTCCATACAGCCATCTCCAGAGATCAACTCCAGCCAGCATCAGCCATTTCAAGGTACTTTAAACTTTGTTTCTGACATTTTCCCCATAAATTTTATATTTTCACTTTAAGCATTTTAAAATCAATTATAACCTTTTTTATAACATTTTTATTCAAATTTTAAAATTTTCACACTCTCATTTATCATTTTTACTTTATTTTAATCAAATTATAAATTTTAATTCATCATTTTCAATTTTATTATTAAAAATATTCAATCACGCATTTTTGCCAATTTATTAATCTTACATTCCTTTCTTAAATTTACTTAAAATGGCATTATCCAAATATGCAACTTTCAATTTTACATAAAAAATCATATTATATTTTAATTATTAGAATCATATTTTCTAAACTTATTTGTGTTTTTTTTAATACCTTATTTATAGCCATAATATTAATAATTAAATTTATTACGCTCTTTATTTTTGACCTATTACTATTTCAATTGATATTTCTCAATATTTAAAAGTTTTAAAAACTAGTCCTAGATTTGTATTTTTATGAATATCAATTTTAAATTATCTCATCTCATAATGTGCCTCCCATTTTTCCCACAATTAAAATACAACTATAAATTACAATATTATAATGAAGAGCTCCCCATCATCTCTAAAATCGATCCTGTATATGAGACCAAAGGAAAACGTCGTCTTGGCCTCCGTAAATGGACAATTAAATCCCCAAAACGGCGTCCATCGCCACGACAATATTCCAGTCTTCATCCCAACGACAAACAAATCAAGGACACACTGAACTCCCCCCTAATTTGCTTTTTTTTCTACTTCGTCTTCCCTTACCTACTTCTAAAGGGTTGTAATGACTTTTGTATCCACCATTAGCAGCCTGTCAATCATTTAATTATAGAGCCACATTACCTCCCCGTAGGCTAAACTGAAGGACAATCATTAATCTTGCACCTACACCTAGACATTGTGTGTAAATATGTTCCCTTTTTTCAGGAACGAATATTTTGGTTTTCTTTTAACTTTTCTCCCATTACCTACCTCTCCTTCGATCTTCACGCCTTTGCCCATCTGATCTAATGCTACTTACAGAGCATCTTGAGATTGCTGAACCCTGAAAACAATACTTCGCTTCTAAGCTCGTATTGCAGGGCAGGACTCCTGAGATGTTCTTTGCAGAAACCAATTCAGACCTTCTTCCTTTATTCCTCACTGCGTCACTACCTATCGCAAACCTTTTGCTAAAGTCAATTTTCTTTTATATTTTAATTTCACTTTTATTACTTCTACTTCTCCTCCTTCCTATATTACATCCCTGAAACTATGTTGTAAATACTTAAGGCACTTTAAATAACAAAAAACTGTAAATAGTATACCAACTTTCCCAAATATTTACTTTCGCTATTGTGTGTGTTTACTTTAAATTTATCCTTCCTATGCACTCCTCTTATATATTTTTTGTAATTTTATAATATTATATCAGTGTGTCACCACTACTCCCCTTTATCTTTATTTTATTCTAGTAACTAATTTGTGTCCCAAATTATTTCCCATTTAATAGGTTTGCTAACTTTTCTCTCATTTATTTGTAAATAGACTTACAGTTTTACTAGTTTTGTGGTGTTGGACTTTGTTTTTTAACTTACAGATGTAGATAAAACATTTCAATATTAATCGATAATATCATTTTGTTTGTTAACCATCAACATTAATGCCATTAACTACCAATCAATCCTTTATATAGTATTACCTTTAAT
This sequence comes from Cordylochernes scorpioides, assembly GCA_030710605.1. NCBI lineage: Eukaryota > Metazoa > Arthropoda > Arachnida > Pseudoscorpiones > Chernetidae > Cordylochernes > Cordylochernes scorpioides. Next base: position 49,577,774 of record CP092886.1, read on the forward strand.
ATGTTTATTTAATTTTAATTTTCTTTCTCTCATCATGTTTAGACTTAGCATTTTACAACTTCAACTATTTTAGACACCATTTAAAAAAAACTACACCTAACAATATTTATAAAATTTCTTAAACAGGTAAAACATTTATCATTTTATTTTTCTTAATAGATTTTCAAAATGTTATTTTTGACGCTTCCCTTACAACCTCTAACTCTATCCCATGAACCTTTCCTCCCAACTTTTTACAGCCATCAAGAGATTATTGTTCGTCAGCCATTTTCTTTTTTTTTTATTGATTAAACTAACTAGAAAACCCTTCCTCGCTGTACATTTCCCAACAGTGAGCTCAGGAGACCCAGTTAGGTTTTATTTTTTTCTCTCATCGTCCGGCTCATCATTTTTTCATCTTTCAACTTTTTTTTCACCACACAAGCCGGACACAATCAAAATTGACAGCAATAATTCTCTTACATCCACCTCCCCTTTTCCGCATCCTTCAAACCTCCAACTACCTTCCAAGGGATTCCAGTTCGCCGAACATTTTTATTTTTTTTCATTGATTAATCCGACTGGAACAATCCTTCCTCGCTATACCATTCCCGATAATGAGTTCAGGATATCCAGCGCGATATATATTTTTTTTCTCATCGCCCGACGCATCATATCAATTCATCATTTTTTCAACTTTTCACTTTTTTTTCACAATTCAACCGGGCACAATCATTATGGACAACAGGGATCCCTCTTACCTCTACCTCTCCCCTTTACCTCCATCAATCTTCCCACCTCTTTTCGCTGTCTGAGCTAATGATGCAGACGGAATATCTTAGGCCTTCTGTTAATGAAAACAATGCCTCACTTAAACAAGTTCGCATTGCATTGCAGGATGCTTGGGATACTACTTTTGCAGAAACATGCTCAGATACCCCCTTTCCCTTTTTCAACCTTAGCGTCACATTATAAGTTCAGTCAATCAACTAACTTCATTTTTTTTCTCTCATCTTTAATGCAATAAGATATTATTTTCCTTGTACGATTCATTTTACCATATTCACCATTTTGTATTGTATACTTTCCCTTAATCTTGTATCACTCATTTTGTGCGTTTTTATTTTTATAACCTTAAATTTTATTTCACTGATACACCACCCTTACAACATCTTTCTCTGTTTAACTTGTAACTTTATAATAATTTTAACTAATTTGTATACAAATTATTTATTCTATTTTTTTTATAATAGGTTTGTTAGGTTATCATTCTTTACATGTCATTCCCCCAACCAAACCTTCATCACCGGGGACACATTCTGTAGTATATTTCGAGTAATATAGTTCACAGCCTTATTCTAATATTTGTTATAACACCATACCTATGTAAAAATATGTATCAAACTTGGAATAATAGAAGTGACAAATAAAACAAAAGGAGTAGAGGTAGTCCAGACGACAAAGGCCAGACGTGATAAACAACCCGGCGCCTAACAGGTGTTTATGATAATGAGTTCATTCCCCCCGTCAGCAGGTGGCCGAACAGGTGGCCAGACATAATTAATAACCCAGCGCTTGACAGGTGGCGTGATTTTATGGGAGCCAATCAGAACTCGCCGCCATCTGCGAGCGTCTCATATAAAAGCCCCCCAAGATTGGGACAAAGTTGTTCAGTTAGTTGTTTTCAGAGCCACGCCGTTATACGGTCGGGTCTCTCACCCCTATCCGCGATGTAGGCATCCGCGGCGCCCGTAGTTCGACTTGCCTTCGTCCGTGGTCTACCTCTTCCTCTTGGAGTTACCATCTAGACCTGCCTCTGTCTCTTGCTGTCCCAGTGCGGGAATTCCATCACACACCCGCAACCACGACTGCCCAGTACATTCCACGTCGGGATTACTACATATATTAAAAGGCTTATTTTGGATTTAAAATAAAATAAAACATTTATTTATGACAAAATGCCAATATTCCAATAGGCTATACGCCTAACTTTGTCAGGGCTTTTCTTGTTTTCAAACTGTTTTGATTGATCACGCGATGCCTTCACGCGACGATATATAAAATATATTCACAACAAAATTGGGCTAAAATTTAAAATATATACACACAAATGTAAATAAACTATGAAAATAAATAATAATATGAGTCCTAATAAGTATAATATATATATATTAAAAATAAAGGAAGCATTTATAATTTAATTCTATTGTTTTTTCATATATATATATATATATATATATATATATATATATATATATATTAAATAAGACTTATTTTGGAAATCAATAAAAGCTCTATTAATCCAATATTCCGATCGATCAATCTGGACTCAATAGACAACTGGTACATATTGCCTTCTATTTTGACGCACGCACAAGAGGTAGAAATATTTTATCTCAAATAAATAATTCAAAATATTTCCTTTTCGTATGAATATTCACACAATTATGGATTGCTCTATTTACAATAATATTAGTATATTTGTGTTTTTTTTAAGTGTGAAAAGTTATCTCTTTCTTTAAAAAATGACTAAACTGATTCAAATACGCAGATCTCCCATCAGGGAATGCATCGCTTTAGATAATTCTGATAAGTGTCCAACCCCTGTATTGAAGCTATGACCCATCCCATGGATGGCTACGATTTCTTAATATCAGATGAGTGGAGGTATGCTATCAACCAAATCTCCGTATCAGCTGTTTTAACTGACGATGATAATTTTATGCAATAATCAAAGAAAATGGTTTTGCACATGATCATCAATACCCTGAAAATTGCAACTAAAGAATAGTTTGATTTTATTTTAAATAATATTATTTAGGTGAATATATAAATAAATTCATAAAATCCTTTGAATAATTTCAAATATTAGATGATAGATAGGGATAGGATTATGATACTTCTCTTTCTGTAAGTAGAAAAACATTTAAATAATATTTTTCATCTTTTACTCTATTCCACCTTAAAGCTAAAGTCCTTAAAGCCTTAAAGCGATGCCAATTCGCCTTCCACGATGAAAGAATAACGAGTATTTATTTAAACACGAAGATTACTTACGTATTCATGTTAGCAATTACCATATTTTGTTAACAATCTAGCTTAATTCTGAATAAATATATTTCAACCAAATAAAAATAGTTTAAACCAAAATTTAAATGAATTTAGTAATTATATATATATAGCCAAGTTATATACAAACCATTTGAACAGGACGTTCCCGTAAATGTTGAGCGCTGAAATATAAAGTGAAGCCAGAACTCTGATAATCATTCAGACTGTCAAATTAAAGCCAAAAATGATTTCCTCTTTGACCTGACGGCTGCTCTGATTGTACCGAGATAAATCTTGTTTCCTGTTCTATTGGTACGCGCAGGTATAATGTTAGGATATTAGGATGAGAGCGTCCTGAATTTACCAAAGTTTACTTTTTTATTCAAACCTCTCTACAATTTTAGCTACCCCTCTTGTTGTACCTTTAGTATATTTATTTTAAAAAGGCTACATCTCCCGTCAGAATAGATACAAACACTATAACCTATCTATTGAATATCTATTAAACACACCTAGCTCAAACTAACTGACTCGGGTCGATGACAAAGCCATATCACCAGCTTTGGCTATATATATATTAGAAATATATTTTGAAACCATGGTTATTGGTAGGACTTTGTTCTAAATTGACAAAACTGGTGTTGTGGCTCATTCCTCGATCTGAGTCCGAGCATTCTGCTCAGAGAAGACCGAAAGATTCACCATTTTAATGTACATAGTGCATTTATCACACCAAATATTTACAGAGGTCAGGATCTGAACAAGAATAAGTTTTGAATTAAAAATGAATAATGCTGAAAGTTAAAATTTCCTTTTGTTTAAATAAATTCACAACCTTCGAGCAAGCTCTTTTTAACAATAACTTTGTATGTTTTTCCATCTCTTTTATCTATATCAATTTTTTTAAATTATTGAAATATATATAAAAACACAAAAGGTAGGTGTTCTACTTTAAAATTAATATACATATATATATCTTCTTATATATAAAAGTCAATGTCTCTTTCGCGATAAACTCAAAAACTACTGAACCAATTGGTACCAAATTTTTCATGTCGCCTTTTATAAACCGGAGGAAAATATCCGGCTATATTTTGATTAGTATTTTGGATATTTGTTTTCCTTTGAAGAACCTTTTTTTTACGCGGAGTAAATACGAGGCAAAGTAACAACACCAGGCCAATTAGGCGACCAATGAGCGTTCTGAATTTTTTTTTTTCAAGTTGCCTGCGTAACCATTTTTGAAATATCTTTTTATAGGAGTGTTACTTTTTTTAGAAAGGTTTTGAGTATTAAGAGAGAAATTTATATTACTAAGTTACGGTAAGTGCACACAATGCAATTAAAAAAACACTTTACAATATTAGCGTTACTGTATGTAAATAATGGCTTTCGTATTTTTTATTAATTTTTGTTCAGACCTTTGTTTTTTTTATCTCTTTAAAAAAATTTGTTTAAAATGCAGTCTCAGTCATTAGCAAACACATATGTTTGCCTAGTTTCCATGTGCTCTTTTATTTTTTTACAGAAAAATATTTGCATGCCAGTATTTTGGATTATATTTTTTTATAAACCTATTTCTTCTTATTCTTAATGAGAAGATGGGCATCGCAGTCAAGCGCAGTCACTTACTCAACTCAGGCAATTTCAAGGGTTAATGCGCTGGGGCGGGTACCTCGGGGGTTGGGTGGAAAAGCTGCCATCTATTTAAACCATATTGATTTTGAAACAACTAAATGGATTGCAGAAAATAATTAAATCAAATGCCTAAACACTCATATAATACAATTTTTGCCATCACACACACTTTTTGCCTGTGGTTTATGTGTTACTTCTGTATTGCTATTCTATGCAACTTCTACTATTTATTATTGATGTAGTTTCAAGTATGAAGGAAATTGCACTTGGGGAAATTCTCGGGCGAAGCCGGGTCATTCGTCTAGTGGTTAAATATAATTACTTTATATTTATATACACACATACTATTTATTCAATTGATAATAATTGTTCTGTATTACATTAGTTTTCTTTTTTCAAGCTATTGTTTCGATTTACATTTGTTATGGTTGAAAAAAAAATCTTCAATCACCAATCAAATTTTTGTTACTACCCTAGATGTTAATGTGGCGTAACGCAATATAGCGCTTTCCTAAATTGTATGCTGAGCCTAAACGATATCTATCTGTATCAATAAATAATGTCGTTGTGTGTGCAGATATATGTATCAGAACCACACTTCAAGTACTAAAGAAACAAAAGTGGTATGTGGAAGGATGGCCTAAACCGTTGGTTTTGGACCACTACGACCCTGATTCGATTCCCGCATTGAGCACTTTTTTCTGATAAAATAAAATCTCCGATGGCCCCCGTTCTTGCAAAAGTCCGACCCCACCAGCGAGTGCAAGTATCCAAACGAGGCTCTGGCACATTTGTGAGTGCAAAGTCGAACTGCTTTTCACATCTATAGACATGTGGTGCACTTACAGTAAAAGCAGTCGCCTTCTTCTACCCACCATGATTATCATTACCTGCACCACGTGTACTACGGATAAGCAAACAAAAAAAAAGAAACAAAATATATCAAATTGGATATTTTTATTCAATTTATACAATATGAATATTCCCTAAATTTCAAATTCATATTTAACGCTAAAAATTGAGAACCCTTATTGGATTCAATTATGATTTTAAGATATTGAAAATTCATTCTTAAAACGGTCGTTTTATCACATTTTGATCAATTTTAGCGCGACCAGTCCGTAAGAATTTAGTTTGCCAAAATTATCATCTATAAAGGTTATTAGTAAATGATGTCTGGTTATATATTCTCATCAGGAATCCTATAGATTATATCTTTATATAGCCACATCTATGGCATCGAGCTGAAATGACATATTGATCAAATAGGCCCATTGTCCTTACATTGGCATCGTCCGACACAGCCCTCGCACTGATAGATAAGCCATTCATGTACCGGTGATTAGTTCTTTCTTTTTGACTTTTAAATAACGAATATTCGTTAAATCAAATACAAAATTTATAGTTTGTGAATAAATCGATGTTTACCATCATATTGATTTTGGATATTAAATTGAACAACTGTATAATATTTAAAATGTAAAAGAAAATATGTATTTTTCGAGAGAATATATATATTCGGTTTTACAGGGTATACAAGGTGTGTCCAATAAATAATGAGACTGGTCAAAAATAAAGAAAAAATAGAATGATTAAAAATTGTTTATTAGTATTTTTAAAAATAGTCCCCACGCATCTTTACATAATTTCCATCTCTTCTCCCATGATTTAAAACATTTAGAAAAGGCATCTTTCGGGATGTTCTTCAAGATCTTTTTCGAAACTGCTATAATGGACTCTCTAGTGTCAAAACTCCTTCCTTTTAAAGCCATTTTGAGTTTTGGAAAGAGAAAAAAATCATTTGGAGCTAGGTCTGGGGAATAGGGAGGTTGTGTGTTGAAGTATTTGGATGCCGTGTTTAGCCAAATAAGTCAGTACAGATGTAGCGGTGTGTGGTGGTGCATTATCATGATGGATAATCCAATTTTTGGAACTCCACATTTCACTTCTTTTCAGACGAATTGATTCACGTACACATCTCATAATGTTTAAATAAGACTCCTTATTGATTGTTTGACCTTCCTCTAGATATTTAAAATGCACAATTCCCTTTATGTCAAAGAACGTGACCAATAAGACTTTGGGTTTTGACTTGCAGAGTCGGGTTTCTTCGTTCTTGGTTCATCTTTTCCTTTCCACTCCATGGATTGGCGTTTTGTTTCCGGGTCATACCCGTAAACTCATGTCTCGTCTCCAGTTATTACTTTTTCCTTCCAATTAGGGTTTTCTTCCACCATTTAAAATATTTTTTTTTTTGGCAACTTTAAAACCGATTCTCCTTTTTTTGGATTCTGAGCATTTTAGGGACAAATTTTGAAGGTGTCTTCCTTTACTGCAAGTCTTCTTTAATTATCGATCCAACTAATGATTTTGTATCCCTGTTTCTTCCTCAATGTCCCGTAACCCTATTCGTGGATTTTCTTTTATCAAATTTGAAATTTGGCTCACTTTTCAGGGTTCCTGTGCAGAATTGGACGTCAAACACGCTTCTCATCTTTCACCGATTCCATTCCATTTTTAAATCGTGAAAACCATCTAAATGTGGTGGGCTTATTTACATTTTCATTTCCAAATGCCAATTTCAACAAATCTAAATTTTCTGAAGCTGATTTCCCAATTTTGTAACAGAATTTTATACAAATTCGTTGTTCGAATTTTCTATCCATTACAAATTAGAAGTTGTTATGCAAGGCGTTCTTTTTACAAGCTTACAATTTATCGACTGCGCGCGCAATCACGTGATGTGATATACCGCAGTGTAGCTGAAGCTTTCTCTATTTTTTAATAGACTTTAAAAATACATATATCATTTCATTTTTTCTTTGTTTTTGACCGGTCTCATTATTTATTGGACACACCTTGTATTTATAATTTCAAAACGTAACAAAAAAAAAGGCTGACTGGTAGACTGAGCATTGGTTTTTAAATTTATCAATTTGGGTGGAGAAATAAGTTGTTGTTGAGAGATTCAGAAGTTTGATTACCAGATGAGATGTGCTAGTACATATATGCTTTAAGAATAAGTTTCCTTACTGTAAACATATAAAAATTCACTAAAATCCATTTTATTAGTCTAGAAGTCAAATACTCGTTTTTCATATCTTTAAGTTAAACCCTTGTTTTATAAATCGATCTTATTTATAGAAGTTGAATATGCCTCTTTAATTGTTATATATATATATATATATTATAAATAAAGGAAGCATATCCTGACCGCGAGCACATGTGCTTTTTAAATGGCAGAGCGCCATCCAGTGGAGCAAAAATGAACTAAACGTTTATTTAACTTGCTCCGTGATATTTGGCCAACCCAATTTCTTGATTTATCAAGAAAAGCCATCCACGAACGCGTTTCGCGCTTTTGGCGCTCGTCAGCGTGAAGCAGGCTGTACCACTGCGACCAAAATGATTTTTGGTCCAAAAGACTTCTTTGAGAAACCAAGAAATGGGTATTCAAGGCCAAATTTGCGTAAATACGCTTAACACATGAAAAACCAATAGAAAAAAAGTGGGTTAGGCGTTGTTAAAGGCCTTTATTTTTAATATCAACACCTCACACAATTTTTTTCCATTGTTTTTTCATATATATATTATGTAGGTCGAATGTTTTAATTAATTTATTCTTTATAGAATTCAAATGAAAGTTAAAACTTGCGACATTTAACTGTGGATTCCTAATGGCAATGATAGGATAAAACATGTTTGTGTGTGCTAATATAACTACCTTAAAAACAAGGCTATTCACCTTTAAGAAAAAAATAATTCTTCATTTGCGCATTTTATTGCTTGCTTCATGCTAGAATTTGATTTTTAAAAGGTTGTATGAAATTCATTTCTCTCTATCCCGCAACATGAATATGGACGTACATTACTCGCTCACGCCGTTTTTATTCGAATATATCGATTTTACATAGTGTTTTTCAACAGAGAAAATATTTAATGAATTCTTTTTGAAAAATCAGAATGGATTGCCTTCTTTAAACAAGGTTAAAAATACGACAATAGCAGCGATACCGACAATTTATTTGACAACAATTGAGCAAAGAAGGCTGAGACTCATCCAAGTTATTTACGTAGCGTTATATCTGAAATACTAAACTCGTTTTTGTTTGTGTAGCCAGATAACAATAGTAAATATATATAACATAAATCCTTTAAAAACATTTATTCTAATATTATAGAAAATTTAAATGTTTACCCCAGATTTGTTGTTTAAAGAAAGAGGAGAAAGGTTATTTTTGAAATTTGCTGTAAAATATATCATGAAAATAATGGCTCTCTAAGTTTTTCGTATCAAAAGAATATTATTATTTTTTATAATTTCACATTTTACATGCAAATTTGATCTATTTTAAAAATTGTTGAAAATAAAAACTAATCAATCTCTTAAATTAAAAATTCATTTCAGGTTTTTAAAACAAATCATCAAAATATATAACACATATGTACAGTAGAGAATGTAGAGGATATTCCTGCTAGAGGAAATTTCTAAACAAAGTACAGTTTTCATTGCCAAAAATTACATTTTAAAAAATATTCTTCACAAATAAGGTGCATTCTCCCTAAAGGACACTTTGGATTTTCAACAAGGTTCTCTCCAACTGATAAGGACACGCTTGTTCGGCGGTACATATACTAAAATTGGAACGATACAGAGAAGATTAGCATGGCCCCTGCGCAAGGATGACACGCAAAATCGTGAAGCGTTCCAACTGATAAGGAACCATAGAGATAATTTCCATCCATCTTTGTACCAAATAGAAAACCCCAAAAAGAACAGATCCTCCAACTAAACAGAAGGGAGTCGACACAGTTGGCCAGATGGAAATCTGGTCACCTGCGCCCTCTAGTCTATAAAAAGGGAGCCAAAAGCTTCTCCATGTGCACTAGGTGCAAAACTGAAGAGGCCACTCCCCAACATATACTAAATTGTATTGGAAAGGACAAAGGATCCCTATACAGAGAGCCAAGAAGAGTTATTGAACTTCTTTATGAGCACGACCTCCAAGATCTTGTCTAATTTGGATTAATAAAAAGATAAGAAAAAAAAGGTTCTACTATTTAGAGATACGAACAAGGTGTTGTGAAACATTCTTTATAATCAGCATTGCGTTCTGTACAGGGGGTGAAGAACCAGAATTTATCGTTTTAATTAATTTTTAAGGTAAGGGCGCCTCTCTTGTTACATGAATACTATCCACACGCAACTTTATATTGAAAATATATATCCTTCACCCCTGAAACAAATATTTTCGTAAACGTAGCACTTAACGAAATGTATTAAATAACTATAGAAATGATGTGAATGAACGTATAAAAATAATTAAATATGAGTGATTGAATATTAATTAATTTATTTTTCTATTGTTTTTTGACCAAGAAAAGGTAAATTGATTCTGTCAAGAGATATGTAAATAGTGTTAGTTCAATTTTTAATTTTAATTTTAGTTTTGCTTGGTTTGCATGTAAATATTCTTAAGGAAGAAAAATAAACTTTTTTTTTTCTTTTATAAGTACAGACATCTTTTGTTTAATATAAATTTCTAGAAAATTATTTAAGCAGCAAAATAACAATGGCGACGAGACTTTCTTTCGAACCATATGTAATGAAAGAAGAATCTTTTGAAAATTATCTTCAACGATTCAAACAGTACATTTTTGTGAATGAAATCGAAGGTAAGAAGATTGTTCCTTTTTTTATTATGTCTATTGGAGCAAATACTTATAGTGTTCTAAAAGAATTAATCTCCCCTAGAGATGTTTGTGCATTAGAATTCGAAGAAATTGTTAGTGTTTTACTCACTCATTTTACACCTAAGCTAAATATCATTTTTGAAAGATATGAATTCAGCCAATTGGTTCAAGAACATGGCGAGAAAATAGGAGACTATGTCCTTAAATTAAAAAAACAAGCTAATAGGTGTAACTTTGGCTTAAATATTGAAGAACACCTAAGGGATAAGTTCATTGCGGGAGTTTCTAATCAAGTTATTTTGAAAAGATTACTCCAAGAGCCTGAGCTCACTTTTAATATGGCAGTGAATATGGCTACCACAATAGAATCGGTAGATTGTAATGTGTTGAAAATGAAGTCTTATGCTGAAACTAAAGAAATAAACAAATTACATTCTAAATGCAAACATTGTGGAAAGATGAATCATCATTCGGACAAATGTTTTTTTAGAAATTCTTTCTGCTATTCTTGTAAACAATTGGGACATATATCGACTGTTTGTCATTCAAAATCTAAGAATGGATATTTTCAACCAAGAAAGAGTGAAGCGTCTGCCCACGGAGAATCATTTTCGGGAAAGAATGGTGAGTCCATCAATAATATAGAATATCTGACTAATAAATTTGAGAGTATTTTGTATGTCTTCGACATAAAATTCTTAGCAGAAATTGACACTGGTGCAGCTTTAACAACTATGTCAAAAGATCTATTTTTAAAATATTTTGAACATGTTAAATTATTTCCGTCTAAATGTTATTTAACCGATTATCAAGGAAAGGGCATTTCCTCTATTGGAGAATGTAAAGTAAAAGTAAGATATAAAAATAAAATAGGCCATTTAAACTTAATAGTAACAAATATTGAAAATAATAAATTTCTCATAGGAAAAGACTGGATAGTATATTTTGATATGGTACAAATTAATGTCCAACAAAATAATAATTTTGATACTAATTTTATTTTTAATAAATATTATAAACTTTTCGAAGATATAGTCTTGCCAATAAAAGATATTTCCGTACACATTAATGTAAAAAATAATTTTGCACCAAAATTTTATAAATTTAGACCTGCTCCCTTTGCTATTAGAAATTTAATTGAAGAAGAACTATTATTTTTATTGAATAATGATATTATTGAAAATATAGTGGATAGCCCAATAGCTTCACCGCTAGTATGCGTCCCTAAGAAAAACGGCAAAATTAGAATTTGTGCGGACTTTAAAAGAACCTTAAATCCATTTATCGAGGATGTTAAGTATCCGATACCGAACATCGATAATGTTTTACATTCATTTTTTGGTAAAAGTATATTTAGTAAAATTGATCTTTCAAGCGCATATCATCAGATACTTCTAGACGAGGAATCTAAAAAATTAACAGTTATTTCTACCCATAAAGGCCTTTTTAAATATAAAAGGCTGCCCTTCGGTATCAAGTCCGGAGCGACTATTTTCCAAAGAACTATGGACAATATTTTTTCCGGTCTTAAAAATGTAATAATATATTTAGACGATATTCTTATAGCATCGTCTGATGTAAATGAGCATATTTCAGATATTGAAACAGAGTCATGAATAAATTATCGGATTTTAATTTTTCAATTAATAAAGAAAAATCTTTGTTTTTTGTTGAGGAAATCAATTATTTGGGACATAGAATAAATAAAAAATGGAATCTATCCCCTTGAGGATAAATTGGACAGTATAAAAAAAATGTCCTAAACCGAGTAACATTTCAGAATTGAAATCTTTCTTGGGCATGTTGTCATTCTACAGTAAATTCGTTAGAAATTTATCCATACATGCAAATCCTTTATTCTCTCTATTGAAAAGAAGTTATAATTGGAATTGGAAAAATGAACATGATCAGGCTTTCGAAAAATGTAAAAATTTGATTAGTACAAAAACTTGTTTGACGCATTATTCGCAAGATTTACCTCTTTATGTTACTTGTGATGCATCAAATTATGGTATTGGAGGATATATTTCCCATATTGTAAACGGCACTGAGAAACCAATTACTTTTGTTTCAAGAACACTAAATGACACAGAAAAGAAATATTCCCAAATAGAAAAAGAAGGGTTATCAATATTCTTTACCTTAAACAGGCTAAAACAATTCCTTTACGGAAGAAAATTTATTATTAATACAGATCACAAACCATTACTAGCCATTTTTGGCGATAAAAATAATTTACCAGCCTTAGTGGCAAATAGATTACATAGATGGTCACTCTCAATATCAAATTTTAATTTTGAAATTAAATATACTAAGGGAACTGAAATACCTCTTGCAGATTTTCTTTCAAGATTTCCAAATCCTGAAAAAGGGGAGAAGGAAGAGGAAATGGGAGAAATATTATTAATAGAAAATTCGATATTAGATTACGTCTTGGTATCGTACAAAACCCAAGAAGATCCAACTCTTAGAAAACTATATAAGTTAGTCAAGTACGATAAGTATGATGTTGACTCAGAGGTAGATATAAAACCTTATAATAGAATTAAAAACGAGATAACAATAGTAAGAAATTGCCTATTTTTCGGAAATAGAATGATCATCCCCGATTCCTTAAGAGAATATGTTTTGAAAATCATCCATGAAAATCATATTGGAGTAAATAAAATGAAAACTCTGGCCAGAAGTTCTGTCTATTGGCCGGGAATGGATGAGCAAATTGAGAAACTGTCTAAAAGCTGTAGCACTTGTATGGAAAACACATCAAAGCTGCCAAACCAGGAATTCACTGAGTGGACTCCACCAAACAAAGTTTGGAAGAGAATTCATCTCGACTATTTCTATTTTGCGGGAAAAACTTTTTTGATATTAGTGGATGCGCATTCTAATTGGATAGAATGTCAAATAGTTCCAAATACATCGGCGGGATTCTGCATAGACTTTTTGAGAGAATGTTTAGCGAGATATGGTATCCCGGAGGTGGCGGTAATGGATAATGGGCCCCCGTTTAGAAGTTATGAAATAAAGACATTTTCGAAAGAAATGGCATACATGCGATGTTTAGCCCCGCTTACCATCCGGAGAGCAACGGACTAGCGGAAGTGTCTGTAAGAGAGATAAAAAAAGCTATGAAAAGAATTATTTCGGAGGAAAGAGAATTACCCCTTGAGTTTGCTTTGATAAAGGCATTATATGCATATAGATTGAGTCCTTTGACTAGAACGGAAAAATCCCCTGCTGGAATATTTTTAAATCGCGAGATTAGAACAAAGATTTCCATGTTGAGCAAGAAATCAGTAAGAGTGGGGAGATTGAAAAATAAAAAACAGAACAATAGCTACAAAATAAATGATAGAGTAAGATACAGATGGATGGAAAGAGGAAAACCGAAATGGATGTTTGGGATTGTAAAGAGAATAGTGGGAAGCAACAGCTGTATGATAGAAACTGATGGAATTGAAAAGAAAGTACACACTAACTATATGAGGAGAAGTATGGAGAGAAAGGATGTTTCATCATCAGAAGAAGGAATAAGCTACCCAAGGCCTCAGACGTCAAGTCCCCTGACTCCTGCTACAATAGTAGCAGAATCTACACCTGGACCACCGACTGAATCTACACCTTCCCGGAGATATCCACTACGAGAGAGGAGACCACCGGATAGATATGTACCTTGATGAGTATTGCTATCTTAAAAAAGGGGGAGTTGATGTGAATGAACGTATAAAAATAATTAAATATGAGTGATTGAATATTAATTAATTTATTTTTCTATTGTTTTTTGACCAAGAAAAGGTAAATTGATTCTGTCAAGAGATATGTAAATAGTGTTAGTTCAAATTTTAATTTTAGTTTTGCTTGGTTTGCATGTAAATATTCTTAAGAAAGAAAAATAAACTTTTTTTTTCTTTTATAAGTACAGACATCTTTTGTTTAATATAAATTTCTAGAAAATTATTTAAGCAGCAAAATAACAAGAAATATATTTTTACAGGTTTCTTCTTGAATGACAAAGGATATATTTACAATTTTATAATACATATTCATTGCTGCCTTTACAATTTAACAAAACAACAAGCAATCCAGTGCCAGCTTTCTTTTAACTATTTTTTATTTATCTAGCTTTTACTACCTATGTAAATAACACAAGATGATTATTACCTTATCCAATTGGGAGAATCTGTATGGGTCAAGTCCCTAATAAAGGCTTTTGTGTGTGTGTGTATTTATCTAGCTTTTACTACCTATGTAAATAACACAAGATGATTGTTACCTTATCCAATTGGGAGAATCTGTATGGGTCAAGTCCCTAATAAAGGCTTTTGTGTGTGTGTGTGTATTTATCTAGCTTTTACTACCTATGTAAATAACTCAAGATGATTATTACCTTACCCAATTGGGAGAATCTGTATGGGTCAAGTCCCTAATAAAGGCTTTTGTGTGTGTGTGTATTTATCTAGCTTTTACTACCTATGTAAATAACACAAGATGATTGTTACCTTATCCAATTGGAGAATCTGTATGGGTCAAGTCCCTAATAAAGGCTTTTGTGTGTGTGTGTATTTATCTTGCTCTCGGGCCAACATGACCTTCAACAGAACTAGAAATATGACTCCAGCCAATTTTGTTGTATAAATATTATACCGACGCAAAGATTCAAGAATACATATTTATGCATATTGTTCATGTGACTGTGTCCAGGATTTCTCAAAATTAAACATAATTTTTACGTCCGATATAACTTTAGTTACTCACCGGAACATACATAAACACGGAAGAGAGTTATTTTTAATTAAGAAAAACTAATTAACACCCCTAAATATATATTGCGAAACAGCCATTGACCAGAACAAATTACCTTAATAAAGAAATGGAATTATTTTTGTGTTCAATAAAATTATTTGGGCTATCTCCGCTGACCGTTTTCCGATACATCGACCTGGTGGTCAATAGTCAAGTTTCCAAGGCTGGCGACACCGTTCGAGATGTAGAAGGATTTCAAAAAATATATTTTTTTTTAAAACAAAAACCACAAAAGAAAATACATGTGACTCCACAAAATTCTGATAGCGCTATTAATAAAATGGATTCTGTCTGAAAGGTTTTCACAATAATTACAGAGGATTTCTGTATTATTTCGTGGAAACGTTTTCTCTATAATTTTCAAAATGAAATATGTGTTACCTCTTTGGATGTCACAATCCTGTGCGGCCACCGACTACCAGCCAGAAGCAAGAAATTGCTTGTGTGTTCAGTTGGAGATATTAGATATAGCATTGACTATAAGAATTAAAAGTTAGAAAATGTAAATTATTTATAGCGCGTTTGTGTATTTTTAAGGAATGTCTTTCAAAAAGAATCTTACGCGTCTAAAATAGTTTCTAATTTTCATAACAGATGGCGCGCTAGTGTATCGTAATATGTTATTTTATTATCCCTAGTATACTTGGTACAGGCCATGATAATCATGGTGGGTAGAAGTTGGCGACTGCTTTTACTGTAAGTGCACCACATGTCTACACATGTGAATATCAGTTGGAATTTTGAACTTACAAATGTGCCAGAGCCCCGTTGGTTACTTACAGTCGCTAGTGAGGTTGGACTTTTGCAAAAATCGGGGGTCATTAGATCATTTCTAAATTAGAAAAGTTCTCAATCCGGGATTCGATCCCGGGTCGTAGCTATCGAAAACCAACGGTTTAGAAGAGAGGCCACCATCTCTTTACTGCGATGAAAAATGATGAGCCAGACATCCCCTTCTCCACGGATTTTTTTTTTCACCAGAGTAAGGACAGTTGGAAGTTGATATATCATATATTAATATATTTATTTATTATACATATTTTATGTTTCTGAAAAGCGGATTTCTTATATATAGATGGCGCGTTATTGCCTTATGATTAATTACACACATATATGGAAAACATGTTGACTAATAACTATATTATTCAGGTGCAACAAGCTGCGTTGGAGAGTGGCGCGCAGCTGAACTCGCGGATTCGAGCAATGGAGGCGTCCAAACAAGAACAGATGTCTATAGAATATTTAAAAAAATAAAATATCATCATATGTCACTGAAAATAATCATTTATTTAAGAAATAATCACCATTATGACTACAATTTCAAAATCCGTCGTTCTTTCAATAGCCTCTTTTCCGAATTCTTTTTGAATCATTATCAAACTTTTAGAAACCGATTTACCCAATTTGAAACATACCTGTTGTTCGATTAAAAATTCCATCACAAAATTTGCCGAGCGGCTGAGGTACGTTCGTTTCAAATAGAAATTTCTCGAACAATAAAAATAGCACGTGGATAATTCTTTTTTTTTCCCGGGGTATCTCGATCTTCTCTTTTATGAAAAAGGGTCAATTTCTTTAGACTCATCAGATTTTTTTTTTAATTCCAGTCCGGGAACTTGATGATAATACCTTGTACTTTCTTTGAAACCTCTCAGCAGGATTTCAGATATCGTTCTTCGATTTTCCTTGTTCTTTTCATTCAATTCATAAGGCAACCATTTTCACACCTTGTGGATATTTTCAATAGCTTGCAAAGGAACTACAACAGCCTTTTGAGTGTCGTTGAGAGAAGCCCCTAACTGTTCTTGTGTTTGAGCATCGTCTTCATCTAATAATGTTTACAGTTTATCATCTTCGAACTTTTTGCAGTTTTCTTTGTTCCTTGTCGTTAACGTCAAAATATTCAGATTTTAATCTGCTTAAACCGCTTTTGACAGGTTCTTAAGGGAGAATTGCTTCCATAGGCGCTATATAGAATTTTTGAAGAACTTCAGTTGCTCTTTTTCCGAGGTTGAGGATGAAAAGAGCAAAGCTTCCTGCAAATGAGATATTCCGGTCACAAAAGTAAACATCTAAAGAGTTAAAATAAAAATGCGCATAGTTTTTTTTATCAAGTATTAACTATGAATAGCTAGCGTTTTAAGAGACAGAAATCAATGTAAAACAAAGAAATAGGTAAATTTTTTAATGAAAATTTATAATGGATTAAATAAAAACCCCGAGTCATTATTACTCACCCAATATATAATCTGGAAGATATTTGTAATTAAACATAAATGCGATAACAAGTCCAATTTTTCAAAGAAAGATTTCCAAACTTAAAAGTAGACAAAGAGGAAAGACATATCTTCGCTATCTCTCTGCAACTGAGGGTGGCCACTTCCTTCTTCTTTCTCCTCTAGTATTTATGGTTGAAACATATTTAATCATCAGTCTCTAACCTTTCCAAATGCCCATACCCTAGGTTTCTAATTGGCGAAGTTGAGTCGAATTGAATGATTTTTTCTTGCTTGCTGTTCAGATGGAAGGTTAAACGGAACCTATATTCGTACCTTGAATGTTTGTTCTCAGGACATTATGAGCGCTTCGTGTTGAGAGTAGTGGTCTAGACCACCTTAGGTGATTCTTAAATTTCCGGAAAGAATAGCTCTTGCTTAAATCAGTATTTTCTCATCAACGAAAATATGGTGAACGCTACTGCTTGCCTAATAATCCTTAGGAAAACATTTTCATCCATTGAAGCGTCCTTTTCTCTGACTTGCTGTTCGCACCATATACAGAGTTTAGATTACTGATAATTCTAGCTTTGGGGCTTTTCTGCAAAAAGGGAAGCTATTTGTTATTTTTTAACTTCTCCAACGCTCGAAATTTAGATTTTAACTGCGTGGTACTCACTAACATATCCTGATTCACATGACAAAATGTTAAGTGAAAATATAATTGAGCGATTCCGATATAGACTTCAGATGCGATGCGTTTCTTTATAATATATACAATAACAAAGAAACATCCTTCGCCTCTGAAGTCTGTCGTAACCTTTTGATTCGCATTTATACTGTTAGATTTGTGAGCTATTATTAATGTTTTTCACGTAAAATGTATATGGAATTTATTTCCTTCGGAAGCTTTTTTCATAATAAACTCAAA
>CP092886.1:49596185-49615235 GCA_030710605.1 Cordylochernes scorpioides
ATTGAAGCTATGACCCATCCAATGGACAGCTACGATTTCTTAATATCAGATGAGTGGAGGTATGCTATCAACCGAATCTCCGTATAAGCTGTTTTAACTGACGATGATAATTTTATGCAATAATAAAAGAAGATGGTTTTGCACATGATCATCAATACCCTGAAAATTGCAACTAAAGAATAGTTTGATTTTATTTTAAATAATATTATTTTGGTGAGTATATAAATAAATTCATAAAATCCTTTGAATAATTTCAAATATTAGATGATAGATAGGGAAGGGGTTATGATACTTCTCTTTCTGTAAGTAGAAAAACATTTAAATAATATTTTTCATCTTTTACTCTATTCCACCTTAAAGCTAAAGTCCTTAAAGCCTTAAAGCGATGCCAATTTGCCTTCCACGATGAAAGAATAACGAGTATTTATTTAAACACGAAGATTACTTACGTATTCATGTTAGCAATTACCATATTTTGTTAACAATCTAGCTTAATTCTGAATTAATATATTTCAACCAAATAAAAATAGTTTAAACCAAATTTTAAATGAATTTAGTAATTATATATATAGCCAAGTTATATACAAACCATTTGAACAGGACGTTCCCGTAAATGTTGAGCGCTGAAATATAAAGTGAAGCCTGAACTCTGATAATCATTCAGACTGTCAAATTAAAGCCAAAAATGATTTCCTCTTCGACCTGACGGCTGCTCTGATTGTACCGAGATAAATCTTGTTTCCTCTTCTATTGGTACGCGCAGGTATAATGTTAGGATATTAGGATGAGAGCGTCCTGAATTAACCAAAGTTTACTTTTTTATTCAAACCTCTCTACAATTTTAGCTACCCCTCTTGTTGTACCTTTAGTATATTTATTTTAAAAAAGGCTACATCTCCCGTCAGAATAGATACAAACACTATAACCTATCTATTGAATATCTATTAAACACATAGCTCAAACTAACTGACTCGGGGCGATGACAAAGTCAAAACACCAGCTTTGGCTATATATATATTAGAAATATATTTTGAAACCATGGTTCTTGGTAGGACTTTGTTCTAATTTGCCAAAACTGGTGTTGTGGCTCATTCTTCGATCTGAGTCTGAGCATTCTGCTCAGAGAAGACCGAAAGATTCACCATTTTAATGTACATAGTGCATTTATCACACCAAATATTTACAGAGGTCAGGATCTGAACAAGAATAAGTTTTGAATTAAAAATGAATAATGCTGAAAGTTAAAATCTCCTTTTGTTTAAATAAATTCACAACCTGCGAGCAAGCTCTTTTTAACAATAACTTTGTATGTTTTTCCATCTCTTTTATCTATATCAATATTTTTTAAATTATTGAAATATATATAAAAACACAAAAGGTAGGTGTTCTACTTTAAAATTAATATACATATATATATCTTCTTATATATAAAAGTCAATGTCTCTTTCGCGATAAACTCAAAAACTACTGAACCAATTGGTACCAAATTTTTCATGTCGCTTTTTATAAACCGGAGGAAAATTTCCGGCTATATTTTGATTAGTATTTTGGATATTTGTTTTCCTTTGAAGAACTTTTTTTTACGCGGAGTAAAAACGAGGCAAAGTAACAACACCAGGCCAATTAGGCGACCAATGAGCGTTCTGAATTTTTTTTCAAGTTGCTTGCGTAACCTTTTTTGAAATATCTTTTTATACGAGTGGTACTTTTTTTAGAAAGGTTTTGAGTATTAAGAGAGAAATTTATATTACTAACTAAGTTACGGTAAGTGCACACAATGCAATAAAAAAAACTTTACAATATTAGCGTTACTGTATGTAAATAATGGCTTTCGTATTTTTAATTAATTTTTGTTCTGACCTTTGTTTTTTTTATCTCTTTAAAAAAAATCGTTTAAAATGCAGTCTCAGTCATTAGCAAACACATATGTTTGCCTAGTTTCCATGTGCTCTTTTATTTTTTTACAGAAAAATATTTGCATGCCAGTATTTTGGATTATTTTTTTTTATAAACCTATTTCTTCTTATTCTTAATGAGAAGATGGGCATCGCAGTCAAGCGCAGTCACTTACTCAACTCAGGCAATTTCAAGGGTTAATGCGCTGGGGCGGGTACCTCGGGGGTTGGGTGGAAAAGCTGCCATCTATTTAAACCATATTGATTTTGAAACAACTAAATGGATTGCAGAAAATAATTAAATCAAATGCCTAAACACTAATATAATACAATTTTTGCCATCACACACACTTTTTGCCTGTGGTTTATGTGTTAATTCTTTATTGCTATTCTATGGCACTTCTACTATTTATTATTGATGTACTTTCAGGTATAAAGGAAATTGCACTTGGGGAAATTCTCGGGCGAAGCCGGGTCATTCGTCTAGTGGTTAAATATAATTACTTTATATTTATATACACACATACTATTTATTCAATTGATAATAATTTTTCTGTATTACATTAGTTTTTTTTTTCAAGCTATTGTTTCGATTTACATTTGTTATGGTTGAAAAAAAATCTTCAATCACTAATCAAATTTTTGTTACTACCCTAGATGTTAATGTGGCGTAACGCAATATAGCGCTTTCCTAAATTGTATGCTAAGCCTAAACGATATCTATCTGTATCAATAAATAATGTCGTTGTGCAGATATATGTATCAGAAACACACTTCAAATACTTAAAGAAACAAAAGTGGTATGTGGAAGGATGGCCTAAACCGTTGGTTTTGGACCGCTACGACCCTGGTTCGATTCCCGCATTGAGCACTTTTTTCTGATAAAATAAAATTTCCGATGGCCCCCGTTCTTGCAAAAGTCCAACCCCACCAGCAAGTGCAAGTATCCAAACGAGGCTCTGGCACATTTGTGAGTGCAAAGTCGAACTGCTTTTCACATCTATAGACATGTGGTGCACTTACAGTAAAAGCAGTCGCCTTTTTCTACCCACCATGATTGTCATCACCTGCACCACGTGTACTAGGGATAAGCAAACAAAAAAAAGAAACAAAATATATCAAATTGGATATTTTTATTCAATTTATACAATATGAATATTCCCTAAATTTCAAATTCATATTTAACGCTAAAAATTGAGAACCATTATTGGATTCAATTATGATTTTAAGATATTGAAAATTCATTCTTAAAACGGTCGTTTATCACATTTTGATCAATTTTAGCGCGACCAGTCCGTAAGAATTTAGTTTGCCAAAAATATCAGCTATAAAGGTTATTAGCAAATGATGTCTGTTTATATATTCTCATCAGGAATCCTATAGATTATATCTTTATATAGCCACATCTATGGCATCGAGCTGAAATGGCATATTGATCATAGAGGCCCATTGTCCTTACATTGGCATCGTCCGACACAGCCCTCGCACTGATAGATAAGCCCTTCATGTACCGGTGATTAGTTCTCTCTTTTTGACTTTCAAATAACGAATATTCGTTAAATCAAATACAAAATTTATAGTTTGTGAATAAATCGATGTTTACCATCATATTGATTTTGGATATTAAATTGAACAATTGTATAATATTTAAAATGTAAAAGAAAATATGTATTTTTTCGAGAGAATATATATATTCGGTTTTACAGGGTATTCAAGGTGTGTCCAATAAATAATGAGACTGGTCAAAAATAAAGAAAAATAGAATGATTAAAAATTGTTTATTAGTATTTTTAAAAATAGTCCCCACGCATCTTTACATAATTTCCATCTCTTCTCCCATGATTTAAAACATTTAGAAAAGGCATCTTTCGGGATGTTCTTCAAGATCTTTTTCGAAACTGCTATGATGGACTCTCTAGTGTCAAAACTCCTTCCTTTTAAAGCCATTTTGAGTTTTGGAAAGAGAAAAAAATAATTTGGAGCTAGGTCTGGGGAATAGGGAGGTTGTGTGTGTGTTGAAGTATTTGGATGCCGTGTTTAGCCAAATAAGTCAGTACAGATGTAGCGGTGTGTGGTGGTGCATTATCATGATGGATAATCCAATTTTTGGAACTCCACATTTCACTTCTTTTCAGACAATTTGATTCACGTACACATCTCATAATGATTAAATAAGACTATTTATTGTTTGACCTTCCTCTAGATATTTAAAATGCACAATTCCCTTTATGTCAAAGAACGTGACCAATAAGACTTTGGGTTTTGACTTGCAGAGTCGGGTTTCTTCGTTCTTGGTTCATCTTTTCCTTTCCACTCCATGGATTGGCGTTTTGTTTCCGGGTCATACCCGTAAACCCATGTCTCGTCTCCAGTTATTACTTTTTCCTTCCAATTAGGGTTTTCTTCCACCATTTAAAATATTTTTTTGGCAACTTTAAAACCGATTCTCCTTTTTTTGGATTCTGAGCATTTTAGGGACAAATTTTGAAGGTGTCTTCCTTAACTGCAAGTCTTCTTTAATTATCGATCCAACTAATGATTTTGTATCCCTGTTTCTTCCTCAATGTCCCGTAACCCTATTCGTGGATTTTCTTTTATCAAATTTGAAATTTGGCTCACTTTTCAGGGTTCCTGTGCAGAATTGGACGTCAAACACGCTTCTCATCTTTCACCGATTCCATTTCATTTTTAAATCGTGAAAACCATCTAAATGTGGTGGGCTTATTTACATTTTCATTTCCAAATGCCAATTTCAACAAATCTAAAGTTTCTGAAGCTGATTTCCCAATTTTGTAACAGAATTTTATACAAATTCGTTGTTCGAAATTTCTATCCATTACAAATTAGAAGTTGTTATGCAAGGCGTTCTTTTTACAAGCTTACAATTTATCGACTGCGCGCGCAATCATGTGATGTGATATACCGCAGTGTAGCTGAAGCTTTCTCTATTTTTTTAATAGACTTCAAAAAATATATATCATTTCATTTTTTATTTGTTTTTGACCGGTCTCATTATTTATTGGACACACCTTGTATTTATAATTCCAAAACGTAACAAAAAAAAGGCTGACTGGTAGACTGTGCATTGGTTTTTAAATTTATCAATTTGGATGGAGAAATAAGTTGTTGTTGAGAGATTCAGAAGTTTGATTACCAGATGAGATGTGCTAGTACATATATGCTTTAAGAATAAGTTTCCTTACTGTAAACATATAAAAATATTCACTAAAATCCATTTTATTAGTCTTTTCTTTTTTCTAGAAGTCAAATACTCGTTTTTCATATCTTTAAGTTAAACCCTTGTTTTATAAATCGATCTTATTTATAGAAGTTGAATATGCCTCTTTAATTGTTATATATATATATATATATATATATTAAAAATAAAGGAAGCATATCCTGACCGCGAGCACATGTGCTTTTTAGATGACAGAGCGCCATCTAGTGGAGCAAAAATGAACTAAACGTTTATTTAACTTGCTCCGTGATATTTGGCCAACCCAATTTCTTGATTTATCAAGAAAAGCCATCCACGAACGCGTTTCGCGCTTTTGGCGCTCGTCAGCGTGAAGCAGGCTGTACCACTGAGACCAAAATGATTTTTGGTCCAAGAGACTTCTTGAGAAACCAAGAAATGGGTATTTAAGGCCAAATTTGCGTAAATTCGCTTAACACATGAAAAATCAATAGAAAAAAGTGGGTCAGGCGTTGTTAAAAATAAAGGAAGCACATCCTGACCGCGAGCACATGCGCTTTTTAGATGGCAGAGTGCCATCTAGTGGAAAGAACATGTGCTCGTGGTTAGGATATGCTTCCTTTATTTTTAATATCAACACCTGACACAATTTTTTTTCCATTGTTTTTTCATATATATATTATGTAGGTCGAATGTTTTAATTAATTTATTCTTTATAGAATTCAAATGAAAGTTAAAACTTGCGACATTTAACTGTGGATTCCTAATGGCAATGATAGGATAAAACAGGTTTGTGTGTGCTAATATAACTACCTTAAAAACAAGGCTATTCATCTTTAAGAAAAAAATAATTCTTCATTTGCGCATTTTATTGCTTGCTTCATGCTAGAATTTGATTTTTAAAAGGTTGTATGAAATTCATTTCTCTCTATCCCGCAACATGAATATGGACGTACATTACTCGCTCACGCCATTTTTATTCGAATATCTCGATTTTACATAGTGTTTTTCAACAGAGAAAATATTTAATGAATTCTTTTTAAAAAATCAGAATGGATTGCCTTCTTTAAACAAGGTTAAAAATACGACAATAGCAGCGATACCGACAATTTATTTGACAACAATTGAGCAAAGAAGGCTGAGACTCATCCAAGTTATTTACGTAGTGTTATATCAGAAATACTGAACTCGTTTTTGTTTGTGTAGCCAGATAACAATAGTAAATATAATATAAATCCTTTAAAATAAATTTATTCTAATATTATAGAAAATTTAAATGTTTATCCCAGATTTGTTGTTTAGAGAGAGGAAAAATACTATTTTTAAAATTTGCTATAAAATATATCATGAAAATAATGACTCTCTAAGTTTTTCGTATCAAAAGAATATTTTTTTTTATAATTTCACATTTTACAGCAAATTTGATCTATTTTAAAAATTGTTGAAAATAAAAACTAATCAATCTCTTAAATTAAAAATTCATTTCAGGTTTTTAAAACAAATCATCAAAATATATAACATATATGTACAGTAGAGCATGTAGAGGATATTCCTCCTAGAGGAAATTTCTAAACAAAGTACAGTTTTCATTGCCAAAAATTACATTTTAAAAATATTCCTCACAAATAAGGTACATTCTCCCTAAAGGACACTTTGGATTTTCAACAAGGTTCTCTCCAACTGATAAGGACACGCTTGTTCGGCGGTACATATACTAAAATTGGAACGATACAGAGAAGATTAGCATGGCCCCTGCGCAAGGATGACACGCAAAATCGTGAAGCGTTCCAACACATAAGGAACCATAGAGATAATTTCCATCCATCTTTGTACCAAATAGAAAACCCCAAAAAGAACAGATCCTCCAACTAAACAGAAGGGAGTCGACACAGTTGGCCAGATGGAAATCTGGTCACCTGCGCCCTCTAGTCTATAAAGAGGGAGCCAAAAGCTTCCCCATGTGCACTAGGTGCAAAACTGAAGAGGCCACTCCCCAACATATACTAAATTGTATTGGAAAGGACAAAGGATCCCTATACAGAGAGCCAAGAAAAGTTATTGAACTTCTTTATGAGCACGACCTCCAAGATCTTGTCTAATTTGGATTAATAAAAAGATAAGAAAAAAAAACAAGGTTCTACCATTTAGAGATACGAACAAGGTGTTGTGAAACATTCTTTATAATCAGCATTGCGTTCTGTACAGGGGTGAGGAACCAGAATTTATCGTTTTAATCAATTTTGAAGGAAAGGGCGCCTCTCTTGTTACATGAATACTATCCACACGCAACTTTATATTGAAAATATATATCCTTCACCCCTGAAACAAATATTTTCGCAAACGTAGCACTTAACGAATTGTATTAAATAGCTATAGAAATATATTTTTACAGGTTTCTTCTTGAATGACAAAGGATATATTTACAATTTTATAATACATATTCATTCCTGCCTTTACAATTTAACAAAACAACAAGCAATCCAGTGCCAGCTTTCTTTTAACTATTTTTTATTTATATCTAGCTTTTACTACCTATGTAAATAACACAAGATGATTGTTACCTTATCCAATTGGGAGAATCTGTATGGGGCAAGTCCCTAATAAAGGCTTTTGTGTGTGTGTATTTATCTAGCTTTTACTACCTATGTAAATAACACAAGATGATTGTTACCTTATCCAATTGGGAGAATCTGTATGGGGCAAGTCCCTAATAAAGGCTTTTGTGTGTGTGTATTTATCTAGCTTTTACTACCTATGTAAATAACACAAGATGATTGTTACCTTATCCAATTGGGAGAATCTGTATGGGGCAAGTCCCTAATAAAGGCTTTTGTGTGTGTGTATTTATCTAGCTTTTACTACCTATGTAAATAACACAAGATGATTGTTACCTTATCCAAATGGGAGAATCTGTATGGGTCAAGTCCCTAATAAAGGCTTTTGTGTGTGTGTGTGTATTTATCTAGCTTTTACTACCTATGTAAATAACACAAGATGATTGTTACCTTATCCAAATGGGAGAATCTGTATGGGTCAAGTCCCTAATAAAGGCTTTTGTGTGTGTGTATATTTATCTAGCTTTCGGGCCAACATGACCTTCAACAGAACTAGAAATATGACTCCAGCCAAATTTGTTGTATAAATATTATACCGACGCAAAGATTCAAGAATACATATTTATGCATATTGTTCATGTGACTGTGTCCAGGATTTCTCAAAATTAAACATAATTTTTACGTCTGATATAACTTTAGTTACTCACCCGCACATACATACACACGGAAGAGAGTTATTTTTAATTAAGAAAAACTAATTAACACCCCTCTAAATATATATTGCGAAACAACCATTGACCAGAACAAATTACCTTAATAAAGAAATGGAATTATTTTTGTGTTCAATAAAATTATTTGGGCTATCTCCGCTGACCGTTTTCCGATACATCGACCTGGTGGTCAATAGTCAAGTTTCCAAGGCTGGCGACACCGTTCGAGATGTAGAAGGATTTCAAAAAATATATATTTTTTTAAAACAAAAACCACAAAAGAAAACACATGTGACTCCACAAAATTCTGATAGCGCTATTAATAAAATGGATTCTGTCTGAAAGGTTTTCACAATAATTACAGAGGATTTCTGTATTATTTCGTGGAAACGTTTTATCTATAATTTTCAAAATGAAATATGTGTTACCTTTGGATGTCACAATCCTGTGCGGCCACCGACTACCAGCCAGAAGCAAGAAATTGCTTGTGTGTTCAGTTGGAGATATTAGATATAGCATTGACTATAAGAATTAAAAGTTAGAAAATGTAAATTATTTATAGCGCGTTTGTGTATTTTTTAAGGAATGTCTTTCAAAAAGAATCTTACGCGTCTAAAATAGTTTCTAATTTTCATAACAGATGGCGCGCTAGTGTATCGTAATATGTTATTTTATTATCCCTAGTATACTTGGTACAGGCTATGATAATCATGTTGGGTAGAAGTTGGCGACTGCTTTTACTGTAAGTGCACCACATGTCTACACATGTGAATATCAGTTGGAATTTTGAACTTACAAATGTGCCAGAGCCCCGTTGGTTACTTACAGTCGCTAGTGGGGTTGGACTTTTGCAAAAATCGGGGGTCATTAGAGCATTTTTTTTAAATTAGAAAAGTTCTCAATCCGGGATTCGATCCCGGGTCGTAGCGGTCGAAACTAACTGTTTAGATCAACCTCTCATTAATGAGATGAAAAACTGATGAGCCAGACACTCCCGAATGTTTTTTTACCACAGTAAGGACAGTTGATTTATCATATATTTATACATTTATTAATTATTGACATTTTGTTTTTTAAAGCTGATTTCTTATATATAGATGGCGCGCTATTGCCTTATGATTAATTACACACATATATGGAAATCATGTTGACTAACAGCTATATTATTCAGGTGCAACAAGCTGCGTTGACGAGTGGCACGCAGCTGAACTCGCGGATTCGAGCAATGGAGGCGCCTGAACAAGAACAGAAGTCTAGTATATCAAACTTAAATATCATAACGTGTCACTGAAAATAATCATTTATTTCATATATAATTATCCTTATGACTACAATTTCTCCCAATGATGGAATATCTTAGTATTCCTTTTTTGTAAAATACATTAGGTTGAGAATGTAGCCATTATCCCGACTCTGCCTCCTCCTCAGCTGCCAAAAGGCATTATGTCGCGTAGGATAGAACTGCACAGTGTAGATAGTATACAGTATAGAGAAGTAAAAACACACACACGTCCAATTTCATCTTTTTTGTGCTTATCCCTAGTCCCGTGGTACAGGCCATGATAATCATGGTGGGTAGACGTAGACGACTGCTTTTACTGTAAGTGCACCACATGTCTACACATGTGAAAAACAGTTCGACTTTGCACTTACAAATGGGCCAGAGCCCCGTTTGGTTACTTGCACTCGCTGGTGGGGTTGAACTTTTGCAAGAATCGGGGGCTATGGAAGCATTTTTTTAATCAGAAAAAAAGTGCCCAATGCGGGATTCGAACCCGTAGCGGTCAAAAACAAACGGTTTAGACCATCCTTCCACCGACCCCGTATTTCATCATATAAAGTACACCTTTAATCTCCTGCGCGGTATGGAATCGAGAGTTATTATGTGTTCGATATTGGATGCGAAAATGACTTCGCTTTTTTTTTCCGATTATAAAATTTGATGAAATTGAAACAAAATTATGCAAGACATTTATCACATATAATAAAGCGTTTGTTCGTTGAAGCCGAATAGGATTGGTCCATTCTGTGTCACGTGTTCAAGTTACGTAGGATGTTTGTTTGTTATTACGTTGGATGTTTGTTTGTTCCCTAACTCCTCTCTTAATATTTTTATTTTATACGACAATATTTCGTATACATATTACATTTGGTCCCGGAATTATTCAGGTAACTTCAAAATTATATTTAAACTTTTAAAAATAACGCAGTTAGCAAAAATACGCATTTAGCTCGACGTTAAGCTCGACGTTAGCGACACGCTCGGCCATTGATTGAAATAAAACGAAATAATTTGATATATAAATATTCGTAATTTACACTAGCCACATCAGCCACATATTTGATAATATTCATAATTTACACTTTAAATACTTTTCATACTTGCCTTCTCTTTTCTAATTTTTATAGTCTAAATATTTAAATGCGTACTTTTAACGACGACATATTCGTAATATACACTAGCCACATCAGCCACATATTTGATAATATTCATAATTTACACTTTAAATACTTTTCATACTTGCCTTCTCTTTTCTAATTTTTATAGTCTAAATATTTAAATGCGTACTTTTAACGACGACATTTTTCATTTTAGTAAATCTTAGTAATCTTTAGTAAATTTTACACTTTAATAACATTTTTCATTTTTAATTTTTCATTTTTCATTTTAGCACCGTTTTTATTTTGTTAAGGTCATTTTTCATAAAATGTCTGTTTGTCTGTATGTATGTTTGTTCCCTAACTACTCTCTTAATATTCTATTTTATACGCCAATATTTAATTACGCCAGAAATTGGCTATTTTAATATTGCTTATATTAAATATGCCTATGCGTATTTTTTATTTTATTAAATATTTATATTCTTTATTCGATTCGCTCGGCCATTGATTGAAATAAAACGAAATAATTTGATATATAAATATTCGTAATTTACACTAGCCACATCAGCCACATATTTGATAATATTCATAATTTACACTTTAAATACTTTTCATACTTGCCTTCTCTTTTCTAATTTTTATAGTCTAAATATTTAAATGCGTACTTTTAACGACGACATTTTTCATTTTAGTAAATCTTAGTAATCTTTAGTAAATTTTACACTTTAATAATATTTTTCATTTTTAATTTTTCATTTTAGCACCGTTTTTATTTTGTTAAGGTCATTTTTCATAAAATGTCTGTTTGTCTGTATGTATGTTTGTCCCCTAACTACTCTCTTAATATTCTATTTTATACGCCAATATTTAATTACGCCAGAAATTGGCTATATTAATATTGCTTATATTGAATATGCCTATGCGTATTTTTTATTTTATTAAATATTTATATTCTTTATTCGATATTTAGTTAATATTCATTTCGATATTTAGCGAATATTCAAAATAGACGCTCAAAATAAAATAGAATAAAATTTCAATATATATCGAAAATTGATCTATGTCACATTGTTATATTATATAGTGTTATATTATAGTGTAACTTCTTTTTTTTGCATTTTTACACTATACATTTTTACACTAATACTATAAAATGTTGATATTATGCCGTAAGAGTACAACTGAGAGTACACACTAAATAAAATAGTAAGAATAATGTTATTTCCAATTAAGGTTTTTCAATAACGAAAACATATTGATGTTAGAGTTTCAAAGAAAATCTAAAAATGAAAATGTTGTTAAAGTAAAAAATTAAATTGTGCTGTCTTATATTATTGTTTTTTTATTGTTGTCTCTTATAAATGTCTTAAAGTTGCAAAACCTATATATAAAGGAAAAGGAATGACCGTTTCTCTTTATTATATTAATTAATATAGCTCAATTGTTTTTGACTTATAACTTTATATTCGATATTTATCATCATATTTGGTTTGTTTGGTATCAAAAAAACTGCGAATATATATTTTTTTTATCTCTGGCTCACTGTTCTTTTTAAATTATAATAACAATTTTGATGTCGATTTGAAAAATTATAAAATATATAAAATATCATTTTAACTAATAGAAAAGTTAACATATTTACCTTTTACCTCGAACGCTTCCGATTACATATTATTAAGTATCAAAACGGAATGTGAGAAATAGAATTAGGAATCCACATGCTCTAGCCGTCCTTGGACGGGCTTTTCTACTAGTTAAAAATAATTGCATTGTCAAATACAACGTTCTTCCATAATTTGGGTGGTTTATGGATGTTTTTTGTTCCGTGGCAATCCAATCATCAAGACAATTTTCAACATTTTGGCTATTCTGGAAGCGCTGGTCAGTCAATCCATGTGCCTTCGACCAGAAGCGGCGATAATCAGAAGGAGCGATGTCTGGAGAGTATGGCGGGTGGGGTAAAACTTCCTATTTTTAGTTTTTCAGGGCGCCTTTACCGATTATGCGACATGTGGCCTTGCGTTTCAATGAAACAATATCAATTTGTCATGTCGTTGCGCCCCATTATGGTCGTTTCACTGCGATTTATTGGCATAATTGTTGATGTATGTCAGTGATTTTCGCCTGGTTGCGCGTAGTAAAGTATGCCGTGTTGATCCCACCAGATGCACAGAAGAACCTTCTTGCCGTGGACATTAGATATCGTTCTTCGATTTCCCTTGTAATTTTCACCTAATTCATAAGGCAATAATTTCACACCTTCTGGGGCTTTTCCATAGCATGCGGAGGAAGTGAAACAGTCTGTCGAGTGACGTTAAGAGAAGCCGCTAACTGTTCTTCATCCAATAATGCTTGGAGTTTCTCATCCCAGAACTTTTTGGCAGTTTTCAGTGTCCCTTGTCGTTGATTTCAAAATTTTCAGATTTGATTCCTTTGAACCACATTTGACAGGTTCTTAATGAAGAAGTATTGTTCCATAGGCGCGCTTTATATTGAGCATTTGAAAAACTTCGGTTGCGCTTTTCCTGAGGTTGAAGAGAAAATGAACAAAGTTCCTGCAAATCAGATATTCAAGGCACAAAAGTAGAAATCTAAAGAGCTTTAAATAAAAATGCGCATAGTTAATTTAGAAAGTGTTGCTCATGAATAGCTAGCGCTTTATGACACAGAAATCGATGCAAAACAAAGGGATAGGTAAATTTTGTTTATGAAAATTTATAATGGATTAAATAAAAACGCGGAGTAAATATTATTCACCCAATACGTATATAATCTGGGAAATATTTGCAATTAAGCATAAATAAATGCGATAACAAGTTCACTTTTTCAGAGAACACGTTTCCAAGCTTAATATTTGATGAATAGGAAAGACATTTCTTCGCTACCTCTCTGCAACTGAGGGTGGCCACTTCCTCCTTTCTCCATTTCCAAAATCCATACCCTGTTTCTAATTGGCGAAGTCTCGCTAAACGATTTCTTCTTGCTTGCTGTTCGGCTGTGAGGTTATACGGAACCCATATTCGTTCCTTAAATATTTTGTCTCAGAACATTATGAGCGGTTCGTGTTGAGAATAGTGATCTAGACCACGTTAGGTAAATCGTGAGACATCAGAAAAAATATCTCTTGCTTGAATCAGTATCTTCTAATCAACGAAAATATGGTGAACACTACTGCTTGCCTAATAATCCTTAGAAAAACATTTTCAACCATTGGAGCGTCCTTTTCTCTGACTTTCTGTTCGCACCACATACAGAATTTATAATACAATATAATGCGGCTTATGATTGTAAAACGACATTTGAAAATTATTCCGCATGTGTTTCTTTTGAACGAAAAATAGAAATTTATTTCAAGGTGAAATAACGATTATTTCTAACCTAAGGGGTGAAGTATGATAAACGGATAATTTTCCATTTATCATTACTCTTCACAATTCATCCTTTTATATTTCACACCTAAGGTTAGAAATAATCGTTTTTTCTCCTTGAAATAAATTTCGATTTTTCGTACAAAAGAAACACATGCGAGATAATTTTCAAATTTCATTTTACAACCATATACAGAGTTTAGATTACTGATAATTCTAGCTTTGGGGCTTTTTTGCAAAAGGGAAGTAAATACAGCTATTTATTATTTTTGAACTTCTCCAACGCCCGAATTCCAGATTTTAATTGCGTGGTACTCACTAACATATCCTGATTCACATGACTAAATGTTAAGGGAAAATCGAAAAAAACGATTACGATATAGACTTCAGATGCGATGCGTTTCTTTATAAATACGTATATAAAATATAAAATAACAAAGTAACACTTTTCGCGTTTGAAGTCTGTCGTAACCTTTTGATTCGCATTCATACTGTTAGATGTGTAAGCTATTATTATTACTTTTTAGGTAAAATGTATATGGAATTTATTTCCTTGGCAAGAAATTTTCATAATAAACTCAAAGATCAGTTTTATATTGACAAGTATATAGGATCAAACGCCTATTGGAATAAATGACAAAAAGTATTGGGTGCCTTCAAAGTCAAGAACGCTAAGAGTGCAGCTGGTCGCACTTCACCTTTCCATATTAATTGTTAATCCGCAATCTGAGAATTGGTCACAAATCGACCAAATGCTAGCATAATGCATCGCTTAACTCTGGTTGTGTTTTCAGTCTATTTTGACATGTGGTTAGTTACGAACAAGTCAATGTTCAAAATTCGCGAAACAATTCCAAAAGCAATTTCCGTTCATTACAGAAACTCTGAGAATTTCTTTTTTGTTTCGAGGTAGAGTTGTTATTGGTATTTTTTTTTTTTAGCGATTTGGTCAAAATAAGGTTTGTGAAAACAACAATAATACAACCTTTTAACTTCCCGCCTACTGTGGCTTCTAATTTTCAGAACGGAACATTTCATTTCGTTTTTTCAAAAATGCGATAGTGTTTTTACCAGGAATATCTAAAATGTTTTCGGTTGCGAGAGAAAATCCAATTATGCGGCATGGAGAAAATCCACAGGCAATAACAAAGCTAATATGGAAGAAGTAATTTAGAAAGGTTCAACAATGTTTTCAAAACAATAACGGACGACACAAAAAACATGCTCTTAATAAATCTGGACAAATACAGAAGGTGTTTCCTTTTTAAAAGAACAATTCTAGTGATTTATCAAAAGAATATTTACAAATATTCTCTAATTTATTGTTCTCTACGTGTAAGACAAACGTTTAGCAACAGCCTTGCATCGATTTTTCCCAGAAATAAGGCTTCGTCTTAGAATATTTTGATGAAAACCATCCCAACAGTGCTTAACGACTTTCCAGAAACCATCTAGTGTCTTCGACTTTCTAGAACTAAGAGCAGCTTTTTCAGAACGCCAAAAAAAACCACAAAAATATTTATAAGGGCTAAGTCTAATTATTTGGCGGGAATGTGCTTAAAAGGGATTTTCGGAATTCCAGTTTATCCCTTTTTTTAGTCCAAGTGTTGAACGTGAAGTATGACACGTGGCTTTATCTTGATGCAGCCACACGGAACTGAAGTCACTTGAATACAATAATGGGGCCTAGTTGTCAGAGAATGGGTATAAGACAAGTCTTTAGTAGATTTGCTAATTTATTTTCACCTTCTTTATAGGAAGCTTCCCATTGTAGCAGAAACATGCGGTTATCATGAAACCTTTGAGAAACTCTCATTGCATTGCTTGACCCATTTCTAAAAGGGGTTTATTTGATAGTTAGCGTAGTAAATGGCTCGGGTTGGTTTCTATCATTGAGGTAAACCTATGACTCGCCCAGTGTAACAACAATCTTCCATTTTTCACCTGCCAGCTACTTTTTATGAAGGGCCCTGCTTCAGGTCTTGCGTTCCTCGATGTGGCGAGGCTTGAAAACATGAACTTTTCCCCTGATAATACGGTTAACGATAGAAAGCGGTACGTTGGCTATTGTATAAATGCTCCTTTGGGATGGTAGACTTTTTCTCTCTTCGGTTGAAGTTGAAGGTTTATTCTGGCAGCCTAATTCAAAGGGATATTTTAATAGATATCAAAATTATTTTCATTTTCTTCATTTAATATTCTTTTCTTTCATATTTTAATAATTTGGGCAAACAACTATTTCTTCTAGAAAAGTCTGAGAACGCAATATTTTGCAAAAATCATTTATAATTTTGGGCTTACGAATATTTTAAAATCCTTTTATAATGAAATATAAAACAGAGCAGTTTCTTTCGAATGAATAAAATGATTGGTTTGCGCGCTTTTTTTCGCGTGTTACAGCGTTGAAAAATTGTTCTTTTAAAACGGAGCACCCTCCGTATTACTCAAAGATTGTTATAAAACATGGGGAATCTGATTTCTACTTTTTATTCTAATATATAAACACTTATGGGTTTGCAACATTTCACTGATTTGCTTATTTTAAATGATGTGATGGATTTATCTATGTACTTAAAGAAGGTTGGAATAAAGGTGTATTAGCAACGTTAATTAAAAACAACCCATTTTGATACTCTAAAAATAGATTTTATGACTTGAAACAAAAGTTACAATAATATATATGTTGAATTAAAACGAATATATATATATATATATATATATATATATATATATATATATATATATATATATAAAACGTGTAATACTTTCTTTATTCGATCCACACCTTGACATTAAATTTAATATCGAAAATTTGATAACTAAAAATGCTTACAAAAAGAAAAAAAAAAGGAAAATATATATATATATTAATATGATAAATATTATATAATATATACACAGTAAGTATATAAATTAAAAATATATATTTTTAAATAATTTTCAAAATATTGACGTAGTATATCGCTATCTGTATTGAAAAATGTGAATTATAAGAACGCGAATGTTTCGTTTTTGAAATAAAACAATTTCCACTTGCTCTTATTTCAATGAGTGGTAGGGTTGATTAAATTGGCGGAACGCTGTGAGAGTTAATCACTAACGAACACACTTCTTTATTATTGCAGTATGAGAGTAGAGAAAATGTTTTGTTTCAAAAGAAAATTCACCCATATATGCGTTATAAATATTTTACATAAAAAAAAGATAAATTTATAAATGCCACCAGTAGCACTCTTAGCGGTAAGTAGCCTTTGTATAGCCATGTTTTATATTTTAAAATTTATCACATAGATTTTTGTAATATGTTCAATTATCTCTACAAGATTAATAAATCTCTACAACATCTATCTACGTATAATTAAAAAGGCATATATTGGATCAAAATATCATTTATTTTACCAATATTTCAGTTGGCTGAACGCCAACCTTTATCAAGGTGTTATAACATATTTAATGTGTGTCAACAACAAACTCAGCGCCGGCGTTCAGCCAACTGGAATATTGGCAAAATAAATTATATTTTGATCCAATATATGCCTATTAATTAAAGATTTATTTATGGATTGTTCTATTTTCAAAACATCTATCTATATTTATATATTCTTAGGGGATTGAATATGGACCTTTATGGGAATAAGACGAATAAACACTTCATAGTGTAGATGGAGTAAAGTTTCAAAGTGCAGAGTTTCAGTTCGAAGATGTGTTTCATTAAGATAGGGCAGAAGTACTCACCTCCATAGTTGGGGCGGACCCGCTTGTCGTAGCCTCGCTCGAAGATTTCATTGAGAATCTTGGTGATGTTCACCTTCTCCTGCTGCTGCCTGCGCACATGTCACCCGCTCTACATTCCTCTCTGTTTGGTTCACACCAGTACAGCAGAGTTCTTCCTAGCTTCACGTAGTATAGCACCAAATATCGCTATGTCTTCTAATATTTCTTATATAAGCAACAAGTCATTTCCCAGCTCGTTTATTTCAGTAGCAGGTTTGTAAATTTCTTTACAACCCAATAAAAAAGGTCGGGTGTTGATATTAAAAATAAAAAAGGCATATCCTGACCAGGCTCCCATGAGCATTTATAAATATCAAAGTGCCATCTAGTGGAACAAAAATAAACTAAACGTTTATTTAACTTGTTCTATGATATTTTGCCAACTCAATTTCTTGACAAATCAAGAAAAGTCAACCACGAACGCGTTTAGGGCTGTTGACCCTTGTCAGTGTGGTAGTAGCAAGTTTGTAGGGACACATTTACAGAGCTATAATTGTATATATTTAAAATGTTAACCTATCTAGAAATATATCAGTGATAAATATTATTTGAATTAGATTATATAAAAATAGTATAAAAATATATTTAGCATCATTGTTAAATATCATCATTAGTTTCAATATAAAACAAGTTTTGATGTAAAAAGGACAGTAATTTAGAAACCAGAGATTCTAGAAAATTATTTTATGTGAACTGTTAATAAACCTATCATTCAAGGTTTATATAACTACCTTTATGGTACAGTTTAGTAACACGTATCTTCAAATCTTCCCCTCTACGTACTATAGAAGTAACAGTGTTATTTATACTTCCTATTAAACCTTGTATAAACATAGAAGATATCTCTATTTCTCACTATATCTCATATACCCGTAGCACATCTCTGCATCTTGCTCATCCCTCTACATACGTATAGCAGTCATTGGAAATCCTGCTTTACCTCGTATACTAACAGGTAATTCTAAATAAATAAAGTTTCTCCTCCACTAACCTGGATTGAATGCGCATTTATACGTATACAATATTGTAACTATATATCATAACTATTTAATTATGGGGTGAACAATCCGGCAAATATGAACGCATTCCTAGAATTAATTTGCCTGACTCATCACAACACACACACGCACACACACACGCACACAAAAGGTCAACTCGGATGTACAATGC
>CP092886.1:49615335-49635489 GCA_030710605.1 Cordylochernes scorpioides
GCACTATAAAAATAAGCAATATACATAATATAACCAGTCCAAAAACACAAACATACAAATACACGACACATTGTAAGCACGAGAAATCAACAAACAACAAAAAACATAAAAAAACACTACAGTGTAGGCAAAAAATCAGCAAACAAAATAAAACATACAAAACCCTATATAGTTAGGTACAAAATCAATAAACAACATAAAGACACAAAACACTACAGTGTAGGCACAAAATCAACAGACAACATGAAAACATACAAAACACTATACAGTGTAGACCAAAATCAGCAAACAAAAAAAAAACATACAAAACCCTATATTAGTTAGGTACAAAATCAATAAACAACATAAAGACACAAAATCAACACACAACATAAAAACATACAAAACACTATACAGTGTAGACAAAAATCAGCAAACAAAATAAAACATACAAAACCCTATTTAGTTAGGTACAAAATCAATAAACAACATAAAGACACAAAACACTACAGTGTAGGCACAAAATCAACACACAACATAAAAACATACAAAACACTATACAGTGTAGACAAAAATCAGCAAACAAAATAAAACATACAAAACCCTATAAAGTTAGGTACAAAATCAATAAACAACATAAAGACACAAAACACTACAGTGTAGGCACAAAATCAACACACAACATAAAAACATACAAAACACTATACAGTGTAGACAAAAATCAGCAAACAAAATAAAACATACAAAACCCTATAAAGTTAGGTACAAAATCAATAAACAACATAAAGACACAAAACACTACAGTGTAGGCACAAAATCAACACACAACATAAAAACATACAATACAATATTTTATGAAATATTATATTTCTACAATTTATCCTAAGCTTCAATACCTGGGATATAATATATTAGAATATATCTAATAAAATAACCAAGATTATAAATTTATATGTGATAAAAAATCTCTTGAAAAATTCAGATGTTATATTATATATGTATATGAAAATAGAGCAATCCATACTTAAATCATTAGATGATAATAAAGGCATATATTTGATTTAATAAAATATCTATTTGCCAATATTACCAATATTGCCATTAATATTTCCAATATTAAGAATAATACTATGCGGCGCTGAGGTTGTTTACACAAAAATGTAATACCTCGATAAAGTTTTGGCGTTCAGTCAACCTAAATATTGGCAAATAAATTATTTATTCAATTCAATATATGCCTTTTTTATTATCTAATTGTATATGTATATTCGAATTACAAGAGAACGGCTTGGTTTATAAAGCAGATAAAAGAACCAGATAATTTTAATATATATCTAACTAGTTATTGCGTGTCTTCTAGATTAAAAAACAAAGAGGCCTCAGATCATTTCATATGCTATTTTTTTCCATTTTTTAAATTCCATAAGCAGAGCCAAAACATTTAGTATATCGTTAAAAAAAAATCAAAATCCCACCAATTATACAAGTCATTCATGGTGTTCTATGAAATTTAAAGTTTTGTTTAGAAGAATGGGGAATGTTGTTAAAGCTATATATATATAGGTAGTTGAGTATCTTGTAAATTAGGTTTTTACATTGTATAAACGGCCCCATCGGTATTAAAAGTTAAAACTATTGAAGCGCGTATCTTCCTTTTATAAAATAAACGATTTCCTACATCCTAATTGTAATTACAAAATATTTGTAGGGCCTGACTCATTAGAGCCGTGAACCCTACTATCAGTTTAGCCAGTTTAACCTATCATACCGCTCTAATATTGCACCATAGTGTAGAGGGTAAGCCATATAGGAAGAAAGAAGAACGCGAAGTAGAAAATACTTTCTCACGAGAGAGAGAGAACATACAGACAGTTGTAAATAAGTGCGTTAACAATTTTTAGGAGTTATATTATGATGCATTAGCGCGCCATCTGTTATCAAAATTCGAAACTATAATAGACGCGTATGATTCTTTTTAAAAGAAACAATTTCTACTGTCCTTACTACAATGGAAAAATTAATGGGAGGGCCTGGCTCATCAGTGGTGAACCCTCCCAGCGGTTTCGCCAGTTTAATCTACCATACCGCTGTTATATTGCATTTTCGAACTTCCTTTTATAGTGATACGGATGCTAGACTCTTTGAATGGGTATTTTATATGAACTATGGACATAATCTTTGAGGACAGAAGAATTACATACATTTATGAATATATAGGTATATATATATTTAATTATGCTCTATATTTAACAATATATATGTATATAATTTTTGAGAGTATTTAAACTCGATATATACACACTTAATATTTCATATATTAAATCTATTTGTTATTTAACTTAATTAATTTATGTTGCTTCTTCACATCTCTAGTATATTTAAAATCGCACTACATATGTCTTCACCAACTACGTCGGTAGTTAAATCGTAAATGACGAATATATTGCCTTTAGAATTTCCATTACATCCTAAATCTTCGACCTTGGTCCTTTCATTACGTGAAATCGTCTTCATTTACGCATTTTCTGAGCAAAATGAGAATTTTGTGACGCACTATAAAACACCCTATTTTTCAATTAGAAGGCTTACTTTGATTTTACGGCTTGCTTAACTGACGGCGGTTTTATGCCCGCCGAGCAGAATTAGTACTGCGCCACCTAGGGGTCATCCTCAAACTAGATACCCCTCACCTGATAAGTAAACAAAATATCTTCCAAAAATAGTGCTGCGGGTGAGCCATAAGATAATAGTTTCTGTGAAGAATTATTATATGTTCATATTTATTGACCATCGTTATGTATGTTAAATTGCATCTCTCTGTATATATTTCATGCTAAATATTTTTGAAAATGAGATTATTAGCTTGCTTATTTCGGAATACATTAATATTTTTATAATATTGGTATGCAGTCGAGAAATTCTTAGAAAATACAATAAAAACAGTTTGAATCATTATTTTCTGTAATTGAGCTCATAAAATATAGAAGACATAATTTGGGAAAGTGTACCTGACTTAAGGCGTTAAGAATAAATACAATAAAAAAATGCATATTTACATATCTACAGAAAGATTTGAGCCGGCCAACGGAAAATAAGAACATTAGGTTTATATAGTGAAAGCCGCGACATCTGGCGGTCGACTTAACAGAAGAGTCTGTTCTAGAAATTATAATTTTAAAATAAAATAATTTTATAACATATATATAATCACTTTTATGCTTGTCTGATCCGGTCAAGTTTGGTCAACGTTAGGCCAATATGTTTTAAGATTAGGTCATTGTGAGGTGAGAGACTTATGTATATAATTTGTATATATAGCTGTCAAATCTAGTTCCCCTCCATATTAATTACTTCCTTGGTTAATAAAAGTTAAATTCTAGCGTCTAGATAAATGTTCTGAATTTATTCCTATTTTTCTCATTCAGTCGCCCGGGCAGATGTCTGCTCTGAAGCAATTCCTCGACATGGCAATAGCACATGTCGGGGAGAAGTCTGCTCTACGCGGAACGCTGTCTGACTTCAGGGCGGAATGTGACATCGAACCAGACGACCCTCCGTAAGATTTGTCTCATGAAAATAATATTTAAGTTTACCTTTTCCCTCTAACCCTATATAATCTTATATTCTGAATATAGAGCAATCCATAATATATATATGTATATATATATATATATATATTCAAAAAATAAGGCTTATTTTGGATTGTAATAAGATTATTTCTTAATCCGATATTTCGATGGACCAATCGTCCATCTTTTACGAGGGTTTTTGTTATGAAGCACGCAGCAGGTCGCCAGGTCTTAACCCCGAACATATTTTGCTCCTTACCTTACAGCTATGGCTGTGAAAGAATAGCCAGAAGTTTTAAAAAAACACAATATAACAACAAGATATCAACCCAACCAAAATTTAAGAAGCATCTTCCGTTACCTCGACACAAAA
This sequence comes from Cordylochernes scorpioides, assembly GCA_030710605.1. Taxonomy (NCBI): domain Eukaryota; kingdom Metazoa; phylum Arthropoda; class Arachnida; order Pseudoscorpiones; family Chernetidae; genus Cordylochernes; species Cordylochernes scorpioides. Next base: position 49,619,257 of record CP092886.1, read on the forward strand.
CAAATTTATAAGCCAGAAGATAGAACCAATGTAATTTATAAAATACCATGTATATCCTGTCAGGCAATATATATAGGAGAAACCAGCAAATCTTTATCTGAAAGAATCAACCAACACAAATCTGCACTAAAGCACCATAGCCCGACTTCCCTACTGGTAGATCACGCATTCAACAATACTCACACTCCAGACTTCGATCACACATCTATATTATATAAAAATATCAAAGAAGAACATTGCCGATTATTTTTAGAAAGCTGGAGCTCATTAGAAAATAAAAATATTATTAATAGAAAAATTGACTTACCAGATGTATATACTCAGTTAAGAACCTCTTAGATGATTATGTTATTTATATGTTTATTTTATTTCATTTTTAAATCAGATATTTATTACTTTTATTTATATATTTATTTCACACTTATTTCAATTTTTATGGTATTTTTATTTGTTTAATTAATTCGAAATCTCTTAGTTATTAATATTTATTTATATATATTAATTTTTTTCTTTTGATTATATTTACCTTTTTAAAAATGTATATATTAGATGGTTTATCGCCCAATAAGCTTGTAAGACATCCGTGGCTCACCTGAAGCACGCGACCTGCTGCTTCATAACAAAAACACTCGTAAAAGATGGACGATTGGTCCATCGAAATATCGGATTATAATAAATAATCTTATTACAATCCAAAATAAACCTTATTTTTTAAATAATCTTATATGTACGTTTAATAGAAGTATATTCATCTCTCTCTTTCTTTCTTCTCAGAATATACAACAAATAGCAAAGTAATATTTGATAAAATGTATTCCAAGTATTCTATTAATTCTTTACCAATATGAACAAGAAAGAAAACTATCAAAAATATAAAATATTATATATATAAAAGCTATATTGTGCAAAGAGGGCACCTCTTCTGTTTAAACATGAGCCAAAACAATGCGCTTTGTTTATCATCCCCGTGTAGAAGGGATTGTAAGAATATTCCTCAAGCACTAGGCTTGGAAAATTCTGAGATTGCGATCCATCCTCCAAGAACAGTTATGGATTCGATCCAATCTGCCAAAAAGGTGTTTTATGGTAGAGGGCCCTGATCCTTAGCCAGAATATATTAATATTCGCGGTAAAATTGTTCATGTGAAAAAAGAGGGAAAATCTCCTGTTAAAAAATGCATGAAAAATATATCTATTGTTAATCACACCTATCATAATTGAAACATCAAATTATTTAGTGTTTCTAAAGAAATGCTGATGAGGTCTCGGTGATAGTTTTTAAACCGTGAAATATTTTCACCATATATATGTAGTATAGTTCAAAATAGTTAATAGAATATAATATATTTTAAAATAATATAATAGTAAATTTTCATTAAATATTTAATTACAAATTTCTTTGAAAAATAAAATATAATTATAATTTATAGTAGAATAAAAATAATCATTTTCAATAAATAGAATAAAAATCGCGAGAAATATTGAGCTAACCTACTGGGAAAGTGGCAAAACCACTGGCAAGGTTCACTACTGATGAGCCAGGACCTCCCAATAAATTTTCACCATAGAAAGTAGTTTTATTTTATAAAAATTGCGCTGAGAGTTTCAAATTTCAGAAGTGGTATGTAATATCAGAAGAATCTAAAAACATAGTAACGTAGTAAAGTGTTGATTTCACACTTGACTTCTTCGAGCTTTTCTTGCTTCCTGGCTAACGATATTTTCAAATGTACAGCATGTTATAATTGGTATCAATTTTGGCACAGAGAATAATCATATTTGATTAAAATAAAGGAATATTCCTATTGGTAAACGACACAAGTATTATCATGATAAATAAAGAAAATGGGTTGGCCAAATATCAGGGAACAGGCTAAATCAACGTTTAGTTGAATTCTGTTCCACTAGATGGCGCTCTGCCATCTAAAATGTTCATATTAGCGTGGTCAAGATATGCCTTTTTATTTCAATATATAGATTTATATTTCTAATTAAAAAGACACATATTGAATCAAAATATCATTTATTTTACCAATATTTCAGTTGGCTTTACGCCAACCTTTATCAAGGTGTTATAACATTTTAAAGTGTGTCAACAACAAACTCAGCGCCACATAACGTCAACAGCATTAAGCTCTAAAAATATTTTGTTATATTCAATGGGGAGAAAAAAATTGATATATATATTTATATTATGGACAAAATAAATTTTGTAAAATATAGGTGTGAATATTTTGAAAATTAACAATAACGCCTATTTTATATTTAAAATTATTTGTACTCTGTGTAAAAAGATATTTTGTATAAAAATAAATAAAAATAACAAAATATATATAAAAGAAATGTTAAACTAAATTTTTTTACTGAAAACACAAAACGCAAAAAATGTTTTAAAGTTGGTTAAAATAAAATATAAAAATAAATTTAAATGTAAAATTTTGAAATTGGAAATAAAATATAATTTATTTTGAAACTAGTATTCATAGAAAGTCTACCCACACCAGAAACCTACTGAATTTCAATTCTTTCGGCCCAGTCCATCACAAAATATCGGTAGTAAACACTCTCTCTAAAATATTAACAACAAATTGATGAATGAAAAATGAAGAAAATATGGAGAGAAATAGAATTTTTAGAAACCTAAAAATCAATAATTACCCAGATAAATTTATTTAAAAACACCTTTATAAACCCAAATTTGTACAATCAAGCAAAAGCTCTGATCAATCAAAAAGGTTTTATTGCACCCTCCCTTACAGCTACGGCTCTGAACGCATTGCCAGAGTCTTAAAGAGAAACAATATAATTGCTACATATAAAACTTCATTCAATTTGAAAAAATTCCTACGTCACCCAGACACCAAACAAATTAGCAAATTAGAAAACAAAACCAATGTAATTTATAAAATACCATATAATGGTTGCCCCGCCAAATACATAGGAGAAACAAGCAAGCCTCTAAAAGATCGAATCAATCAACACAAATCTGGTTTAAGAAATTATAATTCATTATCACCGCTTGTAGACCACGCTTTGAAAAACAACCACACACCGGACTTTGATAAAACAGATATTTATACCAGAACATAAATGAAAAATATTGCCGATTATTTTTGGAAAGTTGGACCTCCCCAGAAGACAAAGACAGTATAAATAGGAAAATTGAACTACCAGAGATATATTCGCAATTTAGATCGTCATAAAATATTTATAGTTTAATTTTTCATTTTGTTACTTTAAATTCCCGATATTTTTAGGTCTATATTTTAATTAATTTTATAGGGAGAGGTACTCATTTAGAAGCACGTAAAAATGTTTTATTGCTCGAAACGCATTTTTCCATTTATATTTCTTTCTTTAAATTTATGTAACATCGTTTAAGTTTCATTTCAAATACAATCACACGCTTATTATATATATATATATATATAAATAAAAAAGGCATCTCCTGACCACGAGCACATGTGCTTTTTAGATGGCAGAGCGCCATCTAATGGAGTAAAAATAAACTAAACGTTTATTTAGCTTGCTCCGTGATATTTGGCCAACCCAATTTCTTGATTTATCAAGAAAAGCCATCCACGAACGCGTTTCGCGCTGTTGGCGCTCGTCAGCGTGGAGAAGGCTGTAACCACTGCGACCAAAAAAGATTTTTGGTCCCAATGGCTTCTTGAGAAATCAGAAAATGGGTATTTAAGGCCAAATTTGCGTAAAGACGCTTAACACATGAAAAAACATTAGAAAAAATAAAAGATAAGTGGGTCAGGTGTTGATATTAAAAATAAAAAAATAAATATATATATTGATAGTTCAACGTCTTCAATATTTTATTTGTGTGATATCATTTTTAAAAATATTTTCCCATTTTCACTTATATTTTATTTCAAATTTCACAATTTTACATTTAAATTTATTTTAATATTTTATTTTAACCAACTTTCAAACATTTTTTGCGCTTTGTGTTTTCAGTAAAAAAATTTAGTTTAACATTTATTTTATATATATTATGTTATTTTTATTTATTTTTATACGAAAAATCTTTTTACACATAGTACAAATAATTTTAAAAATAAAATAGGCGTTATTGTTAATTTTCAAAATATTCACACCTATATTTTACAAAAATATTTTGTCCATAATATAAATATATATATCATTTTTTTCTCCTAATTGAATATAACAAAATATTTTCAAAACTTAATGCTGTTGACGTTATGTGGCGCTGAGTTTGTTGTTGACACACTTTAAAATGTTATAACACCTTGATAAAGGTTGGCGTTCAGCCAACTGAAATATTGGTAAAATAAATGATATTTTGATCCAATATATGCCTTTTTAATTAATGATTCAATTATGGATTGATCTATTTTTAAAATAGATTTATATATAACCCCAAAAGAACTTGATAAGTGGAACACGCACTCGTAACACATACAAAGTAAATATATTAAAATCACAATTATATTCTCACAATGAGAAAAGAAAAGATACTCATTGTGAAAATATAATTATAATTTTAATACTCTTTCACAATTTTATCATGAATAACACAATGTATACCAAAGTAAATATACCCAGTTGATCAAACAATAGGTTTATTTTTGCTAAGGTGATAGTTAGAGCTAGCGGTTCATTTACGGGCGTAATAATAATAAAATAACGAAACATTATCTAAATGCTCTACAAAATCATTTCAATCTTCCAAACTTAAAAAAATGGCGATGCAATTGAAATATTCAAACCTACTCCATGTATTCGAGTTGATGTCCGGTACATTTGACGTTTTGTTACAGAGATTAGTGTAATAGGAAGGGAGAAAGGTCTCGAAAGGTCTTCGGATATCAATTTCAGAAGCAACCCCGTGTATTGTGGCGGGTGGGGGCAACCCAGGACGTTCGCTAGCCTAATTTCCACCGCCATTTAAATATGTATAACGCACTTGATTTAAATTTTAAAATAAGAGAATCCTCGCGTTTGAAGCAAATATAATTTGGCTGAATCACGGAACCCGATTATGATAATGGGGAAGGAGGGAAGAACCTCTCTGTGGGCACTTGGAAGGTCACGGAAGTGTTCAACTCTTGTACGCCTTGGGGTGAAGCTGAGCTAACAACCTCAGCTTCATTAACCTCTCCTCGTGATCTCAGAATCCCTTCAGCTAAATATGGAGCCCGCACACAACTAATAGCCGTCTCGCACTCACACACAAACACACACACTATATATATATGTATATATATATATAACAGTAATGTAAGTAGTATATAGTAAGTATATATATATAACATTCTTTTTCCTTTTTCTTTATGAAAAAAAATTGAAACCCATTCAATTCTCCTCTCAAATACGCTATATACATCCATTATGTATTATTAATAAAATTAATGTTGTGTCGTTTAACGATAAACTCTTAAACTACAGAATCAATTTTTTTATACTTAGTGTGCACACCATCTACGCCCTTTTTAAACTTTGGGAAGACTAAGCCAATAGTACATTAAAAGATACATATAAAGATATGTTTGAATATAACATTTAAAATAAAGAAATAGCAAGCAAATAATTGATTTACTCTAAAAGTTCCATATTTTACCTTTTCTAAAACGCTCGATCAAATAATTGTATTCGCTCGTATTCCCAGGGGGACGGTTATGGCTGCGGTTATGTATCAATTATGGAACTAAGAATTAATAGAGATCCAATGCTGTATCCCTAATAACATTCGACATATAAAAGTGTTTAATAAATATACCTCATTCCCATAGCATGGTACGCATTATTACTTTTCATTACCATGCGTCAGGATCTTTACATTCCGCTGAATTATATATAATTTCTGGTCTGAATATAGCTGGGTTTCGAATTCATTTTTCATATAATTATTTAAAATAACCTTTTTCACAAAGAGAAAAAGCGAAACTTTCACATAACTGATTCATTGCGGTTAATTTCATATTAAATCTTCACCTCATTGTCTATCATTCATAATAATCAGTTTCAATATCAATAAGAATATTAAGATGGTTTAAGAGCTTTTATACCAGACGTTGATTGTAGCTATTACTTGATCCTTACTCAAAGTTGAAGATTTTCAAGGAAGATCATTTTCCTTTCCGCCCAGGTGTAATTAGGCCGCAAGGTGTAGAGCTGTTTAAAAATAGCACTTTTTAATGTAGTCGCGGTGAGGGCGGGATTATGTCGGTTTACTCGGACAATGTGGGTGGGTATTGATTTTGTGGGAGTCCATTAACTTGCTTTCTAAGTTCGGGATCAACGTGTCATCGCAATAAATATTTTAAGCCTATTTATTAGGTAGGTCACTGGATTACTGCCGGGTAATTAGGTGGGTGCATTGGCTTTTTGAAACTTCCAATTGTAATTATGTCCAGTGATTGGTTTCAATTCGGTTAAATTGTTTTTGTTACGAACACCAATGTTGAGGAATAATGTGCAACCCATAGGTTGAACTATGATCAATAACAAGATGTATTTTGAATTTGACCGAGAGGTTGATCTTAAAACTAAAATAAACGCAATTTTTCATAAATTCGAACGTCTTTCTTTTTCAAACAGTTGTTTACGAATTAGTTGAGTTGCCAACGTGGACTGTTGATGCGTTTTCTTCTACTGATATTATTAAGTGTAAATATTCGACCAAAAATATACTAAAATTGTAGACGACACACAATTTATGAGATTCGGTCTGAAAGAAAATCCTATCTATAGTCCACTTTAGCAGCACTACGAACACAATCATCTACCGCGTGAATGACGATTTGAAAAAAGGAGGCGTTCGATCTTTCGAAATATTGAGTTTATTTTTGTACTAAAACGTTTCGCGCGGTAAAATGCAACACACGCCTTTGTTATTGATCATAACACACAAATGTCAGCAAACAACATCATTCGACAATATTTCCACTGTGTTATCGTTCACTGCATACATTGTAATGTTATCATTGGCCTTACATAGGACTACCAGTTATACGGCACATATAAAGCTGACGTCAAACGCGACGGGAGCTGTTTGAAGAAAGTTCGCGCCTAGCTATTAGCAGCTGAGTGTATGAGAAATAGGAATGATTGAAGCTTCTGAATGCAAGAAAAACATTCCAAAAGTAAAATTAGGTTAATTAAAATATATTCTTCAATAAAGGAGGTACATACCTTATGAAGGTATTTTTAAATATTATTATTAAAACATACGTATATTTAAAACAATTATACTTTAATTTTGCTCCAATTTTTACCTTTTAATATTTAAACACACATACACTTAAACTAATTTACTTTTCAAATCTATTAATTATAAAAAATTAATTTATATAAACTGTGTCTACCTCAAAGTTTACATTTTTGATCGGGGCTCGTTTCAATCTGTATATCTTTTGAGAAACATGTATTACAATATATTGCGATCAATTTCATAAAATAGGAACTTTTAGAACACTCAGGGAATATAAGAGAGAATTATTAAAGTTAGAATAGACAACATGCATTATCTCCAGACATAATATATTTTGAAACTTTAATTGAATTCATATGTCTTTTAATATTTCGGGGAGGATGGTATTCATTTACAAAAATAGGGACCATCTCCCTTTGAAATAGGTTTAAAACGCTTTCCTCGGTATTTTCAGTTTACACGTTTTGGCGTAATTAATAAAACTCCAATCTTGGTTTCGGCCAATGGCCACCATCAGTACAGGAGCGGATTCGATTCCATAACATTCCGTGAGAGAAATTTTTGAATAGATGTAATTTGTTCCACACACACGCAAACCACGTACACACAGATACACACACGCGCAAACCCACATATACACGCACACAAATGCACGCCCACATAAACACACACAGGCACGCATCCCCCTCCTCCCACTTCCCCTCACACACACACGCAAGCCCACATAAACACACACAAACACACGCCCACACACAAACGCAAGCTTACACAAACACACAAAAGTTTCTGTTGTGACATCATCACGGATCTGAATCGGCGCTCTTTTTGAATATATAAGAAATCTATTAGTTTTCTATTCAGTGAGAGAAATATGGTTAAGATCAGATTTATACTTCTGAAATCGGCTGCATTCCGAAAATAAAAAGTCTAAACAATTGATTAATATACCCAACTTTATATGGTGTGAATATGTGAGAGCCCCTAGAACAAAGGGAAGCATGTTGCAGATCGGGGTAAAAACTCATGTCTAGATTATTCAACTGATCATTACTGATAGCTTGCCCTATCGTGATTGAAAATTCATAGCGTTAGCATCATTTGTTTACCAATCACGAGACGAATTGCGTGGATGATTCCAGTAAAGTTTGTATTTCGTTTTATAAGGTTATTCATATACCTGGAATGTATATTTTACATCTAGTGTATATACCAATTTTCACAAAGTTGTTAATTCGTCTATGGAGAAACTCTTAATAATCTCTCAGTTTTGATATTTTGAAATTAGTTCTCCAAACTCCAGCAGTACTATAAATATCTTAAATAAAAGTCTAAATTTTATTTAAAATAGACCTTTAGCTAATTTTGACAACTTTATTTTTGTATAAGGGATTTCTATTACCTGGTTTTGGTAGGTTAGTTGATTTAATCCAGCTAATATTCCTTCGAAGCATCTTCAGGTCTGGCGCAAGCATCTACACTGTATGCTGTGAGGGAGATTATAGTGATACGAAAAATGTTGAGAAGTGCATAAAAAGGCCTCAACTATAGTCATAGCAAGTAAAACGCTCTATTTATTTGTATGGCCTAGAGAATTTCAGAAAATATTACGATGTAAGAGGTGGATAAGTAATCTAATTATCAGAAAAGACGCCATTCTCATCCTAAAGTTTTTATTATCATTATTTTTTTGCATTGAAAATCGATATCATGGTTATAAAAATGCAAATTTAAATTTTATTTAGTATGCTCCTTTATTAAATTTATTCTAATTTTTATTTATATTTATTGTTATATATATTGTATATTTATATATTTCAATACTATATACATATATTTGAAAATAAAAATTCATCACAAAGGAAACTTTATTTTATATTTCCTCATAATTATTTTAAAAACAATCCTTATGATTGATTTGCGAATACTTTATATATAATTCTAGAGTTGTGTAATTATGTTAAATGGAGAGAATATTATATTTGGAGCAGAACATTTCTAAGTTCGCCAGAATCCATTAAAGATAATAATTGCCACGTAAATAGTACAAACAGACTCTGGTTATCACGTTAAAAATAAATGGGTAACGTCACAGGCGACTGAAGCGGGGTTCATTGCTCCCCGTTGTGTTTGCGGCCCATTCATATTCTATACGTTGGGTAATGAGAGCGTAAAAATAACCGCCAAGGGATCAATATCGCGGTAGTAATAACCTTGGCAGCCACGTGGTGGCTCGGGGAACGTGCTGGGTTTGCTAGATTATGATAAAGACATTACCAAACGCGCGGTTAGATTCGAATTATGGCGAGAAAATTATTCCAAAGATTTTTTCTAATTGTAAATATCAGCTTTATATTACAAGGTTTTCAAATATAAACAATCAAATTAATGCATCAATATATATATATATTATTTTTTAAAAATATTTCCTGCTTGATTTTGATTATCTTGAGGATTATGCTATGATAATGCAGTCGTGGGTAAAATCATGAAAGAATAATATTAAAAATAGTGAAGATTAGAAATAGCTTTAATTGAGCTTATGAAATATAGAAAACATAATTTGAGAAAGGTAGGCCTGACTTAAGGCGAATGCATGAAAAAATGAAAAACTTATTTACAAAATTTACAAAAGGTTTTGAGCCGGCCCTCGGGAAACAACAACAACGGGTTATTTAAAGGGAAAGCGCGACGTCTGGCAGTCGATTTAACAGAGTATTTGAATCTATGAAATATAATTTTGAATAAAAGAATATTTTTATATAACATATATATATATAGATGGAAATTTTGCCAGAAGGATATTGATTTAAAGAGACAAAGGTCGCCTCTCCCGTCAAAATAGACGTCAAAACTAGACGCCATCTATTGACCGTCACCGCAAACTAGCGGTCTCGGGTCGGGGACAAAGCCACAACACCAGCTTTGGCAAACTGAAAAGCGTCCACCTAGAGACCATGGTTTCGGGCTAATGGCCCTCGTCAGTCTAGGGCGGACTTTATTCCATGAGATCCACACGGGATCTAATGGAATCTTGACAATCTGCCAATAGATGGCGTCTAGTTTTGACGTCTATTTTGACGGGAGAGACGACCATTGTCTCTTTAAATCAATATCCTCCCGGCAAAATTTCCATCTATATTTTAGCCATAGATTTGGCCCAGCCACTTTGCCAGCTGAACACCTCTTTGGCAGATTGTCAAGATTCCATAAGATCCCGTGTGGATCTCATGGAATAAAGTCCGCCCTAGACTGACGAGGGCCATTAGCCCGAAACCATGGTCTCTAACTGGACGCTTTTCAGTTTGCCAAAGCTGGTGTTGTGACTTTGTCACCGACCCGAGACCGCTAGTTTGCAGTGACGCTCAATAGATGGCGTCTAGTTTTGACGTCTATTTTGACGGGAGAGGCGACCTTTGTCTATTTAAAAAAAAAAATATATATATATATATATAAGAATAAAACGCACGCACAAATTAGACAACAAAGTTGTTGAAAAAATCAAAGCATCAAAATGTGATCTACCAATATTCTATGGTTTACCGAAAATTCATAAACCTAATAACCCACTTCGTCCCATAGTCTCATACACCGTTTCACCAATCTATCCGTTAGCTAAATATCTCTCAACAATAATATCGCCGTTTCAGAAATTTCTCCCCCACACCGTTCAGAACGCTACATCAGTGGTAGAGATTATGCAAGGAATAGCGATACCCCAAAATTACCACATGGTTTCATTTGATGTTGAATCTTTATACACGTCGATCCCACATAAGGAAGCCATCAGTGAATTTTCAAAATTTATAGACACCAATCCACAACTTAATTTAACAATTCCTAAAGAAGCACTTAAAGAATTACTCGACTTATGTTCATCCTTCAGTTATTTCAGTTACAAAAACCAGCATTATAAACAGATTAAAGGCCTTCCAATGGGCAACCCAATTTCTTCTGCCCTCGCCAATATTTATATGAATCATATTGACAATATTATCATTTCAACCAAACATCTCAAAATAATAGCTCGGAAACGATATATTGATGACATCATTTGCATCAGTCAAAATAGCAACCTCGACAATATTCTAACCTTCCTCAACAGTTTAAAGCCATCTTTAACCTTTACATACGAAATAGAAAATAACAGCACTTTGACATTCTTAGACATCAAGCTCACCAGAATAAATAGCAAAATAGAAACCAGTATATATAGAAAACCAACGCATACAGGCAAATATCTCAATTTTAATTCATTTGGCCCCATTAATCATAAAATATCCGTTATAAAAACACTATAAAAAAGAATTTACACCCACTGCTCCTCAAATATTAAAAATAATAAAGCTGAACAAAACATATTTTACAATGAGATGAAATATAATGAATATCCTTCAAATTTCATCAAGAAACATATATATAAGCCCACCAACAGTCCTACAAACAATAGTGAAGAATCGAATAAATACTGTGCACTGCCATACAATTATGGCATTGGAAGAATAACAAGAATACTTAAAAATCACAATATCAAAACCCGATACAAAACCACAGCAAATCTGAAAGAAATGTTACGCCATCCCAACACTAAGCATAATAGCAAACATCAATTTAAATCAAACATAGTATATCGCATTCCATGCAAATCATGCCCTGCAACATACATAGGAGAAACCGGTAAAACTCTTGAAGAAAGAGTAAATCAACACAAAACAGCTTTTAAAAACCATAGCCCATTATCACTTTTAGTAGATCACGCACTCAAACAGGACCATATACCAAATTTTGAAAAAACAGAAATTATATATAACAACATCCAAGATGAACATTCAAGACTCTTTTTAGAAAGTTGGACCTCAATGAAAGATACCAACAGTATTAATAGAAAAATTGACATACCTCCATTATATTTACAGTTCAAATCGATTTAAAATTATTTTATTATGTATATACTACTACTTATTAGGAATCATATATTATTTTTTAATTTTTATAAATGTACAAATATTCTATTCTTATTAATATTTGTTTGTGTGTATATATTTTAAATTTTATCCCCACAGAGTTGCAAATATTTATATATCGTCGCGTGAAGGCATCACGTGATGAACCAAAGCAGTTCAAAAACAAGAAAAGCCCTGACGAAGTTAGGCGTATAGCCTATTGAAATATTGGCATTTATATTAAATAAAATGTTTATTTTATTTTTGATCCAAAATATGCTATTCAATTAATATATATATATTAATTTGAAAAAGGAAAAATAAAATTCAGATAAAAAGTTTCTTTTAATTTTTACTTCAATCCAGGATACAAAGATGCCATTCCATGACAAGATTCATTTCTAAACCATAAAAGGTTTAATAGTTTTTACATAGGCTCACATCTCTCCTGTAGATTTTGTTAATCTGATAACCCAAATTACCAAAGAAGTTGAACTACAAAACGCAGTTATAGGGAAAAGACATGAACAGAAACTTAGGCACTGGTCTTGTAAATAGGGCTATCCGTGTTTGAACCAAGAACCAAACATGGCAACGTCATTAACCTATCAAACACCGCTCTCTCTCTCTCAGTCAGAAGCTATCATACTATCCGAAGGCTTAAAATACAGGAGCAAAACCAAAATTAAAAAAAAAATACCAGAGTTTTATTTTTCCCTTTTCAAATAATTTCTGGGTAACTATTTCTCATATATATATGTTATATTAAAATATTATTTTATTTAAAATTATATTTCATAGATTCAAATACTCTGTTAAATCGACCGCCAGAGGTCACGCTTCCTCTATAAAAACTCATTGTTGTTGTTTCCCGATGGCCGGCTCAAATCTTTTGTACATTATGTAAATACGTTCTTCATTTTTTAAGATTCTTACGCCTTAAGACAGGCATTACTTTTATCAAATTATGTTTTGTATATATTCCTTAGCTCAATTAATGCAATCTCTGATCAAGATTATTATTACTATTGCCACGACTTCAGAACAATATCGTAATATATTCATGGATATCAAAATCAAGCAACAGATAATAATTCTATAAAAATAATTTAAAAAACAGCAGAAAAAAATATTTTTATTTATAATATATATATATTCACCACAGTCATTCATTTCAACAGAACTTCCAGATATTATGGCGGTAGCGTTAAGAGCCTTAGTTCTCGAGTTTTGAAAACATTAGAAATAAGAGAGCTCTTATAATGATTATTATCAGGAAGAACCTGTTTATGACTTTATCCATATTAGAAGTATATAACATATAATTTTAAATATTTAATAAAATACCAAATATAAATAACAATAATTATTAAACAGGCCAATGTCGACGTTTAAAAGGATTTAGTCCATTGTATATATTAACATGTTATTTTTTTAATTTATAACATTTGTTACCAAAAAATAATTTTTAATATATTAACAAATGCCTGTTTGGCATTAGACTAGGACTATTTTGGCATTCTTTCTACAAAATATTGACTAAGAAGATAATCCTTCAAAATATAGGCTCGTTTGAATTCTGAACTTCTTATGCCATTTCTCGTACATTGTTTTATGAAAACAATAGTTCTCTTTCAAACATTTTTAATACAAATAATTTGTCACTTTCAACTGAAATTTGACTTTACGTACTATGACAAAAGACAGTAAGTTGAATAAATGTCTACATAACATATATGAAAATATTCATATTAAAAAAAAATAATTGTAAATAAAATTCCAGTCACAAACTGGTACTTTGTATATTTAAGCGTTAAAGCGTTACATTGCTTAACATATTGTAAATAACTACCTTGCGATTTATTCTATCTGCTTATGTTGTTGCTTATTTGTTTAATGTATATGTTCATTCAATACTCTTTTTGTTAATTGTTTATTTTCTTTTTGATAATTATGTTACCTACTCTACTACAATACGAATTATTGTAAATAGTGTCACGCGCAATTATCCAGATCGGATATAGCGTGTCTTGTTTGCAACCGGTAAATAAATAAATTGAAACCGAGAATATTCCGGGAACTACTGGAAGGATGAGAGGCATAATAAGGGAGATAGAGAGTTCTAGGGCATTTATAAACTCGAGCTGAAAAGGAACAATACAGAGGACGTTGGGGATCCGTGCAAATAGCAGCTGACATCAGAGAATTAGAGCTTGAAGGCTTTAATTAAATGAACAACAACAGGTAAGGGCTGAAACCAAATCCGCTTTGACAACGTTCTTTATCAATCTCAGAACTATTCGGAAAGCTAATTACTTTCAAGGTGAATTTAATGGGTTTGGCATTAAGTTTCAACATTGTCTGCTATAAGCGTCACATAAATTTAGGGCGAAATTTATTAAACTTTCAGTTCATAGAAAGCTCCCACATTGTGTTAAACTCCTAAGTTGAAAGGATTAACCTGAGTAGAGGTTCGCTATTAGCAGCGTATAAGTAGTGGATCTACGCTGACCCAGATTGGAAATTAATTTCGGCCAGTGATAAAGGGATGAAAGTTCACAGAAAAAGGTTAATTGAGAATAGCTACTTAATTAGGTTTTTAGAAGTTCTTTCAAGACAGTCGGTGTCCATTAGTCTTCCTCTTCTGACTGAGGGCATTTGGACGAACAATTACTTTTTAAAAAATAACTAGACAATTTATATGTTATGAATAATTTTGTTGTTGTTAGATAAAGGGTTGATAAAACAAAGGATCAATAAGATAAAGGGTTGAGGTGCAGTCGTGATAAGAAAATATAATTATTTACCGTCAAGTAGCGCTTTTATTTTCAATTACTTGAGGAGATATTACACATTAGTTATTTTCACATTATATAGAATTTATAAAGTTAATCCTATATTAGTGATTCAAAAAGATAGATATGTTAACTACGCATATTTACAACAAAATTGAAAGTCATTCTGAAAAACGATGATAACAAAAGTAAAATTATCAATAAATAAAAATAAAATATATATTTTTTAAAAAGAAGGAATATTTGAGTTTTTAGATTATATAATATATATATGTAATAAATTATTGCATATATTCACACATTTAGTTTAACAACACTATGCATACAAAATGTTATAGAGAAAATGTATGAAATTATTGAAATGAAATAATGAAGGTTTAGCTTCATTAAATCGTACATGTACATTTCATAAAAAAAAAAACTAGAAAATAAAAAGCCAAAAAGTCTATTTCTACAAGCAATATTTTGACATTATTATTATTATTAAATAGAGAGGTAGATGTTTTATATTTAAACTGGCATAAATTTTATTACTGAAGTTCTCTTAGAGTCACCTCTCGTTCAAAGGGTTGCGAATTTAAACGAGCCGATTGCACTTAGAAGGAGCAAGTTAAAATCAGTTATTTTATGCGGCATCTTTATACCGTTATTTCAGGAATTGACTGTGTATAAAAATGCTAGTTACCATTTATCTGATTAAAACAGTAAATATATTGTTTAGAAACTTTCGATAAGTGTTCACTATAGGCAGTTAATTGGAAAATAATAGGCGAGTGTATCCAAATACGACCTTTCTAATATTTCTCATTTACCAGTAGCCTTATGGAAAGGGGAGGGGTGCCATTGCCCCTTTAGTCAGCCACTTTTCAGAGTTCCCCTGTAGGCCTTAACGGTTACTGTAGCGGCTCGGGGACAAGACATCACTACCACCAGTAGCCTTAGGATGAAAATCAGGAATATTATTCTTTTCAAATAAACTTTCAAATATATTCAGTTAAACCTGTCTATAGAGCCCCCTCTTGGAACTCACCAAAAGGTACACCAAAATAATATAGACAGGTCACTTTTAATGTAAATCGCAACGTACTACGTATTTAAAATCGGGCGCTATAGAGAGGAAGGCGCTATTTAGATGGGGCACTATAGACAGGTTTAACTCTATATATATACCATTATATTTTCTTCTTCAAAGTGCACTACATACAGCATATTCTGTATAATAGGAATGACCTCCGATCCATGCCAACAAAATCAAAAGTTTAACCCAAAGTTTTTAAAAAAATAATAGTAATAGGAAATTGGCGTCGCGCTT
>CP092886.1:49635589-49769241 GCA_030710605.1 Cordylochernes scorpioides
GTCCAGTTTTATATTTACCAAGGATATAGGATCAAACGCCTATTGGAATAAATGACAAAAAGTATTGGGTGCCTTCAAAGTCAAGAACGCTAAGTTTGCAGCTGGTCGCACTTCACCTTTCCATATTAATTGTTAATCCGCGATCTGACAAAGTCGTTTCACAAATCGACCAAATGCTAGCATAATGCATCGCTTAACTCTGGTTGTGTTTTCAGTCTATTTTGACATGTGGTTAGTTACGAACAAGTCAATGTTCAAAATTCGCGAAACAATTCCAAAAGCAATTTCCGTTCATTACAGAAACTCTGAGAATTTTCTTTTTTGTTTCGAGGTAGAGTTGTTATTGGTATTTTTTTTTTTTTTAGCGATTTGGTCAAAATAAGGTTTGTGAAAACAACAATAATACAACCTTTTAACCTCCCGCCTACTGTGGCTTCTAATTTTCAGAACGGAACATTTCATTTCGTTTTTCAAAAATGCGATAGTGTTTAACCAGGAATATCTAAAATGTTTTCGGTTGCGAGAGAAAATCCAATTATGCGGCATGGGGAAAATCCATAGGCAATAACAAAGCTAATATGGAAGAAGTAATTTAGAAAGGTTCAACAATGTTTTCAAAACAATAACGAACGACACAAAAAAACATACTCTTAATAAATCTGGACAAATACAGAAGGTGTTTCCTTTTTAAAAGAACAATTCTAGTGATATTTATTATAATAAATTTACAAATATTCTCTAATTTATTGTTCTCTACGTGTAAGACTAGTCGTTTAGCAACAGCCTTGCATAGATGTTTCCAGGAAATAAGGCTTCGTCTTAGAATATTTTGATCAAAACCATCCCAACAGTGCTTAACGACTTTCCAGAAACCATCTAGTGTCTTCGACCTTCTAGAACTAAGAGCAGCTTTTTCAGAAGTCTGAATATTTGGCGGGAATGTGCTTAAAAGGGATTTTCGGAATTCCAGTTTATCCCTTTTTAGTCCAAGTGTTGAACGTGAAGTATGACACGTGGCTCTATCTTGATGCAGCCACACGGAACTGAAGTCACTTGAATATAATAATGAAGCCTCGTTGCCAGATAATGGGTATAAGACACGTCTTCGGTATATTTGCGAATTTATATTGACATTTGGGTCCACCTTCTTTTTAGGAAGCTTCCGATTGTAGCAAAAACCTACAACGATCATGAAACCTTTTGAGAACTTTCCTTACATTGCTTTACCTAGTTCTGAAAGGTGTTTATTTCAGGGTTAGTGTAGTAAATAGCACGGGGTTGGTTTCTATCATTGAGGTAAACCTATGACTCGTCCAGTGTAACAACAATCTTCCATTTTTCACCTGCCAGCTACTTTTTATGAAGGGCCCTGCTTCAGGTCTTGCGTTCCTCGATGTGGCGAGGCTTGAGAACATGAACCTTTCCCTTGATAATACGGTTAACGATAGAAAGCGGTACGTTGGCTATTGTGTAAATGCTCCTTTGGGAAGGTAGACTTTTTCTCTCTTCGTTTGGAGTTGAAGGTTTATTCTGGCACCCTAATTCAAAGGGATATTTTAATAGATATCAAATTTTTTTATTTTCATTTTCTTCATTTAATATTCTTTTCTTTCATATTTTAATAATTTGGGCAAACAAGTATTTCTTCTAGAAAAGTCTGAGAACGCAATATTTTGCAAAATCATTTATAATTTTGGGCTCACGAATATTTTAAAATCCTTTTATAAAAAAATATAAAACAGAGCAGTTTCTTTCGAATGAATAAAAAATTGGTTTGCGCGTTTATTTCGCGTGTTACAGCGTTGAAAAATTGTTCTTTTAAAACGGAAAACCTTCTGTATTACTCAAAGATTGTTATGAAACATGGGGAATCTGATTTCTACTTTTTATTCTAATATATAAACACTTATGGGTTTGCAACATTTCACTGATTTGCTTATTTTAAATGATGATGGATTTATCTATGTACTTCAAAAGGGTTGGAATAAAAGTGTATTAGCAACGTTAATTAAAAACAACCCATTTTGATACTCTAAAAATAGATTTTATGACTTGATAAAATAGTTACAATAATATATATGTTGAATTAAAACGAATATATATATATATATATATATAAAACGTGCAATACTTTCTTTATTAGAGCCACACCTTGACATTAAATTTAATATCGAATATTTGATAACTAAAAATGCTAACAAAACGAAAAAAAAAAAGAAAAAAATATATATATGTTAAATTAAAATATTTTATTTAGAATTGTTATATTGAAATGTTGTTTTATTTAAATATATATATATATAATTTCATAGATATAAATACTCTGTTTAAATCGACCGCCAGAGCTCACGCTTTCTCTATAAATATTCATTGTTGTTTTTGCCCGATGGCCGGCTAAAAACTTTGTATATTATGTAAATAAGCTTTTCATTTTTTTTTTATTCTTACGCCTTAAGCCAGGCATTACTTTAATCAAATTATGTTCTTTATATTACCTTAGCTCAATTAAAATAATCTCTTTTCAAAACTTATTTTATTTTCATACTTTCAAAATTGTTATTTCAACCACGACTGCATTGCCATAGTTTAAACATCAAGATGATCAAAATACAACAGAAAATCTCATTTGTTTTTATATAATAATAAGCACCACCATAGCTTAATTCTCAAGATAACCAAAATCAAGATAATCTCAACAATTCTAAATACAAGCAGAATATATTTTTTCTTTATATAATATATATATTAATATAATAAATATTATATTATACACAGTAAGTATATATATAAATATTTTAAAGTAATTTTCAAAATATTGACGTAGTATATCGCTATCTGTATTGTAAAATGTAAATTATAAAAAGGCGAATGTTTCGTTTTTGAAATAAAACAATTTCCACTTGCTCTTATTTCAATGAGCGGTAGGGTTGATTAAATTGGCGGAACTAACGAACACACTTCTTTATTATTGCAGTATGGGAGTAGAAAATGTTTTGTTTCAAAAGAAAATTCACACATATATATGCGTTATAAATATTTTACATAAAAAAGATAATTTTATAAACGCCACCAGTAGCACTCTTAGCGGTAAGTAGCCTTTGTATAGCCATGTTTTATATTTTAAAAATTATCACATAGATTTTTGTAATATGTTCAATGATCTCTACAAGATTAATAAATCTCTACAACATCTATCTATAATTAAAAAGGCATATATTGGATCAAAATATCATTTATTTTACCAATATTTCAGTTGGCTGAACGCCAACCTTTATCAAGGTGTTATAACATATTTAATGTGTGTCAACAACAAACTCAGCGCCGGCGTTCAGCCAACTGGAATATTGGCAAAATAAATTATATTTTGATCCAATATATGCCTTTTAATTAAAGATTTATTTATGGATTGTTCTATTTTCAAAACATCTATCTATATTTATATATTCTTAGGGGATTGAATATGGAGCTTTATGGGAATAAGACGAATAAACACTTCATAGTGTAGATGGAGTAAAGTTTCAAAGTGCAGAGTTTCAGTTTGAAGATGTGTTTCATTAAGACAGGGCAGAAGTACTCACCTCCATAGTTGGGGCGGACCCGCTTGTCGTAGCCTCGCTCGAAGATTTCATTGAGAATCTTGGTGATGTTCACCTTCTCCTGCTGCTGCCTGCGCACATGTCACCCGCTCTACATTCCTCTCTGTTTGGTTCACACCAGTACAGCAGAGTTCTTCCTAGCTTCACGTAGTATAGCACCAAATATCGCTATGTCTTCTAATTATTCTTATATAAGCAACAAGTCATTTCCCAGCTCGTTTATTTCAGTAGCAGGTTTGTAACTTCCTTTACAACCCAATAAAAAAGGTCGGGTGTTGATATTAAAAATAAAAAAGGCATATCCTGACCAGGCTCAAATGAGATTTATAAATGGCAAAGTGCCATCTAGTAGAACAAAAATAAACTAAACGTTTATTTAACTTGTTCTATGATATTTTGCCAACTCAATCTCTTGACAAACGAGCGCGTTTAGGGCTGTTGACCCTTGTCAGCGTGGTAGTAGCAAGTTTGTAGGGACACATTTACAGAGCTACAGAGGGTGTTCACACTTATAGGAAACGAGCGCCCGGTGTAAAAAAGGAACTATTACTTTATTTTAAAAAATCAACAACGTGGAATTCGAAAAGGCTTAAGCTAATTCTAATACGCTATACATTTCTTTTGTTATTAAAAAAAATGCCCTTCAAATACAATAATTTCATAAGAGGTTATATTTTAGGACTTTCCAGAGATAATCTTACCTATTTTGACATAATTAAAATAGGCAAACAAGATGATATCAACATTTCTAAAAAAAGGTATTTATAATATTATTCACGACAAAAATATCAAGTTTTTATTCAAAGCACCTACGGAGAAATGGACAAAAGATTATCACCCTATATCTGTGAGAACTCCTGCAACTGTCAAAAAAGTGAAAAAATATATTACAAAAGAAAATCCTATGCAACAAAGAGATATAGCCAAATTAATAGGAACATCAGTGTCAACAATAAATAAATAATAAATAAAGATTTAGGCCTAAAAGCTACAAAAAACATGCGGTTCACAAATTGTTTCGGAGCCATATTCGTCAGCGACACGCTATCAGCAGATATTTTTATGAAAATTTCTTGGCTGCTGATAGATGGAAATTCATTGTTACATATGACGAAGCATGGGTATATTTAACCGATCATCAAAAATGGGTGGAAAAATCTAGGCCAATTTGGTTGAAGGAATGTGCCGAAAGTTATTCCAAAGGATTTATGGTGGCATGCGGTATATCATATGAAGGAAAATTAAAAATAAGAAAAGTTGAAAGAAATGCCAAAATAAACTCGGAGTACTATCAAAACAACATTTTAGAACCTATATTTTAAAATGATATTCCCTCTATCTATGGAAAACAGAGCAACAAAGTCTGGTTTCACCATGATAACGCCACAAGTCATACCTCATCTTCAACCCAAGATTATTTGGAAGATCTAAGGCAAAGAACAGGAATCAACACTATTCCAAAGAACAGAACCCCTGTAAAATCTCCTGATTTAGCCCCGATGGATTTTTGCATTTTTGGATGCCGTAAAAGGGCACTTGGAAAGAGACACCCTAGGACAATTGAAGGTCTCTGGAAAGTGGTAAAGGAAGAATGGGATCTTTTGAAAATTTTCAAATATGGTGTTAATTTTTAATATTTTATAATAAAACTTGTTTCCTATAAGTGTGAACACCCTCTGTATAATTGTATATATTTAAAACGTTAACCTATCTATACTTATATCAGTGATAAATATTATTTGAATAAGATTATATAAAAATAGTATAAAATATATTCAACATCATTGTTAAATATCATCATTAGTTTAAGTTTCAATATAAAACAAGTTTTGATGTAAAAACGGACAGTAAATTAGAAACCTGAGATTCTACAAAATTATTTAATGTGAACTGTTAATGATCCTATCACTCACTAGTTTAAATAACCACCTTCAAAATACAGTTTGGTAACACGTATCCTCAAATCCCTTCTCTGCGTCATATATATAAAAGTAAGCTGGATAAACCATTTGTTTATAAATATATAAAATTTTTCAAGGCGATTGATAAAATGAGGGAAGAAGTGCTCAACTCCACAGACAACGGCTGATTGCTCCCCCTCCCCTCTAAATTGCTTTTTCCTCCTCACTCATGTGCATATATAACTTTAGGGGAATCCCCTTGTAAGACAATAGTGTCTTAATAAAGGTTTTATTGTTGTTGTTGTTGATATATAAAGTAACAGTGTTATTTATACTTCCTGTTAAACCTTGTATAAACATAGAAGATATCTCTATTTCTCACTATCTAATATACTCGTAGCAGATCTCTCTGCATCTTGCTCATCCCTCTACATAAGTATAGCAGATCATTGTTAATCCTGCTTTACTTCGTATACTAGCTGGTAATTCTAAATAAATAAAATTTTATTCTTCACTAACCTGAATTGAATGCGCATATATACGTATATAAAATTGTAACTATATACCAAACTATTTAATTACTCATTACAACAAACACACACAAACAAAAGGTCAACTCGGATGTACAATGCAGCGCGACGCCAATATCTTATTACTATTACTTTGAATAAACTTTTGAAATTGAAAATAATAATATTTATGAGTTTCATCCTAAGGCTACTGGTGGTGGTGTCTTGTCCCCGCTACGGTAACCGTGAAGGCCTACAAGGAACTCTGAAATCTGGCTGACTAACGGGGCAATGGCACCCCCACCTCCCTAAGGCTACTGGTAAATGAGAAATATCAGAAAGGTCGTATTTGGATACACTCGCCTACTATTTTGCAAATAGCTACCTATAGCGAACACTTGTCTAAAGTTTCAGAAATATATATTTACTGTTTTAATCAAATAAATGGGAAGGAGCAATTTTATACACAGTCAATTCCTGAAATAGCGGTATAAAGATGCCGCATAAAATAACTGATTTTAACTTGCTCCTTCTAAGTTCAGACGACTCGTTTAAATTCGCAACTCGTTATACGAACGGTAACTCTATGAGAAAAAAAACTTCAGTAATAAAATTAATGTCATTTTAAATATAAAACATCTACCTCTCTATTTAATAATAACAATAATAATGTCAAAATATTGCTTGTAAAAATAGACTTTTTGGCTTTTTATTTTCTAGTTTTTTTATGAAATGTACATGCACGATTTAATGAAGCTAAACCTTCATTATTTCATTTCAGTAATTGCATACATTTTCTCTATAACATTTTGTATGCATAGTGTTGTTAAACTAAATGTGTGAATATATGCATTACTTTATTACATATATATATATTATAATCCATCAACCGCATGAAACGCTCGGAGACCATCACAACAGAAGATCACAAAAACTTCACCTCCAACTTGGGAACCAATTCCTATATATACGGCCTCCCCAAGATCCACAAACCATCCGTCCCCCCTCCGTCCAGTCATCGCATACCATCTAACCCCTGCCTACCCTCTGGCCAAGTATCTTACGAACCTTCTAACCCCCACTTTGGAATAATAACAGGAGAGCCTTCACGATACCCAATTCCACCAGTTTCATACAAGATATAACAAACCTGCTCCCCCCCTCCAAACTCATCCATGTGTTCGTTCGACGTATCGTCCCTATTCCTCAGCCTTCCACACAGCCTCATGATAGATAACCTCCACCAATTTCTTTCATCCATCCACACAGATGCCACCATAGCCAACAACATCATCTCACTCACCGAAATCTGCCTGTGCATGAACACCTTCACCTATTCCCATTCCCATACCCACTTTAAACAGATCAGGGGAACCCCAGTTGGCAGCCCCCTCTCATCCATTTTATCTGAAATAACGATGTCTACCATAGACCAGTGGATTTGTAACCGGCACCCCTCAAACATCTTCTTCTGGCGACTATACGTTGACGATATTTTCTGCATATGCAAAACCGACAGCGAGGATACCATTCTCTCCGACCTCCACACTTACAATCCCAACATCACATTCACTCTTGAGAGAGAACGCGAGCATGTCATTCCTTTCCTAGACGCCCTAGTCATACGCACACCAAATACCTACCATACTACAGTCTACTACAGAATAGAAATTCGGCAAAGCCAGGGACGATATAGGCAACAAAAGCCCTTGCATCCCCTGTTTTTCGCTGAAAAACCACGTCACACAGCCAGAAGGAATGATGCATTCTCCATGCACCGAGCGGCCTTCGGTAGGCCCCTCGCGCCCGCCATTATGGTCTGGCTCCATGGGGCTGACCATTCCCACAGGCGTCTCCGAGAGTTCATTGGCAAGGTTGCTGACCGAGCCCTCTCGTTCGGACTTAGTTAAACCCGTCCTACGCTCCAATAGGACTCCCCCCCCTTTAGCCCTCGAACCCTTATCCAGTACTCCCTGAATCTGCCGTCGAATCAAGGACCTCTGAGGTACTGAGGTTGACGCGGGGAAACCAACGCGGAGGCGGGGGGGTGGTACTACTGTGTGCACCCCTTGGTTTTTCAACACCAGGCCTAGCCCTGGTGCAATTTTCGCGCACGGCAAGGACGCTCCCAATGACGCACACACAGAGCGAAGACCCAAGAGTTTCAAGACACGTGCGCCTCGCCTCAGACAACCAAGGGCAGACGGCCAGCTTACAGCTTCACTGGACATCAGCCAGTGGCACCCCTACGGAGGACAACACGCAGAGACGCCTCTCCACTCACTCCCCTCTAGAGTGATTGTAGAGGGCGGGAAAAACTTCTTCCCCGCACAGTCTACTACAGAAGAAGAAATTCGGCTCACCTAGCCAGGGACGATATAGGCAGCAATGCCCTTGCGTCCCCTCTAGCGTCACACAGCCCGAAGGAATGATGCATTCTCCATGCATCGAGCGGCCTTTGGTAGGCCCCTCGCGCCCGCCAGTATGGTCCGGCTACAATGGGGTTGACCATTCACCCACAGGCGTCTCCGAGAGTTCATTGGCAAGGTTGCTGACCGAGCCCTCTCGTTCGGACTTAGTTCAACCCGTCCTACGCTCCAATAGGACTCCCCCCCCTTTAGCCCTCGCACCCTTACCCAGTCCTCCCTGAATCTGCCGTCGAATTAAGGACCTCTGAGATGCCGAGGTTGACGCGGGGAAACCAACGCGGAGGCGGGGGGGTGGTACTACTGTGTGCACCCCTTGGTTTTTCATGGTGCGCACGGCAAGGACGCTCCCAATGGCGCACACACAGAGCGAAGACCCAAGAGTCTACTACAGAATAGAAATTCGGCAAAGCCAGGGACGATATAGGCAGCAAAAGCCCTTGCATCCCCTGTTTTTTCGCTGAAAAACCACGTCACACAGCCAGAAGGAATGATGCATTCTCCATGCACCGAGCGGCCTTTGGTAGGCCCCTCGCGCCCGCCAGTATGGTCCGGCTACAATGGGGTTGACCACTCACCCACAGGCGTCTCCGAAAGTTCATTGGCAAGGTTGCTGACCGAGCCCTCCCGTTCGGACTTAGTAAAACCCGTCCTACGCTCCAATAGGACTCCCCCCCCTTTAGAGTCTACTACAGGAAAACCCACCCCCCCAGATACACCCATTATAGGTCACACTGTCCAACTTCCCACAAAATCAACATAGTTAAAGCCCTCACCCGCCGCCTATTAACCCACTGCTCACTCCCCATCTTCAAAACTATTGAAAAGAACCGCATCATCTCCCATCTTACAGCTTTCCCTCTGTCCTTTATAGAAAAACACACCTACTTGCCTGTTCCTCTTAACCCCCCTGCAGCCTACAAATCCACGTGTGTGATCCCATTCTCTTCCCTCTCAGTTAACCTCTCCCGTTTCCTCAAACCCTTTGGCATCCGTACCTTTTTTACTAACACACCTAACCTCCAATCACTCCTTAGGCATCCCATCACAAAAACCGACTCCCCCACTGACCCTCTAACATCTACTGGAGCGGTCTACTCGGTCTCATGCCAACAGTGCCCTGCCACCTATGTGGGTGAGACCGGTAGGACCATCGCCATTAGAATGTCCGAGCACACACGCAACATCACCAACCGAGATCCCCGTTACCTCATTTTTCAACACATTGCATCTTCTGGCCATTCCTTTGACACTGCTAACCCAACCATTCACTACCAAAATATCTCCAACCTACCCCAAAGATTGGTTCTGGAATCCATTGTTTCCTCCAAGCTACACAGCATAAATAGAAAAATAGACATTCCCGCAATCTACACAACCTACATCTCCAATTGAATTTTTCAGATTCTACCTCTGGTATATTAATAACCCCCTTCCACCACCTCAGTCACACCGGTCAAAAATCGGTTTTTCTCTCACTAATCATTAAATACCAATTCATAGATGGCAGTCCATAGCATAGTCATTAACACACAAATTTACCCGTAATAGTTACTTAGATATATTTAGTTATGTAATATCATTGTAATAATTTTTCTAACTCTCTAATTTTTCAAATATTAACACAATTTTAATTCATTCAAATCCAGACGCGCGAGTAGTCTCACGCGAGTTTGTATATATATATCTTATTTTTGTTTTTGTTTACTATGGTTAGCTGATATATATTTACATTGTTTAATTCTCAGTTACTTAGTTGCCTTAATTTACCTTTAATTTTTGTTTTTATTTTTATTTTACCTGTAGAAGGGCATTGCCCGAAAGCTTGTAATGTTTTACAATTAAAAGAAACTCATCTTCTGAACTTCTTTCTTGACATATCTTACTGGAAGAGTCTTTGACCTATAATCTAAAAACTCAAATATTTATTCATTTAAAAATATATATATATTTTTTTAATTTATTGATAATTTTACTTTTGTTATCATCGTTTTTCAGAATGACTTTCAGTTTTGTTGTAAATATACGTAGTTAACATATCTATCTTTTTGAATCACTAATATAGGATTAACTTTATAAATTCTATATAATGTGAAAATAACTAATGTGTAATATTTCCTCAAGTAATTGAAAATAAAAGCTACTTGACGGTAAATTATTATCTTTTCTTATCACGACTGCACCTCAAACCCTTTATCTTATCGATCCTTTGTCTTATCAACCCTTTATCTAACAACAAACAAATTATTCATAACATATATATTGTCTAGTTTTTTTTTTTTTAAGTAATTGTTCGTCCAAATGCCCTCAGTCAGAAGAGGAAGACTAATGGACACCGACTGTCTTGAAAGAACTTCTAAAAACCTAATTAAGTAGCTATTCTCAATTAACCTTTTTCTGTGAACTTTCATCCCTTTATCACTGGCCGAAATTAATTTCCAATCTGGGTCAGCGTAGATCCACTACGTATACGCTGCTAATAGCGAACCTCTACTCAGGTTAATCCTTTCAACTTAGGATTATAACACAATGTGAGAGCTTTCTATGAACTGAAAGTTTAATAAATTTCGCCCTAAATTTATGTGACGCTTATAGCAGACAATGTTGAAACTTAATGCCAAACCCATTAAATTCACCTTGAAAGTAATTAGCTTTCCGAATAGTTCTGAGATTGATAAAGAACGTTGTCAAAGCGGATTTGGTTTCAGCCCTTACCTGTTGTTGTTCATTTAATTAAAGCCTTCAAGCTCTAATTCTCTCAGATGTCAGCTGCTATTTGCACGGATCCCCAACGTCCTCTGTATTGTTCCTTTTCAGCTCGAGTTTGTAAATGCCCTAGAACTCTCTATCTCCCTTATTATGCCTCTCATCCTTCCAGTAGTTCCCGGAATATTCTCGGTTTCAATTTATTTATTTACCAGTTGCAAACAAGACACGCTATATACGATCTGAATAATTGCGCGTGACACTATTTACAATAATTCGTATTGTAGTAGAGTAGGTAACATAATTATCAAAAAGAAAATAAACAATAAAGAAAAAGAGTATTGAATAAACATATACATTAAACAAATAAGCAACAACATAAGCAGATAGAATAAATCGCAAGGTAGTTATTTACAATATGTTAATCAATGTAACGCTTTAACGCTTATATATACAAAGTACCAGTTTGTGACTGGATTTTCATTTACAATTTAAATATTTTTATATATGAAGATTTTTATATATGATATGTAGACACTTATTCAACTTACTGTCTTTTGTCATAGAACGTAAAGTCAAATTTCAGTTGAAAGTGACAAATCATTTGTATTAAAAATGTTTGAAAGAGAACTATTGTTTGCATAAAACAATGTGCGAGAAATGGCACACGAAGTTCAGAATTCAAACAAGCCTATATTTTGAAGGATCATCTTCTTAGTCAATATTTTGTAGAATGAATGCTAGTTTAAAATTAACCCTAAAGTAGCCCTAGTCTAATGCCAAACAGGCAATTGTTAATGTCTGTAAAATGATTTCTTCGTAACAAAATCGAAATTAGAAAATTAACATGTTAGTATATACAATGGAATAAATCCTTTTGAACGTCGACATTGGCCTGTTTAATAATTATTGTTATTTTTTAAATTTAGCATTTTATTAAATATTTATAATTCTATATGTTATATACTTCTATAATATGGATAAAGTCGTAAAGGTTCTTCCTGATAACAATCAATATATGAGATCTCTTATTTCTAATGTTTTCAAAACTAGAGAACTAAGGCTCTTGACGCTACCGCCATAATATCTGGAAGTTCTGTTGAAATGAATGACTGTGGTAAATATATATATATTATAAATAAAAAGATTTTCCTGCTGATTTTTAAATTATTTTTATAGAATTATTATCTGTTGCTTGATTTTGATATCCATGAATATATTACGATATTTTTCTGAAGTCGTGGCAATAATAATAATAATCTTGATCAGAGATTGCATTAATTGAGCTAAGGAATATATACAAAACATAATTTGATAAAAGTAATGCCTGTCTTAAGGCGTAAGAATCTTAAAAAATGAAGAACGTATTTACATAATGTACAGAAGATTTGAGCCGGCCATCGGGAAACAACAACAATGAGTTTTTATAGAGGAAGCGTGACCTCTGGCGGTCGATTTAACAGAGTATTAGAATCTATGAAATATAATTTTAAATAAAATAATATTTTAATATAACATATATATATGAGCAATAGTTACCCAGAAATTATTTGAAAAAGGAAAAATAAAACTCGGGTATTTTTTTTTTAATTTTGGTTTTACTCCTGTATTTTAAGCCTTCGGATAGTATGATAGCTTCTGACTGAGAGAGAGAGCGGTGTTTGATAGGTTAATGACGTTGCCATGTTTGGTTTCTTGGTTTAAACACGGATAGCCCTATTTACAAGACCAGTGCCTAAACTATAACTGCGTTTTGTAGTTAAACTTCTTTGGTAATTTGGGTTATCAGATTAACAAAATCTACAGGAGAGATGTGAGCCTATGTAAAAACTATTAAACCTTTTATGGTTTAGAAATGAATCTTGTCATGGAATGGCATCTTTGTATCCTGGATTGAAGTAAAAATTAAAAGAAACTTTTTACCTGAATTTTATTTTTCCTTTTTCAAATATACTGTATATATATATTTAATTAAAAAGGCATATTAAAGGTAAAGACTCTTCTAGTAAGGTATATCAATTAAGAAGGATCAGAAGATGAGTTTCTTTTATTGTATGAATGCTACGAGCTTTCGGGCAAAAGCCCTTCGACAGGCAAAAATATAACTATACTAAGAAAGATAATTTATCTTTCTTAGTATAGTTATATTTTTGCCTGTCGAAGGGCTTTTGCCCGAAAGCTCGTAGCATTCATACAATAAAAGAAACTCATCTTCTGATCCTTCTTAAAAAGGCATATATTGGATCAAAAAAATAATTTATTTTGCCAATATTTCAGCTGGCTGAACGCCAACCTTTATCAAGGGGTTATAACATTTTAAAATGTTATAACACCTTGATAAAGGTTGGCGTTCAGCCAGCTGAAATATTGGTAAAATAAATTATTTTATGATCCAATATATGCCTTTTTAATTAAAGATTTTTCTATGGATTGCTCTATTTTCAATATATATATATATATATATATATATATTTAAAGAGACAAAGGTCGCCTCTCCCGTCAAAATAGACGTCAAAACTAGACGCCATCTATTGAGCGTCGCCGCAAACTAGCGGCCTCGGGTCGGTGCCAAAGCCACAACACCAGCTTTGACAAACTGAAAAGCGTCCACCTAGAGACCATGGTTTCGGGCTAATGGCCCTCGTCAGCCTAGAGCGGACTTTATTTCATGAGATCCACACGGATCTAATGGAATCCTCACAATCACCCAAAGAGATATTTAGCTGGCAAAGTGGCTGGGCCAAATCTATGGCTATAAATATAGATGGAAATTTTGCCGGGAGGATATTGATTTAGAGAAACAAAGGTCGCCTCTCCCGTCAAAATAGACGTCAAAACTAGACGCCATCTATTGGTAGATTGTCAAGATTCCATTAGATCCCGTGTGGATCTCATGGAATAAAATCCGCCCTAGACTGACGAGGGCCATTAGCCCGAAACCATGGTCTCTAGGTGGACGCTTTTCAGTTTGCCAAAGCTGGTGTTGTGGCTTTGTCACCGACCCGAGACCGCTAGTTTGCGGTGACGGTCAATAGATGGCGTCTAGTTTTGACGTCTATTTTGACGGAAGAGGCGACCTTTGTCTCTTTAAATCAATATCCTCCCGGCAAAATTTCCATATATATATATATTAAAAAACGAAATAAAAAAATAAAAGATAAAAAGATCAGGTGTTGAAATCAATATTAAAAAATGGCATATCCTGACCAGGAGCACATGTGCTTTACAGAAGGCAGAGCGCCATCTGGTGGAACAGAAATCAACTAAACATTGATTTAGCCTGTTCCCTGATATTTGGCCAACCCAATTTCTTGATAAATCAAGAAAAGCCATCCACGAACGCGTTTCGCGCTTTTTGGCGCTCGTCAGCGTGGAGTAGGCTGAACCATTGCGATCAAAAAATATTTTTGATCCCAATGGCTTCCCGAAAAACCAAGAAATGGGTATTTAAGGCCAAACTTGCGTAAATACGCTTAGCACATTAAAAAACGAAATAAAAAAATAAAAGATAAAAAGATCAGGTGTTGAAATCAATATTAAAAAATGGCATATCCTGACCAGGAGCACATGTGCTTTACAGAAGGCAGAGCGCCATCTGGTGGAACAGAAATCAACTAAACATTGATTTAGCCTGTTCCCTGATATTTGGCCAACCCAATTTCTTGATAAATCAAGAAAAGCCATCCACGAACGCGTTTCGCGCTTTTTGGCGCTCGTCAGCGTGGAGTAGGCTGAACCATTGCGACCAAAAAATATTTTTTGATCCCAATGGCTTCCCGAAAAACCAAGAAATGGGTATTAAATACGCAAGTTACGCCTTAAATACCCATTTCTTGGTTTTTCGGGAAGCCATTGGGATCAAAAAATATTTTTTGGTCGCAATGGTTCAGCCTACTCCACGCTGACGAGCGCCAAAAAGCGCGAAACGCGTTCGTGGATGGCTTTTCTTGATTTATCAAGAAATTGGGTTGGCCAAATATCAGGGAACAGGCTAAATCAATGTTTAGTTGATTTCTGTTCCACCAGATGGCGCTCTGCCTTCTGTAAAGCACATGTGCTCCTGGTCAGGATATGCCATTTTTTAATATATATATATATAAATTAACTTTTTAAAATCTTTTAAAAAGGTTCTTACAGTTTATTGTTTAAATCATTTTAAATTTATTTTCAAATGTTTTAATAGATACATATATTTTTACATTTCTCTCTTAATGAGTTATTAATAAATTATTTTTATGTACTTATTACAATTTTTTAAATATAAAATAGAACTCTTTTTTTTTCCTTTAATATTTTACATATTTGATTGCATTTTTATAATAAACTTTTCATGCACAAATTTCTCCAACCTACTCAGTATTTTAATTGATTTCAACTGTGATATTATGACACTATGCGGCGCTGAGTTTGTGTATACAAAAATGTAATGCCTCGATAAAGGTCGGCGTTCAGCCAGCCGAAATATTGGCAAAATATATATTTTATTAAATCCAATATATGCCTTTTATTATCTAATATATATGTTATATAAAATATTATTTTATTTAAAATTATATTTTATAAATTCAAATACTCTGTTAAATCGACTGCCAGACGTCGCGCTTTCCCTTTAAATAACCCGTTGTTGTTGTTTCCCGAGGGCCGGCTCAAAACCTTTTGTAAATTTTGTAAATAAGTTTTCATTTTTTCATACATTCGCCTTAAGTCAGGCCTACCTTTCTCAAATTATGTTTTCTATATTTCATAAGCTCAATTAAAGCTATTTCTAATCTTCACTATTTTAATTATTATTCTTTCATGATTTTAACCACGACTGCATTACCATAGCATAATCCTCAAGATAATCAAAATCAAGCAGGAAATACTTTTTTAAAATAATATATATGTTATATTAAAATATTTCATTTAAAAAAAAATTATAATTTCATAGATATAAATACTCTGTGTAAATCGACCGCCAGAGGTCACGCTTTCTCTATAAATACTTGCGTAAATACGCAAGTTACGCCTTAAATACCCATTTCTTGGTTTTTCGGGAAGCCATTGGGATCAAAAATATTTTTTGGTCGCAATGGTTCAGCCTACTCCACGCTGACGAGCGCCAAAAAGCGCGAAACGCGTTCGTGGATGGCTTTTCTTGATTTATCAAGAAATTGGGTTGGCCAAATATCAGGGAACAGGCTAAATCAATGTTTAGTTGATTTCTGTTCCACCAGATGGCGCTCTGCCTTCTGTAAAGCACATGTGCTCCTGGTCAGGATATGCCATTTTTTAATATATATATATATAAATTAACTTTTTAAAATCTTTTAAAAAGGTTCTTACAGTTTATTGTTTAAATCATTTTAAATTTATTTTCAAATGTTTTAATAGATACATATATTTTTACATTTCTCTCTTAATGAGTTATTAATAAATTATTTTTATGTACTTATTACAATTTTTTAAATATAAAATAGAACTCTTTTTTTTCCTTTAATATTTTACATATTTGATTGCATTTTTATAATAAACTTTTCATGCACAAATTTCTCCAACCTACTCAGTATTTTAATTGATTTCAACTGTGATATTATGACACTATGCGGCGCTGAGTTTGTGTATACAAAAATGTAATGCCTCGATAAAGGTCGGCGTTCAGCCAGCCGAAATATTGGCAAAATATATATTTTATTAAATCCAATATATGCCTTTTATTATCTAATATATATGTTATATAAAATATTATTTTATTTAAAATTATATTTTATAAATTCAAATACTCTGTTAAATCGACTGCCAGACGTCGCGCTTTCCCTTTAAATAACCCGTTGTTGTTGTTTCCCGAGGGCCGGCTCAAAACCTTTTGTAAATTTTGTAAATAAGTTTTCATTTTTTCATACATTCGCCTTAAGTCAGGCCTACCTTTCTCAAATTATGTTTTCTATATTTCATAAGCTCAATTAAAGCTATTTCTAATCTTCACTATTTTAATTATTATTCTTTCATGATTTTAACCACGACTGCATTACCATAGCATAATCCTCAAGATAATCAAAATCAAGCAGGAAATACTTTTTTAAAATAATATATATGTTATATTAAAATATTTCATTTAAAAAAAATTATAATTTCATAGATATAAATACTCTGTGTAAATCGACCGCCAGAGGTCACGCTTTCTCTATAAATACTTGCGTAAATACGCAAGTTACGCCTTAAATACCCATTTCTTGGTTTTTCGGGAAGCCATTGGGATCAAAAAATATTTTTTGGTCGCAATGGTTCAGCCTACTCCACGCTGACGAGCGCCAAAAAGCGCGAAACGCGTTCGTGGATGGCTTTTCTTGATTTATCAAGAAATTGGGTTGGCCAAATATCAGGGAACAGGCTAAATCAATGTTTAGTTGATTTCTGTTCCACCAGATGGCGCTCTGCCTTCTGTAAAGCACATGTGCTCCTGGTCAGGATATGCCATTTTTTAATATATATATATATAAATTAACTTTTTAAAATCTTTTAAAAAGGTTCTTACAGTTTATTGTTTAAATCATTTTAAATTTATTTTCAAATGTTTTAATAGATACATATATTTTTACATTTCTCTCTTAATGAGTTATTAATAAATTATTTTTATGTACTTATTACAATTTTTTAAATATAAAATAGAACTCTTTTTTTTCCTTTAATATTTTACATATTTGATTGCATTTTTATAATAAACTTTTCATGCACAAATTTCTCCAACCTACTCAGTATTTTAATTGATTTCAACTGTGATATTATGACACTATGCGGCGCTGAGTTTGTGTATACAAAAATGTAATGCCTCGATAAAGGTCGGCGTTCAGCCAGCCGAAATATTGGCAAAATATATATTTTATTAAATCCAATATATGCCTTTTATTATCTAATATATATGTTATATAAAATATTATTTTATTTAAAATTATATTTTATAAATTCAAATACTCTGTTAAATCGACTGCCAGACGTCGCGCTTTCCCTTTAAATAACCCGTTGTTGTTGTTTCCCGAGGGCCGGCTCAAAACCTTTTGTAAATTTTGTAAATAAGTTTTCATTTTTTCATACATTCGCCTTAAGTCAGGCCTACCTTTCTCAAATTATGTTTTCTATATTTCATAAGCTCAATTAAAGCTATTTCTAATCTTCACTATTTTAATTATTATTCTTTCATGATTTTAACCACGACTGCATTACCATAGCATAATCCTCAAGATAATCAAAATCAAGCAGGAAATACTTTTTTAAAATAATATATATGTTATATTAAAATATTTCATTTAAAAAAAAATTATAATTTCATAGATATAAATACTCTGTGTAAATCGACCGCCAGAGGTCACGCTTTCTCTATAAATACTCATTGTTGTTGTTCCCCGTTGGTCGACCCAAGGCTTTTGTACATTGTGTAAATAAGATTTTCTTTTTTTATTCTTACGCCTTAAGCCAGGCAGTACTTTTAACAAATTATGTTTATCCTAAAGCTCAATTAAAGCAATCTCTTTCAAAACCATATTATTATTTTTATTTCAAAATTATTCAACCACGACTGCACCACCATACTATAATCTCAACATGATCAAAATCAGCACAAAATCTCATTCATTTTTTTTAAATATATAATATTAGTCGACAGGATATTTACCTGTTTATTTTTCAAAATAAAATAAGGCAAAATTTTCAAATTCAAATATGCAAATCTTCCAATCAAAATAGCTTTCTCAATCAAAAATAGTTCATTTTTCAATCAAAAATAGTTCATTTCAACCAAAAATAGCTCATTTCAACCAAAAATAACCTACTTTTCCATGACATAGCCCAATTCAAACAAATATATCTCTCCACAACCAAACATAGCTCATTTTTAATTATGCAAATCAAACATCACCTACTCCAAACAAAAATAGCCTTCTCCATCGAAAAATAGTCACCTACAAGTAACCATAGTCATCATCTCAAGCCATAGACAAACTACAATCAAACATAGCCTTCTACAATCAAAAATAGCCATTTCCAATCAAACATAGCCATCTCCAAGAAAACATAGCCATCTACAATCAAACATAGCCACTACAATCAAACATACCCATTTCCTACCATATCCAGCAATTTCAAGCAGCCTTCTTCCTTTCATCTCCAGCCATCGCATCTTCCGCCCAACACCAGCCATTTCCCGAGGTCTTCAAATCCAGCCCATCTTCCAAGGTACTTTGTAACTACCTTTTACATAATTCACCTAATGTCCACTTTTCTAATTCTCACCCATGCTTCTCAATAGTTTTCATTCGCATATTTAGAGATATATTCCTTTTGTCAAATCATTTTTAGATATCAATTTTTCCATAGCTCTTTTTGCCATTTAATACCACACACCCTTTAATCCTTAGTTTTCCTTTGTATAGTTAACTCCTAAATGCCATAATATACCTCTGCCACATTTTTATCTTTAAATTTAAACTTGTGGAAATAATTTAGCCCATTTTTTCACCAAAAATTACTTTTTATGTCATGTCATAATTTTACATTGTAAACTTAAATATATGTAAATCCGCTAATATATCTTCCATTGAATAATTACTTTTAAAACATTTCAAATTTATTTAAACCATTTACACCATATCAGTTTAATATGCCATATGCAAAGCAGTCGGCCAAGAGGACAACAACAGAATAAATTTACCTATTTCTCACATCTTTAATATTTTATTAAACTAAACCTTGTTTTATCATATTCCCACTATATCTTTTCGTTAATAATAACACTATAACTTATAGATTCACATTTCCATATATTTTAAATTCCCAGACTTTTGATATATGATATTTTCTTATTCTCATTTTATATGTTCTTTTCAAAATTTGAAATTTACCCCCATTACTTTTTAAAATGTTAATATCTGAAAGCGTACTTAACTAATATGTAAATTTAGCGCTACCAACATATGTAAATTTTAACTTTTGTTTTTTTTCACCTTGATTCTTTTTTCTTCAAAATGACCATTCTTTATTCCTACCATTATTTTTTTAATCTTTACATTTTCATACCTTGTTTTCACATTTTGCTTTTGTAAAAAATTACCCATTGCCTACTGTTTATTGCTTTTCACAAATGCTTTTTTTTCTTCTTATAATCATCAAATGTTTCCACCTATCTTTTACTAATGTAATTTTCAAATTGTTTTCAATGTTATTCATCATTTTTCATTTATATACTTTTGTAAATATCATGCATTTTTCTTTCTTTTAATAATGTCATTTTCTCATGTTTTTCCCAATCTATTGGCTCACAACAAGCCAATATGATCAAGGAATATCACCTTTTTATTTCTCACCTTTTAATAACCATGCATTTTATTTTCTTTCTTCATTCTTATAATGTGTCAATTTTATTATTTATCTTCCCTCATCTATTGGTTCACCATAAGCCAATACGATGATGGAACACAAATTTATTTTTTTCTCTATGCCACAATTTTCACTCTTTACCACAATTTTCACTCTTTACCACAATTTTCATTCTTTACCACAATTTTCACCCTTTACCACAATTTTCAATCAACCACATTTTCACTCTTCACCACATTTTTGTTATCATTATTCACACTTTATATCATTTTGTATTTTCCTGTCTATTGGTTACCATATAAAAAACCAATATGATAAGTGAATATCACCTCTCACCTTTTCTTTCTATCAATCATTTTATCTTTTTTTTTTTTTAAGCTATATTTTTATCACTTTACTCTGAATTAACTCATATTATTATTTTCACAGGGTGGAAATGTTATATTAAAATATTTCATTTAAAAAAAATTATAATTTCATAGATATAAATACTCTGTGTAAATCGACCGCCAGAGGTCACGCTTTCTCTATAAATACTCATTGTTGTTGTTCCCCGTTGGTCGACCCAAGGCTTTTGTACATTGTGTAAATAAGATTTTCTTTTTTTATTCTTACGCCTTAAGCCAGGCAGTACTTTTAACAAATTATGTTTATCCTAAAGCTCAATTAAAGCAATCTCTTTCAAAACCATATTATTATTTTTATTTCAAAATTATTCAACCACGACTGCACCACCATAGCATAAACCTCAATATGATCCAAAACAACAGAAATCATATCTTTTTTTTAAAATATAATATATATATATATTGATGCATTAATTTCATTGTTTATATTCGAAAACTTTGTAATATAAAGTTGATATTTACAATTAGAAAATATCTTTGGAATAATTATCTCGCCATAATTCGTATCTAACCGCGCGTTTGGTAATGTCTTTATCATAATCTAGCAAACCCAGCACGTTCCCCGAGCCACCACGTGGCTGCCAAGGTTATTACTACCGCGATATTGATCCCTTGGCGGTTATTTTTACGCTCTCATTACCCAACGTATAGAATATGAATGGGCCGCAAACACAACGGGGAGCAATGAACCCCGCTTCAGTCGCCTGTGACGTTACCCATTTATTTTTAACGTGATAACCAGAGTCTGTTTGTACTATTTACGTGGCAATTATTATCTCTAATGGATTCTGGCGAACTTAGAAACGTTCTGCTCCAAATATAATATTCTATCCATTCAACATAATTACACAACTCTAGAATTATATATAAAGTATTCGCAAATCAATCATAAGGAGTGTTTTTAAAATAATTATGAGGAAATATAAAATAAAGTTTCCTTTGTGATGACTTTTTATTTTCAAATATATATAGTATTGAAATATATAAATATATATATATATATATATATATATACAATATATATAACAATAAATATAAATAAAAATTAGAATAAATTTAATAAAGGAGCATACTAAATAAAATTTAAATTTGCATTTTTATAACCATGATATCGATTTTCAATGCAAAAAAAAAATAATAATAAAAACTCTAGGAAGATAATGGCGTCTTTTCTTATAATTAGATTAATTATCCACCTCTTACATCGTAATATTTTTCTGAAATTCTCTAGGCCATACAAATAAATAGAGCGTTTTACTTGCTATCGCTATAGTTGAGGCATTTTTATGCACTTCTCAACATTTTTCGTATCACTATAATCTCCCTCACAGCATACAGTGTAGATGCTTGCGCCAGACCTGAAGATGCTTCGAAGGAATATTAGCTGGATTAAATCAACTAACCTACCAAAACCAGGTAATAGAAATCCCTTATACAAAAATAAAGTTGTCAATTAGGTCTATTTTTAATAAAATTTTGGCTTTTATTTAAGATATTTATAGTACTGCTGGAGTTTGAAGAACTAATTTCAGAATATCAAAACTGAGAGATTATTAAGAGTTTCTCCATAGACGAATTAACAACTTTGTGAATATTGGTATATACACTAGATGTAAAATATACATTCCAGGTATATGAATAACCTTATAAAACGAAATACAAACTTTACTGGAATCATCCACGCAATCCGTCTCGTGATTGGTAAACAAATGATGCTAACGCTATGAATTTTCAATCACGATAAAACAAGCTATCAGTAATGATCAGTTGAATAATCTAGAGATGAGTTTTTACCCCGATCTGCAACATGCTTCCCTTTGTTCTAGGGGGGCTCTCACATATTCACACTCTATAAAGTTGGGTATATTAATAAATTGTTTAGACTTTTTATTTTCGGAATGCAGCCGATTTCAGAAGTATAAATCTGATCTTATCCATATTTCTCCTATTGAATAGCAAACTAATATATTTCTTATATACTGTATTTAAAAAGAGCGCCGAATCAGATCCGTGATGATGTCACAACAGAAACTTTTGTGTGTTTGTGTGAGCTTGCGTTTGTGTGTGGGCGTGTGTTTGTGTGTGTTTATGTGGGCTTGCGTGTGTGTGTGAGGGGAAGTGGGAGGAGGGGGATGCGTGCCTGTGTGTGTTTATGTGGGCGTGCATTTGTGTGCGTGTATATGTGGGTTTGCGTGTGTGTGTGTGTGTATCTGTGTGTACGTGGTTTGCGTGTGTGTGGAACAAATTACATCTATTCAAAAATTTCTCTCACGGAATGTTATGGAATCGAATCCGCTTCTGTACTGATGGTGGCCATTGGCCGAAACCAAGATAGGAGTTTTATTAATTACGCCAAAACGTGTGCACTGAAAATACCGAGGAAAGCGTTTTAACCTATATCAAAGGGAGATGTTCCCTATTTTTGTGAATGAATACCATCCTCCCCGGAATATTAAAAGACATATGAATTCAATTAAAGTTTCAAAATATATTATGTCTGGAGATAATGCATGTTGTCTATTCTAAATTTAATAATTCTCTCTTATATTCCCTGAGTGTTCTAAAAGTTCCTATTTTATTAAATTGATCGCAATATATTGTAATACATGTTTCTCAAAAGATATACAGATTGAAACGAGCCCCGATGAAAAATGTAAACTTTGAGGTAGACACAGTTTAAATAAATTAAATTTTTACAATTAATAGATTTGAAAAGTAAATTAGTTTAAGTGTATGTGTGTTTAAATATTAAAAGGTAAAAATTGGAGTAAAATTAAAGTATAATTGTTTTAAATATACGTATGTTTTAATAATAATATTTAAAAATACCTTCATAAGGTATATACCTCATTTATTGAAGAATATATTTTAATTAACTTAATTTTACTTTTGGAATGTTTTCCTTGCATTCATACATATTTACCATCTTTCAGAAGCTTCAATCATTCCTATTTCTCATACACTCAGCTGCTAATAGCTAGGCGCGAACTTTCTTCAAACAGCTCCCGTCGCGTTTGACGTTAGCTTTATATGTGCCGTATAACTGGTAGTCCTATGTTAGGCCAATGATAACATTACAATGTATGCAGTGAACGATAACAGAGTGGAAATATTGTCGAATAATGTTGTTTGCTGACATTTGTGTGTTATGATCAATAACAAAGGCGTGTGTTGAATTTTACCGCGCGAAACGTTTTTAGTACAAAAATAAACTCAATATTTCGAAAGATCGAACGCCTCCTTTTTTCAAATCGTCATTCACGCGGTAGATGATTGTGTTCGTAGTGCTGCTAAAGTGGACTATAGATAGGTTTTTCTTTCAGACCGAATCTTATAAATTGTCTGTCGTCTACAATTTGAGTATATTTTTGGTCGAATATTTACACTTAATAATATTCAGTAGAAAAAAATCATCAACAGTCCACGATGGCAACTCAACTAATTCGTAAACAACTGTTTGAAAAAGAAGGATGTTCGAATTTATGAAAAATTGCGTTTATTTTAGTTTTAAGATCAACCTCTCGGTCAAATTCATAATCCATCTTGTTATTGATCATAGTTCAACCTATGGATTGCAAATTATTCCTCAACATTGTTTTTTTCTGTTTTTTTTTTGCTTATCCCTATAGTACACGTGGTACAGGCCATTATAATCATTGTGGGTAGTTAGCGACTGCTTTTACTGTAAGCGCACCACATGTCTACACATGTGAAAAGCAGTTCGACTTTGCACTTACAAATGTGCCAGAGCCCCGTTTGGTTACTTGCACTCGCTGGTGGGGTTGAACTTTTGCAAGAATCGGGGGCCATTGGAGCACTTTTTTTTTTAAACAGAAAAAGTTAACAATGCGGAAATCGAACCCGGGTCGTAGTGGTCGAAAACCAAACAATTTAACCGACCCTCTTTCAACATTGGTGTTCGTAACAAGAACAATTTAACCGAATTGAAACCAATCACTGGACATAATTACAATTGGAAGTTTCAAAAAGCCAATGCACCCACCTAATTACCCGGCAGTAATCCAGTGACCTACCTAATAAATAGGCTTAAAATATTTATTGCGATGACACGTTGATCCCGAACTTAGAAAGCAAGTTAATGGACTCCCGCAAAATCAATACCCACCCACATTGTCCGAGTAAACCGACATAATCCCGCCCTCACCGCGACTACATTAAAAAGTGCTATTTTTAAACAGCTCTACACCTTGCGGCCTAATTACACCTGGGCGGAAAGGAAAATGATCTTCCTTGAAAATCTTCTACTTTGAGTAAGGATCAAGTAATAGCTACAATCAACGTCTGGTATAAGAGCTCTTAAACCATCTTAATATTCTTATTGATATTGAAACTGATTATTATGAATGATAGACAATGAGGTGAAGATTTAATATGAAATTAACCGCAATGAATCAGTTATGTGAAAGTTTCGCTTTTTCTCTTTGTGAAAAAGGTTATTTTAAATAATTATATGAAAAATGAATTCGAAACCCAGCTATATTCAGACCAGAAAATATATATAATTAAGCGGAATGTAGAGATCCTGACGCATGGTAATGAAAAGTAATAATGCGTACCATGCTATGGGAATGAGGTATATTTATTAAACACCTTTATATGTCGAATGTTATTAGGGATACAGCATTGGATCTCTATTAAATCTTAGCTCGATAATTAATACATAACCGCAGCCATAACCGTCCCCCCTGGGAATACGAGCGAATACAATTATTTGATCGAGCATTTTAGAAAAGGTAAAATATGGAACTTTTAGAGTAAATTAATTATTTGCTTGCTATTTCTTTATTTTAAATGTTATATTTAAACTTATCTTTATATGTATCTAAATGCGACCTCTTCCTCAGTTTGACCGATTGAGGCTGACTGATGTTTGAATAGAGCAACAATATTTTGTTTGAATATATTCTCATAACACTCTAGTAAAACATTGTATAAATATTACCTGAGATATTTGATGATAGAATCTCCATGAGGAAAATAATTTAATGTACTATTGGCTTAGTCTTCTCAAAGTATAAAAAGGGCGTAGATGGTGTGCACACTAAGTATAAAAAATTGATTCTGTAGTTTAAGAGTTTATCGTTAAACGACACAACATTAATTTTATTAATAATACATAATGGATGTATATAGCGTATTTGAGAGGATAATTGAATGGGTTTCAATTTTTTTTTCATAAAGACAAAGGAAAAAGAATGTTATATATATATACTTACTATATACTACTTACATTACTTGTATATATATATATATATAGTGTGTGTTTGTGTGTGAGTGCGAGACGGCTATTAGTTGTGTGCGGGCTCCATATTTAGCTGAAGGGATTCTGAGATCACGAGGAGAGGTTAATGAAGCTGAGGTTGTTAGCTCAACTTCACCCCACGGCGTACAAGAGTTGAACACTTCCGTGACCTTCCAAGTGCCCACAGAGAGGTTCTTCCCTCCTTCCCCATTATCATAATCGGGTTCCGTGATTCAGCCAAATTATATTTGCTTCAAACGCGAGGATTCTCTTGTTTTAAAATTTAAATCAAGTGCGTTATACATATTTAAATGGCGGTGGAAATTAGGCTAGCGAACGTCCTGGGTTGCCCCCACCCGCCACAATACACGGGGTTGCTTGTGAAATTGATATCCGAAGACCTTTCTCCCTTCCTATTACACTAATCTCTGTAACAAAACGTCAAATGTACCGGACATCAACTCGAATACACGGAGTAGGTTAGAATATTTCAATTGCATCGCCATTTTTTTTTTAAGTTTGGAAGATTGAAATGATTTTGTAGAGCATTTAGATAATGTTTCGTTATTTTATTATTATTACGCCCGTAAATGAACCGCTAGCTCTAACTATCACCTTAGCAAAAATAAACCTATTGTTTGATCAACTGGGTATATTTACTTTGGTATACATTGTGTTATTCATGATAAAATTGTGAAAAGGTATTAAAATTGCAATTATATTCTCACAATGAGTACCTTTTTTTTCTCATTGTGAGAATATAATTGTAATTTTAATATATTTACTTTGTATGTGCTACGAGTGCTTGTTCCACTTATCAAGTTCTTTTGGGGTTATATATAAATCTATTTTGAAAATAGATCAATCCATAAATGAATCATTAATTAAAAAGGCATATAATGGATCAAAATATCATTTATTTTACCAATATTTCAGTTGGCTGAACACTAACCTTTATCAAGGTGTTATAACATTTTAAAGTGTGTCAACAACAAACTCAGCGCCACATAACGTCAACAGCATTAAGTTTTGAAAATATTTTGTTATATTCAATGGGGAGAAAAAAATGATATATATATTTATATTATGGACAAAATATTTTTGTA
This sequence comes from Cordylochernes scorpioides, assembly GCA_030710605.1. Classification (NCBI taxonomy): domain Eukaryota; kingdom Metazoa; phylum Arthropoda; class Arachnida; order Pseudoscorpiones; family Chernetidae; genus Cordylochernes; species Cordylochernes scorpioides. Next base: position 49,662,852 of record CP092886.1, read on the forward strand.
AAATATAGGTGTGAATATTTAGAAAATTAACAATAAAGCCTATTTTATATTTAAAATTATTTGTACTATGTGTAAAAAGATTTTTCGTATAAAAATAAATAAAAATAACATAATATATATAAAATAAATGTTAAACTAATTTTTTTTACTGAAAACACAAAGCGCAAAAAATGTTTGAAAGTTGGTTAAAATAAAATATTAAAATAAATTTAAATGTAAAATTGTGAAATTTGAAATAAAATATAAGTGAAAATGGGAAAATAGTTTTAAAAATGATATCACACAAATAAAAAATTGAAGACGTTGAACTATCAATATATATATTTATTATTTTTATTTTTAATATCAACACCTGACCCACTTATCTTTTATTTTTTTCTATTGTTTTTTCATGTGTTAAGCGTCTTTACGCAAATTTGGCTTTAAATACCTATTTTCTGATTTCTCAAGAAGCCATTGGGACCAAAAATCTTTTTTGGTCGCAGTGGTTACAGCCTTCTCCACGCTGACGAGCGCCAACAGCGCAAAACGCGTTCGTGGATGGCTTTTCTTGATAAATCAAGAAATTGGTTTGGCCAAATATCACGGAGCAAGCTAAATAACGTTTAGTTTATTTTTGCTCCACTAGATGGCGCTCTGCCATCTAAAAAGCACATGTGCTCGTGGTCAGGAGATGCCTTTTTTATTTTTAATATATATATATATATATATATATAATAAGCGTGTGATTGTATTTGAAATAAAACTTAAACGATGTTACATAAATTTAAAGAAAGAAATATAAAAGGAAAAATGCGTTTCGAGCAATAAAACATTTTTACGTGCTTCTAAATGTGTACCTCTCCCTATAAAATTAATTAAAATATAGACCTAAAAATATCGGGAATTTAAAGTAACAAAATGAAAAATTAAACTGTAAATATTTTATGACGATCTAAATTGCGAATATATCTCTAGTAGTTCAATTTTCCTATTTATACTGTCTTTGTCTTCTGCGGAGGTCCAACTTTCCAAAAATAATCGGCAATATTTTTCATTTATGTTCTGGTATAAATATCTGTTTTATCAAAGTCCGGTGTGTGGTTGTTTTTCAAAGCGTGGTCTACAAGGAGTGATAATGAATTATAATTTCTTAAACCAGATTTGTGTTGATTGATTCGATCTTTTAGAGGCTTGCTTGTTTCTCCTATGTATTTGGCGGGGCAACCATTATATGGTATTTTGTAAATTACATTGTGTTTGTTTTCTAATTTGCAAATTTGTTTGGTGTCTGGGTGACGTAGGAATGATAATACTTGTGTCGTTTACCAATAGGAAAATTCCTTTATTTTAATCAAATATGATTCTTCTCTGTACCCAAATTGATACCAATTATTAACATACTGTACATTTGAAAATATCGTTAGCCAGGAAGCAAGAGAAGCTCGAAGAAGTCAAGTGTGAAATCAACATTTTACTACGTTACTATGTTTTTAGATTCTTCTGATATTACATACCATTATTACACTTATGAAATATGAAACTCTCAACGCAATTTTTATAAAAAAAACTACTTTCTATAGTGAAAAATTATTGGGAGGGCCTGGCTCATCAGTAGTGAACCTTGCCAGTGGTTTTGCCACTTCCCCAGTAGGTTAGCTCAATATTTCTCGCTATTTTTATTCTATTTATTGAAAATGATTATTTTTATTCTACTATAAATTATAATTATATTTTATTTTTCAAAGAAATTTGTAATTAAATATTTTTAATGAAAATTTACTATTATATTATTTTAAAATATATTCTATTCTATTAACTATTTTGAACTAAACTACATATATATGGTGAAAATATTTCACGGTTTAGAAAAAATCACCGAGACCTCACCACCCTTTCTTTAGAAACACTTAATAATTTGATGTTTCAATTATGATAGGTGTGATTAACAATAGATATATTTTTCATGCATTTTTTAACAGGAGATTTTCCCTCTTTTTTCTCATGAACAATTTTACCGCGAATATTAATATATTCTGGCTAAGGATCAGGGCCCTCTACCATAAAACACCTTTTTGGCAGATTGGATCGAATCCATAACTGTTCTTGGAGGATGGATCGCAATCTCAGAATTTCCCAAGCCTAGTGCTTGAGGAATATTCTTACAACTCCCTTCTACACGGGGATAATAAACAAAGCGCATTGTTTTGGCCCATTTTAAAACAGAAGAGGTGCCCTCTTTGTACAATATAGCTTTTATATATATATATAATATTTTATATTTTTAATAGTTTTCTTTCTTGTTCATATTGGTAAAGAATTAATAGAATACTTGGAATACATTTTATCAAATATTACTTTGCTATTTGTGTATATTCTGAGAAGAAAGAAAGAGAGAAATGAATATACTTCTATTAAACGTACATATAAGATTTTTTAAAATAAGGCTTATTTTGGATTGTAATAAGATTATTTATTATAATCCGATATTTCGATGGACCAATCGTCCATCTTTTACGAGTGTTTTTGTTATGAAGCACACAGCAGGTCGCGTGCTTCAGGTGAGCCACGGACGTCTAACAAGCTTATTGGGCGATAAACCATCTAATATATACATTTTAAATAAAGTAAATATAATCAAAAGAAAAAAAATAATATATATAAATAAATATTGATAATTAAGAGATTTCGATTTAATTAAACAAATCAAAATACCATAAAAATTGAAATAAGTGTGAAATAAATATATAAATAAAAGTAATAAATATCTGATTTAAAAATGAAATAAAATAAACATATAAATAACATAATCATCTAAGAGGTTCTAAACTGAGTATATACATCTGGTAAGTCAATTTTTCTATTAATACTATTTTTATTTTCTAATGAGCTCCAGCTTTCTTAAAATAATCGGCAATGTTTTTCTTTGATATTTTGATATATTATAGAGGTGTGATTGAAGTCTGGAGTGTGACTATTGTTGAATGCGTGATCTACCAGTAGGGATGTCGGGCTATGGTGCTTTAGTGCAGATTTGTGTTGGTTGATTCTTTCAGATAAAGATTTGCTGGTTTATCCTATATATATTGCCTGACAGGATATACATGGTATTTTATAAATTACATTGGTTCTATCTTCTGGCTTATAAATTTGTTTTGTGTCGGGGTGACGGAAGATGCTTCTTAAATTTTGGTTGGGTTGATATCTTGTTGTTATATTGTGTTTTAGAAAACTTCTGGCTATTCTTTCACAGCCATAGCTGTAAGGTAAGGAGCAAAATATGTTCGGGGTTAAGACCTGGCGACCTGCTGCGTGCTTCATAACAAAAACCCTCGTAAAAGATGGACGATTGGTCCATCGAAATATCGGATTAAGAAATAATCTTATTACAATCCAAAATAAGCCTTAATTTTTAAATATATATATATATATATATTATGGATTTCTCTATATTCAGAACATAAGATTATATAGGGTTAGAGAGAAAAGGTAAAGTTAAATATTATTTTCATGAGACAAATCTTACGGAGGGTCGTCTGGTTCGATGTCACATTCCGCCCTGAAGTCAGAGCAGACTTCTCCCCGACATGTGCTATTGCCATGTCGAGGAATTGCTTCAGAGCAGACATCTGCCCGGGCGACTGAATGAGAAAATAAGGAATAAATTCAGAACATTTATCTAGACGCTAGAATTTAACTTTTATTAACCAAGGAAGTAATTAATATGGAGGGGAACTAGATTTGACAGCTATATATACAAATTATATACATAAGTATCTCCCCTCACAATGACCTAATCTTAAAACATATTGGCCTAACGTTGACCAAACTTGACCGGATCAGACAAGCATAAAAGTGATTATATATATATGTTATAGAAATTATTATATTTTTTAAAAAATAATTTCTAGAACAGACTATTCTGTTAAGTTGACCGCCAGATGTCGCGGCTTTCACTATATAAACCTAATGTTGTTGTTTTCCGTTGGCCGGCTCAAATCTTTCTGTAGATATGCAAATATGTAATATTTTATTGTATTTATTCATAACGCCTTAAGTCAGGTACACTTTCCCAAATTATGTCTTCTATATTTTATGAGCTCAATTATAGAATATAATGATTTAAACTGTTTTTATTGTATTTTCTAAGAAGTTCTCGACTGCATACCAATATTATAAAAATATTCATGTATTCCGAAATAAGCAAGCTAATAATCTCATTTTCAAAAATATTTAGCATGAAATATATACAGAGATATGCAAATTAACAGCATGACAATGGTCAGAATAATTCTTCACAGAAACTATTATCTTATTGCTCACCCGCAGCACTATTTACGGAAGATATTTTGTTTACTTATCAGGTGAGGGGTATCTAGTTTGAGGATGACCCCTAGGTGGCGCAGTACTAATTCTGCTCGGCGGGCATAAAACCGCCGTCAGTTAAGCAAGCCGTAAAATCAAAGTAAGCCTTCTAATTAAAAAATAGGGTGTTTTATAGTGCGTCACAAAATTCTCATTTTGCTCAGAAAATGCGTAAATGAAGACGATTTCACGTAATGAAAGGACCAAGGTCGAAGATTTAGGATGTAATGGAAATTCTAAAGGCAATATATTCGTCATTTACGATTTAACTACCGACGTAGTTGGTGAAGACATATGTAGTGCGATTTTAAATATACTAGAGATGTGAATAAGCAACATAAATTAATTAAGTTAAATAACAAATAGATTTAATATATGAAATATTAAGTGTGTATATATCGAGCTTAAATTATCTTTAAAATTGTTTACGCATTATTCAAAACTGTCTGTACGTTCTCTCTCTCGCGAGAAAGTATTTTCCTACTTCGCGGTTTTCTTTCTTCATATTGGCTTACACTAGGTGAGGTATTAGAGCGGTATTATAGGTTAAACTGGCTAAACTGATGGAAGGGTTCACGACTCTAATGAGCCAGGCCCTCCAAATATTTTGTCATTACAATAAGTATGTAGAAAAACGTTTAATTTATAAAAGGAAGATACGCGCTTCAATAGTTTATAATTTTTAATATCGATGGGGGCCGTTTATACAATGTATAAACACAATTTTTCAAGATTTTCAACTGCCCATATATATAGCTTCAACAACATTCCCCATTCTCCAATACAAAACTTCAAATTTCATGGAATACCATGAATGACTTGTATAATAGGTGGAATTTTGATTTTTTTTTTTGGACGATATACAAAATGTTTTGGCTTTGCTTATGGATTTTAAAAAATGTAATAAAACTAGCATATGAAATGTTCTGAGGCCTCTTTGTTTTTTAATCTAGAAGACACGCAATAACAAGTTAGATATATTAAAATTATCTGGTTCTTTTATCTGCTTTATAAACCGAACCGTTATCTTGTAATTCGAATATACATACACAATTAGATAATAAAAAAGGCATATATTGAATTGAATAAATAATTTATTTGCCAATATTTCGGTTGACTGAACGCAAACCTTTATCGAGGCATTACATTTTTGTGTAAACAACCTCAGCGCCGCATAGTGTTATTCTTAATATTGGAAATATTAATAGCAATATTGGTAATATTGGCAAATAAATATTTTATTAAATCAAATATATGCTTTTATTATCATCTAATGATTTAAGTATGGATTGTTCTATTTTCATATACATATACAATATAACGTCTGAAATTTTCAAGATATTTTTTATCACATATAAATTTATAATCTTGGTTATTTTATTAGATAGATTCTAATATTATATCCCAGCTATTAAAGCTTAGGATAAATTGTAGATATAATATTTCATAGAATGAATAATTATTCTATGAAGAGAGAGAGAAATAAACTATTGAAGCCTGAATAAGTGGTTTCCTTGTATGCCCGGCGTGTGGTGATTTTTGTCTACACTGTAGTGTTTTGTGTCTTTATGTTGTTTATTGATTTTGTACCTAACTATATAGGGTTTTGTATGTTTTATTTTGTTCGCTGATTTTTTGTCTACACTGTATAGTGTTTTGTATGTTTTTATGTTGTGTGCTGATTTTTTGCCTACACTGTAGTGTTTTGTGTCTTTATGTTGTTTAATGATTTTGTACCTAACTATATAGGGTTTTGTATGTTTTTATGTTGTGTGCTGATTTTTTGCCTACACTGTAGTGTTTTGTGTCTTTATGTTGTTTAATGATTTTGTACCTAACTATATAGGGTTTTGTATGTTTTATTTTGCTTGCTGATTTTTGTCTACACTGTATAGTGTTTTGTAGGTTTTTATGTTATGTGTTGATTTTGTGCCTACACTGTAGTGTTTTGAGTCTTTATGTTGTTTATTGATTTTGTACCTAACTATATAGGGTTTTGTATGTTTTATTTTGCTTGCTGATTTTTATCTACACTGTATAGTGTTTTGTAGGTTTTTATGTTATGTGTTGATTTTGTGCCTACACTGTAGTGTTTTGTGTCTTTATGTTGTTTATTGATTTTGTACCTAACTATATAGCGTTTTGTATGTTTTATTTTGTTCGCTGATTTTTTGCCTACACTGTAGTGTTTTGTATGTTTTTATGTTGTGTGCTGATTTTTTGCCTACACTGTAGTGTTTTGTGTCTTTATGTTGTTTATTGATTTTGTACCTAACTATATAGGGTTTTGTATGTTTTTATGTTGTGTGCTGATTTTTTGCCTACACTGTAGTGTTTTGTATGTTTTTTGTTGTTTGTTGATTTTTCGTGCTTAAATGTGTCGTGTATTTGTATGTTTGTGTTTTTGGACTGGTTATATTATGTATATTGCTTATTTTTATAGTGCCTGTGTATGTGTTACAGGGCTGCGCGCAAGAGAACAAACATTGAGAAAAGAGAACCTTGTGTAAATAGATATATAAAAGAACGATCACCTGTAAATAAATAATATTTTATAAACAATTAGGATTCTGTGTGAATCCAGTGTACATAATAAAGGCTTGTTGTTGTTGGTATTTGTCTGTTTCTATTTGTGTGTGTGTTTATTTTGTGCGATGTAAATTATATATACATATATATTATACATTATCAACAAACAACAAAAACATACAAAAAACTACAGTGTAGGCAAAAATCAGCAAACAAAATAAAACATACAAAACACTATACAGTATAGACGAAAATCAGCATATTGTGCATATAGCGAGAGAATATATATTAATAGAAAGATCAACCTAAAATACATTATATTGAAATTTACAAGAGCATCACACTGTCGGACCCCCGTTAAACATTAACCTATTGGGTCGATACACCAACGGTTTAAAATATGTCTACACCATATGTCTATACGTGTAGAAAGAGGTTAGAATTTTGCACTTAAAATATGCCAGAGCTCCGTTTGTTTACTTGCACTGGTGGGATTGGACTATTGGAATAATCAGGTGCCAGTTGAGTAATCTATATTTAGAAAATTTAGAAAGTGCGGGATTCGATCCCGGGTCTCGGCTGTCGGAAATCACGGGTTATGCCACTCGTCCACCGACCCCAGTGAAGTTCAATTAAAATAGCGATAGTTAATTATGCATCAATCTCTAATGTATCTTCCTCTATTTGACCTTTTTCCCGAACAAGCTTCACAAATATTGATATGCCGTATTTTGAATACATGGTTAAAATAGAAACAAGGTTAGGTTTAAATCTATATATACTCGCCCAGACTAAAATATTCTTATACGATCCCAGCTCTCTATATTACAAAAGGCATGTCTGGAAACGTTCGCCGCACATAAATTTAAATGGGACCTGACTTTCTAAAGGCACTACATAGTTGAGGCGCAGGCAACTTTAAATTCTTTCCCAGCATTCGTTAATGGCCTTGCACAAAGGTGGCCTCAGAAAGTTGCATAATTCAAAGTTAGCTATCAAACATGCGGCCTACCGATCTCATTAACCAGGTTCCAAACTCGCTTCACATTCCTCGACGCCCACTGAAAAATCCTATTTCCGTGTTTTTAACGGAATTTGTTTTATTGTACATCTCTCTCAGCGCCTCTGTTGCCGCGGATTTCATGGACCTTGGGTTGTTCTTCTTTGATTGTAGATGAGCATTCTCATGAAGTAGTCATCGAAGTGTGTAAATATCGTATTCATCTTGTATTTGATTAGTGTTCATCGTCAGTATAAAAGTCATCAAGATATTGCTTCAACATGTTGGATGAACATGATCTAGCAGTATAGTTTTTACATTTCAACTTTTTTAATTATTAATTTTGTCATTGTAAACACCATTTTTAAAGTATTTTTTAAATACAGTTAAACAGTTAAACCTGTCTATATCGCCCCCTCTTGGGACTCACCAAAATAGGATACTATAGAGAGGAAGTGCTATAGACAGGTCACTTTTAATGTAAATCGCATAGTACTACGTATCTATAATCGGGCGCTAGAGAGAGGAAGGCGCTATTTAGAGAGGGGCGCTATAGACAGGTTTAACAGTATATTCATTGATAGAGTACATTATAATTACTAAAATTTGGGAACACTCTCTCTACGTCACATTACGAGGGAAGAACATCTGTCGGTAGGAGTAACCGAAGACCTCTGGACGATATTGCGCCCTTCACATTAAAATAAATGGAATAACTATATTTCAAGGTAATTGGATTATCGAGAAAATATTTTTGATGCAAACATTTATATGTAATTCTTCTGTCCTAAAAGCTTATATCCATTGTTTGCTCGAATACCATTTCCAAGATTCCACCCCTCACTATAGCATTTATAAGCAGAATGGTCCAATATAGTATTAGAGCTTTAAGAAGCGGTCTGGTAGATCAAATTGACGAAACCGCTGGGAGGGTTCATCACTGATGAGCGAAGCCTTCCCTATATGTTTTTAAAGCATTAGGACAGTGGTAGTTTGGTTTATGTTTAAAAGAAGTCTTTCTGGCTTAAATGTTTTTCTTATACATATGTTTTATATATTATATTATAAAACTATTTTAGAGGCGTAATATTCTTTTTAAAATAAAACAATTTCTACTGTCCTTACTGCAATGGAAAAATTTACGGAATTTGTTTTATTGTACATCTCTCTCAGCGCCTCTGTTGCCGCGGATTTCATGGACCTTGGGTTGTTCTTCTTTGATTGTAGATGAGCATTCTCATGAAGTAGTCATCGAAGTACATAACAAGTGTAAATATCGTGCTCATCTTGAATTTGATTAGTGTTCATCATCAGTATAAAAATCATCAAGATATTGCTTCAACATGTTGGATGAACATGATCTAGCAGTATATTTTTTACATTTCAACTTTTTTAATTATTAATTTTGTCATTGTAAACATCATTTTTCCATTGCAGTAAGGACAGTAGAAATTGTTTTATTTTAAAAAGAATATTACGCCTCTAAAATAGTTTTATAATTTGATAACAGATGGCGCGCTAGTGCATCGTAATATATTATATTGTCTTATTATTATTTTTACTATTCTATTCTCTTTAAATATAAACTAGCTTGGAAGAGCTACTTAATAATAATAAAGAAAACACATGAATGTGTGAAGAACCTATTGAGAAGGAACCAGATTTAACAATATACAGCAAGTTTATATAAGATATCTATTCAGATAATATTATTAGTGTTCATCATCATTGAGAGCAATCGATATTTATCGAGTTCACGATTTATTCTGCTCCAAATTCTTTAGAGTTCATCAATAGTTGAAGTTGAGGCATAAAGCAATTTGAATATATTAATGATGAATATCCAGCAGTGTTTATAATATTGTCAAGAAGCTCCATCCAGATAGGACACCTGTCAATCATCCCTGGACCCCGGGGAGGGGGGGACCACAGGTGTGAGGGGTTCTCGGAACCTTATCGGCAAATAAGGAAAACGGTATCCCTTGTTGGCTGACGCCGCTCATTATTATTATTATCTTTACCTGGGGATATGTTGTTTTCATTATCTGACTCTCTACCTTAAATACCTCTTGTAAATAATTTTGTTGGAGAACTAAGAGGTAAATACCCTTTATAATCAATTAATTATCCCCAAATTTGTCCTTACTTTATTTATCTCCGCGACGATATATATGTTACCCTAATATATCATTATAGTATGTCCAAGATATCTTTAGTGATCTAATTTATCCAGTGTTTATGGTTAGTAGAAGTCACATCTAGATATATAGCAATACCCTAGTGTTTACTATAAGTAGAAGGGTACTAATTAACCCACATACCTGTGTAAAATATTTCTCTCGTCGTGTCGTGTGTAATCAGGGAGCAAGTTTGGAAAAGTTTCTCAGCTCAGAAAACTCTCCGTAGATATTAAAATAAAATTTCCATACTTGCCAATAGAGAACAAATTTAAAAAAAAAAAACGTAATTCTTATAATTAAATTTTTAACGCTGTAAATATTCACAAAATTTAATGAAAATACTCGGAAGCAATATAGAGTTCATATCCAAACTGTGATGGAGTGCCTAGGACGACGAATTTATCAACTCTGCACCAAGTGTATTTTGTATGAGAATAAGGCATCTCTCTCTATCTTAATAATTATATAAATTTTTCTTCAAATAAAAGACACTTCGGCCAGTCAATTTTTTTATTGTCTCGGCGTTTCGACAAAAATCTTTTGTCCTCGTCAGGAGCGAACAAAAATTAAAACATTTAGCAAGGCGTTAGAAATTATTCTAAGGCTCAAGGGCGTCGAGGCAATAATATTATTTACTGGTCGAAGTGTCTTTTATTTGACGAACTATGAATGCCGCCCAGGCAGCCTCTATCTTTACAATATACAGGGTGATCCAAAAGTCCCGCACAACTTTAAAAATTAATAACTCCGCGAATATTTGCGCTAGAGCAATGCGGTAAACACCATTGTGTTCAGGATGCAATGGGATTTTTTATGGCAAATAATGAAAAATTCGAAATTGATTTTAGTTACAACTTTATTCGCTAGATGGCGCTCTACCAGAATCAGCGATTCAGCGGCCAAATTGTTTGATAAATTGAAAAATATAACTGAACGACACGTATTTTTCCTTTTTGAATACCAGGAAAGAACCCTAATAATATCGAATTATAAATTAATAAAACACCATTTCGCCAAAAGTTAGAAGAAATGGTTAACGATTTTTAAATACAATCTGAGATATGTAAAATAGGTATATGCAAATTAAAACATGTAGCAAAAAAAAAAAAAAAACCCTGATATTTTAGATGCGGTTTGCTGGAATCCTCTCAGCTATTTAAATTTCGAAAATAATAATTTTCTAATTTTTTAAATTCAACTCTCTCTCAGTATCGATTATATTTATTTTAATTCATTTGAAAAATATTTATCTATCTCTGATGATTTATTTTACTCTGGAATGCCGTTGTTGTTTTTGTCGTGTCCAATAAAGAGCCTCAGATGTCTCCATGCATCTCTATCACAGCAGCAGCAGCATTCTCCACTATCTTGGGTGTGTAAAGCAGCTGCTCTGGGTCTATGTCAATTTTCTGCAAGGCTGCGGGCATGAGAATATGTGGGTAGGTGTTAGTTCCACACCAGGACAGTTGTTGCATGTTCTATAGGTTCTTGTGCCATCTGGATGTATTGTCATCCTTTATAATGTTTTGTTCTAATTCTTGTTATAGTTTTGTCATTTTTCTCTCGGAGTTTATTTCACATTTTGATCTTTTCTTATTTTTTGTTTAATTATCTTGTATTTTGCAAAAGCATTAGCGTCAAATAATGACATTTGTTCTTTCCTTTGGCTCAACTTTCTGGCTTCCTTTGCAAATTAAACTGCCATTTCATTACCCCCGATCCAAACACTGGCAGGAATCCATTGTAGAATGCAGTTATTCTCCAATGATATCAGTTGAGTAAGTAACGAATGTATTTTCTGTGTGATTATAGTATTGCCCTTCTGAATTGCTTCTAGATCGGATATGAAGTCGTTGTACGGTATATTATAATTCCTTCTGCTTGATGCAGGGATGGTTGGTTAAGGCATACATCAAGAGCTTTCCAGATAGCTGTCAGTTCACAAGTGAAGTTTGACGAAATCTTTCTTGCTCCTTCTTTGATTTTGATGTATGTTCCATCTTGCAGTATTATGTTAATTCCAGCCCCTCCATTACTTATGGTAAGGTCTGATGATCCATCTGTATATGCTGTTAAATAATTTATCTGATCGTATAAACCAATTGTGTCAAGTCCTTTCTTTTTAAGTATGTTTTTGTTCTCTTTTTTTTTATTGCAGGGTTCATTCAGGTTAAGATTGATGATTACATTTTATGGCAATGGGGTAGGAAATATTGGTTATTATCGAATTTGAAATTCATTATGTTTCATATTTATGCTCTTTCTAATATTGTTGTCATACTGAAGTGTTGAAGATCTTTTGAGCCTTTCTTTTTGTGTCCATTTTAAATAGGTTCTATGGGATATGTGTTCGGTTTCTTTAGTATTTGAGCTATTGGTGAATTTTATTGTTTTTAATTGTCTTCTGTTTTCGAGTAAGTCTAGACCACATCCTCTCTGAATTTGCTAATTGTTGGTATTTGAAACAGAACCGGTGATTAATTTGGCCGCTTTTGATTGAACACTGTCTAGTCTTCTTTTTAGTGATGAACTTGAGGTATCCCAAACAGGTGTTGCATATTCCATTATTGGCCTTATTAAGGTGATATATGTTGTTCTGAGAATTTTGGGTTCTGCTCCCCAATTTGTTCCACATAGCCTTCTCAGAATGTTTGGGTTTCTGTTAGCTCTATTTGAGGTGCTAATTATGTGTTCTCTAAATCTTAATTCCTCATCAAGTATCACACCTAGGTAATTTGGAGATCTAATTTTATCAATTATATGGTTGTTTATGCTTATTTTGGAGTTAAATTCATGCCTTTTTTTCCTGTCAGTGAAGGAGACCTATAGTTTTGTGTTTATTGGGTTTATGGTAATTTTGAGTTTCATTGCCCACTTCTCCAGTCCTCTCATTGATGTGTTCAGTATTTTTCTGATATTTCTATACTGCTACTTGTGTGCAATTTGGCTATATAATCTGCATAACAGGCAACTTTTGCGTCTTCAGTGAGGATGGAGGTTGTTAAGGTTGGGTCGTAATTAGATGTACAACAAATCAAACTTAACCATGACTCTTTTTTTAGCTCTTATTCTTTTCGTTTGGCCAACAAAAAATGTCCAATTTATATTCACATATATTCTTACATAATGAGACTTTAAAGAATGCAAATAATCTTCATCTATTTACATACGTAACACATCTCCCCCCTTAATAATACTCCAGTCGGTCTGGGGGTTTCCTGGCTCTCTGAGGTCTAGGACTGCGGACGGGCACTTGCACAGCGGCAGGCTCCGGTTTAGGAGTGCAAGAGGGCACGTGCACAGCAGCAGGCCCTGGTCTAGGAGTGCAAGAGGGTACGTGCACAGAAGCAGTCTCCTCCTTGTTTCCTGATGTAACCTCTGGAACCTCCTCTTCACTTTATTTCTGGCTTCCACCTACAGGCTTCTCTCCTGATGTTCGAGGAAGTATCAAATTTCTTGTCTCCACTTGTTTCTTTCTCACAGGTCGCAATTGATTGATATGCCTATTATACACGACGCCCTCGCAACTTATAAGGTAGTGACGGTAGCTCAATAATTTCAAAATGGTACCTTTTTACCGTTTAGGTCCAGTTGCATAGTTGCGGAAATAAACCTCGCAACCTGTAGTAAACTGCTCCTGCCTTTTTACGGCCTCATGAAATACCCCTCGCGGATTTCCCATCTTGGTATTAAATTCGAGAATCTTGATCTTAAACTTCTCTTCAATAGCAGTTCCGCGGGGGAATTCCTTTATTACAGTTTGGGGGAATGCTCTATGAGCAAATAGGAATCTTTGTAGATTCGTCTCTAAATCATCCTTCCCATTATTCTTTCTCAAAAGGTTTTTAAACTCTCTTAATATCTCTCAGCTAAACCATTTGTACTAGGATTATACGGACTGGTCTTAGTGTGCCGTATACCAATCATTTTGGTAAATTGCTCGAATTCACCGGAGACAAACTGTCTTCCGTTATCGGTAACCAAATATTAGGGCAATCCAAATCTGGCAAAAATTTCTCTAAGATGATTTACAATCGTTTTGCTGGTAATATCTTTGATGATAAAAATTTCTATCCACTTTGAGTATGCGTCCACGAGAACCAAAAACATTCTTCCCATGAACGGACCCGCTAGATCAAGATGAAGTCGATGCCACGGTTTTTCGGGCCAAGTCCATTCCGAGATGGTAGCCGGGGGCATGCTTGCCGATTCTTGGCATACTCTACATTCTCTAGTTAACTCCTCTATATTACTGTCTATGCCTGACCACCAGAAAATACCGTCTGGCAATCATCTTCATTTTAACAATCCCCATGTGTATTTCATGCAAGTCATTTGAAATTAAAGATCTTAATTTTTGGGAAATTACCGCTCTTTCACGCCATGAAGACAACCAAACTCCAAACTTAATTCCTCATTGATCTTATAATGAGGAGCTAGTGGGTTTTCCCTCAGTACCCTTGTGAATTTCCACACACACACAGTTGCCTTCTCTAACATTCCTTAATACTATAGACAGTATTTTATCTTGGGGCGTCTCATATGCCACCTCCATAAAAGAGAACGGTACCTCATTCAACTTCCTGAGAAGAAGTACCTGGTCTTCATCAAGAGACACCCTGACACTCGATTCTAAAGGAAAACGTGACAATGCCTAAATATTGGAATTATCACTAGTTTTTTCGAAATTCCACAGTATAATTAAATGCAGCTAATTTTGAGGACCATCTTTTAATTCTGGATTATGCACATATGGGAATTGGTTTATGAGGTGAAAGTATATGAATTAAGGGTCGGTTGTCTGTGACCAATACAAATTTTCGTCCCAGTAAGTATTGTCTGAATTTCTCAACGCCAAAAATTATGCTCAACGCTTTCTTTTCTAGTTGAGAAAAACGTTTTTCCGCTTCAGTTAATGTTCTAGAAGCAAAGGTTATAGGGCATTCTTCCTTTCTATGACTCAGAATTACGCCTAGTCCATAGTCCATTAATAATGATTTATATTTTTTAAATAACATTCGATATTCTTTCGTCCAATTCCATCTACAATTTTTATTTAAAGGTTGATAGAATAGCGCTAAAATGTTTGTTATATTCTTTATGAATCTATAATAATAAATTAAGAGTCCTATGAAAGATCTTAATTGCAAAACATTCTTTAGGTTCAGGCGCCTCTATCACTGCTTTAATTTTATTTTCTAAGGGATGCCGTCCATGTTTATCCATTTTAAACCCTAAATATTCCACCGATTCCTTTTTAAATTTACATTTATATCTGTTTAACTTTAAACCTTTTTATAGCAACATCTAAACACTAGATCCAACTTTTGTTCATGATCTTCAAAGTATTTTCCTGCAACCAAAATATCATCTATGTAGCAGGCCACACCTGGCACATCAGCAAATAGACCTTTCATAATCCTCTGAAATTTATTTGGTGCTACCGCTACGTCATATGGTAGTCTTTTATAAGAAAACAACCTCTTTGTTGTGTTTATATCAACAACAGCATTGGCTTCTTCCGTTAACATTACTTGTAAGTAAGCCTGTGATAGGTCTAGAGTCGAAAGTACGACGCTTGTAGATAATTTTGAAAAGATCTCATCGATCGATGGAATGGGATACCTATTTAATTCTATTGCTTTATTAGCTGTACATCTAAATTCACCACATATACTTACACTCTACCATCCTTTTTTAATACTGGTACTATTGGAGCGGTCCAATATGCATGAACTATATGTTATAAAATGCAAGAATTCACTAAACGATCAATTTCATTCTCTACTTTGTTTTTTAGAGAGAAATGTAAACTTCTGGCCTTACAAAACACAGGAGTCACATCCTTTTTAAATTAAAATTTATTTTAACATCCTTTAGACAGCCCAAATCTTTGTTAAACAAATCTGCATATCTATCAATCAAACTTTCTATTAGATTAATTATTTAAATTTTCAATGCTAAACAATCTAGAATAATCAAGTTTAAGCCATTCTCTTTCCAACAAAATCACCTGGATTTTTCATTTACAACTATTAATCGTAAATATTGGTTGGCTTCTTTTACAAAAACATTTCTTTGACCTATAATCTCTATTGATTTACCACAAAAGGATTTTAATCTTAAATTTGTTGAAAATAATGTGTTTTACCTTGCCAATAAATCTTATAAATATCTTTAGGTATTAACGTAACTGGACTTTCTGTATCTATTGTAAATCACAAATAATAATCATCTACTGTTAAATTTATTGTGGCATCAGTTTCGCCCTTTACAGAATATATAGTCTTCTTGTACATATTTACATTCCCACATTTTTTACTAGCTTTGCAGACCCTACTTAAATGACCCAGTTTTTTACATTTTAAAACAAGTCTTTGTTCTATGAGGGCAAACAGAGGTCACGTGGAAATACGAAGCCGCACACCTAACCATTAAGCTCTTTCTCTCTCTCTCTTTCTCTCTCTACGCTTGGCTAACCATTAAGCTACGCTTGTGAATGTCTTTCACCACATCTATAACACATTATTTCTCCCCTTTGCCTGAAAGGTCTATGCTGCACCATACTATTATTGTACTCACCCTTTTTATCTCCGCCAGTTCGAACGAGATCGCCACTGTAAAACTTTATCCAGGGTGACATCGTCGTTTTCATGTAGTAGCTTCTTTGCAGGCTTTCCAACTTGATTCCAGCCACAAAACGTTCTCGCAACATGGTTCCCAGCATATCGCCGAAATTACAATTTATTGCTAAATGTTTCAATTCTCTAAGATATTCCGAAATTGATTCTCCTTCCTGTTGAACTCTCTTTAAAAATCTGCATCGCTGTGGTATCACTTTCTTCTTTGGATCCAAATGCAGCTTAATTCTTTGAATGATAGTATCATAGGGTTGATCTTTCATTAGACCAGGAAGAAAATGTCGTTTCCCTGCTTCAAAGTTTCAGAATCTGGTACCGAGGTAAAAATCAGCACTTTAATCTTCTCCTTCAGATGCCAAAAAGAAAGCCTCAAATTTTTGTACAAAAAGATCGAAGTGTCCTCCACTGGGCTATAGCATCTAAAAGGTACTATTAACTTTGAACTTGTCATGCTGATCTTTTCTACTCCTTTGTTTTCTTGATCCAGATAGTTTAAAAGATGTAGTTGTTATACATGCATAGACGCCGTTTTCCTCAGCTTTTTACTGGCTCTGTAGATCGCGCATCCTCGTCGCCACTTTTGTTGTGTCGTAATCAGACGTACAAGAGCTCAAACTTGACCACGGCCAACAACAAATGTCTAATTTATATACACATATATTTTTACATAATGAGGCTTTAAATAATACAAATAATATTCATCTATTTGCATAAACAACAGTTAATATATAGCGAGAAGAGTAGAGGACTGAGCACAGATCCCTGAGGCACACCAGCCCATGTTCTTAGGTCTTTGGAAAATGTTCCATTGACCCGAACCTTTATCCTTCTTCCCCTTAAGAAGTCTGCAATCCAGATTAAGGTTTTTCCTCTTACTCCGATGTTGTGCAGCCTTTCAAATAATTTCTACACTCGATCAAAAGCTGAGGTCATATCCAGGAATACGGCCGTTGTCTTCTTTGGCGGGTTTTCCTAGAAATCTATTATTGATTGACAGAAGTAGAACAGTTTATCAGTTGTACAGTGTCTGGATCTTTAAGCAGTTTGGTAGAAGTTTATTTTATTATTGTTAGTGAGCCACACTATGAGCCTAGAGTGGATAATTCATTCTGTTATTTTACAAAGTATGCTGGTAAGAGCATTTAGCCGATAGTTCTTGTATTCCTTGGCATCTTTGTTTGGTTTCAGTGTTAGCACTATAATTGATATCTTCCAATTCTTTGGTAGTTTATCAGTTTTCCATGAAATCTTCAGTATTCGTAAGGAGTTGATTTTTAGCTTCGTCTCCAAAGTGTTTAATCATTTGACCAAAGATTAGAGCATCTCCAGGTGACATCTTGGATTTCACTTTCCTATTGATGAGTTTAGCTCATTCAGTGTGAAGTCTCTCGAGTAAATATCTTGTTGATGGTAATTTCTTTCTTGTTTAACTAACCTGTTTACATTATTTTAGAGTCCTGCCTTCATTCGTATAGCTGAGTCTGGAAGTGCTTGAAAGATATTCAGCAATTATTTCAGCCATCTGTTTGTTCGTTCTCGCTATTCATATCGGTTAGAGTATTGGAGAATTAGTGTTGGTTTTGATGGTTTTATAACACTAATTATATTCGAGTGATGGCTTTCCTTTTTTGGATCCATTTTTTTCGCAGAATTCTGCCCATTTTTCTCTCTCTCTCTCTCTCTTGTTTGAATATCCAAATTTCTTGTTCTATTTTGTGACTAATTTCAATGAGTTCCTTTATGATTTCTTCTGTTTATTTGTTTTAAGAAGTTCATTGATATTGTCTCTCTCTGTAATCATTGCCTCGATATTGTGGTCCTTCCAGTAAAGTATTCACTGGTCTTTACGTCTACCTCTAGGTATCGATACTTTTGCAGCTTTGGATATGTTCGAAGAGAATTTTTCCATTTTTTTGTCAATCGTTCTGTGATTTAATTCTTCGTTGCGCAGTTCTTCAAGCTTTTCTGTGATTTTTTTTCCAGTGTTCTTTTATTCTGTTTGAAATTCTCAATTTTAAATTTTAGGGTTGTTAAAATTGGTCTGTGGTCACTGATTGCACTTTTCAGAATTTTCCATTGTGTTGTGGGGTGCGATGTTGTAATTTATCGCTGTGATGTCTATTGCGGATTCTGTGCCTGTGGACTTGGATAGATAGGTGTTCTTTTCGTTATTTAACGGTGTAAGGTCGAGATCGGTTAGCATTGTCCTCAACCTGCTGACCTTTGTTATCTTGGACAGGTGATCCCCAAGTTGGTCTTTCGGCGTTAACATCACCAAGTATGATTGCGATATCCGAAGAAGCTTCACTTAATGTCTCTATCAGGCCTGTATTGATGCTAGTATTATCGTGGTGATAAACATTTATGATTGGAATTGTTTTATCTGTAAGATATATTTCTATTGCCTGAGCTTCTGTCGTGATTTTTCTAGGCTCACTCTGATTATAGGCGATTTCCTTAAATTTGATTTCTAGAGTTTTAATCAAAACGGCAAGTCCTCCTCCGAATTTTCCCGGTCTGTCCTTTCGAAATGTTGTATAATCTTTGATATTGAACCTCAGATTCTGATTCAATTTTGTCTCCTGAGGACAAGTAATATGTACATTGTTGTCACAGAGAAGACAAGTCAGCTCTTTATTTTCCTCTGGGTACCATTTATATTGAGTTGTAGTAGATTGAATTGTGTCCTCGTAGTAGATTTCTCATCATGAGCTCGAGCTGCAGCTCCTGACGCGGCGGTTACCCCGGACGCGGTAGCATAACTGGAGATATCAGTTTTGCTCTTCATTTGAAAATGGGTGCTGTTGCAACGTTAGTCATCTTGGAAACGAACCAGAATTTGGTCAAATATTCCAAGGGTCCAGGGGGGACCGCAAAGAGGTGTGGTCGGACTTCTCCCCTTCCCCCTGGAATGCCGTCACTACAGGATAAAGCACTCTTTGTGAATATTTTTAATTGTGATTCAGAATCTGTCACTAAAGCTTTACGAGCGTTTCGTTCCTTTAAGGATATTCGAAGCGGTAAAGGACCAATGAGTTGCTACTCTCTAAAGCGATTGATTAAAAGTTTTGAGGAAACTGGATCTCTGGAAGCAAAACCTCGGAGTGGAAGACCATCGACATGCAAGTCAGTAGCTGTTACGGTTTTGCAGAATGCTGAAGCTATTGAAACGTTATCCACGTATGGAGAAGTAAGTGCTAGACAAGTTTCTCGACAAACGGGGATTTCGTATGGAACAGTTTAGAGAGAACACACATTAGAATTTTTCTATAAAAATACCCTAACAAAATTCAAAGTTTTCACGAGTTGAAAGTCAGCGATTTTGAGAAGCGTCAAGAATTCGCTGCATGGGTTTTCCGGCAAATTGATATTGATGAAAACTGGCTGTCAAATGTTCTAAGAACAGATGATGCTCACTTTTATCTAAAGGGAGAATTCAACATTCAAAACTGCCTCATTTTGGCAATAGAAAACCTTAGGATTTTTACAGAAATACCACTTCATCAGCCCAGAGTTACAGTTTTGTGTGGGTTCACTTCTTCTTTTATTATTGGGCCATTTTTCTTTCAAAAAAATAATTGGAAGAACTTTTAAAACCGTTTTTGTAACTGGTGAACGTTATGTTCAACTTTTAAGAGTAAAGGTTATTCCCATATTGCAGGACAGACAAGCACTAAGCGAAATTACATTCATGCAAGATGGAGGACCTCCTCATATCTCCCGCGGTGCCAAACAAATGCTGAACGATTACGTTCGGTGAAAATCGTCGGATAAGTCGCCACTTTATATACCAGTGGCCTCCAATATCACCACACTTGACGCCTTACAATTTCGGTTATGGGGGTTAAGTCGCGTTTTTATCGATGCCGGCCTACCACATTGGCCATGTTGAAGGCTTCTATCAGATGGCACGTTTTATAATTTCAACTATTTAATTGTGACCATTCTGTCATCTATCGTCTGCAGGCGGTTGTTTGAAAATGAAGGGCGCCACATTGAGCAAGGATTGTGACCTAATACAAGAGAGAAGGCAGTTACCTCATGTGTTATATTTTGCAGCTCTTTGTTTTGGGTTATGGGAATAATAAATGCTGTCCTCACATCTTGACTCTTTTTTTTTTTTTTTTTTTGTGAACAGTATTTTTTTTGTTTGTCATTTGCCCACATCTTTTATTATGTCGTGCAGGCCAAAGTGTTATAACTTCTCGAATAACACTGGTATACACAATTTTACCCCTTATGTTTAGTTTATCGCTTTTCGCTCATTAGAAGAAATAGCATAAGGAATATTCTCTGTATCCCCCCCCCCCCCAACTTTAGAAATGTTGCGCAAAAAATAATACAAAATGATTTTACTACCACGTTTTTCAACGCAAAAGTCCGATTTGAAAATGATTTTTTTTGAGGGGATACATTTTCAAAATTATGTACAGTATAATAAACAATGATAACATTTGACAAACCCATAGGATATTTGGAATAAAGTACGAAAAATATATTTTATCACTCCCCTCTATATTTCATTTGTTGGATCATGACAAATATCCAGTTAAATAGTCAAGTGTCGTCAATCAGTCAAGAAACTACACATTCCTTATAGCAAGAAATCCTATTAGTAGTGCCATCATAATTTTTGGTACTATATTAACATTTCAAAAATCGTGTATTGATATCAGTAGTTATTTTCAAACATTGAATCTATTTCACAAAACTCCATCTAAAATATATATATTTTTTGCTACATGTTTTAATTTGCATATACCTATTTTACATATCTCAGATTGTATTTAAAAATCGTTAACCATTTCTTCTAACTTTTGGCGAAATGGTGTCTTATTAATTTATCATTTGATATTATTAGGGTTCTTTCCTGGTATTCAAAAAGGAAAAATACGTGTCGTTCAGTTATATTTTTCAATAAATCAAACAATTTGGCCGCTGAATCGCTGATTCTGGTAGAGCGCCATCTAGCGAATAAAGTTGTAACTAAAATCAATTTCGAATTTTTCATTATTTGCCATAAAAAATCCCATTGCATCCTGAACACAATGGTGTTTACCGCATTGCTCTAGCGCAAATATTCGCGGAGTTATTAATTTTTAAAGTTGTGCGGGACTTTTGGATCACCCTGTATATCAATTTTGACCATCGCGACTTATTTCTAACATTATCCTATTATTTTAGCCCTACACAATACTGGTTTCTAATAATAGGGGTAAACAAAAATAAAATATAGATATTTCAAATATATATATATATTATATAATCTAAAATACAATTTTTTTTTTTTTTTTAAAAACATATATTTTTATTTTTTCATTCATTGACTGTTCTGCATTTTTGACCATATATTAAAAAAAAATATCACTTTTAATTATTATTGTTGTAAATATGTATATTTAACCCTACCTATCTTTTATCCACGATTATAGAATTCATTATATAAATTCTATATTCCTGTGATATAAATAATTTTATGTATATTTTACTTCAAGAGATTCAAAATAAAAATCTGCTTGAAAGGTAAATAATTATTTTTATTTTTCCACGACTGCACCTCTTTTCAACAATCAAACACACAAAAAATTCCTAATCTATAACATATATATATATCTTGTTAAATATAGAGCAATCCATTTATGATATTTAAAATAGAAGCATATTTTGGATCAGTAAATTTATATATATATATATATATAATATATATAGTTCATACTGAGTTCACAATTCGATAAAACAACCCCTTGTATCAATATTAAGTTGAAAACACCAGACCTCGAGAATAAGTTTCTTGAAATATTTTTCAATTTACAAATCTCTATTGCTTTCTCTATCGGGTGTACGAGAGCTAAGGAGAATAAGATTATATTGAATTATTGAATGTATTAGATATAAATAGTTTCTTTCATGGACAATTCATCTACCTAAACCTATTTGACAACATATAATTAAAAATATGAGAATATTCAATTTTTTCAAATATAGACTTGGATAAAGCAACACATCAACAAGAAATGTGAAATCAATAGATAATATGATAACTTCTAGCAGCTGTACAACCCTCATAACGAGCTTTAATGCGTTTTAACAGGGTTTGGAGGAGGTGTGTGTGTGTCTTGAAGTAATAAATTCCACTCTTCTACAATAGCATATCTTAGTTCGATGAGGGTTCTAGAAGAAGGCTGAAGAGCTCCAATGAGTCCTTAAAGTACCTCTACATGTTCTATTAGATTCAGGCCCAAAGATCTGACTGAGATCCTCTGGATATTCCAATTTTCGAGAAATCATTGACTAGCACTGCCCTATGTGGACGAGCATCATCAACACCCATAAATATCCCCTGGGAACCGTTAACACCCCTGAGAGATGACACATAGAGATCAAAAACCTTCATCCTAAAACGAATTATGTGAATACTTTGACCAAAATCAACATCTCATTACCCGTGGTTGGCTCTCAATATAAAATGTATAAATGTCAACTCTATAGACGCACTTATTGAACTAGAATATGTTTAATTATAAAATAATGGTGACTTCAATACATATGCGAATGATATATTGTTGGCAATAGGAATTATCAGAATGGACTCAATGCACGTCAGTAGCTAACCCATTTTTGCATATTATTAAACAATCTGTTATTCTCGTTTTCTCAATATTATCCCAGGCCGGCATTGTGGAAGTGTAATCTGTCGGCTGATTCTCTCTGCCACCGTATCTCCCATCACGGCGGCGGGGCAGGAAGGTGACGTGACAGCCTTATCTACAGCTCGATACACCTCCCATTGATTGTCACCGTCTGACCAGGGACCTTTTTAAATACCATTGGTGAGGTAGACCAAATGCACATAGAACTCGGCTTTAAAATTCCTGTTAATGTCAATAGAGTAATAGGAAAGAGAAGTGTAATGGCTAATAAGCATCTGAATTTATCGATTGACACAATTTGACGACTTACCTGTGATTATATAGGAAGACCCCTTTATATATTTTATTTGAATACTGTGTGTGTACCCAGAAATATCTCCAACTTCACCAAGAAAATTTATGGTTAATTTGGAAAGGCAGGATATAATATAAACACTGGCGTATTATTTCAATAAATTTATTCGTATGGTGATTAACAGATGTAAAGGTCTGCAGTTAGGTTTCCTAATTCTCCTATACATACTCAGATTAACACATGAGTGCCTATGTATGAACATCCGCGGGTGCATACAGGTGTCGAAAGATGTAGTAAGTCCCTTGCATAAATTTTAGAAATTTACGAAATACTGCGAAAAAAATATATACACCCCACCAACGAATATAAATGATTTATATAAATAGGTAATATTTGATAAGTGAGACGAATATGCTAAAGTGTTCACTACAATTCCCATATATAAAAATACTAATTGTTAATAGGTTCCTTCATATATGACGGCATGTCTATTTACATTACATTAGTAAACTTATTACAAATCTTTGAGATATATCTAAAGATACTCCCGATAAAAATGAAATCTTAAAGGGTTTCATGCAGAGTTTTACAATTTTATTAATACAACATAGTATTGAAAACTTATAATAAAACATTAAAACAGCGGTGCGAAGACGCGTTAGGGAGAATATATAATAAAATAAATGAAGGTTCCAGGGTTAAGTTTCTTTTGCAACTTTTTATTTTAAAGCATTCTGAATTGTCCTTCAACAGGATTATCACGTTAAAATTTAATAATAAATACAAATATTTATATACACATTATTATATACATATTTTAAATACTTATTATATATTGAGAGAAAAATATATTACATTATTTCAGTTATATTCAAAGAGAATATATGGAGATTTTGAACCATCGTTAAGATTATTTAGATTTTAATTGATGCAATTGAGTCTTTGTCGAATGTCAAGTCAAAGTAAATAAATTCCGCTAATTAGCAGTCAACCACACAACGGCGGAATGATTAGGTCAAGTAAATGGCATTGCTCAGGACCATCGCCAGATCGTAGGTGGCCGGCAGATACTGTCAGCGAAATACTGTACCAGAATTCACATATCAAAATAATATCTGCATGATAGGTGCCGATTTTGTTCACAATTGTGATATATCCGTCATTTTCAAGCCGTATTTATCGGCATTTACTCGAAATCAACAGGAATTTTGGCATCAATTTGGGTGGACAGTAGACTAAACTTATTTATTTTTGCACAAGAATACGAATAGCATTGAAACAGTAGTCAGAAGCTGGTAGATGTTCTTAAAAAGGGCAAAGAATATAATTTTTAGAATTTATAAGTAATGATATTAATATATTATATATATATCGAACAATATATTAAACAATGACGGTATAATATTATGAAACATTTTGTTATGTTTGAGAGAAAAGCCTCGTACAAAACCACCATGGTTAGCAAGGAATTAGAGTATTATTTTCAACATTTACCATCACATTGTTCAACCATTCAGAATAAGATTTGTGGTGGCCGAATTTCAAGATATAAGCTCAGAATTATGATGATGTAGAGTGAAATACCAAGGATGCTGTTATCCCTACGTTCTTGGGGATATCCACCGGTGCACAGAGGAGGCCCTGGAGTGGATTCGTCACCTCGACATTCCACTCTAGAGAAACTTGCCAACACTGTTGTATTGTGCTGTAAAAAACAATATCATACGCAATAAAAATAAATAAAAAATAAAATCCCTACGTTAGTTTATTGTAACATTTACTGGAAGGCATGACAAAGGAATGTAAAGACGCTTTCTCCAAAGGCTGAGAGTGGGAGAATAGAATAAAACAATCAACGGCTATGATCGTTATCAGTTGTACGCTGAGGATGTCGCGACTGTCGAGCGCCCAGTGATGTCCGACATAGCCAACATGTCTCCCCATCCTCCTTATTCTCACAATTCATCTCATACTGAAGGATCTTTCATCCAATACAATGTGAAGGTGTATTTTAAAGATTTAAGGCATCAATGAATCATAAAGATAAACCATCATCACTATACCTTTTCATTAGGTTTGTAAATAAGTCAGCCTTTCTTACCGTTGAATCTTATTCATTGAGATTTCTCTTAAAGTATTAATGACAAGCATATTATACGAATAGCCCACAGCTTTATATGTGATACTTCCTATATTAGAATGGTCTATAAATAAATCTAAGTTTTCACTTTACTTTAAATTTATGCAAAATAATTTCAAGTTCTCTACTAGTTGAAAGCGCGCAGAGAAGTTCGCATTTGAAAACTTACATTGTAGTGTGAAATTCTATGTGTTTATTTGGAATATTGTGGGAGAATGCAAAGTCGAACTGCTTCATATTGACATGTGATATACTTGCAATAGATAAATCGTATAAGTGTGGAAACTGCCTAGCATATCCAAGGTTTGACAAGCCACTGTTTTCACAGAACCTGCGCGTCCAGTCCAGCACTAGGGCCACCGGAATGTAGGGCCTATTGTCAGCCCATCTTGCACGAACTCTCGCCATCGACGATAAAATCAATTTTGGAATCTAAAATTAATCTCTTAATTAGGACAAGCGAGCGTCAGGAAGCCAGCCTCTCGGAATACCTTGACCTTTAACGTGGTGTCTATCTTCTATGTCTTGGTTGGCTCTAGCCGTAATCTGTTTTATATTCTCTGTTTGTTTTAGCTCTATGTCTAATATATCCTTTACTATACGCCTAGATACTAGAGTCACATAGGTATATCTTTTTGTAAATAGAGCAATCCATAAATAATTCTTTGATTAAAAAGGCATATATTGGATCAAAATATAATTTATTTTAACAATATTTCAGTTGGCTGAACGCCAACCTTTATCAAGGTGTTATAAAATATTTAATGTGTGTCAACTATTGTCGAACTATTGCCCTATTGTTGACACACAATAAATAGGTTATAACACCTTGATACAGGTTGGCGTTCAACCAACTGAAATATTGGTAAAATAAATTATATTTTGATCCAATATATTCATTTTTAATTAAATAAGTATATCTAGTTCAATTTTCGTACCCAGGATATTATTATAATATTGCGCACTATTTGAAAAGGAAATAAGCTATAGGATAATTAACAAAAAATCTATATATTTACAAAATAGAGAGAGATAGAGTTTTGTTTTAACTCACTAAATTACCTCAGCTTTGTAAAACCGTCACAGTCTAGTTTAATGGTTTGTATTTTCCTTTAATGGGGCTCGTTCAAAATACGTAACTAACAAAATTGAATTTTCACACACACACTTATAGTTTATAAATCAAGCATGGTAGTGCTTAGAAAATATCCTTGAACAATTTGAAAATTTAAATTATTTATAGCGCATATGTTTTATGAAATAATTTTCTAATGCCTGTTGCTGGAATGACAAATTAGGCCCTGACTCATTAGTGGAAAAACCTCTCAGAGGTTGGTAAAGAGTTCACCACAACAAGCTCGACCTTCCATTATTTTTATCATATTGCAGCATAAACAATTCTATTTGAAAAGAAAAATACGCTCTATAAATAGTTTACATTTTCAATAACAGATAGCGCTATTGTATCATGTTTAAATTGTGCTCTAGAATAATGTTTTGAAGCATTGAACTATGTGTTGATTCAGGCTGATTCTCATTATCAACGTTATATTCCACATACCGAATACAATTAGAACAATACACACAACGTTAAGTTTATTCTATAAATAATAACCTCAAATGTTACTAAAAATTATTCATTTTATTTTTTCGTCAAAATATATTTTTCTCGATATCTGCATATCACATTCTGAAACTTTATTTCTCCTTTAGTATTAGTAAATGAATAAAGAAGGCAATATTCCCGATCTAAACAAAAATAGAGAACATTCCGTAAGGAAATTTATATGGACTGAAGATAGAAAATGTAGAACTACTCTAAACATTAACCTAAGTTAGAAGATTTAAATGATCTTGAAATTGATGTGATTAGAACTGACCAATTCTGTCAGACAATGGGATCAGAAAATATATCCAAAAAAGTATATATACGTAACAAAACATCCAAGCCATGGTACGATAGAGAATGTTATCTAATAAAAACACGGGGGTTTAAATCAAATATAAGAGTTATATGAAATCAAATCTAGAGCAAGACAGGAAAAAAATACACCGAAAGGGGAAAAGTTATTTAAGGTTGTTAGAGAAGAAGAAATAAAAATTATAGAAGAAAGGAAATAACAAAAAGGCCCGGGATCCTAAATCCTTTTATAAAGTCATAGCAGCCCTCAGGAAATGCCTTCTTTATTTTTGATATCAACACCTGACCCACTTATCTTTTATTTTTTTCTATTGTATTTTCATGTGTTAAGCGTCTTTACGCAAATTTGGCCTTAAATACCCATTTCTTGATTTCTCGAGAAGCCATTGGGACCAAAAAATATTTTTGGTCGCAGTGGTTACAGCCTACTCCACGCTGACGAACGCCAACAGCGCGAAACGCGTTCGTGGATGGCTTTTCTTGATTTATCAATAAATTGGGTTGGCCAAATATCACGGAGCAAGCTAAATAAACGTGTATTTTATTCTTGTTCCACTAGATGGCGCTCTGCCATCTACAAAGCACATGTGCTCGTGGTCAGGAGACGCCTTCTTTATTTTTGATATCAACACCTGACCCACTTATCTTTTATTTTTCTATTGTTTTTTTCATATATATATATATATATATTAAAAAACTAAATAAAAAAATAAAAGATAAAAAGACCAGGTGTAGAAATCAATATTAAAAATGGCATATCCTGACCAGGAGCACATGTGCTTTACAGAAGGCAGAGCGCCATCTGGTGGAACAGAAATCAACTAAACATCGATTTAGCCTGTTCCCTGATATTTGGCCAACCCAATTTCTTGATAAATCAAGAAAAGCCATCCACGAACGCGTTTCGCGCTTTAGGCGCTCGTCAGCGTGGAGTAGGCTGAACCATTGCGACCAAAAAATATTTTTTTATCCCAATGGCTTCCTGAAAAACCAAGAACTGGGTATTTAAGGCCAAACTTATAAATATATATATATGAAAAATAGTACAAATGTAATATTGTACTGGGATAAGGTGCATAAATTAAGAAAAAGGCATCTCCTTATCGTGCAACTGAAAGTTGCTAAAGGCTTGCGCCATATATATATATATATATATATACCAGAAGATATCGATACAGAAGACTGGTTTATATTTCCTAAGAATTTAGTAGATAAAGATACCATTAACTTCAACGTCAATTCAAATATCACGATCAGATGGGAAGGACTAATGTTGGATAAATAAATAACTATTGATGAGTTGAATGAAGAAATTAAGAAACTAGAGAATCGTAATGCAGTTAGCACGAATAATATACCTAATGAACTATTAAATAATATACCATAATATATTTTTTGGTACTAAAAAATATATTCAACAATGTTATATGGACAAAAGGGGGTCGGTGGAAGGCTGGTTACACCGTTTGGTTTTCACCCGCTACGACCCGGGTTCGATTCCCGCATTGGACACTTTTTTTCTGTTTAAAAAAAATGCTTCAATGGCCCCCGATTCTTGCAAAAGCCCAACCCCACCAGCGAGTGCAAGTAACCAAACGGGGCTCTGGCACATTTGTAAGTGCAAAGTCGAACTGCTTTTCACATGTGTAGATATGTGGTGCGCTTACAGTAAAAGCAGTCGCTAACTACCCACCATGATAATCATGGCCTGTACCACGTGTACTAGGGATAAGCAAAAAAAAAAGGACAAAATCCAAAATTAAACCTATACACGAAAACTATAATATCAATAATTCCACAAAATATACAGTAATTGCAATTTTTGATTGTACAAGTAATATTTCCAAATTATTCATTGCAATACTAAAATATGACTAAGTGTGTGTGAATCAAAGGAAGACACTGTATTCCAGAATACCATGCCGGATTTCGAAAAGATCATTCATATGTATGGACCATATATCCATACTTATAATACACTGATCCAACTATCGTTAAGAAAGAAACGAGAAATCTATATGTTTTCTTTGTTGATCTAACCAAAGCATTTGATACAGAATTTAATTATTTTTTCATTCGACCTTCTTGTCGTAAATTCAGACATGATAAATGATTTCACCAAAAGAACCTGAATAATAAAATAAATTCAATTACCTTCATTCATCATATATAACCCAATATTAATATTTTAAAATATATTTATTGATTATAAATAACATAAGATTATTATTACCTTACCCAATTGGGAGAATCTGTATGGGGCAAGTCCCTAATAAAGACTTTTGTGTATGTGTTTATTCATTATTATTAATTATTATATATTGCACCATAAACAATTCTATTTGAAAAGAAAAATACGCTCTATAAATAGTTTACATTTTCAATAACAGATAGCGCTATTGTATCATGTTTAAATTGTGCTCTAGAATAATGTTTTGAAGCATTGAACTATGTGATGATTCAGGCTGACTCTCATTATCAACGTTATATTCCACATACCGAATACAATTAGAACAATACACACAACCTTAAGTTTATTCTATAAATAATAACCTCAAATGTTACTAAAAATTACTTTTTAGATTTTCACAAGAAAATATATTTTTCTCGAAATCTGCATATCACACATTCTGAAACTTTATTTCTCCTTTAGTATTAGTAAATGAACAAAGAAGGCAATATTCCCGATCTAAACAAAAATAGAGAACATTCCGTAAGGAAATTTATATGGACTGAAGATAGAAAATGTAGAACTACTCTAAACATTAACCTAAGTTAGCAGATTTAAATGATCTTGAAATTGATGTGATTAAAACTGACCAATTCTGTCAGGCAAAGGGATCAGAAAATATATCCAAAAAAGTATATATACGTAACAAAACATCCAAGCCATGGTACGATAGAGAATGCTATCTAATTAAAACACGGGGGTTTAAATCAAATATAAGAGTTATATGAAATCAAATCTAGAGCAAGACAGAAAAAAAAATACATCGAAAGGGGAAAGGTTATTTAAGGTTGTTAGAGAAGAAGAAATAAAAATTATAGAAGAAAGGAAATAACAAAGGCCCGGGATCCTAAATCCTTTTATAAAGTCATAGCAGCCCTCAGGAAATGCCTTCTTTATTTTTGATATCAACACCTGACCCACTTATCTTTCATTTATTTCTATTGTATTTTCATGTGTTAAGCGTCTTTACGCAAATTTGGCCTTAAATACCCATTTCTTGATTTCTCGAGAAGCCATTGGGACCAAAAAATATTTTGGTCGCAGTGGTTACAGCCTACTCCACGCTGACGAACGCCAACAGCGCGAAACGCGTTCGTGGATGACTTTTCTTGATTTATCAAGAAATTGGGTTGGCCAAATATCACGGAGCAAGCTAAATAAACGTGTATTTTATACTTGTTCCACTAGATGGCGCTCTGCCATCTACAAAGCACATGTGCTCGTGGTCAGGAGACGCCTTCTTTATTTTTGATATCAACACCTGACCCACTTATCTTTTATTTTTTCTATTGTTTTTTTCATATATATATATTAAAAAACGAAATAAAAAAATAAAAGATAAAAAGACCAGGTGTAGAAATCAATATTAAAAATGACATATCCTGACCAGGAGCACATGTGCTTTACAGAAGGCAGAGCGCCATCTGGTGGAACAGAAATCAACTAAACATCGATTTAGCCTGTTCCCTGATATTTGGCCAACCCAATTTCTTGATAAATCAAGAAAAGCCATCCACGAACGCGTTTCGCGCTTTAGGCGCTCGTCAGCGTGGAGTAGGCTGAACCATTGCGACCAAAAAATATTTTTTTTATCCCAATGGCTTCCTGAAAAACCAAGAAATGGGTATTTAAGGCCAAACTTATAAATATATATATATGAAAAAATAGTACAAATGTAATATTGTACTGGGATAAGGTGCATAAATTAAGAAAAAGGCATCTCCTTATCGTGCAACTGAAAGTTGCTAAAGGCTTGCGCCATATATATATAATGACCAATTTTTTGGTTGTTGAGGTACAGCTTGCACCACGCTGATGAGGGCCAACAGCCCGAAACGCGTCCGTGGTTAGCTTTTCTTGATTAATCAAGAATGGGTATTTGGCCAATTCTGGAATAATTAAAAATCAACGAGAATAGTTGATATTTATTCCGACAGATGGCGCCAGCCATCAGCAACTTTCAGTTGCACGATAAGGAGATGCCTTTTTCTTAATTTATGCACCTTATCCCAGTACAATGTTACATTTGTACTATTTTTTCACATTGTGTAGCGTCCTCACGCAATTCTGGCCTTAACTACCCGTTTCATGATTTTTCAGGATGCCTTAATGACCAATTTTTTGGTTGTTGAGGTACAGCTTGCACCACGCTGATGAGGGCCAACAGCCCGAAACGCGTCCGTGGTTAGCTTTTCTTGATTAATCAAGAATGGGTATTTGGCCAATTCTGGAATAATTAAAAATCAACGAGAATAGTTGATATTTATTCCGACAGATGCGCCAGCCATCAGCAACTTTCAGTTGCACGATAAGGAGATGCCTTTTTCTTAATTTATGCACCTTATCCCAGTACAATGTTACATTTGTACTATTTTTTCATATATATATATATATATATATATATATATACCAGAAGATATCGATACAGAAGACTGGTTTATATTTCCTAAGAATTTAGTAGATAAAGATACCATTAACTTCAACGTCAATTCAAATATCACGATCAGATGGGAAGGACTAATGTTGGATAAATAAATAACTATTGATGAGTTGAATGAAGAAATTAAGAAACAAGAGAATCGTAATGCAGTTAGCACGAATAATATACCTAATGAACTATTAAATAATATACCATAATATATTTTTTGGTACTAAAATATATATTCAACAATGTTATATGGACAAAAGGGGGGTCGGTGGAAGGCTGGTTACACCGTTTGGTTTTCACCCGCTACGACCCGGGTTCGATTCCCGCATTGGACACTTTTTTTCTGTTTAAAAAAAATGCTTCAATGGCCCCCGATTCTTGCAAAAGCCCAACCCCACCAGCGAGTGCAAGTAACCAAACGGGGCTCTGGCACATTTGTAAGTGCAAAGTCCAACTGCTTTTCACATGTGTAGATATGTGGTGCGCTTACAGTAAAAGCAGTCGCTAACTACCCACCATGGTAATCATGGCCTGTACCACGTGTACTAGGGATAAGCAAAAAAAAAAGGACAAAATCCAAAATTAAACCTATACACGAAAACTATAATATCAATAATTCCACAAAATATACAGTAATTGCAATTTTTGATTGTACAAGTAATATTTCCAAATTATTCATTGCAATACTAAAATATGACTAAGTGTGTGTGAATCAAAGGAAGACACTGTATTCCAGAATACCATGCCGGATTTCGAAAAGATCATTCATATGTATGGACCATATATCCATACTTATAATACACTGATCCAACTATCGTTAAGAAAGAAACGAGAAATCTCTATGTTTTCTTTGTTGATCTAACCAAAGCATTTGATACAGAATTTAATTATTTTTGCATTCGACCTTCTTGTCGTAAATTCAGACATGATAAATGATTTCACCAAAAGAACCTGAATAATAAAATAAATTCAATTACCTTCATTCATCATATATAACCCAATATTAATATTTTAAAATATATTTATTCTTTATAAATAACATAAGATTATTATTACCTCTTACCCAATTGGGAGAATCTGTATGGGGCAAGTCCCTAATAAAGACTTTTGTGTGTGTGTTTATTCATTATTATTATATATTGCAGCATAAACAATTTTATTTGAAAAGAAAATACGCTCTATAAATAGTTTACATTTTCAATAACAGATAGCGCTATTGTATCATATTTAAATTGTGCTCTAGAATAATGTTTTGAAGCATTGAACTATGTGTTGATTCAGGCTGATTCTCATTATCAACGTTATATTCCACATACCGAATACAATTAGAACAATACACACAACGTTAAGTTTATTCTATAAATAATAACCTCAAATGTTACTAAAAATTATTCATTTTATTTTTACGTCCAAATATATTTTTCTCGATATCTGCATATCACATTCTGAAACTTTATTTCTCCTTTAGTATTAGTAAATGAATAAAGAAGGCAATATTCCCGATCTAAACAAAAATAGAGAACATTCCGTAAGGAAATTTATATGGACTGAAGATAGAAAATGTAGAACTACTCTAAACATTAACCTAAGTTAGCAGATTTAAATGATCTTGAAATTGATGTGATTAAAACTGACCAATTCTGTCAGACAATGGGATCAGAAAATATATCCAAAAAAGTATATATACGTAACAAAACATCCAAGCCATGGTACGATAGAGAATGCTATCTAATTAAAACACGGGGGGTTAAATCAAATCTAAGAGTTATATGAAATCGAATCTAGAGCAACACAGAAAAAAAATACATCGAAAGGGGAAAAGTTATTTAAGGTTTTTAGAGAAGAAGAAATAAAAATTATAGAAGAAAGGAAATAACAAAGGCCCGGGATCCTAAATCCTTTTATAAAGTCATAGCAGCCCTCAGGGAAAGATCCTTGATATATATATATGAAAAACAATAGAAAAAAAAAATAAAATTTGTGGGTCAGGTGTTGATATTAAAAATTAAAAAATAAACATATTCTGACCAGGAGCACATGTGCTTTACAGAAGGCAGAGCGCCATCTGGTGGAACAGAAATCAACTAAACATTGATTTAGCCTGTTCCATGATTTTTGGCCAACAGTGCGAAACGCGTTCGTGGATGGCTTTTCTTAATTTATCAAGAAATTGGGTTGGCCAAATATCAGGGAACAGGCTAAATCAATGTTTAGTTGATTTCTGTTCCACTAGATGGCGCTCTGCCTTCTGTAAAGCACATGTGCTCCTGGTCAGGATATGCTTTCTTTATTTTTAATATAAAAATATATATACCAGAAGATATCGATACAGAAGACTGGTTTATATTTCCTAAGAATTTAGTAGATAAAGATACCATTAACTTCAACGTCAATTCTAATTTCACGATCAGATGGGAAGGACTAATGTTGTGAAAAGAAATAACTATTGATGAGTTGAATGAAGAAATTAAGTAACTAGAGAATCGTAATGCAGTTAGCACGAATAATATAGCTAATGAACTATTAAATAATATACCATAATATATTTTTTGGTACTAAAATATATATTCAACAATGTTATATGGACAAAAGGGGGTCGGTGGAAGGCTGGTTAAACCGTTTGGTTTTCACCCGCTACGATCCGGGTTCGATTCCCGCATTGGACACTTTTTTCTGTTTAAAAAAAATGCTCCAATGGCCCCCCGATTCTTGCAAAAGCCCAACCCCACCAGCGAGTGCAAGTAACCAAACGGGGGCTCTGGCACATTTGTAAGTGCAAAGTCGAACTGCTTTTCACATGTGTAGACATGTGGTGCGCTTACAGTAAAAGCAGTCGCTAACTACCCACCATGATAATCATGGCCTGTACCACGTGTACTAGGGATAAGCAAAAAAAAAAAAAAAGGACAAAATCCAAAATTAAACCTATACACGAAAACTATAATATTAATAATTCCACAAAATATACAGTAATTGCAATTTTTGATTGTACAAGTAATATTTCCAAATTATTCATTGCAATACTAAAATATGACTAAGTGTGTGTGAATCAAAGGAAGACACTGTATTCCAGAATACCATGCCGGATTTCGAAAAGATCATTCATATGTATGGACCATATATCCATACTTATAATACACTGATCCAACTATCGTTAAGAAAGAAACGAGAAATCTCTATGTTTTCTTTGTTGATCTAACCAAAGCATTTGATACAGAATTTAATTATTTTTTCATTCGACCTTCTTGTCGTAAATTCAGACATGATAAATGATTTCACCAAAAGAACCTGAATAATAAAATAAATTCAATTACCTTCATTCATCATATATAACCAAATATTAATATTTTAAAATATATTTATTCTTTATAAATAACACAAGATTATTATTACCTTACCCAATTGGGAGAATCTGTATGGGGCAAGTCCCTAATAAAGACTTTTGTGTGTGTGTTTATTCATTATTATTAATTGAAATTCTATTTCTATATATTTATGAAGCATGATCATTTAACAGATCATGATAACCATGATAGGTATGCACATGTGAAAATGTTCACATCAAAACATGCACATAATAATAATTATACATTATATATATACAAGTTACTAACATTGTGTGTGTTATATTTATTTGGAACTTATTTATATTATACACACCCAAGCACACAAACAAACGCACACGCATAAACAACCTGAGTTCTATATCACCCTACCATTTCCCCTTTCTCTTTATATATTTAAATTTGTCTAATTCAAAGTTTAAGAGATTGGTATGGTCGTAAAATAGCATTGTCGAAACCACCGCCAGGCTTATTTTTGACAAGACCTGACCTGGTACCATTCTCTTTCCATCTCGGTTCAACCATTATGTGGGTGGTTTCCTCTATTTCAAAACAAAAACATATTGACTCTAATTTTCTCTAGCACAAATTAAACTAATTTTTTAATTAAAAGATATTTATATATATATTTTTTTCTCGTTATATCTTTTACTAGTTTGATAAAATATTAACATGGTTCTGTCTTTTATTATTTTTTTATCTCGCTAGCTCTTCGATTTTCCTTTTTTTCCCTTATGTTCCGCTTATATGACGCGTAATTGCCGAGGTTTCAGCGTGAATCTTATTGATGCCATATAATATAATTCTTATTTACTTTCCCTTTAACTTTCTTTACTTCTTATTGCTTTTTCTATATATATTATTCAAAATTATAGATTTATCACCACTTTAATATATATAACTTATTTTGAATTATTTGCTCTAGAACAACTCTTAAGTCGGCCGCCAGAGAGCGCCGCTCTGCATTAAACTAGCTGTTGTTGTTTAACTTGGGCCTGCACAAATATTTGTGTAGATAAGTGAATACGTATTCAAACATTTTATTTTCTTTATTCTCCACACCTTCAAGTCAGGGGTAGTACTTTTCACAAATTATATCTTATATATTTTTTCAGTACAATTATGGCAAATTGTGATTTTAATTCATTTTATTATATTTTACACTACTGCATACTATTGTAAAAATGCTCAATACGTATTCAACACAAGCATATAATTTTTATTTAAAAAATAACTTTATATTATAACATATAATAATCCCTATTTAAAAATATTATAACATATATTAAACTGGCGAATCCGCTGGGAGGGTTCACCACTGATGAACCAGGCCCTCCCATAAATTTTTCTATTGCAGTAGGAGCAGTAGAAAATGTTTATTTTTAAAAAAGAATCATACGTGTCTATAATAGTTTCGAATTTTGATATATATTTATACGCGGAGCGACAACAACGTATATATAGGTTGCAACCACAAGTTGGCCGACGTGTGAATGCACTGAGCAGTCGAGGTCGTAGGGCAAGGATGGTGAGGTTCTTACCGCGCGGGGACAGCAAGATGTTCCGATGAAATGGAGACACAGCAACGAGACGATGGTGGTCATGGGCGCATACCGCTGCGGGTAGGGCCTCGGGGGAAGACGTGAGAAGCGAGAGCAATCTGTCTGGATGGAAGCAAGCACTATGAGCTAAGCCAGGTGGCCGGTAACGGTCACTATTTATGCCGGCAAGCCCCGTGGGATCGGCAGGACTCACGTGGTCTACTGTCTAATTGGTCTGCGCCCATGACCTTGGCCAACTGTAGAGACCGTCTTTAAACCCACTCGTTTCTGATTTTATTTATGACGTCATGATTTTACAGCATGGATCCCATTTTGTACAGTTAATGGGGAAAACATATTGAAAATATATGGTAATGCAAATTTGAGATTGAAACGAACCATCTTTATTGTGACCTGACATAGTTTAAAAAGTTAAACACGTACGCGTTTCGGGCTGTTGGTCCTCGTCAGCGTGGTGCAAACTGTACCTCAACGACAAAAAACACTGGACATCCTGAAAAATCATGAAACGAGTACAGCTTGCACCACGCTCATGAGGGCCAACATCCCAAAACGCCAACGTGGTTAATTTTTTTTCTTATTAATCAACAATGGGAATTTATTCCGATAGATGGCGTAAGTCATCAGCAACTTTCAGTTGCACGATAAGGAGATACCTTTTCCTTTAAATAAATGAGCTTTAATACTAACAATATAGGAGATAAAAACAATAAGGCACAATGCATTACATATATATGTCATAATGTTTAGAAATATATAAATAAAATATATTGTGTGGGAGTATGAGGGAAGGGAAGTTAAAATAGTCCAATATTCACCAGTTCTTGGCCCAAAATAATGTTTTTATACTATAAAATGAAAATGTCTCTTAAAGGGCAGTATTACGAATCACAAGTATTCAGAATAGGAAACTCGCTAAGTTCCTCAGAGGCCTGAAAGAAGACCACTATAAAAAAAATGATACAAAAATTGTAAAGCGAGATGGCCTAGGTGTTTAGATGCTGAAGGAGATCATTTTGAAAATTACAAAATAATATTTTATTTTTATTAAGTATAATTTTTCATCTTAATTTCCAGGAATTTAATTAAATTACTTCTCGTCAAAAATGGGACTAATTTGCAGATGGTTTAGACTAAGAACGCTTTGCATTAAATATATTTTCAAATTATTTTCCTTTATAGAAGAAATTAATTATAAATTATTTTATATAATTGACTTTTGAATTGAATTCGTATATCAATATATTTCTTCTTTGTGATAAATAAATAATTAAAATTTCATTTAAAAAAAAATCTATTTTTTCGTTGAAAGTGTTGTTTAAATGATCATTTCAATGAATTATTAAAATATTTCTTACTGTAAACCGATCGTCTTCTGCCTATTAAATAATTTGGACAAAGTTTAATTTAGGAAATGGATTTAAATTAAGGTTTTATTCAAATTTGGATTCATGAGGACATTAAATTGTGAAACATCTTCTATCGAGCTTAATGGTTGGTTCACACTTGTAAACTTCCCTCTCGCGCTCTATTTGCGTAATCGTCCGGGTAATGAATCCATTTCCATGGGCGGCCATGGGGCGCCCCAAATTAAATTTCAACATTGAATTAGAATGTTTCGAGAAAGTCATTAGACCATGGATGCAGTTTTACCAAAGAACACTGTGTGCGCCTTAAATTCCTACAATGATAAATACCTGGGTTCCTAGAATAGATAAGATTGCAGTCTAGGATATAATGCTGATGTTTTGTCCTGAAATGAAGTTCCAGAAAGGAGGTTTTAACAGAATCAATGGAGCGTTAAAAGAGAAGGCTCTCAACCTAGATCGCACGGAAGTCCCGCCACCGCCGGTTAGTTAGGAAGTACATTACCGGAAGACAGGGCGGCACGAAATCGAGATGTATTTTGTAGAGGGATCTCTCTTGAATGTAATCCTAACTCAGATTCTCTGTTTTTATTCAATTGCGAGGGCTACTTCAACAACTATGCCTCAAAATAGACTAGAATAATCACTAAACATATAAAATGATCATAAAAATGTCAAAACAACATGGTAAATTTTATTCTTAATATGTTAATTTCGCTCGCGCGCGCGCGCGCGAGAAAATAGACCTCTATATTTTAATAGTTTTGCTCTAAAGTTCCACTAAAAATTACGAATAAAATCGGCGTATTATTTTAACATTAAAATATGATTCGTGAATAAATATTTATCATAAATGTTTAATTATGTAAGAAAAGGAAACTTCTCTCTCTCTCTCACAGTGGAAACACATTATCAGCAATACACGGGGATAAGGTTTATATATGAAGAGATTTAAAGTTTAATATTTGAAAATTGGCACAGTTATTTTTGTTTTGCTGCTTCAGCAGTTTTCAGATTGGAATTCTAAGTTTATAAATATGATTTCTAAGGTAGATTATGTTTTTGTTCGAATAGTAGATTTTCGTTATTATGTATTTCTGCATTCCAGAATGAGGTTTCAAATGTTGGTTGATCCGTGCATAAATTAGAATGAAGTAATTAATGTCGTTTAATCTACGATTGGTTTTTCATATTTAGATTTCTCTTTTTGGGTTAATTCAGAATTAAATCTAGTATCATATATTGTCCTATTTTCCTGTGTTTGTCACATGGAAGAAGAAGGTTGATGATGCATTGGAGAGTATTTAAAAATTTGCTATTAGATATTATACGCTATTTTGTTCTAATAGATCTCTCTGACATTTAGAAGTGACAAGAATGAGTCTTTTTCTTGAAAAAAAGATACTTCGGCCAGTATAAATCTTTAAATTCGCTTAAATAACTCAGCCAAGATTAGTTTTTCAGGGATGAATATATAAGCAATACAGGCCGGTATAATATTAGAGCGGTCTGTTAGATTGAATTAACGAAACCGCTGGGAAAATTCACCACTGTTGATTCAAGCTTTCCAATAATTTTTCTATCGCAGTAAGGACAACGGATGAATGTTCAACATTGGATAATAAAATTTTGCGTTAATAGTTTTGCGTTTATAGACGCGTACGATTCTTTTTAAAAATAAACAATTTCTACTGCCCTTACTGCAATGGAAAAATTAATGGGAGTTGCAGTAAGGGCAGTAGAAATTGTTTATTTTTAAAAAGATTTATACTGGCCGAAGTATCTTTTTTCAAGAAATATGAATGCCGGCCAGGCAGCCTCTATCTTCACGATAAGAATGAGTCTATTGTATAGGTCATTTTTGGTAGTCTTCTCAATTTAAAAACTCAACTTTTTTCTTTCCTATATTATATTCTAATTTTTCACCTTAGGACAATAACTCTAGCGGTATCTCAGACTATATTTCTAATATTATTTAGCTTTTATAAAGCTCTAAGAGCATCAATAGGTACTTTATTTTCAAATCTATATTTAATGCAAAACGAGAGAATATGAATTCATGGATATTACTGTCAATCAATTCGAATAAATTTGGATATAACTTAAACTCGATATTGAAAGTCAAAGCTTCATTTCAATATGTTGCTAATTCGAAAATGTGCCTATTTTTAATTATCTAAAATATTAAGTTTTGAATGAAGTCAATTTAATCTGTTGAACGTTTTGCCATATCTACTGATATATAGAGAAGTGCTACTTGCGTGCTCACCAGCTGGAAAATGACCGTCATGGGATATATATAGACGAAGAACACTTAGAAACACATTCAAATACACTTTGTAGAATGTAAATCTCAGTGATTTTGATGTAAACATAGAGTGGGTACTGGGACACTTACGACATAAGCGGCACTACCCCGCGCCGAGACCTCTTGGGGATCCTGCGATCACATTCCACATTAGAGCATTCGGCACACATTCTCATATATGGCAAGTTGCTTTCACATTATCATTTGAATACGATACACTAACACCATCTATGTATTGATTAATATAAATTATTTATAGAGCGGAAATTACTTCTATATATAAAACAACTTTCTCATATTCTTACTCCAATAATAAATCTATTTTGAAGGTTCACCACTCATTTCACGCCCTTCCCAATATATTTATTATTGCAGTAAGAGAGGACAGAAGGGATTATTTTTTATTAAAATTTTCCCGCGATAAGTAGTCTATTTTTGCCGATACGTTAATATATATAGGTGAATTATTATAATTTTGTATAGGTATCAAATTAACAATTAAAAAATAATAACGAAATTTTAAAATGATCTCACATGTGTTTCTTTTGAACAAAAAATCTAAATTTATTTTAATGAGAAATAACGATTATTTCTAACCTTAGGGATGAAGTATGAAAGGAATAATTGTGAAGAGTAATGATAAACGGAAATATAAAAGTGTTCAGGGATGGGACACTTTTATTTTTCCGTTCAACATTACTCTTCACAATTATTCCTTTCATACTTCATCCCTAAGGTTAGAAATAATCGTTATTTCTCCTTAAAATAAATTTCGATTTTTCGTTCAAAAGAAACACATGCGGGATAATTTTCAAATGTCGTTACTACAATTATAAGCCGCATTATATTGTATTAAAAATTAAAAAGTAAATCGAATTTTTTTATTTAAAGGAATTACAAAGATGTTCAACAACTCCTCTTCATCAACTTAGAATTGCAAGTAGTCTCCTTTATTCTTTAATTTCGCTACAAAGTACATCAAGCTGAGGAAGGATGTGTACGAAATGTAATTTTTTTCTTATAAGAAAGTTACCTAATTATAGGCTTTACCATTTAAAAAAAATATTACTATCGAATTAAAAGAAGAAAAAAATAGTGAGGCGAAGATATTCTTGTAACGTCTTTTCGATATATATATTCGACATATTAATCACAATTCGATATATTATTTATAAAGCCAATATTATAATCCAATAATTGAGACATAAAATTATTATTCAATAAATCAATATGTTGAATATAATTAAAACCGTAATTCTCTATACCCTCAAAAAACTGTCTTAAAATGTCGAATTATGATTGATCGTCTGCTGTCAATTAAATCTATCTGTTAAATATTTTTAAATTACCAAGGGCCATGTGAAATATTTGACTGAAACTGTCTTGGGAGCGATTTTTCCAGGAGAATATTGGAATAATCAAGGCACAAAGTTTAACTAAAAATATATATATTACCCTGAGTGTAATATATATAGTATATTATAAAATACCTAAAGAAGGTGTACCTTT
Organism: Cordylochernes scorpioides; assembly: GCA_030710605.1. Lineage (NCBI taxonomy): Eukaryota > Metazoa > Arthropoda > Arachnida > Pseudoscorpiones > Chernetidae > Cordylochernes > Cordylochernes scorpioides. The sequence goes on from CP092886.1 coordinate 49,705,300, forward strand.
TAGCATGTATATCGGGATTCAGACAATAATTTGATTTTTCTTAGACATTTTTAAAGATACTGATTTCAATTAGATTAATTAAACATTATTTTTATTGGTTCACAAATGAGAAAGCAAACTAAAGTTACTTATAACATTGTAAACAAAAAAACGTATTTTTCTTACGGTTAGCGCCTATATTCTTGCTATCTTACACACATATATATTATCTGGTAACCATTAATTAATTAAACATAAAATACAACACAATAACTATAAAATATATTTGATTCACAGTGACCTCTTTATTGAAGACACACGAGATAACCAAGTTTGAATAAAATTGTATCTTTCTCCTTAAAATAAAAACAGACAACCGGCAACATCAAATACTTCTACTTCATTAAGTTTTGTCCATGATTGTATATCATTTTAATAATTTGATATGTTTTGCCTCCTTTCGCCCCTCTCTGCGTAATTGATAGAAAAATTAGCATTCATACAGATATATTAAATAGAGCGCTGTAAAAGCTCTTATGAACAACTAGACGAATGGCCCGGGCAACGCCCGGGTTTTACCCGAGTGCGAATATATTTTAAAAACGTTGTCTAGGGTGGTCGCTATAGACAGGGTGGTCTGTATAGACAGGTGTATGTATCACACAGCTGATAACAAGGTTGTCTAGATTGGCCGCTATAGACAGGGTGGTCTGTATAGACAGGTGTATGTATCACACTGCTGATAACAGGGTTGCCTAAAGTGACCGCTATAGACAGGGTGTACTGTATAGACAGGTGGATGTATCACACAGCTGATAACAGGGTTGTCTAGAGTGGCCGCTATAGACAGATGTATGTATCACACAGCTGATAACAGGGTTATCTAGAATGGCCGCTATATACAGGGTGGTCTGTAAAGACAGGTGGATGTATCACACAGCTGATAACAGGGTTGTCTAGAGTGGTCGCTATAGGCAGGGTGGTCAGTGGTCGCTATAGACAGGGTGGTCTGTATAGACAGGTGGATGTAACACACTGCTGATAACAGGGTTGTCTAGAATGGCCGCTATAGACAGGTGTATGTATCACACAGCTGATAACAGGGTTGTCTAGAGGGGGGCAGGGAGGACACGTGTTCGCCGGCAGCCAATGGGCGCGCATTCTATCCGTGAGCTTCAGACAGAATGAGGCAATTATATATATAGATATTAATCGTTATTTGACAGAATTTAGACTTGCATCAGCGCACCATATTTTATTGAAAATGTATGTTATTTATAATGTGTTGTTACTTTTATAAACAAAAATAAATAATTACTGCCCTTACTGCTATGATAAAATAATGTATGGACCTGGTTCATAAGTGGAGAACCCTCCCTGAGGTTTCGTCAGTTAAATCCACCATAGTGCTATAATATTATATTGGGTTGTTTTGCTAAATATCCGGTTGAAGATGATAGTTCGTATGAAAAATATTGTTCTAGAGTTAATCTTCAGTATCATTGATAAAAGAAAAACAGCTCACTACAATATTAAAGCGGTATAGTAGTTTGAACTGAAGAATCCGCTCGGAGAGGTCACCACTGATGAGCCAGACCCTCCCATATTTTTATTATTGCATTAAGGGGGCAGCAGAAAATATTTTATGTTTTAAAAGAAGCATACGCGCTATAAAGAGTTTACCTTTTGAATAAAAAAAAATCCCTATAAAGCCCGTTTAATAAAATATTTTATAACATAGAAATAAATTTGTCTCAGTAAAATTCATTTTGTACTATGATAGATTGATCAGTCATTAACGGTATTCAAGAGTTTATCTACGTATTTAACCTAATTTGCTTACTACTTAGACTCTCCCATGTATACCTTTCTGTACAACATCACCTCGTACAAGTTAAAAGGATTAATGGTCCGTTTTGTATCTTTGAGATGATCATTTTTCTGCTTTTGTGAGGTGGATATATTAAATATTTTTACCTATCAAAATAAGCAACAATCTCGAAATATCGGGGAGAGAGCGTAGAAATAATATATTTGATATTTTGTCCATAGGAAAGACGTGTTGCTGTAAAACGTGGCATAAAATCTATAATTTTTATTCAAATGCCTGAACCAATTTTCGCAAATTGTATTTCTAAATTGTGTAGAATGTTATGTAACGCTAAGGCTGGCAATTGGCCGATTTCAATTGCGTCATTAACAACATCAGCGCTTCTCGACAAAGTTGTAATCAAGGGGATGGACTTAAAACGACCATCTCGCCAGATGGACAAACACGTTCACTCGAGCTAATTGCGCCCTCAGCACTTAAGGAGGAAATTAAAGAGGTCCTAGATGGGAGCTCTGCGCCAATACCTTCCTCAATATCTCCTTGTCCTTGACTGCACATGGGCAAACTTTGGGAATGGATTGGAATTTATAATAAAGTTCAGAATGGCTTCGTTAGACACCCAGATGACTTCCTTTGAGTAGATCGGGTTAGAATTTCAAGGCGATATTGAATAACATAACCATCAATAAATAGGCTATAGAAGTATTACATATATATATTTATTAATAAATTAACTCCTTGCGTTTAGAAGAAATTAATATTAAGATTTCCGAAAAAAAAACTAGATAATAGTAAATCTAGTCTTGAAAGAAACTCCTCCCTGGAAGGTTTAATTTTCAATTTAATTTTTTTTAATTTTTTTTTGCGCGCGCTTTAAATATGAATAAATATTTATAAATAATAATATTAAATTTTTAGAATTATTTAAAACAAACTGATGAGACCATCAAATATGCTTGTAAACGAAAATTATTCTTCGACAAACAATTTTTTTCTATTCAAAGATTGCTAGGTGTGTATAGCTATGCCTTGTTAGAACCCTTTTCTACATTGTCATATGTGTGGATCTTTTTAGGTTCTAGATATCTATAAACATTATCTAGAATATTGAATACTTTTTCAATTTATTTAAGACTATCTCTTGAGATGAACTGCCAGGTGGTCTCCATCGCTACTGCTGTGAACTCTTCCGGCGGCTATACCTGGTTGGACCTGAAAAAGACTGCCTTCATCCTAATGAACGAGGGGGAAAATATCGTGATTATCGTGATTTCCAAGTTAGTCTCTGCATTAGTACTTGGAGTACGGCTTCCGTTGTTCCAAGTTCTACTGAACGGGCGATAAAAGGATCAACTGCCCCCTGTGGGCGGCAGGATTCCTCAGGCCACAAGCCAGAGGAGCAGCGTGAAAACCCGACGCTTGCTCCTACTACCAATGAGGTGCAACTCAACCTGCAGCATTCAACCATCCTGCGCCAGAGGCTGACAGATGTCCTCTACACCATCAGCCCCCAAAAGACAAAATTCCCGAGTCTGCACCCTCAACCAGAACTCCGGTTCTTCCAGTAAGGCCCAAAATAAACAGCTTCTTCCGATCGCTGAAGCTATGATGGAAGTGCTTTTTAACAAACTGACGCTGACTTTTTCCTAAACCCCCTATATGAGGATTTTGAAAATGGGCCGTTTTGTAACGTCCTGAAATAGAGGAGGTCCACAGTTATTTTACATCGGGGCAAAAGATTTTTCTGGATGAATTACTTGACGGTGCAAGAAGCTGTTCGAATTCAAGGCGGCTCGTGACAGCTGATAAACTCTAGCCATCTTTTCAGTAAAGGTATGGTGTAAACATTTTTAATTTAAATGTACTTATTGTTATTGATTTTTGTTGGAATTTTTATTTTTCTTGACTGACTGTCAATATAATTAATAGCTAAATTGTCTTTCTCTCTCTTTTATTATAAGGTTTCAAATATAAAATATTCTTTATGAAAATATATTAAAACTGTTAATTATTTTTTAAAAATATATTTTACAATTTTCAAATTTTGCTAATTAGAAAAATAGACACATTTAGAGATTTAACAAACGAAAATGGTTAATTTGTATGTGATTTTTAAAATCTTTCAATAATCATAATAGCTTTGGTGTTCTAAAAATTGTATACAATTATTTATTAGAGACTTCTCTAAATATTAAAAAAATTAAAGTTATCTAGCAAATATATTTAAAATGTGAATTTTAATTTATTATCTTATTTTTTAAATACAAAGCCACTTTTTTGTTTCCTAAATATAAACGTTTATATTAAATTCTGTGCCTCTCTCTTTCCTTTTTTTTACCCCTAATTTATTTTCTATTCCGAGTTTTGAATTTGAGTTTTGCTTTGAGGCGATTCAACCATTAACACCGCCAGCCCAGGAAAACAAAAGGTTTTGAAGATTTTTGTGTAATTACATTTCGGGGAAATAAAGTCCCGGAGCGTTATGGGTTCCTTTAACGTCGATGGGAGTTTTTCTCTCGGATCTATACCTATTTTAAATAAATATAGTGGGATTTATTTAGGGAAGCTTTTTCTGCTGGCCTTTTTATTTGTATTAATAGATTGTTATAAATATCGACCCAACTCTTCATTCTTCTGAATCCACGATTATGTAAAAAGTTAATCGTTTATCTGAAAAGACCTGACTCGGTACTTTGTTGGTACAAGTTCCATTTATTATGGAAAATATATTGCTGCAAGAAATTAGTACGAATAATAGGCATCGTACTAAAATCGTCAGTATAAGTTTTCATTCAAGGGATTCCATTATAACGACACGTTTCTTTTATTAAGATCTGAGCTAGGTTTCTTAGACTCTTCTGACCGTTATTTAAATCTACTGCTGAGTATACTTAGAACATTTGACTTGAAAGTTAACCAATATTTTAATAAAGGAAACGTTGTTATTTTTCTTGGCAATATCGGTGTGTTTTATTTTGTACACGACATATATATATATTGTTTTTTTTTCACGAATATATATAACATAATAACCTTTAAAACTAAATGTGACTGTATATCATCATTAACTATCATCCTTAATTATTAGTTAACTTTTGCAATATAAATTCTTACAGCCGCCATAGAAAATATCGTAATATTTTTCACCTTCCACTTAGAGATTCTAGAAATATTATTTAAAAACCCCAAGAATTAGAACTATTGACAACGATATATTGCCAATCCCCATCAATTAGAGCTTCATTCTAACTTAAAAAAATGAAATAGACTAAATAAATTCTCTAATTTCTATTTGATAGTATTGCTTTGTAGTGATGTGTTCGTATCCATGTAGAGCGACATTATAAATCAACCAAACACAGCGCAACCCAATATATAAGTGCGCTATGCGTATTGTTTACTCATCGTGCCTATAGTATTTTTATGTTGTCTTGCCTTCAAGCGGAAGTGCTGTGCTCTCACGAAGCAGAAATGTTTTAAAGCTTTCTATATTGCATAGCATCTTTCCACAGTTTCGATAGAAACATCATCATTTAGGATAAATCTACAAGTGTAAACTATATGAGGAGGACAAACCTACAATAATTTCAGCGACCTGGTGGATTATATTTGGCGAAATCGCTTAAAAGGATCATCACTGATGAACCAAGCCTTCTCGAAATTTTTAAACTTAAGTTTACTCATTATATAAAATTGTTCTTCTAAATAGTTTTGCATAATCCCATCCTTAACATAGTGACATTATAGCCAGATATCACCAGCTTCCCTCTGTATCGTAGTGTGGTAGCACCACACGGCTGTGATCGGACAAAATGAAGTTTAATATGCGCAGAGTTCGCGACATATTAAATTGGGCCTAGACACCGGGGACAATATTGGGAATAGCAATCAATTATTCGAGATCCGGTGGGAATCTATTATTAACACACGTCTTATTAAACCCACGATATTATAGGCCGGGCGCAATTTTATTAATACCACTGTGCTTCAATATTTCCAGAAAATGGTTGTTAAAATATAGATAAAGTGAAGGAAGTTCTAACTTGCTGTTTAACACAAACAGCCATTCCTTGACTCCAGAAATAGAGGTATCGAAATACAGCTTAGATATAATATACATATATGCGTTTATACTCAAACAATTAGTGCGCCATATATATGCATGAATGAAACTATTAACGCAAAATTTATTTTCCAATGTTAAACATTTACAGTTGTCTTTACTGCGATAGAAAATTTATTGGAAAGCTTGAATCAACAGTGGTGAATTTTCCAAGTCGTTTCTTTAATTCAATCTAACCTACCGCTCTAATATTATACCGGCCTGTATTGCTTATATATTCATGCCTTGAGAACTAATCTTGGCTGAGTTATTTAAGCGAATTATGAACATAAGCTTTCAAGCAATAGTTATGCTATCTTCATCATCCTATCTCTCTCTCTCTCTAGTTATTTAATATAAATTCAAACATATAAAATAGAACACACGCAAACACACATTTTCTATAATTTAAAATTTATATAGAATAATATTTTAAAATTTTAAAAATTGATACTAAGCAATTTAGGCGGAAAGGCCGGTTAAACATATGGCGCAAGAGTGAAATGGGGTCATAGTACAATGTGAAGACTCTTGAATATACCGTGGAGAACTACGCTACTAGTGTGAAATGAGGTCATAGAACAGAGTGTAATCTCCTGAAAAGGCAGGAAGAATCTACGCTACTACCGTTAAATGGGGTCATAATGCAATCTCCTGGAAAGGTAAAAGAACACTAAGAAACTACCATGAAATTGGGAACTAGCGCAGTGTACTGTTTACTGAAAAGACCGGGGGAACTTCGGTAGTATCTTGGAATGGGGTCGAATACAGTCTACAAACTTCTCCACCTCGGGAAACTACATGGAGTCGTAGAATAGTGTAAAAACTTCTGAAAAGCCCGGGAAATCTCCGCTACTGGCGTGAAATGTGTAACTGGCCGTCAAGCGGCTCCCAAAGGTCGCTACATCATCCGGCGGTATCGGGACGGGCAACGCCTCGCTAGGGACATCCACAGGGAAACAACCTTTGGAAGGAAATATGGCGTTTCGAGGTTAGAGCACTTGGACTCACATTTCACATTTTTAGATTACTTCAAGCCAAATTAAACATTGGAAATACTTTAGACATTGATTCATGTGTTTTGTGTTCCCTTAATATATGAAATATATATATATATATGTCGTAAAATAAAGATGTATTTTAGGTACGTTACCAATTCATTCATGCAGTCGTGGATTGAAGTGAAATGATAACTTTTTTATATCCAAAATTGTATTTTTTTAATGATTATCTTTTAAGAACAAAACAGTTTTGCATACATACAATTCTATATGATATTCTAAGTATAAACAAAAAACATCTTGGGTTGTACTCCTTTTGTTAAGGATTTTAAAAAATTAACTCTGTGTTAATTCTATGATTATTTAAATTATAATTATATTAATGAATAATAAAAATATGATTTTTATTATGTCATTTCTTCCCTCCAAGGATAAAAATTAGGGAGTAATTTTCAAAGTAAAAAAAAAGTATCATTATTATTTACATAGATTATCAATTAAGATGGAGGATACCAATTGAAACTATATCAATGATTCTCTTTATTCATTCTACATATTCTTATTTGTACCTTTGTTTGACAGTAGCTGAAAACTATCCAATCTTATTTGAATTTATAGGTGTCTCCTTCCTATAATTCATAAGGGGATTTACCTCATGAATTGAGTAGGCCTTCTCAGGCTCTCAAGATTCAAAAGGTATTTTGCCACATGCCAAAAAAATATATATCTTTGAAAATCACAAATTTATTTCTCATAATGACGAGTGGTATCCAACATCTTGTTTCATAATTTATTTGGTTTGATCAGAATAAAAACATAAAATAATGGGTTATTTACTTCCACATAATGAAAAATATTTACACATGAAGTTTTATTATTTACATTAAAAAAAAAGAATGTTCGAATATGAAATGTTCCATATAAAATTTGTGAGGGAAAAATATATAGAATCATATGAGTGAATTTCTCAACAAATAAAATCAAAATGTAAAATATTTACAACAACATTAATTAAAAGTGGTATGTTTTGCATCTATGGTCAAATATATATAATAGTCAATGAATGAAAATAAAATATGTTTTTAAAATAAAATAAAATATTTGCATTTTTAGATTATATAATATTTCCCCCCTGTGAAAAATATTTTAAAAAAGTTAAAATTTGAAAATAAAAATGGCTATTACAAAAATAATTAATTAAACGAAATCAAAATGTCTATAAAATAATTACAAATTAAACAATAAAAATCAATGTCTATATTTTTTCAAAATAAACAAAAGAAAGTTTGTTTATAAATAATTAATATAAATATGAAATTAAAATAAAACTATATATAAGAAATAATAATGATAGATTAATATAAAAATTTATATGAAGCCAAAAAAGGTATTTAAAATATGAATAATTATGTCGTTATGCCTGCTGTATTTCAAAATATTAAATGGCAGTAGAAATGTTTATTTTTACACAAATATAATTTAAAATGAGTTTTTCCTAAAATATAAACATTTAAATGCATGTAAATAATATATAAAAGTATTTTTCAATAAAATGGATGAGTAATTAAATGATTGTAAAGAGATATTTGAAGTGACATTAAGTTATGTGTGTAGGCAAAAGAATTGGGGTTGATATTTGTTCTCCTTCTTTAAAAATGGGTTCTGGGTGTTTAATATCATGAAGCTGTTTGCTGTGTTCATGGGATTTTATGGTTCTTTCATTGGTTAATTTTCTTGCTTTTTCTATTGGTGTATGTGTTTCTGTGTCATGTTCTATATACTGTGGTTGTATTCCATAGTATAAGAACCTAGGTGTAAAGCCTGTTATAGTATGTACTGTATCATTATAACTTTCAGTAATATTAGGAATATATTTTGTCCAAGGGATCTTTAAATTATGATTATATTCACATCTTAACCTATTTATGATAGTGGAATTTAATCTTTCTACTTTTGCATTTGTTTCTGGGTGATGGGCACTGGTGAGTAGATGCTTAACATTATTTTTTCCTAAAAATTGTTTAAATTTATTGCTAAGAAAAGCTGCATTTCTGTCAGTTATTAATATTTCAGGTTTGTTAATTTGGAATAAATTTTTTAAACAAGTTATATATGAATCAGTGGATACAGATTTTGTAGGAAAGGTCCAAAGGAATCTACTGTGATGATCTACTATCATATGGATACTGTGTTTGGTTGTCCCATAATTATGTAAGCCTCCCATTGTGTCTAAAGAAAAAATATGATTTGGGTGTGTAGCTATTGGCATCTGTTGTAGTGGTCCATAAACAAAATGAGCTATGGGGTATCTGCTGAGAAAATCAGCTTCTTTATTTTCCTTAATTAATTTAATTAAATCAGATTTTTCATATGGTGAAAGTTTTTCATCAAATTCTACACTATTAAAATTTCTAAAATCATTTTCATTAGGAGGAATAATAGATTTAAATAAAGGAATTACATTATGATGTGTATAATTATTATTATTAGGGTTATGGTAATTAACATTAAGAATTCTACCAAATTGAGTAATTGTAAAACTTTGAAAATCAATGTCTAATTTAAATAATCTTATATGGTGTAAAGAAAGCAATACATATGGCAAATTAATATCAGAGGAATAAAAATCAATATCTCTAGTAATAAATCCTATAGTTGTATTAACATTAATTTTTGAATTTATATTTAGCATACCGGATGTCTGATTAATAAGAGGTAAATTATCAAAAGCAACATAGTTTGGTTGAATCTTATCTAACATGTGTTGAGGAATTATCGAGAAGGTACAGCCAGTATCTATGAGAGCTATAATATTGATATTGTTCATATTTAGATTTATATACAGACCTTGGCGTCAGGAGTGTTGAAGGGGAGCTGGTCGGCATTCGCTCGAAGGGGCTGCTGTCTGCGTCAAGGTATCCATGGATCGAGACGGCACGGACATGAAGCTTGCAGCTGGGGAGGCTTGTACGGCCTTCTCCCGAAACCAGCACCTATTCTCAGGATGGAAGCGTCCGGCATGTCCCCGGTTTAGGCAAATTCGGCAGGGGCGTCTTTTAGAACTATAGTCCATAGGGCTTCTTCCTGGATGTCCCCATTGCTTTTGTTGTACTTCCATTCTTGGGGCTGTTTCCCTTTTAATAGATGACTCCACCACATTTGCATCTTTATTTGGCAAATTCTGCAAGCTTTTTGCGTGAATTTCTAGAAATTCCATTAAATCCTTACTTGAAGGCACAACCCTTGGGTTGTTCTGCAATTCCCACTGTTTTCTTGTGGTTTTATCAAGCTTATCTTGTATGATCTTGACGAGAAACACATCAGATAAACTATCGATTTGGTAACCTAATACCTTCACTGTTCTTACTATCTCGTTGCAACTATCTAGAAGTTTAAACATTGACTTATGGTTGTCATCGGCTAACTTTGGTAATCTTAATGCATTATCTATTTGGGTGAAAATCAGATCCTTTGGATTATCATATCTTGTTAATAAGGTTTGCCAAACCTCAACATAATTATCGGCTGTAATTGGAAATGCGTTTACCAGTCTTAGGGCTTCGCCTCTCAGTTGGCCTTTTAAATATTGTAACTTTTCAATATTAGGTATTTGTGAGTTAGAACCAACCGCAGAAAAAAATAGATCCTTAAATGAAAGCCATGATTCTAATCTACCATCGAAAGTTGGCAATTCAAGTTTAGGCATTTTAACATGTAAATTTACTTTTTTTTCAGATGTTTCTTGCCCATTATGCCTTAAATCCAATTCACACTTTAATCTTATACACTTATCTATGCAATTTTCCACTTCGTCATTCAATTCATCATCTTCAAGTTGCTGCAAGAAAATATCACTCATTTTCATCAAATCATTATTTGCATACTCTAGTTTGCATTTCGTTGCATTTAAATCTACCATAGACACAATGGATTCGATATTTTCTTCAATGCCTTTTATACTTTTTTTTATCCTTTTTAATTTCTTAATTAAAGTTTCGACTTCCATAATTGCTATTCTTTTATCTATATCTTTTCCCAAATATCTTAGTTGCAATATATGGCTTTGAAATCTATTGGAATTCTTCTCGCACAGGGTTAAAATACATCCTGTCGACTATTAATAAAGGTGTCGTAAAATAAAGATGTATTTTAGGTACGTTACCAATTCATTCATGCAGTCGTGGATTGAAGTGAAATGATAACTTTTTTATATCCAAAATTGTATTTTTTTAATGATTATCTTTTAAGAACAAAACAGTTTTGCATACATACAATTCTATATGATATTCTAAGTATAAACAAAAAACATCTTGGGTTGTACTCCTTTTGTTAAGGATTTTAAAAAATTAACTCTGTGTTAATTCTATGATTATTTAAATTATAATTATATTAATGAATAATAAAAATATGATTTTTATTATGTCATATATACTATATTTATATCCAATTTTTTAAAACCCTATTCTTTATTTTCTAAATATAATATATATTGAATTTTTAAAAGAATGATATATATATATATAACCATTTAATCATATAATTAAATTGGGATAATAAAAATGTGGATAATTATTATCTCCCATCAAAATCCACAAGGTGATTGGTTAATCGTGTTTGTTCCTCACCTACACGAGAAATGCTGAGAAAGAGAGAGAGAGTCTGTCGTTAGGAAGTTTACATGTGTGTAGCTGAAATTGTAGCGGGAGAGAACGTTAAGCGATCCAAACATATTTGAAATATTCGCATCATGAAAATTTTAATTAGTTTTAAAATAGTCTCCGTATAGTTATGAACCGTAGATGTAATCAACCAGTTATTATATTGGACAAGTATATTACATAACTAGATTTGGAGCTGATTTTGATAGCTGTATATATCATTCTGACGGATTTTAAACTGGGTTTAAAAATATATATCAAAACGAAAACATGCTTAATAACTTCAGTTCCAAAATACTGATGCGGTTCTATGTTATGTTCAACAATGTTGCCGAAAACAAATATATATTTTTTCAATTAATATGAACTGTTCTTGAAATTTTAAAAATGGAACAATCTACACAATTATATTAATATTTAGTTCTATAGTATCAATTATTGAATCACCACATGACATTCTATTTTGGTTTAAACTTGTTATGCTGTTTTAAAACCGTTTTTCGATCTCATTCTTTCTGATAGAAATAAAAAGTGAGATATATGTGCTACTCTTTAACACGACACATGTAGAGAGGGTTTACATGGAGTGAAGTGTGTAGAATCTACTGACTAGCATTCGATCAGTCGATCATGACCATGCGTGTTCATAAAAGGATGGTTCTTTTTCACTAATGTATATAATATTCAAAACCAAGTATATAATGATAATAATCTAGAATACAGAAGTGTGTGTGTGTGATTTTCTGAAAAATTATTTTTATTTTTGAAGAATAATTCTCTCAAATAAAATATTAGATTTGTTTAAACAGAATATCCTTCTCTTGTTAAATCCAATAAGCATGATAGAGCGCATCAAATTAGATTAGAAACTTCGTTGCCATTTCACACAGACAAATTGGGCTAAGAAATTATTAAAAACTGAATTCACATATATCATAATCTATTTCTAAAATAAGGCTTATTTTGAATTTTAATAAGATTTTTAATTAATCCAATATTTCGATGGACCAATCGTCCATCTTTTACGAAGTCTTTTACCTCGTTAAAGATGGACGATTGGTCCATCGAAATATTGGATTAATTAAAAAAATCTTAGCAAAATCCAAAAAAAGCCTTATTTTTCAAATAAATAAATATATTGTGGATTTCTCTATATTCAGAATATATCATAATGAATAAAGGTCAAGAGATCTGAATACATCTTTCTGATTTTATAACCCTTATCACACATAAGGTGGTTTAATTGAATGAAAATGGTTTTATAGCCAAAATATAACTAGAGATAAACACTTCGCTATTATATTCTGTATTTGAATAAAGAGAGTGTGACAAGTTTATTTATAAACCTATCTCCTGGGATAGATTGAGGAGATTTGATGGTGAATAGGGTGACTATATTTATATATAGGAAATTGGGGATCTCCTGCTATTGAAACAGGGAAACACAGGCTTGGAATATATATTGACATCATTCATACAGAAGTAAACTTGATAAAAGATTGATTTGAAGATTGGATTTTGCGAAATAAAGAGAAATATGTAACTATAAATATTTATAGGAACATATTGTCATATATCCACTAAAGATACACGACAAAACGGACTTGGAATAATATTGAGATTATTTGCACGGATAGAAATTTGATAAAAATTTGATACAGATTGAATTTGCGAAAAAGAGAAATGTAAATATAATATTTATAGGAATATTTATTGGCAATAGATGTTACATGTTACTTACATCGAACAAACGGCCTTGAAATATATTGATATCATTCTTTCTCTCTCTCTCATAGGAATATGAAATTCCTGAGGATTAATTTTAAGATTGGGTTTCCTAAAAAATATAGATATAAATATTTATTGAGATATATTTTTTATATCGGCGGCTTATTTAGTATGTGAAAGGATTCAATTGATGCAATTTTAACAAATAGAAGATATATACACTGGTCCGCAAAATTAAAGGAACAACATTTTTTTTCATTTATCTCAAATTTTATTGAACATTTATCAAAGAAATTTTATACACTAATTTATTATTCCATTATTGATTAGAATACCCGAAATCAAAGAATTCTAACTCGTATTTTATGAAAATTACCCGGTCAAGCAATGATCTTCTTGCAGTCAGTGCATAAATATCTTGGATATTGTTGCTAATATGGGGTGTGATCGCCTTTAACTGATAGACAGGCTCTACATCGGTGACCCATACTAAGAATTAGGGAGTTTATCAGCTCCTGTGGAATCAACGCCCACTCTTGTGTTAAGGCTGTTTCTAGCTCATGAGTGTTTCTAGGAGAGGGTTGGAGGGATGAGATCCGCCCGTCCTAGGTTGTCCCATACATGCTCAATGGGATTTAGGTCTGGGGATCGAGCTGGCCAATTCATCCGAGCAATTGCATGGTTTTGGAGAAAAGTGTCGACCACACCAGCCCTATGTGGACGGCATTATCATCCATTACAAGAATTTTTTCTCCCATTTCCAATGCTTGAGGCATCACATATGCTGCCAAGATCTCGTCCCGATACCTCTGTCCAGTCAGGGTTCCTTGCCGAAAATTATGGAGTGCTGTGCGACCGCCCAAGAAGATTCCAGCCCAGACCATAAAACCTTGGCTTCTGTAGGGATCCCTTTCAACCATATTCCGGGGATTATTTCTGGTTCCTACCTCTCTCCAGATAAAGACACGACGAGAATCGTTGTTTAGAGAGAATCTGGACTCATCAATGAACATTACACGTCTCCATTCATCTGGATTCCAGGCGACATGTTGTCTGCACCAAAGTTTCCTTGCTCTCTTTTGAGGTGGTGTCAATGGCACACAAATTATGGGTCGTCGAGCATAGAGGCCCTTCTTGTGAAGCCTTCTGCGTATTGTATCAGTTGATACTAAGACTCCTGTAGCTGCATTGAGGTCACTTCGTAGTTGCGATGCTGTCATTCTTCTATTGCGACGCACAAGGAGACTCGAATAACAGTCTTGATTTAACGTTGTGACCCTTGGCCGTCCTTGTCCGGGTGTTCTGGCAACATTAGCTGTCGTTTGAAATTTTTTCGGAAGCCTTGAGACAACGTTTCTCGTCACTCCAAGCCATCTTGCTACTTCTGCCTGTGATTGGCCTGCTTCCATCCTTCCAATAGCTTGCCATTTTTTTTTCTTGTGATAATTGTTGCCTATAAGCCATGAAAATTTTAAAATCAAAAAGGTCCAATAAAAATCTAGTGAAGCGTAAAATTAGGACACTTTGAGAAAGACTCAGGCACGTGCTGGAGGCGGAGTCAACGTAGACGGTGGAATTTTGCATATTGGGAACAACTTTATTTGTTTTTCTGTTTTACATACTCTCTTAATTCATGGAAGCTTTTGAATATAACAAAACTTGATATATATCCCTTAATATAACTTTTCTTTTTCTTAAACATGTGTTGTTCCTTTAATTTTGCGGACCAGTGTATATATAGAAAACACTATATGATATTTTGATAAAATTATATGCTGTTAAAATAATATATTAGAATATTTCATAGACCATAATCTATTAGAATTGAATTCTAGCATAGTTTTGTCTCTTCTAGGAGGAGTCATGCGTCGGCCAAAAGAAGTTCCAACCGAGAAACGCCCCGATAAAAAGCATAATTACAATTTACTTTGATTTGTCTGATATTACGGTTCTTTAATATAGATAGAGTAAGATGCTTTCTACACCTAAATGCCTTCTGATTTAAAATAAATATTTAAAAATACGTTATAGGAACATGAATTTCCCTTCTGTACCTTGTGTATTAATGCCTATAGTCAGCTTCACAATTTCATCAGCTAAGAAACGTTATCGAAATATCTGAATATTTTCATAACGCCTCCTGTAAGGCATTAAAAAATTAATTATTCCTTTAAACTGAAAAGGGCCATATTCCGAACTCTGTTTATACACAAATAAACCTTTCCCAATTCTCCAAGGCTGATTTTAACGGTATTTTAGCAATCTGAATTAGTTTCAGCTTCACAAAGGCAAATAATAAAATTAATACGTTATTTAATTTTTTAAATTATTTTCACACACGGATATTAAATTACCGCATTAATTAGCACGTCGCACTTGTGAATTAGAAATAGGATTTGATTTAAACAAGAATTCAAAATATTTTGCGGCAATGGTATAATAACAGAAGAGGATATTTACTTGATATTTAGGTAAGACAACTGACTTGGATGAAATATTTGTTTATTTCAGCTTTATAGTATTTTTTAGATTTGTGAGATGCTCTTTAATGGAATAACTTCTGTTCTACATCACCTGGTCATTAAGTTTGCGCATGCTTGGACGTAATGCATTTTAGATATAAGAAAGCGATTGAAAAATATATCTGTTTTGTACTTGTTATTAAAGTATAAAACACATTTAAAATTTATATATTTCATTCAATGAAGATCAAAATTACATAACCACCACAATTAATTATATATCATAAATATATAAAATTAAGCCATATCTTTATAGTTTGTTTGGTCCCTAGTCCACAATATTTTTTTATTTTCACAGATTAAATTATGAGATTGATTAAAAATGAAATATTTTGCAAAACAAATAAACAACTATATACATCAATATCATTGTGTGATATATTAATTGTTATCTTTTACAGATTTATATTGCACATGTACGGCACATATATAAGAAATAGCATACGAATATAGTTCTCCTATATAAGGAGAAAATTGACGGTAATCGTTCAATTTTCCAGGGATTTAGTGACAAGGCCCAATGTGATAAAAAGTGATAATATGATTAGTCCTTATAAACTTTAATATACCAAGTCATTTGTAAATAAACTAGAAATATTAATATTCTAGCTGCCTCATTAATATATTGTTAGGACGCTTTTCAGCCGTCGTTGATTGCGTACAAGGCTTTTAAATAACGAGGGGATTCTATGTAGATACAGCTTAGCGTGACGTACTTTATTACCAGTAGATGCTAGTATAATTGAGGATTGGATACACTTGACTCTATATACGCCACCAGAAGGATCTTACGCACCAACACCTTCTCCCGTCCAGGTTGAGCAGGCTTCTCTGGCACCCTCTTCTAGGACCCTCCACACGGCCACGCTCCCGGAAACAACTTGCCGCTTTCTCTCACACCGCTGATGTCGCTAGATTGTTTGTTTTTCTCCGCCTGTCTCTCCGTTATCTGATCTCCTTCTTTAATACCATGGTTTACCATGGGTCAGTAGTACTTCCTTGACTACCACCTACGTCGTCTTGGCTTTCGGGAAGAGGAAAGCCAGATGTCATGATATATTGACATATGTATCATTTTAGAAAAAATTGAATTTTTTCTCTAATGGTGCCATAGCTTTCAACTCAAGCTACACGCGACAACTTCTAATTAACACCAAGTAAATATATTAGCATTTTGTCGCTTTTAATCTTATTCTTGTGTTTTAAAGTAGTTGTGATGAAACATGGTGATACCAATATGATCCAGTACCAAAACGGCGAAGCACTTAATAGAGGGTCCCTGCTTCAACTGTGGACAATGTTAGAGACATTTTACAAAATAGAGAAACCCGATTCATTATGAATTTTTATCTCGAGGAGAAATATTTATTCAACAACTGCATAAAACATTCATGTTGATTAGAGTCTCAAATATCGTTGGAAAAGGTGTGATTTATGGGAGACAGGAGATTGGCTTCTACTCCATGACAATGCTCGGCCACACAAACCTCTCATGATATCACATTCCATCCCAGAGGTCCACCATGGACCTTATTCCTCTCTGATCTATCCATACACTATATAAGTGTTAAAATGTTAAATATTTTATTCATACATTTCAATAATTGTAAGATTTAATTTCTGGTGTTTCAATCAGAACGGCAAGTCCTCCTCCAAATTTTTCCGGTCAGCCTTTTCGTAGTGTTGTATAACCTTTGATATTGAATCTCAGATTCGGATTCAGTTTTGTCT
This sequence comes from Cordylochernes scorpioides, assembly GCA_030710605.1. Lineage (NCBI taxonomy): Eukaryota > Metazoa > Arthropoda > Arachnida > Pseudoscorpiones > Chernetidae > Cordylochernes > Cordylochernes scorpioides. The sequence goes on from CP092886.1 coordinate 49,722,852, forward strand.
CCTGAAGACATTTGATTGGACACGACAACAACAACAACAATAATTATAAGATACTAAGCTAGCATTGGTCGAGAACTCATCTGAAGAGACCTGATTGATTACAATCTTGTCTTTAGTTCTAGATGGACCATCTATATATATAATTGCTTTATTCTGTCTGAAGCTCACGGATAGAATGCGCGCCCATTGGCTGCCGGCGAACACGTGTCCTCCCTGCCCCCCTCTAGACAACCCTGTTATCAGCTGTGTGATACATACACCTGTCTATAGCGGCCATTCTAGACAACCCTGTTATCAGCAGTGTGTTACATCCACCTGTCTATACAGACCACCCTGTCTATAGCGACCACTGACCACCCTGCCTATAGCGACCACTCTAGACAACCCTGTTATCAGCTGTGTGATACATCCACCTGTCTTTACAGACCACCCTGTATATAGCGGCCATTCTAGATAACCCTGTTATCAGCTGTGTGATACATCCACCTGTCTTTACAGACCACCCTGTATATAGCGGCCATTCTAGATAACCCTGTTATCAGCTGTGTGATACATACACCTGTCTATAGCGGCCACTCTAGACAACCCTGTTATCAGCTGTGTGATACATCCACCTGTCTATACAGTCCACCCTGTCTATAGCGGTCACTTTAGGCAACCCTGTTATCATCAGTGTGTTACATTCACCTGTCTATACAGACCACCCTGTCTATAGCGGTCACTTTAGGCAACCCTGTTATCAGCAGTGTGATACATACACCTGTCTATACAGACCACCCTGTCTATAGCGGCCACTCTAGACAACTCTGTTATCAGCTGTGTGATACATACACCTGTCTATACAGACCACCCTGTCTATAGCGACCACCCAAGACAACGTTTTTAAAATATATTCGCACTCGGGTAAAACCCGGGCGTTGCCCGGGCCATTTGTCTAGTTATGCAATATGAGTCTTTAGATCACATCATAGAATTGTGTCTTATTCGTGGGTGCATTGACTTCGAAGACTGCTGACACCCTAGTATATTAGATGGCACTAAATGATAATCACCTGATTTTGTAATACAACTTGTGGTAAATCTAACTCGAATATTCACCTTTACAAAAAGCTAAGATTCTAATTTTAACATTTAATTAACAAATATGAATTGAAATTTCAATTAACTAAACGGATTTATAATGTGATAAGCTAATTTAGCGTTAAATATAACAGTGTTGTGTGTTGTTGTTGTGGTCATCAGGTCTATTATTCATATATTCATAAAGAGATTGCTGGAGATTTGGAGAAGTTTCATAAGTTTTGTTGAAATAGTACCGTGAAAACGATAAGAAAACTTCCTTTTTAACACGATTGTTATATTTCAAAGGAGAGGAACGCATGTCTAATCATTTAATATTATTGGCTAGTTAAATCGACTTTTAAGAAGTACATAAGTAAAATATTTCAAATGTTTGTATATCATCTCAATATTTTTACAGTTCATAAAACCAATATATTAGTATCTAAACAGAAAGTGTGGAATCATATATACTATGAAATTAATTTACCAAGGAATCAATATTATCTTGAGATCATATTGTAACAAAGTATTTATTATTTTATAATCAGAGTATTATTTTTCATGTTTATATTTTTCTATACTCTGTACACTTCCCTCTTTTGCTTATCTTTTGTTTATCACTCATAGTTTGTTTTTGCCTGAAATAAATTGCTGTCTCCTTCTGAAGGTTTTGTCTTCCCTAATTTTCCACGTGGCAATATTCACTAATGTTGTTACCCCGAGGGTGAATCAACCATATAAAAGTTCCTGGACAAATATAAAGCGATGTGCTTGAAGTTCCCAGTCTATATACATAATGATTTGTACCGCCGTTTACTCTATATATAACATTCTGCAGGCCATGAGCAGCACGAGCTACAAATAGGCTATTTAATACCTTATGTAGATAGACTTTAATCTGTTGTTACGCAACTCCAGGATGTCTTGAGAAATATCATATAAGACAAGAATAACTGCTAAATATTATATAGTGTACTTTGATATTAAATGTAGAATGTCGGTATGAAGGACCCTAGGGGAAATATTGTTCATTCCTTGAAGTCTACCTTTGTATAAGTTTGATCTTCTATATCGAAGACAAGTTTGTACCAAGTATTTGGCAAATATCAAGTACAGACACTTAATTCATCTAACCTAGTCAAATATATCCACACATTTTACCACAATGAAGAGTTGATATAGGAATAGTTAACGTACCATAGAGAGAGAATATGGTTTTGCCGGCTACTAACCAAAATGTATGAATTTCGAGCCCAGACACGAAAAGAAAGTGTATAATAGCCTTAGTGGCTAGGATACCTGGATGTGGCTAACGTAGACTCTAGTAGACTCTACTGTCCTTGACTATCACTAATAATTAATTTTTCTAAAAGTCATTAACTGACTTCAAAATTATTTGGCATATATATGCTACTTTGGGTTTCGTTATATATATTCATAGATTTTGTCCACTTATTCTTATTAATTATGTTTTAATTTCTTTATAACATTACCATTCGCGAGGCATCTTCATATAACCAGCACTTATGGATATATCAAAATATTTAAAATATGATTTTTTTCGAATTTTTAATTGTATCCTATTTATATTAATCTGCTTGTGATCAAACAAAGCCTAACTTCGTCATATGTATGAATCCTACCTAAGGTATTTATAAATATATTTGTACACGGAAAATCATGTTAGCAATTATATGAAAGAAACAATAAACCGAACTTTCTCTGGTATGTTGATACAACGATGTAAGATTTAAGAGAATAGAGCAAAGGTAAATATTTTTATAAACTTGTTAAATTGTAAAGTAAATCAAGAAAAAAACAATTCCCGAGAGGAGATATAAGTTTATAAAGTAGAGGATAAAAAAACGTATTTACTTTCCATATTTACAAGAACGAGTGAAATGGTCTTTTAATCCATCCACTCCTAGCGGCAAACACATCGCGAGTTGTTCCATTTAATTCCAACCTGAGAAAAACTTCACTTCAGAACACTCCCCCAATGTTGACGCTATCTGTTTTAATTGGAATTCGGACTCCTCTGCCGTTGCCATAGGGGCTCGAGTAAATCCTCACATTTTATACAAGAGAGAAACAAAAACTCCGTGTTTTGAAAGTAAATCGTATTTGAAAGAACATTATTTTTTACCTTTGGGATTGCGGCATGAGACTAAAGCTTCCCATTTCTATCTTCACCTAGCTTTGATAAAATTTATTTTCTGTGCATTAAGTTGTCTTTGAAATTTAACGAAAATTGATTTTTGGCTAGAGGTTTATTCATTAGAGATTGACTTGAAAATATTTATTCAAAGACATTATTTTTGAAAAGGTATCTTCTGGTCTTGTAATTGAAAGTTATTGATGGCGTTCGCTTTCTGTAGGAATAAATATTGGCGCTGTAATTAAGACACAACGAGTCATTTGATATGAATAGAATTATAATCTTAGATGAGCAAATATAGTTAAATAGTTTAGAATAGATACAAATGCGTTTATATAAACTAATTTATATAGACTCTCTTGATGTATAACCCGAATCCTAGAGCGTACTAAAGTCGCCAAAACTATTCGAAAGTTAAATAGATGAAAAATAATTAGAAATTAAGAAAGTAATTTCAAATATACAAACGGCTAGAGATCGGCTGCCCTCAAAAATGGCGGCTAATGTTTACATATACCCCGCCTAGAGTGTGCGCCATCTATCGGAGCTTAGGTGCTTAACACTTGCTGAGCTGCCAAAGTATTATTTACAGTTAAAGGCTCTCTATATACATTTTAACTTATTAAAATATCAAATAATCGTTGCATTTTTATTATTGACGAATATATTGGCCAAGTACAGCCAGTACCATAATGACGAGGGCCAACAGCCAAGAAAGCTTATATTTGGCTTTTTTATTTATCCAGAGAGTAATTTTCTAATATTCTGGAATAATAGGAAATCAAAGGAATAGTGTATATTTATTCTCACAAATGATGCAAGTCAATAGCAACATTCAGTTACAAGATCAGAACAAGAAATATTTCTACTGATCCCAGTAGATTGTAACTTTGGAAATATTTTCACATTATTTGAACCTATTATCGAATTATTGATTCTTATAACATTATGTTACAACATTATGTTGATGCACAACACCTAAAATCAATCACCTCATATATATATATATATATATTTATTTAAAATATTTTTAATATCAACACCTGACCCACTTATCTTTTATTTTTTTCTATTGTTTTTTCATATATATATATAAAATTTTGCATAACGTTCTTGAAATGTAATTTTAAAAGATATACTATTTTATACAATATTACTTACTATAATTCTTATATCTGACCTTTATATAATGTTGAACAAATATTCATATGAATACAAACAAAATAAAACACCATTTTCACGTTTTATATATCCTGTAGTAAAGTAGGGTCTTTCCTATAAAATCAACACTTCAATCATAGATAATGTTCCAAGATCCGTTATAACTTCCAAATATTGAACCATTAATAACCATAAATTATATGACATATAGTGCGTTCTTATTTTTATGCATTCAAAGAAATCGCTTCACCTATACATATTTACAATTGTTTTGGAAACAAGTTAGTAGTTTAGTAGTAGAGCTTCCTAACAGTGTTAACTCTAGAAAACAAAATATGTATGTCTACATTGCAAATTTATTTTTGCCCTTAAAAATGCTTATGGAGATAGATATTTTTTCAATATTGAAATATTCTTATGAAATTTATATATACTCCTATCTTCCGATTAAAACTTACCAAAACTTACCAACCTTTTTTTGCGCTCTGAAAATATTGCTTCAGTCCTGAAGAGTGCCAAAGACATTGTTTAGTGTGATCTAATAGGCGTCTTCTGGAATTCTCTTTTATTCATTTCTGATTTATATAGATAGAAACCGTATCGATATGTATCGCTAAATAAGCTTCTAAACATGATCGAGCTTGTATTGATGCTTGATGTGAAGCTTCAAATTTCGAACACTTTTGACATTGAGTTGGTGAAATATTTGAATAAATTACCTGTTACATATATTCATATAGGTTTAATTTGGAAAAAGAAAATCATCAAGGAGGAGTTTCTTATATTTTATTTTTTACGTTTCCAGCTTTCGGGTATTAATAACCCTTCTACAGGAATAAAAACCAAACCGTTGGTTTTTTATTCTTGTAAAAGGGTCGTTAATACCCGAAAGCTGGAAACGTAAAAAATTAAATATAATAAACTCATCCTTGGTGATTTTATTTTTCTAATAATTGTCGAAGTATTTTAAGTTGATATAAATTTAATTTGTACAAATAGTTTACGTTTTCCTACTCTCTCTTTTAAAAGAATGTTCTCATTTCACTTAAGAGTAAATGCGAAAAGTGAGTTTTATAATAAAAAAAATATATTCATATTCAAGATATGTTCACTAAGCGTAATAGACATAATATTGTACATGAATCAATATCTTTATTGAAATTCCTTGACAAAATATCCAAGATCCAATAGAGTATTTCTGTTCAAGTCTTGCGATCAGGATACGAGGAGCAAGATTCGTTCATTTGTATTGCGACATTGTAGGAAATCGAATATGTATTTGTTTTATTTCACTAATAGATATACGTAGAATAGATGTTGTGATGCATCAGCGCGCCATCTGTTATGAATATTTTAAACTATTATAGACGCGTATGATTCTTTTGAAAATTAAACAATTTCTACTCCCCTTACTGCAATGGAAAAATTAAAGAGAAGGCCACTGATGAGCCAAGCCATCCCTTTATTTTTCCATTGCAGTAAGGGCAGTAAAAATTGTTTAATTTTCAAAAGAATCATACGCGTCTATAATAGTTTAAAATATTCATAGAATAGATGTGTTTATATACTTATAGATCAAATGAAATCTTTCTGGAAGAAGTTGGAATAACAATAAACTATATATTTGTGTGCAAATAAAAACAGTATAAGTGTTCAAATTAAATAATTATCTGCAGGCCACACATAAAATGTTATAGGTAATGTTACATCAACCTTATTTGAAATAATATCTTTCGATTTCTGAACCACACACCAAGCTCAAACAAGGTCCTCGATCTATTTTGGAATCTGACATTGTATTTAAAGCCACACCTGGCTGACACGCCAAGTCATTTGTCTTACTCAGACTGTTCGTGTATTGGTTTGGAATCAAATACATCAGACATAATCCGAATTCATGAAGGATACCGAATAAGAACACTCACTCAACATGGTAGATTAAATTTTATTTTCAGAATACCCAGATGTCATAACATAATCTGGAAATATTCGTTATATATTCTTTTTTAATATTTCATTATGTTCAATATCACATGAGATCAAATAATTATACTTTCACTCCTCGAAAAGGAATGAAAATAACTTGTTATAAACCTTTGTGTTTCCAGTTGATGAAAATTCGGATAATAAAGTACGTAGATGGTTACAAAATTAGATAATAAAAGGCATATATTGGATTTAATAAAATATTTATTTTGCCAATATTTCGGCTGGCTGAACGCCAACCTTTATCGAGGCATTACATTTTTGTATACACAAACTCAATTACAAAATGTTGTGGTTAACTGGCGTTGTTTCTCTAAGTCCCTTGCGTAATGTTTCGAGACCAGTAAAGAGATAGATCACATGGCAAAGCTAAGTCCAACTACTGAAAATGCTAATATGTAGGGTGACTCTACAATAGGTTTTTTAATAATAAAAAGGAAAACGGAAGGCATTCAGGAAGTTCGGAATGAAATTTTCATCAATGTCTGGGCAGATTATATTACATATAATAATTTGTACACTCTTTGACAGTTTAGAAATATTAGTAGAATAACCACACACACATTAACAAATATCTCTGGTTTTTCTTGATTTATCAAGAAAATGTGTTGTCCAAATATCAGGGAACAGGCTAAATCAATGTTTAGTTGATTTCTGTTCCACAAGATGGCGGTCTGCCTTCTAAAAAGCACATGTGCTCCTGATAAGGATATGCCTTCTTCATTTTTAAATACTCTACGAATAGGAAACGCTGACCTAAAATATTGCTGCTAATAGGAATGAATATTTTGTATTCATCAAATAAGGTTAATGAGGCATCTAAGAAATAGATTCGAAATCATAAACAATGTATTCGCGAAAGATGCGCGGTTAGGACATGTAAAACAATTAAAATGTTATTCAGCAAGAAAAGCATCAGCTAGATGATACTTTAAGAACAAGAAATATATACGAGTAGTTGGTGAAAAATGCGCTGTCATTGAACGGAGTGGCTGAGCTCTGGATTGAGTAGGATAATCCCACAATGGCAATATCTATTATTAGGGCGCAATTGAAGATTTTCATATAATGATAATTATATATATATTGGATATGTTTTTTCAATTCACTAGAGAATGTGTCACCATAATATAGCCGTTTTATACCTCAATGCATGAATTTGGGCGACGGGGTATATCTACAATTGGGGTCACGACGATCGTTAGTGCCCTTGGGCTGGGCAGAAGGTATACTTCCAAAAGATTCAAAGGATTTTAAATTTAGTTCTGGTTGTTGCTATAGGTTTTAAGTGCGATCTACATATAGCTAAAATCCTTATCCTCACAGCTTTGAAGATTTATTAGCAAACAAGTAAATTCTTGGCGCAAATTATTCACACTCTCATACACACATTCTCATCATTATTTTGTCTCATATCTATAGCAGAAATTTTATGTTGTATAAATAATTATATTATGATGCATTAGCGCGCCATCTATTATGAAAATTCGAAACTATTATAGACGCGTATGATTCTTTTTAAAATTCAACAATTTCTACTGCCTTTACTGCAATGGAAAAATTAATGGGAGGGTTCACCACTGATGAACCAGACCCTCTCATTATTTTTCCATTGCAGTGAGAGCAGTAGAAATTGTTGAATTTTAAAAATAAGCATACGCGTCTATTATAATTTCGAATTTTTATTAACAAATATCGACCGTTCACACAAATATATATTCTCGCTCTGATGCTGCCGTGAGTTTTCAGTTTCCATCTAACATGTGTGATATGAGTTTAATATTTCACATGGCAGAGAGAGAGCTTTCTTATTCAGAGACAGAGAGAGAGATAGAGAAAGAGTGGAAGAGTTAACAAAACCTTCATTTCATATTCAAGGGACGTTTTTCAAAACTTTGCCATTTCTCTCACAGAGACTGACTGACTCTCTACATAATAAATGAAACGTATAAAGAATTATCTTATGCTTACTATTTTTGGCTACGAATAAAATTGTATTATCTTAAAATATTTATAATACACACAAGTAATTATTTTACCCTAGCACTTGCTTTTGTGGAGAATATTCTAATGTCATTTGTTTGAATTATTTTCAAAATTCTCTCACCGCCTCTTTTCCTCTTTTACAACAATTTTATTCACAATATTCATTTAAAAAATGTAAATAATTGTCAAAATAAAATATATTAAGCAAAGCGCGTCGAAAAGGGAAATACACAGTGAATGGACGACATAAATGTAAAATCTACGAATACATCGACACCCAAGTAAGGAATGAAATATTAATTACACAATGACTACACACACACACACACATACAGAAACAAAAACTACAAATAATTCACCAATTGTATTTTAGAAACTTGCACTAATTTGGAGAGAGTTCAAAACTATAAGATTCTCACTATATACTACGTCATTCCAACGTTGGTTCCTTTTTAAATGAAACAAAGAAACTCACGTATTGCTCCGAATTCACTAAGAGTCGCCTTCTGGAATAAATGTGGAAATAAAGAGAGAGGGTTAAAAGATTAAAATTTTTTCTCTACGGTCAACCATCTTCCACTTTGAATGTATAATGTTGAGATGAAATTCCTTTAAATTTTTCTGAAAGTAGTGAGTCTTTATTTCTGTATATGTACCAACAAGCTCAACTGGATAGATAACTTTAAATACATATATATCATACATGAGGTTGCGGGAGAATTATATTCATGTACAAAGAGGGGCATCTCTCTTTTTAACTATGCATTCGAACAAGACATTACGTTTTTTTTTTGCTTATCTCTAGTACACGTGATACAGGCCATGATAATCATGGTGGGTAGTTAGCGACTGCTTTTACTGTAAGTGCACCACATGTTACACATGTGAAAAGCAGTTCGACTTTGCACTTACAAATGTTCCAGAGCCTAGTTACTTGCACTTGCTGGTGGGGTTAGACTTTAGCAAGAATCGGGGGCCATTGGAGCATTTTTTAATCAGAAAAAAGTGTCCAATGCGGGAATCTAACCCGGGTCGTAGCGGTCGAAAACCAACGGTTTAGACCATCCTTCGGCCGACCCCCTGAGACATTACGTTATTAGCCCCAGTGAAAATCTTCACTAGTTGTGATAAGGAATGAGCCCTACATTGTTCTAATGCATAGCTAATGGGAAAGGTGCCTTTTTGATCTATGGATATCATTCTTCCGCACAATAATGTTGTATTCAAGTTTGAAAATCGGCCCCTGCGAACTTCACCAGCTTAAAAACATTTTTTGCTAAATTCGATCTATTTCATAACTTCCTTCGTCGGATGTTATGAAATCGAGGCCGCCCTTGTACTTATTAGGGCCATAGCCCGCAATTATAATATTCAGGTTATATTTTTTCGTCTAAATTTGCCACACTCAATTTTGTTGCTTATTTTTTATAACCATTAGAAAAATTTTCATGGGAGTAATAAACGTATTGCAACGTTGTAATGTATAATGAAAGGGAGAAATAATAAATTATAAAATATAAAATAAAAGGATTTAAAAGCGCGAATGTTTCTTTTATACATAAAACGAACTTCTACTGTCCTTACTGCGATGAAAAAATATATTGGGGGGGCTTGGCTGATTCGCGCTTTTAAATCCTTTTATTTTATATGTATAGATGGCGCGTTATTGCTTTGTGTTAAATTATAAAATTATAGAGGGAGAAATTATATAATAATTATATATGCCAATAGTGGCGCCTCTCCCTTTAAAAAGCATTGATATATTGCATTTAGGTTATCACCCCAGTACAGAATTATTTTCAGGGTAGCCTAGTGGTCATGGCATCTGCCCGGTAAGCGGAACAATGTGGGTTCGATTTCCAGTACAGAACGTATATTTGGCGATAACGATTGACATGCAACATAACATCCAAGGGAAGTTATGAAATCGGTCTATTTGGCCAAAGATGTATACTAGTCTGAAAATCGGCCCGTTGCTATTTCACCAGCTTTAACAGCATTTTGTCCAATTCAACCGATTGCATAACTCTCCATTAGAACATCGTCAAGTGGGACACGCGATAAAAATATTCTAGACGAATTTAAATTTGATTACATGATATTATTACTGGCTTTAACGCACATATAGCTAGTAGCCGTCAAAATGGGCCTTTTTTTTAAATTTATATATTTATTCACGCCTTTTAAGTATATCCTATTTTGATAATACTCCTCAAATTTTATTGAACTGTTTTCACATGATTTTCAAACTTAGTTTCTATTAGCACTTCTAGGAAACGTAAACTCAGTAGCGAAATATAATCTTCTAATTCAGGTTGTGATATCAACTCGAGAATGCATATATATTAATTTACAATAAAACTCAGCCTCCGAGGGTGAGTTTCTCACTTTATTAAACGTTCTCTCAATCTTTGGGGTACTGTGAACCCTACGATATTTCGTTGTTTTCTCCTGTATTAGGGTTTACAGTGTCCCATAGATTGAGAGAACGTTTAATAAAGTAAGAAACTATCCTCGTAGGGGCTGCGTTTTATTGTAATTTTAATTTCAGAGGATTCTTCGGATTAGCATATATTCTTCACCAGAAAAAACACCTTTTGTTAGAATCGACCGATTCCATAGCTTCACTTGTAGGATGTTATGAAATAGAAGCTGCACCTGTACTGATGAGGGCCTATTACGAATCTATTGTACATATAGGTGGATTTTGTTGAATCTACATAAGGTGATATTTGAGTTCATTCATTGGTCTGAAGCTGGGTTCTTCTCATAGAATATGAAACATTTTTTTAAAAATACGTTTGTGATATTATAATATATATATATATATATCTATATATATATATAAGTCAATGTCTGTCTGTTTCGCGATAAACTCAAAAACTACTGAACCAATTGGTACCAAATTTTGCATGTCGCTTTTTATAAACCTGAGGAAATTTTTCGGCTACATTTTGATTAGTATTTTTAGCTATTTCTTTTTTTTATCTGAAGAACCTTTTTTTTACGCGGAGTAATCCGGAATGGAATAAATACCCAAATATGGCCATTTTTATATAAGCATCGGTGGTTCAGTGGTAGAATGCTCGCCTTCCACGCGGGCGGCCCGGGTTCGATTCCCGGCCGATGCATTTTTTTTTTTTACAATTTTTAAAACTCATTTATATTATATAACATATAAATATATATTATTATATCAACTATATTAATTAAATCAAATACCTAAACACTAATATAATACAATTTTTGCCATCACACACACTTTTTTCCTGTAGTTTATGTGTTACTTCTGTATTGCTATTCTATGGCACTTCTAATATTTATTATTGATGTACTTTCAGTATGAAGGAAATTGCAATCGGGGAATTCTCGGGCGAAGCCGGGTCATACATCTAGTATATAATATAAATTTAATGTGTATTTATTTTTATAGAGAGTAGCTTTTTTGCACATATATAACATCCTCCAGGACAGCATATATTCAATTTAACAGCGCATTTCAACCTTATACAATTTGTTAAATACTGATATTTTAAAAGAAAAAATGTACCTTTAGTTCCAATATATAATGATGGTCAAATTTAGGTGTGTTTCAGAGGATCACAATGCTAAATATTTTAGTTTATATTGATGTTATCATTATGGAACTTGACCGTATAAGAATTGCACTTCCATTTATAAATTCAGATGTTTTATTATCAAGTAAAAATTTAAGAAGTGTTCTTATCAAGTTAACAACCTATTAACTTTCTTGTGACCTTGAAGATGATGTTACCTATCTTGAATTGTACCTTAAAGATCGTATCGCGTGTGGGGATACAATGACGTAATTCTTTTAAGTTTCAATATACGCCCACTCTCTTAATTGGGTTTCTGATCTAGAGACAACGATAAGTTATAGGTGAAGAACCTGTGCTACATACAATATCCTGTCCTCTCTCTGTCTTCAAAACCTATAGTCAAACCTTTGTCACAAAATCCTTAACATTGAATTCAAAAAGCTGTCTCTCTAATATTGTTTCAAACAATATAAATTCACGAAAACGAAAAGTTCTTTCCTCTCTTTCGCAAATTTCCCATCTACTGTTTAAACATATACCAAACTCATTCTACTTCGAAAAACATTGTCATTTCATAGTTTTAAAAAAGCTGTGATTAACATTAGATGTAAAGTTTTGGTTAAAAATATATATATTTTTATCAATTGAAAAAGCCCTGTAAGATTTATATATGAACATAAAGTACATTATAACAATATTAATAATAAATTTCAAAGATTAATAATTGAAGCAATAGTGTCCAAACAATATAACAGTATAAATCGCAGAATTGATTTACCAGAAGCATATAATTCAATAGACTTAAATAAAATAAGATAAAAATAATTCATTCACAGTATAAGATATCACATGGCTGATGGGATACCTTGCAAATTGAAATGCACGTGTATCGTGGATATGCACGTTAAATTTAAATATAAATATTATTTCAAACTAGTTGGATTATTGTTTATTAATTCCTGTAGAAGGGCGTATGTGCCCGAAAGCTCGAATATATTTGTTTTAATAAAGAAACTGCTTTGTTTTATTCATATATATATTTTTATATTAAACTTTCCATTTGCGCTCAATATTTTTATATCAAAATCTCAATTGCCAATTTCTTGTGCACACGATTTGAAATGTTCTAAAATTGATGTTTTGAGGTCCACATGTGGTGAAAGTGGCAAGAACGCACATAGGAGTACAAAGGTTCGTAAGATATATAAAGCGAGAGGCAGGAATTCAGTCCGGAGAAGGTAAGCGCGACACGGCCTCCGGAAATAATACCCTCAACGATCAAATCTAGGAGGATATACTAGCCATTATAAATTTGCTACACCAAGATGGCGACATGCTACAGAACGTAAATTTGAATGATAGGAAGATGTTATGATAGGCAAATAATTATATTTTAAACTTATTTATGCCAAAAAGGCGCAGATAGCCACACCTACGTAGTGTTTAAAAGATTAGATTTTACACTAGGTTTATCATACAGAAATTGCATTTGAAACCCTGCTTAGTTATGAGAGGTTGTCATGATGTACTTAATAAGAAGTATTAATGATTACAAACACTTCATGAGTTTGATAGAGGTAAAATAGTGATTACGGTTTATCATGCCGAGATATTGCTGCTAGCGTCGGTCGAAATCCCATGAAATCCAACAAAATATAAAATCGATGGGTTCCGGACTATCATACGGAACGAGGAACTGGATCAGCCCGCTATCACTAAAATCTGAGAAGGCCGATATGTTACTGGCATGGCCTTAATGAATCGCAGCCACGTTGAGAACACCAAGAAATGAGGTCGTTTGCAAGTCTAAAATATCTGCACGAACAGTTCGAGGACATTTACGGAAGCATGGACTGCCATCGCGGCAACAATTGCTTCGGCTATTTTGAGCGCAAGATTACAGAATGGAGCGCCTTCAATGGTGTGATCAACGAGGAGCCTGGACGAAGAAAGAGCCTAACATCGTGTTTTCAGACGAACATTGGTTGCTTTCAGCATCATGATGCCCGTTCTGTGTTTGATGCAATCGTGAAAAAGGCACATTGCCAACCTGCATTCGACATCGTCATACTGGCCAATAATCTGAAGTGAGGAGGTGCCACTGTCTCTGTCACTCCTTGTTCGCATTCCAGCACTTTTTTCTAGAATAATAAAAGAATAATGCACGTTCGCATGTTGCCGATATTGTAAGGACCTTCCTACATGCAAATTTCTATTTCTGCCCTGGTCAGCACGTTCTCCCGAACGATAACCACTAGAAAATGTCTGGTCAATGGTTGCTCAGCGACTTAAGATAGTCATTGCTGTCGATAAACTGTGGCATCATGTGGAGCTACAAAGGAAGCTGTGCCATCCAATCTCTGTTTCACACAATGTCCAAGCATATATGTGCTGTTATCACTGCCAGAGGTGGTTCTTCTGGTTACTGATTTCTCAGGATCCGTGCATCCTAATTTTTTGAAATTGCTAAAAATGGTTATTCCCAGAATAATATATTTTTAAAATAAATATAATTTTATTTGCATATCTTAGTGTAGAAAATTCGATGGCCAGTAGTGTAAAAAAAGCTATTAGTGAAATTTTCTTTTATAATATGCTTATATATATTGTGAATATACCATTCTTTTTATTTCTTTAAAAATAGACAGAAATGTTTTTATTAAATAAAAGAAACGGGAAACACTGCAGAGACCTTATGAATATTTGCGAATAAATTATTTTATTTAATAGTATTTTCACACGCAGTAACATTTATAATCGAGCCAAAGGATCCCCAAAAGCGGGTGATTCATATGCAAATTCTTTATGAATAAAACTATTTCTAAATCAGATGGATTTTAGACAAATTTCTATAGAATTATCTGCGCGTTGAATGTTGGAATATTGCTGAGCTAGACCCCTCCTCCTCACCGTTTTTTGTAGATTAAAGAGTATATTTAATTACTATATATACTCTATATAATATATCTCTTATATATATATTATAAAAGATAGATTCTATATTTTTGTAGAAAATATTATAGAGAGAGATACCTTATATATATATATATATCAAATTATAAAACTATTTTAGAGGCGTAATATTCTTTTTTTTTTAAATAAAACAATTTCTACTGTCCTTACTGCGATGGAAAATATATATATAAAATAAGCATAAATTTTAAAATATATTAAAGAAGTTTCATATATTTCAGCTTTTTACAATGGAGGTGTAAAATACTATATTTTATTAATTATTCCTCCATCTCACTATTTTTAAATATATGATAGTAGCTTGGCAATGTCTAACATACCTCATCCGCAAGGTAAGAAAAAGACGTGGCGGGGTAGGGAAGCTGGATATTCTTGAAAAAATATATATTTAATATTATAATAACGAATAGATTCAAAAAGGATAGGTTTCTTTATTTGAAAAATCAATTCGAGCTTTCGGGCGCAAGCTGCCCTTCTACAGGAATAATAGATACAATTTTAATTATATATTTAATATACATTTTTATATATAAACGTTCTTTCCTGATTTATGTTATAATACATTTTTATATTAATATTTATTTAATTTAAGAAATTTTTCGTAGAGCATAATGCTTTTATCAAATACATAGAACAAAAGAGGTACATATACCTATAATTATACAATAAAACAATGCATCACGCGTTCATCACCCCATTACAAAATAAATCCACAAATTTAGGTTTTCGAATTCAGACAATATTCAACCTTTACAGAATAATATATTTAAAGGAGAGATGCCTCTTTTGTTGAATGTATACATCCACCCGTGAAACTTTGTTATATTTGTTGGATCGTTTTTGAAGACAATTCTCAGATTTATAAAATTAATTTATTAAACTTTAAACCTTTTTAGATATAGAGAGAGAAACGAGTTAATTACCTCGTATTTAAGGCAACAAAGGAATCATCTAATTTTCATACATCATTCTAACCAGATTCAACTTATAAAAAAAACAGACGACAAAGATAAAACAAATTAATGGTAGAGGCTAATTTCCTATTTTTACAAGCTTTCACACTCAAAGTAAAATAATTTTCTTGCTTCAATATTCCCCAAACTGATATTTAAAAAATATATTTCTTACTATTTTCTAATGATACTGAAGGAAAAACAGCTTATATGTGTATAAACGATACACATTACTAAAATGGAGGATATTTTCTATATTGATAACGCAAGCAACTATGACTTATTTCTACCTATATGAGCTACAAATATATTTTTATATATATATATATATATATATATATATATATATATTGTATATTTAAATACTAATAATAATACATTATTATATCAATTAATGATTTATTTTTATTTTTTCGACGTTACCCGGTGACTCTCTGTCGCCCTTATAAGGAGGTTCTGTGCCCGTTACCTTGGTCATTTGTGAAAATACGAAGATCAAATTACGTGAAATAAACATATTTTTAAGATATCGTTTGATATTTAATATGCATATTTTTTAATCAAACGTATTTTGCTCTTCGTATTTAAACAGCACCAAAACCTCGGTCAACTTTCACCTTCCGATAATGGCAACAAAGAGTCACCCCATAATGTAGAGAAAAATAAATTATTTTGTGATTAGGGCTTAAAATATTATTGTGAAGATAGAGGCTGCCTGGCCGGCATTCATCTTTCTATGAAAAATAGACACTTCGGCCAGTTAGAGTTTTTGTCGAAACGTTGAGAAAATAAAAAAACTCTAACTGTCTGAAGTGTCTATTTTTCTCTCTCTCTCTCATAGTAATAAAATATTATTATTTTCAAATACGAAATTTGTTTCTTTCCATTATTAAATAGAGAATTAAAAAAACTTTGAGTAATTAACAAAATACTTCTTTGCCCATATTAGTAGGGTGTATCCTTTATAACATCTAAGCTGTAGCTATATTTAAAATAATAATTGTTACTTTTTCCAAATACAAATATATAGAAAGAAATAACAAATATTATTTTAAAATTATATATATCCGGGATAGAGGACCTTTTTTGCTATATATATATATGAAAAAGAATAAAAAATATTGAGCGCAATTCCTATATAATATTTTGTAGATGAGAAAATTTATTAAAAATATATAATTCTTCTCTCATTCTCTCTCAGCCCCCCAAAATTATTTACTTCGTTGTGATTTATTTATTAATTTTATTAATATTATTTAATATATATACTTTTTTTTCATAAAACAAAGAATTAAAGCAACGGAAATTATAAAAAGAAAGTATCAACGGCAGAGTTGGGGAGTTGGGAAAAGTTTTGGCCGAAGAGTTACTCACCGGTACTGGGCGCCGGGATCAGCGACGAGGAGAAGCAAGACGGCGGCCAAGAGAAGCTTCCAGCCCCGGAAGCCGCGGGAGCAGAGAGCGCCACATTTCTTCATTGTAATCTTCCATGAGTTCACTCTACTTCGTCATTGCTCCCGGTCGACTGCCGCTCGACTGCCGCCAATCGATGCTCCGCCGCGCACCCGGCCGCGCACGCCGGCAACATGTTCCTAAGTCTTGGGATTCCAGTCCCATAGTTATTTTGCACAATCCCTTAACCCCAAACCTCGCTCTGTCCCATATCTGATCCCAGAGAAGAGAAATCCGCTGAAAACTCGCTCATTCTATACATAGCAACAGTTGGCTTTTCTCCTTAAAAGTTGCGCTTCCAACTTTCGAGCAACAAAAAGGCCGGGGGAGAACTTAACGGCCTGGCCGGAACTTGAGCCGGGCGTCCGGAATGGGTTCGAGAAACCTGTGGCTACTCAGGGCACTTTCTTCCTTCTATACAACTTCTTCCCATTTTTATTTGAATATTTTATTTTTGAATATAAACCTACTTTTTATAAAAAGAATAAGAACTCTTATTTTTAAATATTTACTATGAATAGGAAACGATTTACTATATAATATATAACTATTTCCTGAGATAAGACTTATTTTATAGAATATGATTAATTTTAATTTGTTCCCAATATTTCGATTGTCTTCATCCATCTTTCACAAGTTATTTCAATACTGCAGGTCTCTCGCCGCGCTGAGAGTTACGTAATTGTAAAAATTAGATCAACATTCCATTGAAATATATGAGATTAAAATGTATTTATAAAATCCTAAATAATCCTATTCTTAAAGATTAAAACATGTATAAGTATTATGGATTGCCTAATAATTCAGAATAGCTCCATTTATAATTTTTTATAGAGAATGATGGGATACAAATGTAATTTATTCGAATTTTTACTTAACAAAGTTTATCTATGTTTTTTGTAGAAGGGCATGACTGAAGGCACCTATTTCACACACACAAAGCTTTTATAAAGACGCCCAAGAGGATTAGAAAAAATTAGAGCGTGGTCGGTAGAATGAACTAAATACCCCCGAGCGTTCTCAACAGTGGAGAGTCAACTGCTAGCAATATATATTTTATTACCGCAGTAGGATAAGAACATTTTTGTTATTTTTAAAAGTGAATAAATATCAACCATTCGTTGATTTTTAAATATTCCAGAATTTCCAAATACTTCATTTGTAGAAGGGCAGCTTGCGCCCGAAAGCTCGAATTGATTTTTCAAATAAAGAAACTAATCCTTTTTGAATCTATTCGTTATTATAAATACTTCATTTCTTTATTCAAGAAAGAGTCTTAGCTTTCTTACGCACTTCTGGCTTTAATCACCCGTTAAATGATTTTTCAGGATGCCTGAATCACCATTTTTTTCTGGTCGTTGAGGTATAGTTTTCACTACGCTGATTAGGGCCAACAGCCTGAGACGCGTACGTGGTTAACCTTTCTTTATTAATCTGGAATGGATATTTGGCCAATTCTGGAATAATTAAAAATCAACGAATATTTGATATATATTCCGACAGATGGCCCAAGCCAGAAGCCACTTTTAGTTTCACGATCAGGAGATGCCTTTTTCTTATCATTAAAAGTGTTTTTGAAATATTTAAATTTCAATTAAAATGCCCATACGAGTTCTACATTTTACTTTGAAATCAAATCCACCCTCCACAGTCTATTCAACATCGCTGCCGATCACGCACTATCAAGTTATTCGGGGCTAATCACACGTGGAAGAGGTCAACCCGAACAAGCTTCTTTCTGCTATTTTCACACAGAAAAAAATTAAATAGCACATAGTTTTGGCGCCTATTTTGACGGAAGAGGCGATCTTTATAGATTAATATATATTTTATAGAACAATATATAGTTTATAGAACAATATATAGTTTATAGAACAATATATAGTTTATAGAACAATATATATTTTATAGAACAATATATAGTTTATAGAACAATATATATTTTATAGAACAATATATAGTTTATAGAACAATATATAGTTTACAGAACAATATATATTTTATAGAACAATATATAGTTTATAGAACAATATCCTCCCGGAAAAATATCTTTATTTTGGCCATACACTTGGCCTAGCCACTTTACCAGCTAAATACCTTTTTGTAAAATTTTGAAGATTTCATTTGATCCTATGTGGATTTCTTGAAATTCGGGCCATTAGCCCGTAACTATGGTCTCCAGGTGGGCTTCTCAATTTGCCAAAGCTGGTATTGTGGCTTTGTCGCCGACTCGAGCCCACTAGTTTGCAAAGATTGTCAATAGCTGGTACTTAGTTTTAGCGCCTATATTGACGGGAGAAGAAGCCTTTATAATAGAAGAATGAGGAACAAACTTCAGGATGACAAGTCAATTAATTTTGATGAAAATATTGAACCGTATTAAAATGAAACTATAGAGAGGTAAAGCTGGTATCTGGGAAAGTTTTCAGTGCTATGGAATTAGCTCTAAGCAGAGGTGGGACAAAATTGAAGGGTTGAATAAATTATAATGCCAATTATATATAGACAAGAAACCCCTACGCCATGATTGGTGTCTTATTCTATCTACCCTCTAAAATAAATAAATTAGTTCCTAATAAAAATAGAAAAATAATTTCATTTCATAAACAGTGAGAATGGATAGAAATATTCCTGAACACTTTCTCTTACTCAGAAATTCTATGCAAAGATTATATTGTAGCAAGGTATTTGTTATATTGTATGTAGAGATTATTAATTTTTGATATTTATATTATTTATAAGAGAAAAACTCGAGGCCTCGGGTGCTGTGATCACCATTTTCCAAGACTGGCTTCAGGATTCCGCCGCCGTGTCAAAGTCAAGACTTATCTACAAGAAGACGATGTCCCTATTGACGATACGACGCCCAAGCCGCTCTTCACGCTACAAAAAGAAGGACGCAAAGCTACTAGGGATAAAGTTTCAAGTTTCCGAGGGAATTCTTGGCATGAGCACGTTAGATCGATGTCAGTATCTACAATATTTGCAAGCTTTGGGTCACAGCTCCCATAGGGAAGGAGCTATGTAGCAAAGTATACGTTATATTTTATGTACAGATTATTAATTTTTGATATTTATATTCTGCTAATCTGGAAAATTCCCTCATTGCTTAACTTGTATCTTATAAATGTTGATTTTGCGCTTGCATTAAATAAATTGCCGTGTCATCCTGAAGTTTGTCTTTCCTAATTTCTACATTAAAATATGCTATAGCACCGTTTGGATGTTTAGATAGTGCAGACTACGTTTATTGCATTTGAACAACATTAAATAAAGGTGCAGGTATTGAATATTTGCCTTTTCCACTTGGTAGGGGTTCCAGTAGGGGTTGTTTCTTAGATAAATAGGTATATTCCTGCTTAATCACCTGTTCTGTACCCATACTACGTTTTTTCTTTCATCAATGTGAAAGCCAGCTGCCTGACAACGTTTTGGCTTAATGAAGGGGCCCTTCCCCCCTTGATGATTACATAAAGATCATGAAGACATTCATGAAAGGTAGAGTGATTTATAATTGAATTAATCCAAAAAACTTTGAAATGTATCGAATGTGGGTGTGTTAGGGAATATACACATATGTATATTGATGGCGCGCTAATGCATCATAATATATATATATTATATGAGCTAAAAGTTGATAATATTTTTGTGTTCAAGTTAGATGATAAAATAGTTGTTCATATGTATTATATTCATATCTTATTAAGGAGAGAAAAATGTAATAAAAGTAATTATATTGTTTAGAATCAGGTTTATATTGATGTCTTTATTTTAAATAGAAAAAAAGGATATTTTGAAAATAAAAAGAAATTTTAACCAGAAAAATTATTTAACAACGTAACGTGTTTTATTATCGGCTTTTACCCGTCATTTAGACATACTCTAATAGATATATATATATATAGAAAGGAAGAGATTCACGATTTACTGTGTGGACATTTGAAGGAAGAAAATGGAAGGTTACTTTTATAACAAAGTTGACAAGCCCCAAACAACCGCATGTTACATGTCCACATATGTGCACTGTCACTAGAGAGCAACAGGCGTCACTTTGAATAGGTAAGTAAACAACCTCATTCTATGTTATCTAATATTAACTTAATTTATACACTATAATGGTCGAAGAGAAATCTAACCATAATGAAGTAAGGGTGAAATGGTATGGTATTTTCATCTGAAGAGCCCTGATACCACAGATTTCTCTTTCCAAAAGATTATCCAATCTTCTTTTTTGTATTGTCCTGGTCTACCATTAGGGTTCCAAAAAATAATAATAAATTTTATTTGGCAAAGATTTAAAATATGTTTATCTTCCTTTAACTAGGCAAAACACTATATTATATTATTCTAACTTTATAAAAAAAAATTATTTATAAAAAAAATATATAAAAAAAATTACAAAAACTCTATTAATTAACTATAAAATACTAACACCCTTTCAATTCTTCTACCTTGTTTGAAATAAAAGTGTATGATTCTTTCTTTATCTCCTTCCTCTCTTTTACTAAATTAAATAAAAAATCATTATAAATCTCTTCTTTTATTCATATATATCTATTAGCGTATGTCTAAATGACGGGTAAAAGCCGATAATAAAAGACGTTACGTTGTTAAATTTATTTTCTTGTAAATTTTATTTTTATTTTCAAAATTTCCTTTTTTTTCTATTTAAAATAAAAACATCAATATAAACCTGATTCTAAACAATATAATTACTTTTATTACATTTTTCTCTCCTTAATAAGATATAAATATAATACATATAAACAACTATTTAATCATCTAACTTGAACACAAAAAAATTATCAACTTTTATCTTATATATTTAATTTAGATTTAGCTTGCTAATCTAATAAAATTCCCTATTTATATATAAAATATTACTATTATAACAAGTTTCAAATATAGTTCTGTCAATATATAAATCCATGTTAACTTACTCTATAATATCAACTTAATTAAAATTATATTTAAGATTTAAATTTTTATTAGATAAACTTTATTATTTACATTTCATATATGTATATATATTATATATGTATAATATTAATAATATTTTTTTTTTGGAAAATTGGGAAAAGTAAAATATTAAGAAATACAGCTTTTAAATTTAATGTTGAGTCAGAACAGCAAGCTAATTCTGTATCAAATAATACTGTAATGAGAATTTCAAGATTTATAAAATTTGTTATTTAGTTTAAACATGTGAGGTTTGTTTTTATTTTTGTAATAAATAAGTAGTTAGCATATAGTAATATAAAGAAAAAAAAGGTAACACCAGCAAAACATCGGCGGTTAAAGGTCATAGGCTGGGTAAATTATAGTGTAATCAATAATTTTAAGGAATGATAAATATTTAGAGAAAAATAAAAATTAAATGAAATTCAATTCAAAATAGCTCAATATGATTGTTCTTATTAATCACTTTTTGGTTGTCTCAAAATATTCTTCACATTCTCACTTATTGCAGATATTGAGTAAAATAGACGTCCATTTAGGGCTATTTTGGTTTTAGGATAAAGAAAAGACGTCAGAAACAATATCAGGATTAATATGGTTGGGGTAGTGAAATATCCGTGTTTAGCCAAATAGAGGATTACAGTGATGGCCGTATGTGGCCGTTCATTGTCATGATGTAAGAGCCAATTTTTCTTATGCGATTTTTCGGTCGTTTTTGCCGCGCTGTTTCCTTTAAAGATCACAATACATCAAGGTAGCAAGTATGATTGATTTATTACTCTCGGGGAACACGAATTCATTGTTTACCAATCCTTTGCATTAACGAAAAGGATAAAAATTTACCCACACACTTAAGCTTAGATATTATCATTCTCACCAGGAATCTTAGTTATTTTGAATCTAGGCATTAACTTAATTGTCTCTTGGTCGAGATCATACTCTTAGCCCCATTTTCATCTTCTGTTTAACATTTTTGAGCCAATTAGTATCATAATTATTCGTTTTGACGACGTTTTGGCACGCTTCCTTGCGCTGTACTTTCTGCTCGTTGGTTAAGAGATTTGGAAAAAGATTTTCTGGGAATCGTTTATAATACATATCATTCTTTCTGATGGTTCGAGATGTTATTAAAATATATCCAAGTCTTCTGATGTCTCTCTGTTTATCTAGGGTTTTCTTTGATCGATGAATCGATTTTGAGTACATTTTCGGGATTTATCACTGTAAAGGTGTGAGATATTCCTTATAGCCTTTCAGACTGGCTCTATATTGTGAAAATCATTGAATGCCTTCAACATATTTCATAATTATAAATAATTTGATACACTGCTTTACATAGTATACAACCTTATGCAGATTCGTTTTTCATACTAAAGTTATTAAATGTTATGCCATATGCTAGATAATAAATTCGATAGAACGTAAAGACGTGCATCTGTGTGTGTAACCATTTTCCTACATACGTGTTGATAAATGTTTTATTAATAAAGTTCTCTGAATATGGTCTCATGATTGCAAATATCTCTAACTTGATCCGATCCTATTTCTGAAATTATTAATCACATGTTATTCTTGATGAATTATAATTTGAAATATATCCTCTATTATAGTTTTTTGGTATCTAAAACCTCTCTCCTAATCACCTATACACATATACAGAACAAATATGTAGATATAATTTATATTCTGACAAAATAAATATTTAAAGTGAAGCGTCATAATCATATTGTTGCAGTTCAAAATGTATCAAGCTGATCACAGCATAATATCACTTTTATACTATTTGTTCATATAAATTGGATAGGCCATGTGCTAGGACAAAGATAGCCTAATAACATTTATTCAAGAGAACATTGGAGTTAGAAGGTCTAGAGGACGTACTATCATTGTGGACCAATCGAAGAGAGAAATCAAGATGTCTTAACATCAGCTTGAAGCTATGGCTATGGATCGATCATCTTGATTGGGAAGGAACACCAGTCTTAGGAGCTATTTACATAACAAACCTACATTGGAGATCTTAAACAAATTTCCACCATGATTCATTAGCGGGCCATCTGTTATTCGTAACTATTATAAACCCCTATGATTATTTTCAAAAATAAAAAAATTCTACTGTCCTTACTGCAATGGAAAAAAAATCTTACGCGTCTATAATAGTTTCGAACATTTTCACTATTTCAATGTAAGTGAAGGAAAATATCAGAAATTTTAATTAAGAAAATAAAGAACTCATGTAGCACGAACAATAGTTTTACTTATTCAAAAAAATCATATAGTAATATGCTGTGTTCAACTTCCAATGGTAGTAATGCAGTCCAGTACTGGATTCTTAAAAATCTCTCAATTCGAGACACGGATCTGGCCTTTTATTGTATTAATCTCTCTCCATTCTCACTTCCCCGCTGAGATGTTATTTATCTTTAAGAATCTATGTTTATAAAGCTACCGATAAAACTATAAATAATTTTTACAATTTCCAGAAAATACTGGCATAATAAAAATATTATTTGAAAAGAATCAATTTCCCCATACGTTTAAAATTTAAAAATGTAACGGAAATATATGATAAGCCCGAGCTGTCTAGGGTTTGAGTCGATTTTTCACTTCCGTATTCCCACGTGAAATGGCGATAACTTTTGTCGCCGTTTTTGGGGCAATGCTCCTTAACAAATCCAATATATTTAGAAAAGTATTTCGCGTTTTCGGCCCTTTTCTTTAGAAATTCGAAACTATTAAATTGTGTGTGTGTGTGTGTGTTGTGTGTGTGTGTGTGTGTGTAAAATTTACAATATCAGTTTTATAAACATTTAAACGGTATATTATACTCACGCGCCTCCTCATTATAAATTAATATAGTTAGTTATAAGGGTAATTATATATATACAAAAATCTGTGTGAATGCGTCTAACGATAAAGAGCAAACTGTGTGAAAAATTGATATAAAAATAATATTATAAAATAAATGAAGATTCCAGGGTTAAGTTTCTTTTGCAACTTTTTATTTTCAAGCTTTCGGACTTGTCAGTCCTTCAACAGGATTATCACGTTAAAAATTTAATAATAAATACAAATTTTATATACATATTTTAAATACTTATTATATATTTAGAGAAAAATATATTATTTCAGTTTGAAAAAAAAAATTGAAAAATAATAGTTTTTATATTGACTTTTTAATGTAAAGAGTAGAATATATACATTTTTTTATTTATATATATATTGTGTGTGTGTGTGTGTTTTTAATATATATTCAGTGAACACCCACAAATATTTCCCATGTATACGACATCCAAGCAATATTTTGCGAAAAATGGAAGACATACAGTTCAATGAAATGTAGAAGAGAGCGATAATATATTCTGTTGATACAATTATGGATGCTACCCAAATGAATAGGCATAGGATAATAATATTGATCGAAGCATGAAGATATATTATACAGCGTGTAAAGGCTCTCCTTGTAACGGCAAAAGACATATTCCTGGATTGCTCAGAATTATTCCATAAAATCGCAAGAAGACGGTGGTCCAGCCGTAAATGGATCACAACTGAGAAGGAATGGCGCTGTATTCGGCGCATACCTTTGACACATCGTACTTCATCTGCATCATGAAAATGATAATCTGTTGTAATTAGACACCGAGGATACCTTGTGGTGTTCATGTCAATAACTACAAGTAACCGATCATTACGACTTGAGTGGAATCCAGTTGAAGGTCATTCGAGAACGAGGTGGAAAACAATTGTGTTATCAGATGAGAGCGGTTACTCCACGATGCCAGTGATGGCTTATGTTTGTTAGAAGGAGAACGCAGGTGACACTTAGAAGCAAGCTGTCCGCGACCTAGACACTGAACCTCCGCCAGATGTTATGGTTTACGCCCAAATTTCTATGACTGAACGAGCGAACACTCTCATCGTAATCCTAGATACGATGATAGTATATCCGTGCTCATAAGACTGGTAATTGATACTGTTCTAAAATGCTATCGCTACTTCAGAGGGTATTTTTAATTAGATAACTCTCGGTCTCACACCACAGATGTCATCTAACGTGTCTTACAGAACATTTTGCCTTGGCCTCCAAAATTACCCGATGTTTCTCCCATAAAGCAGGTATGGCACATACAAATCCAGCATAATTCATAAAGTAGTGTTGCTGTTTGACTGATCAAGTGCAACAGGTGTGAAATTCCATCCGACAAAATGAAATACCGTATCTTACGAATAAAGTCAAGTACATTTACATACTTGCATAAAATCAAGGAAACTACAGTTTATTTTAAATGGTTCTTCTCTCAGGTAATTCAAACTGCCAACTTGAATTTTATTCAAATAAAATTATAATACATAGATTACAATATTTGCCTACACTTTTTAAGCGATCAAAACTTTGATTAATGCTGGGATTTTTTACGAGTGTATAATATCCTCCTCAATAAGTTGTCACGTTTCTCTCTGAAATAGTTTACCTATATATACCGTAGAAAATATATCTATAATTTTATAATTGAATATGGAATTATTCATCTACATTGCTTTAGACCTGAAATATGTTAATTTGTTTAATATCAGGTCGATTTGCATATTATTAGTAGGGATATATTTCTAAATACAATAATGAAGGCGAACATAGAAAAATGGTCAGGTGTTGATATTAAAAACAAAAAGGCATATTCTGACATGAGGAATTTAGATCACGCAGCGCCATCTAGTGAAACAAAAATTAACTAACTTAACTGGGTTATCCAAATATCACGGAACAATTTTTAAAAACATTTAGTTGATTTGTATATCACTAGATGGTGCTCTGCCATCTAAAAAATGATCATGTGAGCGAACATGCCTCTTTTTTTGCAAAAATAAGAATATGCTTTGATTAATTCTGATATCATTTAAAAAATACTACTACGAATAAAATGAAATAGTGAAAACAATATTTGTTGGGAAACTATTCACTCAGACAGAAGCCGGGTCATTCACCTAATGTGATATATATTCAACGAAATGTTTCAGAACTTTGAGAGAACTTCCAAGCCGAGATATAAGGAAATCTTGAATTAATTTATAATTATACATCCATGAAAGACATGCCTTCACTAGATAACCGTATGGTGTGATAATTTAAACTGTGTAAACTACCTATCTTCCAGCACCAGGGTATCGAGAGACGGTGGTGTTTATTACCGGGACACGTGGATCAAGCCACCGCGGAGGAAGCGCCGACAGCCCAATTAGGGCGCCGCGCGTCGTCCCCATGGCAACGTGCGAGGGAGAAAATGGAGTTTATTGATGAGGAAAATCTCCACCGACTAGGAATGAACCTGCTTACTCCTTGTCCTGACACACTCTTTCTTCTTTGTCGGCCCCGCCGAGATATAGAGCTGCTGGAATATATCTAGGAGTCAGATATTACCGTGTCCGTATTTTCAACAGAAAACTATTTATTTTTCATATCACGATAGAGTGTGTATAATATTTTTTAAATAATTATTTTTATTGTCGTGGATAAACATTTAATGTATCATTCTATTTTACGTATTTTTCAATTATGCAATGTTTTATTTTCATAGAAATATATATCTCCGGCCCGGAGACACTGACGTCTCTAATAGTTTTTTGTGATACCAATTTCTGGTTGTGTGACATTTTGAAGGATGTACTGGATAGAATGTGAAAGTTAAAGAGAACATACACAGTAAGTATATGATCTAATACACCTCCTTTCATGTTTCAACTCTTGGTTGAGTAAATCTATCCAGACCAGACGCCAGCCACCTTACGGAAATAGCGACAAGCCGCTAGGTACCAGAAAAGATGCCAAAGGAATCCTTAGAAGGAAAATGTCAACACCAATCTGAAGCTACGGGATCTGAAGGCCATGGGACGCAAGTTTATAAATTTTTGTTATGTTTTCCTTTATGTTAGATTTGAAGGTTTATGTTGGGTTTTTTTCAAAGGAACTATTACGATTAATTTCAAGATATCAATTTTTTTTTTGTATTTTCTTCTTAATATGACTTATTGTGCACTTATTTAAAAATAAATTGTTTTCTTTCCTATTTTTTATAATTTAGGTAAACGAGTATTTCTCGTTTGGTACCTCTTGAGGTAAGTCCAGTTCATTCCTCAATTCACCCAGACACAGAATTCCTCTTCCTCATCTTGATTGGACTATATAAAAGAGTAGAAGAAAGCAGCATATTTCTATGGATTTATATTCAATGATTCCAAAGATCAGAGGTGAAACTCTAATTGATCATAAAGGCTGTCTAGTGACATTGAACCTTTTAGGACGTTGTTAATAATAAAACCGAAATTTGACGTACATCGACCTATGTCAGGATCACCTGTAGCCAAAACGATCTTTCAAAGCGGCGATCATCTTTGGATAATTTGCCGATGTCAAGAGGTAACAAGTCACCAATATCTTCCTGCCCTAGTGTTTGGATTCATGGATTGAACCAAATATTAAAGTTTGTCCACTTCTGATAAACTATAATCATTATGAATCTTCTCAAAATTAGACCATCAGCTCAGCGATTTAATGTACGACCCATCGTACTTCAATTTTGGCAGTTTATAGACTTTTGCTGCTCCTTAGCGTTAGTGTTGCAAATACTCTCAGCCAAATCAGCTTCACATATAGAAGGATGTAGAAACTCTTCAAGCTTTAATTATTCTATAACTAATCCAATTTTCCTTATATTCATTCACACACTCACACACAGAGCACACAGTTTCGAGTTCTTCCTCCAGCTACTTTTCTGGAGTGGCCACTTCTTACAATAGGAAATCCCTAATTTGACTATTTACTACTCTGATATCACTAATATAGCCTACAAGGATCTTATCTATTACTTTTATAACTTCCTTAGAGGATTTTCCTTTTCGAGCTCAGCTTCAATCTCTCTACACACTTTGGTGAATTAAGTCATTAAAACTTAGTTATTTAACAGTTGGCTTCATTTTAAAATACACAAAACAATAAATAAATGGGAAATATTTTCTAGTTTTAAATTAATTTACATTTTGAAATTTTCTAAATATTGTAATTTGAACTTCTCATAACGAAAAACATTTATACTTTAGCTATATTAGCCTAAATTACAAATATCTTCTTTTCTCTTTCAGGAAATGTTCTTATACAATACAAATATATATACATTTACGTACCTTCTTTCTTTTAGATTATCCAAATTAATATTGACTCTATCCTTTTGCTAAATCCAGCTCGAGGGCCCAAAAATGTTTTGATTTCTAGAAGTTATGACAGCAAAGAGCAAATCCAATCTTTTATTTTGTCACGATAAGCAAACTACGCCTTACGCCAACAATATTATTTTTCTTTACGGAAATGCCGAATCTTTTCGGCGCGTGCTAGCTAAGAGAATATTGAGAAATATAAAAAGGCATTTGATTTTTACACACTATATATATTTTAATATTATAAATATTTTCTCACAATGAGTATCTTTTTATTTAAAAAACGCTAACTTTCAAGCGTAAATCGCTCTTCAACGGGCTTACTATATAATATCGACTTTATCCCACCAGAAATATTTACAAAAAACACGCGCGCAGCGTGGATATTTATAACTGAAAATTTTGAATTGGTTTTTAATGTAACTATTTTATGGAATATGTCTATTTTTATTTTAGGGCATCCAGAACCTATCAAATTGATCTATTGATTTCTTCTGAGATATCGGTATTGTGATAGTAAATCTATTTTTCTGTTTATGCTGTTATATTCATTGGAAACGAGAGATTCTAAGAGTAACCGTTGAAATTTGTTCTTAATGTTTTTGTAGCGGCATTTCGTTTGTGTTATGTTAAATTGGTGACCGGTCAATCGTTTCCAATGAATATAACAGCATAAACAGAAAAAGAGATTTACCATCACAATACCGATATCTCAGAAGAAATCAATAAATCAATATTATAGGTTCTGGATGCCCTAAAAATGAAAATAAACATATTCCATAAAATAGTTAAATTACAAACCAATTTAAAATTTTCAGTTATAAAATTTTTCAGTTATAAATATATCCACGCTGCGCGCGTTTGTTTTTTATAAATATTTCTGGTGGGATAAAGTCGATATTATATATACTAAGCCCGTTGAAAAGCGATTTACGCTTGAAAGCTAGCGGTTTTTAATAAAAAGATACTCATTGTGAGAATATATTTGTAATTTTAAAATCAATATGCTAAGAAAATATTTTGAAACAAATTTATTAACCCTGAATGAAAATAAGTCAAAAATTGTAGTTTTCAGAAACGGCGGTCGATTAGCACAAAATGACAAATGGTTTTGGGGTGAGCGGCAACTGTCTGTTACTACGAAATATCTATACTTGGGATATCCGCTTACAAGTGCAAATTCACTAAACAAGGTAGCGTCACACTACAAGGGCAAAGGCCTGGCAGCAATTGGCGCTGTGTGGCAAGTTCTGGCAAAATCCAAGATGAACTCTCTAAATGCGGCAATGAGATTACTTGATTCGACGGTCTTGCCTCACATGCTATACGCCGCACCCTGCTGGGCACTCAACCAAGTAAAGGTAGTTGACCAGGTTCAGAATATTTTCCTAAGACGCTACCTAAATTTACCAAAGTATACTCCGGGCTTTATGCTAAGAATGGAGTGTGGACGAGTATCACAGGAAGTTATTATAACTAAACAGGTCCTGAGATTTTGGGTGAGGATTATGAAAATGGAAGAGAGTAGGTTGCCCCGGGCATGTTTGTCACACCTCTGGACATTACACAGCAATCAAAGGGCTGGTTTAACCTTTGTCGAAAACCTGTCAACCATTTTAGACTCAAACGGTTTTTCGTTCCTGGAGGGTTGTCCGGATTACACTGCAATACTAACTGAAATACCTGCTATAATTCGAATAGCAACCGAACAAAGCATCCAAAACGACATGGCGAAAACTCTAAATAATTCACATTACAGTCACTTCAAATACCTAAAAAATTCAATAACAGCAGAACGATATTTATTCACAACTATTCCTCTAGCAATTAAAAGATTTTTTGCACAACTGAGACTTCTTTGGACGATCTTCCCAGAAAATCGTTCAAAGCGCTGGAAGATTGATTTGACTCTAACTTGCTATCTGTGTAAAAACAGAAACCAAGACGAAATTATGCATATAATATTTGGATGCTCTTGCTTAGAGAAACAGAGGAAAGAAATTTTGGGTGACTTACCCTGGTCTCAACCTGACTGCCAACAAATTTGCAGCTGGATGAACACACTGATGGTTGATCAGGGTCTCTCCCTCGGTTTATATAGATTCTACAAGGCCGCAGTCAATGTCCGTTGGAGAATGATGGATTCGCCGAATGTAGTGGTTTGCTCGGAGGAGGAAAACGAAGATTGAATGCGGCTGATTCCCCACTAGCCCTCTCAATGATATCTTAACCTTGACATATTTTAAACATTGGTACTTTAATTTAAATATTTAATCATGTACGGTTCCTTTTGCTCTGTATGTTTATTTTTTGTATATATGGTTATATTTCTTTTTGTTTGGTTTTTCTTTCTTCTCTCTTTCCTTATTACTTCTTGTATTCTAGTTTTTACTTTTGAAATATCTTCCTTTCCTAAATCCCGTAGAGGGGAATCATGTATAGGGCTGGATGCCCCAATAAAAAGGCTTATGTGTGTGTGTGTGTGTATATTTGTAATTTTAAAACTTTTTTCACAATTTTATCATGAATAGACACTAAATATATATTATACTTGATTGGATATATCTAAAAATAAGATATATTTTTGGTTCTTCTTATTATTATTATATCCTATACTGT
The DNA here is from genome assembly GCA_030710605.1 of Cordylochernes scorpioides. Classification (NCBI taxonomy): domain Eukaryota; kingdom Metazoa; phylum Arthropoda; class Arachnida; order Pseudoscorpiones; family Chernetidae; genus Cordylochernes; species Cordylochernes scorpioides. The sequence goes on from CP092886.1 coordinate 49,754,930, forward strand.
ATATTCCTCCATTTTACACTAGAATATCTTTAGTATAAGCTTCAAAACCACAAAATTAATTTTAAAAAAATTATAATCTCTCTTCAAGGGAGACGATAGGAAAAAAATGTTTTTCTTTCTTCAGCATAACTTTTATTTAATTATTAGAAAATTACTATCATGGTTCTGCCTTTGCTCTTTTTTATTAACTTATTTTTCCGCGCATTCCTTTTTCTACCCAGCATATGACGCGTAACTGCCGAAGCTCCGCCGTAAATTTTTTTCTCTATTTTTCTCGATCTAGTTATTTATCAAATATTAAAAACAAACTTATTTTATATTTTGATGTTTTTAATTTGCTAACAAATATTTATAAATTGAATTTATCTTAACGGCATTATATATATATTTATAAAGAAAGATAATATGAATAATTTGAAAAAGCACAATCTTAAAATAGATTTGAATATACAAAAATTCAGAGAAATGTTTTTTTTTCTAGTCTAAACAGTAAATTTCAAGAATGAAACATTCTATGATGCATTAGTTAGTAAATGTAAATAGAAGAGACAATCGTTAATTTTTATCCTTATTAAATGAAAACATATTTTGAATTTATGAGAGGCTAAAGTTTTTATTTTTTGAAGAGCGCTCTACTGTATATTAATAAAATAGTAAAATATGTTAAGGAATAAGATAAATAGGAGTAAACCACCTAGTTATAGCCCTCTATATATATTATAAACTGCTGCCCACCGTAAATGCAACACCCTGAAAGAAACATGCAAATAACATGAAATTTACAACATGCATTAGGGGAGGTGAGATTAGCAAATGATTAGAATTTCAGCGCAGACGCACATCACGCGTGCCTGTGGCTCCACTTCAAATCACTATTTAAGGCTTGGAGATTTCGGCAATTTCAAGTTCAGCAATTGGGTTTTTCTTGTGTTTTAAAAATAACTATCAATTATGCCTCGTATAAAACAGCGATCATCTTTTGATCAAGTATCCGAGTTCGACAGAGGAAGGATAGTGGCCTACCGAGATTGTGTACTATCTTTCAGAGAAATCGGTAGTCGTGTTGGATGAAACCAAACAACTGTAATGCGGATATTTGATCGCTGGATGCAGGAAGGTACGACGGACCGCCGTGTTCTATCGCATCCACCTCAGCGCACTACTTCACGTGCTGACAGGCAAATTGTGCGCATGGTTGAGACAGATCGTTCAGTGACATCACGAACCGTAGCAAAGCACATTAAGTCTGTAACGCATCATCCAGTGACTGCGCGTACCATTCGACGCCGTTTACAGCAGAGTGGTCTGTCCGCAAGACGTCCATTGCTTCGTCTACCCTTGACGCAGAACCACAGACTTCTCCACCGCCGCCAATGGTGCGATGAAAGAAGGATGTGGACGGCAGAATGGAATGAAATCGTCTTGTGGTGAAAATAGATAAATAGAAAATAGAAAAAGGTGAAATAGATTATGAATGAAATGAATAAGGGAAAATTACTATCTAACTTTATAAATGAAAATTTACATGACCCTATGTAGATTCTAATAATAATTTCAGAGAAGCTCTTTAGGATTCAAGACTACCAAATTTTGCACATAACCAAATTTTTATAATATACAATTCTTAACGGGGTATGGAGACTTTAACGCATACCTTTATAGAATTGGTAGAAGATATTTTTCACTATGCTAATGCAACCAAGAAGATAATAACCCAGAGCATATTTTAACCCGGCTCCCACTTGTTGCAGACGGAGAGTACAATGTCAAATAAACAGTTTAAATGTAAGCCAAATGTTATCAGTAAAGAAGAATATTTCAAATTTAACATGTTCTGTTGACTATATCAAATACTGTAAACTAATTAATTGAAAATTATTGCTTTGATTTGTGTAAATTAGTAATTGTGAATAATACATATATCCATTTCATTCTGCTATGCAAATTTATATGTAAAGGACATTTGAAACTTAGGCTTCGGGAATCCGAATTATATCAAAAAAGATAGTAATGCTTGAAAAGTAAAGTTTTTTGTCCAATATATTGTAATTGCCGGCGAGGATTTTAGTGTAGGTACCGAGGGAAAATGTTTTTAATTATGTTTATAATGTTATAACTAATTTAAAAGTTAGTTTTTTTTCAAATAATATTGGTCAGAATTTTCATAAATTTGAAAATTAAAAAATGTCAAATTACCAGTTTAGAGAATCCAAGGAAGAACGTGTTACTTTCAGTGAACGATTCAAACAATATATTATTGTAGAAACTGCAGAGGAAGAGAAAATAAAGGCTCTGACTCATATTGGAAAGAAAATATTTGGAGTGTTAAGGAATTTTGGCAGTCAGTAGTACAACTAATAATGAAACATGCTAAAATTTGAATAAAATATTATAATAAAATATTTTTTCTAAAAAATAATATATATATATATAGTTCTATTAAAGTTGAGATATTTTTTAAGGATGCAACTAAGAGAAGAAAATTACTCGGAATATATATTTCGAATTAAACGGCTGGTTTCTACAAGCTAATTTGTAAATTTCTTGGCGAATTCATTACAGGATTTTGTGGCCAAGGAAATGCGAAAATTAAGAATCTGTATAAGGAGATATGGCTCTAGTGATTGAAATTAACTTGCCCGTGGAGGTGGCGAAACGGAACGCAAGATTCGTGTATCTGCACCAGGATAAAGAAACAAGTCACATCTCATGTTCAACACGTCAATACCTGGACGAAAAGAGGAAGGAAACCAGCATTTCGTACATGCCTTTTAAGAACATCCTTTCCAAATCCCCAGACCTGAATCCTGTGCAATTTGTGTGTTTTTTTTTTTTTTTTGCTTTCTGAAAATTGCTCTTAGATCTAGAAAGTGAAGACTTTAGGTGGTTTCTAGAAAGTCGTTAAGTACTGTTTGAATGGTCTTGATCAAAATATTCTAAGACAAAGCCTTATTTCCTGTGAATATTGATGCTGTGCTGTTGCTAAACGCCAATTCTTCCACATAGAAACCATTAAATTGTACACGCAATCATAAATTATTTTTAATAGAATACTAAAAGATGGAAGTTGCCTGGCCGGCATTCATATTTCTATAAAAATGGACGTATCAAAGACAAAATATCCGAATTTCTTCAGATCTTTCGATGCACCTTACATTAAATAACTGGAAGATACCGTTAGAACCTTTTTATTGAACGTGGTCAATTCTAACCAGATAATCCTACAACTATTAATGTTTGACATCGAGTTCAGGAGCTGCAAGCCAGGCAAAAATTAAGTTTACTCGACGAAACCACTAAGAGGAGTTCAGGATGGAAGATCTGGTCTAGGGAAAATATTTCAAAGAGGGTGATAGATGAATCCCAGGGAATACAATAGGTAAAAGTGGGTTAACTGTTTATACATTTCTAATGCACGAACAGGTGAAAATCTTCCACGGAGATCAAACTAGCAAGATGTAAAAGAATGATGCAGATGCCGAATAGGGAGATGGAAAACATCAATCCATACATTAAAGTGAATTTAAAAAAAATATTTCACAGTCCCTGAGGCAGCAAGCCGGGATTGTGGACTAGTGTGATGCAAATGGAGTAATCCATTGGAGAATTCTTGTTCCCCAGACTCCGAGGTCAGAAGTAAAGCTCTTCCCAAGAAGGAATCTACCTTGAATACCTCATTTAAGATTGCATTGTATATAGATGCAAAGTATCCTTCAAATTCTCCTTACAACAAACAGCATATCAGTCTTTAAAGGATCATTTACCGAATTTGGCTCTTCAACGCCTTAAAAGAGGTCGAAATTTTGAGAGGAAGTGGAGTGCAACAGCGCAGAGACACGGGAATGAACTATGTGAGATTACACTCAGGTCATTACACCCAAACCCCGCAGTTTAGACTGCCACGCCCCATAATCATCTTGATGGATGGCACTATTTAACAATGGACGTGGAAGTCAGGCGCTTCTAATTTGGCCAAATGAAGATTACGTGTAAAAGTGTTGCTGAACCCTTTCTAACCCAGATTTCCGATGTTATTGCTCTATTTCCTTCTCGTAGTACCATTTAGAAGTATATTTTTAAAAACGCACGTGCACACACATTATTTGGAGAGAAATGAATTGTTTAACTTTCCAATTCTAAAAATACGCAATTATATATAGGAACATACAAATCATCTACCAAAATATTTTAATTTTAATATGAAAAGCAGGAAGAAAGATAGTTCACAGTAAATATATTTTTTAGGTGAGAGATGACGTGCCTAAAGATAAGTGTTGTTGCCACCATGCTCTGGCATTCTTTAGAGGCGCACGCGCCAAATATCGTACTGATTCGTTGGATCGCTTATGGCAGCAATTTTAATAGGTTTCGCACGTTGTTCAGACTAATATAGAGAGGTGCAATGACATTTAGCGATTCGCTTTTTGCCTTTGGTTGAGAATACATGTGATAAAATAAAGCTCGATGCCCTTTCTGGAAAACATTTTCTATCCACGATTAGAGTAAGATATTGGTTCAACGAGCTTAAAAGAAAGAGCAGGAACATTGGTATTTAATGGGGATCACTCAGGGCGTCTAGCGGATATAAACATAATTCACTCAGATCAACGAATGAAAGGGCATACAAAAGCAAAGGCCTTAGATGTGCAAACGTGAACGGTATTTAATTTTTTTCATAAGGTTTGGGGGTGAAAATAATTTTAAATATTTTTCCGTCGAGTTGTGACCATTAATGAGACCTGCTTATACTCTCGGACTCCCGTTGTAAATTCTTTTAACTCCATTTCACTCTCAACAAAGTCGTAACTGGTGTACAGCAAGACGCAATTAGACATGCCATTGGCACAATGAGGTAATGAGTCCCGATTCTATCTTCGGCAAATTGATTCTCGACAACGTGACTGTCGATCTTCTGGAAAAAGAGCCCAACTAGACATGATTTCCGAACACTACATCGCTCCAAACCCAGGTGCTATGGTTTGGGGGAAGTCAGCAATCGCAGCAGGACAGAATTTATTGTCATCGAGGCAACAATACACACCTGTGTGTGAATAAGGTGAAGCAGCCTATTATCATAGCATTTATGACCATTGTCCAAAAATGAATCTTTCAAAAAGGTGAAGTTCGTCCTCAAACTGATGTCATCATAAGGAAACCCTAGCTGGTTGTCACAACCATAAACTGTACAGTACGGTCTTCCAAAATTTCCCCAATTGAGCATGTGTGGGATACCATGAAAAGATGCATTAAGGCCTTCAAGCATGACCTGTACAGAAATCGACCGAAGTTTAGGAGCAAGTCCTTTCTTGCTTTGAGGATTATAGCGCCAAACCAATCCACCCTTTTTAGAACGTCTTGTTGAAAGTCTTGATGTTGTACTTGTCTTTAATTTCCTCACTGGAAAATTGAAGCTTTTCTCTTGTCCACTGGTGAATGGTCAGCATCCTTTCCTCCACGTGAGAGATGTACTCATTATTGTTTTCGAAGGTATCTTCTGGACGACCAAGGAGCGCATCACAAGACATTCGGAGTTCATGGCCAAAAGACATTTTAGCAAGACTATAACCAGTCGACTCAAGCTCAGCTGTTCGATAGGCTATCAGAAGCATGAGTAAATTTTGGTGTCAGGCTCTTTGAATCTTGTCGACAAAAATTGTCAGGTCTTGAGTCAGAGTCTTGCTAAAGCGTTCAACCCTTCTATCAGATCGAGGGTACAAAGGTATTTTTCTTGTTTTCTAATGCCCAGTCTCCTTCACAGTTTTTTGAAAATATTTGATTCAAAATATCTTCCTTGTTCGGAAAGAAGAATTCTTGGCGCCCAAAAATGCTTACCAAATTTTGAAATAGCGCCTCGAATACAGTTGAAGCCTCTTGGTCTGAAATAGGGATTGCGACAGGTCATTTAGAGAGGTAATCCATTATTATCAAGATGAACTTATTTCCTAGATTACCTTTTGAAAAAGGTCCCACAATATTAACGGCAATACGCTCAAATGGGGCACCTACATTGTAGAACTTAAAATTTACTTTGGACCTTGTAGTCGGTCCCTTTCTCTGGATGAACATTGTGCACAGTTTCTGCACTTTTTTGACATCAGCTCGGCTTTCAGTCCAACAAAATATTTCTATAACTTTGGTTTTTCTAAAGCCAAAGTGGCCTCCCGTAGGACAGTATATCTACTTGAAAGCCAAAGGTACATGAGATCTAAGTAACACCAACTTCCAGGATTCATGTGAGTGCTTTCCATCCTCGCTCTCCCATTTCCCATATAAGACACCATCTCTCAGGGTCAATGAATTCCAGAGGGATAAAAATATATCTTCTATATTTATTGTTGCGGATGTATGTAAGTTTTTCTTTTTTAGCTATTTTTAATGTAAAGGAAATAAATAATCAAGAATGTATGTCTCGTTAGTTTTTTATTTTTAACCAACGTCTGCCATTTTACAAAGTCCTCGTGTAAACAATGCTAAGTGATGATGATTATTGGAATAAAGTTCTATGAAAAGTTAAATATGAGAATAATAATTTTGAGATATTTACAGCACGTATCATTTACCCCCGCTTTGATGCATTTATTCACGGAGAATAAATGACTTTAATTGAGAGATGTGAGCCTTTATAGGATCTCCTGTGGGATTTATTGGTGGGTTGTCTTGATCCGTTGTAGAGAGTTCGTAAGTCACTTTAGACAATCTTCTCAAAACTTGGAATGGTCCTTCGAATTTGGGAGCTGTTTTAATTAGCCTCGGATCATTGTAGGGAATTCTTTTAAGAACGAGATCTCCAACTTTAAATTCAATGTCGGGATGCCTTGAATCATGTCTTCTTTTGGAAATATCACGATGATGTTGAGTTCTTTTTATAGCCAGTTTTCTAGCATCTTCTACCGAGGTTGAGGGGTTATCAGCAAATTGTGGCTGCACATTGTAACCAAAAAGTAGAAAAGATGGCGGAAAACCTGTTACGTCATGAGGGGTGTTGTTGTAGTCAGTAATGACTTTGGGCAAAAGTGTGCTCCATTTCACTTTCGGTTTATCAAGCAAGGCCGTTCTTAATTTGGTCATGATTGTTCCGTTAACCTTTTCGCACATTCCATTACTCTGGGGGTGGTATGGTGTGGTGAAAGTTTGTTTGATGTTATGAACTTTCAAACACCTTTTGAATTCCTTGGAATTAAAGTTCTTTCCGTTGTCAGTGACAATATGTTTTATGGGTAGCGAGACTTGAAGGATTCTGTTGAAACTTTGTAGCGTTGCTTGAGCTGTGTTTTTGATAGTGGGAAATGCCCAAACATATCTTGTAAGATGATCAATGAACACTTGGATGTACTTGTGCTTTGTCTTTTCAGCTGATGTTCCCATAACTATTGTATCTGCACTTATTACTTGAGCTGGTTGTAATTCTGTGTCTGGAATTATTAGTTGTCCTAGAGTTGGTTGGTTAGATGATTTAGTCAGTTGACATGTCTTGCATGATCTCACATAAGATTTAATTTCCTGTACCATGTCTGACCACCAAAATAAAGGAACTATTAATTTGACTGTCTTGTTCATGGATGGGTGACTCATGTTATCATGATATTCCTTCAGAACATGTTCTTTAAAAGAAGCAGGCACCACAGCCCTGAGTAGTCCTCTCTTCTTGACCATCACTGTGTTTTGATGATCTTGAGGGTCTTCAATGAAGCTGAGATCTGCCTGTCTTTGATGTTGTTGTCTCTGCTGCTGTTGCATCTGGTGTTGTTGCTGGAGCTGATGCTGCTGTTGTTGCTGGATCTGGTTTTGTTGCTGTTGGACCTGGTTTTGTTGCAACTGATTACAGGTTGTGCAAACAAGTGCCATTTCTGCTGATTGCTTAGTGTAGACTGTTTTATCTTTAGTGTCAACAATAAGTTCAAAGTCTTCTGCAATATCCAAGCCAATGAGTAGCTGGAATTTTAAATTAGGTATTACATGAAGTTTGACCTTTCTAGTTTTATTATGAATTTGCAAATTTACATGAACATATCCCAAAGTTTTGGTTAATGAGTTAGCTTGTTGAATTTGCATGGGAGAATCTATTAAAGGATGTAAATTCAAACCTTTTATTAAATTTTGACTTATTAAAGATATGGTAGCACCTGTGTCCATGAAGGCTTGTAAAGGATGTTTGTTGACACAAATTTTAAAGTCTATTAATTTATAAGGAGGATTGTTAGTTGATAAGCAAGTTACTTTGTTTGTTTCATTACTTGTGGTTGATTCTGTGACTGTTGTAATGAATTGTTTTGGTTGTGTATTTTTAGATGATCTTTCTGTTTTATAATTTGGGTCATAATCAGGACATTCATTCAACCAATGTTTCACTTTAATTCTTTTCTTCATGCAAATTGGGCAGAAAAATGGGAAATTTGAAGCTGATCTTTCCTGTTGAGATAGAGTGCATACTTTGGGTTTAAACAAATTTCTTATCTTACTTTGTTGCCTGTTATGCTCAACAGAAAGTGCAACTTGTATCCATTTGGTTGGATCTGCAGGTTGTGCTGCTGCAAACACATCCCTCCAATTCAAAGGTAGCCCATCTGTTAGTAGCTGTATTTTCTCTTCCTTTTTCAAGGATGTTTGATTCAGTAAGTCCATTTTTTCTTTAAAATAAGTCTCCACAGTTTCACTTGCAAGGAGCTTTCTGCTAGATGCTAATACAATGGGACTATATGTGCAAGGCTTAAATCTGGCAATGAGTTTATCTTTTACAGTTTCCCATTTTTTTATATGTGTATTTGTAAGAATTTCATCAATAAAAAATTCTAAGGCTTCATCTGCTAAATAGTAGATAAGATTGTGTATTTTTTCTTCATCGTTTGCTTTTAAATTTTCTACTTCATACAACTTAATCCAACTTTCAATTTTTATATTATTCTTACTGCCAGAATATTTTTCAAATTTATGTATATTTTCCATTATAAAAATAAAGATGTTTCTAAATGAGTTATTTAAATTTGAAATATACTAGCCGAGTGACCCGGGCAACGCCCCGGGTTTACTCGAAGGGCCCGCAGGTGAGAAACTATAGGCATTGGTTCCTATGCCTAAAAAATTATTTAAAATGAAAAAAGAAGAAAAATACTAACAAATCAGAAAATAAAAGTGCAAACAACACATCTACACTACTTCAAGAACATGAGAGCACATGCACTGTGTCACCATACGTGTACCATTCGTAAAGACCCTGTTTAGGATTAAAATATCTCCGAAGCATAACAATACAACCAACTCATGTTTGGTAAGCAATTTCAGGAAAGAAACTATATATTTAGAGTGAAAAAATGACACAAATCAGCAAATAAAATTGCAAAAAATGCTACTATATCGCAGATAAGACAACATATAAAAGGAATGAAAATATTTAAAGGACCTCATTAAAACTACATTTCTAGTTTTATATATACAATATAACCTCGATAATTCGACCATGTTTTGTTGTCCTGACCTACAGCCTATCATATAACAAACTGTAATTCAACACTATCGATAATTCGACCATTATAAATTTCAACAATTGCTTGTTGCTCAAATATAACCTCACTGCTAAAAAGGTATTACAGAGAAAACGGCTGACATTGTAAATGTACAAAATGTATGTATAGAGCAGGGGAATAATAAATAAGACCAAAATCAAATTAATTGATAATAAATAGATTATTGCCAAAAAAAAATACAAAAAATATTTTTTTCTCCTTTCTTATCTTCACTCAATCATATTAGAGTGTCAAGCTTGTAAAGCTTGAAATTAACAACCATCACGATTGGGTGAAGTAGAATGCGTCTGCCTTTGTCATCAAGACTGGGAGCACTACTCAGTGGCAGGCCACTGACTTAGCTCCAAAAGAATGTATCCCTGGATTAGGAGCCCTTACAAGGTACTATCAGCCGGGCCAGCTGAGCCCAGGTTTTTTTAGTGAGCTTGTTACTGTTCCCCCTCCTCTTATTTCATCCTGGCTTGGGACCGGCAAAGGCGGAGTTTTTTTTCTTTCAGGTGAGAAACTTTAGGCATTGGTGAAAAGTGTAAATATATATTTTGGAAATGAAAAAAAAAAGGATAAAATAAATCATAATATAAATTTACAAACTATATTTCAGAGGAGACGATTTATAATAGGAATTCATTTAAATGACCTCATTAAAAACTACATTTTATATATATTTGGGTTAAACTTTACATGTATGCTATCCAAAGTTCGCACACTTGAAAAAGTCACATAAAGTCGTCTGTGCGTAAACACAGGCTCTTGTAGCAAAGGTTTGGCCTTGAGCCCTCTTTATAGTCATATATGTCAGACATTATACAATGTGTTCAACCTTGGGTACTGTCAGTATATGTGCTTCAAGGACATGAGAGCACATGCTCTAGAACACCATACCTGTTCCATCGCAAAGATCCTATAGGCATTGGTGAAAGTGTAAATAAATATTTTGGAAATGAAAAAAAATTGCAGATATGACAACATATTAAAGGAATAAATTCATTTAAAAGACCTCATTAAAAACAACAATTCTATAATTTTATATATACAATATAATCAAATTAATTCAACACACGATAATTCGACCATTTTTGATGTCTCGACCTACGGCCTATCATATGACAAACTAATTCGACACTTTCGATAATTCAACTATTTTGGAAATTCAAATTTCAACAGTTGATATTTGTCTAAAACCCCTATTATTAACAACATATTAGACTGCAGAGTGCAAAAATGTAGAAAATTGTATGTATATAATTGTATGCATATATTTGTATGTATATAATTGTATGCAAATAATTGTATGTATAGATCAATGAGTAAAATAATTTTTTTTTTTGCTTATCCCTAGTACACGTGTACAGGCCTTGATAATCATGGTGGGTAGAGTAGGCGACTGCTTTTACTGTAAGTACACCACATGTCTAAACACGTGAAAAGCAGTTCGACTTTGCATTTACAAATTTGCCAGAGCCCCGTTTGATTACTTGCGCTTGCTGGTGGGGTTGGACTTTTGCAAGAATCGGAAGCCATTGGAGCATTTATTTTTTTATTTTTTCAGAAAAAAGTGCCCAATGCGGGAATCGAACCCGGGTCGTAGCGGTCGAAAACCAACGGCTTAGAGCATCCTTCCTCCAACCCCCAGTAAAATAAGTAAATAAAAAGAAGACCAAAAATAAGTGATAATAGTTTATTGAATAGCAAATAAAATAAAAAATCTTTCAGGTGAAAAATTATAGGCATTGGTAAAAAAGTAAACAAGAGAAATAGCAATTGGGGTTTTGTGTCTGCGGCGAGTCATATTAGCACGCCTAGCGGTTAGGGGAGTGAGTCTTCCACGGCCTTTTCGAGGCATGACAGAAGACGCTGAAAAAAAAAGGTAAAATAAGAACCAAGCAGAGGAAAACTATAAACCTGAAATCCAGGACAGGCATAAAAAGAAAATTCCAAGCATGTGAGGAAACAATTGATGAAAAAAAAAAGGATTCCAAAAAAATACTGCAAAAAAGAAACCAGACACAAAAAGCAACAATTGAGTACACAAATACAGCATCAGCCTATTTATGAGAAGAAAAAAAACGACAGACACAAAAATGGAGCTAAATTCAAATGAAAAACTATAACAGATCAAGTAATCAAATCAGGCATTATGAAAGATACTGCAAAAAAGAAAATAAGACACAAAAATGGAGCTAAATATGTATACAAAAAAGCAAAACCCAATTCCAAACCCAAATATTTTTTTTATGAGAAGAACATCAACATAATGCATGATTACGGCAGTCCATAGCTTCCCTGACAAAAATTCACCAAAAAAGTTAAATATTCCAAAATATTTCTGTGTATATATTGCTAAATGTGTAAATAACATGTATATAAAAAAGCAAAGTTTAATTTTAAATATCATTATCCTTTTCACAGGAAAAGCATCAAAATACTGCATAAGTACGGCACTTTTGCAGCCCCCCTGACAAAAATTCACTAAAAGAGTTAAGTATTCAAAAATATATTTTGGTATATATATTGCTAAATGTGTAACAAACATGTATATAAAAAAGCAAAGCTTAATTCTAAGTTTTAATATTTTTTTTTATAAGAAAAGCTACAAAAGCAAATAGGGAGAAGTGGGGCCATTTAGCCATTTTCAAAATTTGATTATGAAAGAGTAAATAAATGAGTAAATAAGGACAGATATAAAGAGAAAGTATTGCTAAATGTGTATCAAACATGTATATAAAAAAGCAATGCTTAATTCTAAGTTTTAATATTTTTTTTTAAATAAAAGCTACAAAAGCAAATAGGGAGAAGTGGAGCCATTTAGCCATTTTCAAAATTTGATTGTGAAAGAGTAAATAAATGAATAAATAAGGACAAATATGAAGAGAAAGTATTGCTAAATGTGTAACAAACATGTCTATAAAAAAGCAATGCCTAATTCTAAGTTTAATTTTTTTTAATAAGAAAAGCTACAAAAACAAATAGGGAGAAGTGGGGCCATTTAGCCATTTTCAAAATTTGATTGTGAAAGAGTAAAAAAATGAGTAAATAAGAGCAAATATAAAGAAAAAGTATTGCTAAATGTGTAATAAACATGTATATAAAAAAGCAAAGCTTAATTTTAAGTTTTAATATTTTTTTTATAAGAAAAGCTGCAAAAGCAAATAGGGAGAAGTGGAGCCATTTAGCCATTTTCAAAATTTGATTGTGAAAGAGTAAAAAAAAAGAATAAATAAGAACAAATATAAAGAAGAAATAATTAAGCAAAAGAAAGACATAAATAAATATTTTAATCTACAATTCGAAAAATAATATAACCTCAGCCTATTTATGAGAAAAAAAAACGTTGCCAAAGACATTAGGAAAGATAATGCAAATAAGAAACATACACAAAAATTTAGCTCTATTTAAATGAAAAACTATAACAAAGTACTTACAAATTATAATCATAAGCAAATGAATCAGAAATTAGTAAAAATTAGTAAATAAGAATTAGTAAAAGGTAAACAAAAGAACGCATTTCAAAACAAATGAATTGATGATGATAAATGTAAAAAATCTACGATTATAAAATAGATTAAATTAAAAAATAAAAATAACTGTTAACATTAGGAAAATAAAAACAGGCCTATCACACGCAGAAAAAAATAACGAAAATTTTGGTATATAGATCGTTATGTGTAGTTCAGAATCTTCGGAGGAGATAGCTCAGGACTTTACAATGGAAAACTCTGTTACGGTATTATCTATATAGATAATCTTTTGATTAAAAATTTACCTTTTTAATTTTCTTTCGTATATCCTTTTCGACTGCGCCAAGTATGTTGCGGATGTATGTAAGTTTTTCTTTTTTAGCTATTTTTAATGTAAAGGAAATAAATAATCAAGAATGTATGTCTCTTTAGTTTTTTATTTTTAACCAACATCTGCCATTTTACAAAGTCCTCGTGTAAACAATGCTAAGTGATGATGATTATTGGAATAAAGTTCTATGAAAAGTTAAATATGAGAATAATAATTTTGAGATATTTACAGCACGTATTAATATATATATCTGAATCACAATCAGAAATAAATAAATAAAATTTCTTCTCCCCTTGTACAAAATTATAAATAAATATTTATAATTTTGATAGAAAATAGCACAGAAATCCGATTAAAAACACAAATTTCAAAAGAAAAAAAAATAGAAAAATGGCTTATTAAATATTATTCATCAATATATGCAGGAATATTTCAGTTTCAGTTTCTTTAAATGATTATAATTTTCAGAATGAGTAATGCATGCGATCGTAAATTTTTTTATCTGGTAGCGCCCTCCAATTGACCTCTTATCCAGTAGAAATGCGTGGATGCTATATCAATTTATAAATAGTTGCATAAATTAACTGCTACATAAGTAAATGTTACAAAAAAGGCTAAAGACACCTCAACTCTTTTTTATTAATTGTGTAAAGTAGTTTTCGGGAAAGCTCTTCCTCGGTAAACTAAAACATAAAAATGTAATGTATAGAGATTATATAGCATTCTAAATATGTATCTATGCAAATATTTTATGTTTTAGTTTGCTAAGGAAGGCTTTGCCCGAAAGCTACTTCATTTAATCAATAAAAAAGGGTTGCAGCGTCCTATGCCTTTTTTTGTAATTTGTCAAAATCCGTAAACTCGTGATAATGAATAAGTAAATATATAGATGTATCGCTGGATAAATCCGAAGTATTCAGATTCAGGAAGTGACAGGTTAAAATAAGTAAAATGCTACGGATTCAAGGAGTCTCCCAAGAGACCAAAGACATTTAGAGAAGA
>CP092886.1:49769341-49849552 GCA_030710605.1 Cordylochernes scorpioides
CATGTTGTAAATTTTCTTGTTATTCGCATGTTTCTTTCAGGGTGTTGCATTTACGGTGGTCAGCAGTTTATAATATATATAGAGGGCTATAACTAGGTGGTTTACTCCTATTTATCTTATTCCTTAACATATTTTACTATTTTATTAATATACAGTAGTGCGCTCTTCAAAAAATAAAAACTTTAGCCTCTCATAAATTCAAAATATGTTTTCATTTAATAAGGATAAAAATTAACGATTGTCTCTTCTATTTACATTTACTAACTAATGCATCATAGAATGTTTTATTCTTGAAATATACTGTTTAGACTAGGAAAAAAAAACATTTCTCTGAATTTTTGTATATTCAAATCTATTTAAGATTGTGCTTTTTCAAATTATTCATTATATCTTTCTTTATAAATATATATATATAATGCCGTTAAGATAAATACAATCTATAAATATTTGTTAGCAAATTAAAAACATGAAAATATAAAAGAGGTTTGTTTTTAATATTTGATAAATAACTAGATCGAGAAAAATAGAGAAAAAAATTTACGGCGGAGCTTCGGCAGTTACGCGTCATATGCTGAGTAGAAAAAGGAATGCGCGGAAAAAATAAGTTGATAAAAAAGAGCAAAGGCAGAACCATGATAGTAATTTTCTAATAATTAAATAAAAGTTATGTTGAAGAAAGAAAAACATTTTTCCTATCTTCTCCCTTGAAGAGAGATTATAATTTTTTTAAAATTAATTTTGTGGTTTTTGAAGCTTACACTAAAGACATTCTAGTGTAAAATGGAGGGATATACAATATAGGATATAATAATAAGAAGAAGAACTAAAAATATATCTTATTTTTAGATATCCAATCAAGTATAATATATATATAGTGTCTATTCATGATAAAATTGTGAAAAAAAGTTTTAAAATTACAAATATATTCTCACAATGAGTATCTTTTTATTTAAAAACGCTAGCTTTCAAGCGTTAAGCGCTTTTCAACGGGCTTACTATAATATCGACTTAATCCCACCAGAAATATTTATAAAAAAACAAACGCGCGCAGAGTGGATATTTATAACTGAAAATTTTATAACTGAAAATATTAAATTGGTTTGTAATTTAACTATTTTATGGAATATGTTCATTTTCATTTTTAGGGCATCCAGAACCTATGAAATTGATCTATTGATTTCTTCTGAGATATCGGTATTGTGATGGTAAATCTATTTTTCTGTGTATGCTGTTATATTCATTGGAAACGATTGACCGGTCACCAATTTAACATAATACAAACGAAATGCCACTACAAAAACATTAAGAACAAATTTCAACGGTTACTCTTAGAATCTCTCGTTTCCAATGAATATAACAGCATAAACAGAAAAATAGATTTACCATCACAATACTGATATCTCAGAAGAAATCAATAGATCAATTTTATAGGTTCTGGATGCCCTAAAAATAAAAATAGACATATTCCATAAAATAGTTACATTATTTCTGGTGGGATAAAGTCGATATTATAGTAAGCCCGTTGTAATTTTAATATATATATAGTGTGTAAAAATCAAATGCCTTTTTATATTTCTCAATATTCTCTTAACTAGCACGCGCCGAAAAGATTCGGCAATCCCGTAAAGAAAAAGAATATTGTTGGCGTAAGGCGTAGTTTGCTTATCGTGACAAAATAAAAGATTGGATTTGCTCTTTGCTGTCATATCTTCTAGAAATCAAAACATTTTTGGGCCCTCGAGCTGGATTTAGCAAAAGGATAGAGTCAATATTAATTTGGATAATCTAAAAGAAAGAAGGTACATAAATTTATATATTTTTGTATTATATAAGAACATTTCCTGAAAGAGAAAAGAAGATATTTGTAATTTAGGCTAATATAGCTGAAGTATAAATGTTTTTCGTTATGAGAGGTCCAAATTACTATATTTAGAAAATTTCTAAATGTAAATTAATTCAAAACTAGAAAATATTTCCCATCTATTTATTGTTTTGTGTATTTTAAAATGAAGCCAACTGTTAAATAACTAAGTTTTAATGACTTAATTCACCAAAGTGTGTAGAGAGATTGAAGCTGAGCTCGAAAAGGAAATTCTATCTAAGGAAGTTATAAAAGTAATAGATAAGATCCTTGGAGGCTTTATTAGCGATATCAGAGTACTAGATAGTCAAATTAGGGATTTCCTATTGTAAGAAGAGGCCACTCCAGAAAAGTAACTGGAGGAAGAACTCGAAACGGTGTGCTCTGTGTGTCCGTGTGTGAATGAATATAAGGAAAATTGGATTAGTTATAGAATAATTAAAGCTTGAAGAGTTTCTACATCCTTCTATATGTGGAGCTGATTTGGCTGAGAGTATTTGTAACACCAACGCTAAGGGGCAGCAAAAGTCTATAAACTGCCAAAATTGAAGTACGATGGGTCGTACATTAAATCGCTGAGCTGATGGTCTAATTTT
Source organism: Cordylochernes scorpioides (assembly GCA_030710605.1). Classification (NCBI taxonomy): domain Eukaryota; kingdom Metazoa; phylum Arthropoda; class Arachnida; order Pseudoscorpiones; family Chernetidae; genus Cordylochernes; species Cordylochernes scorpioides. The sequence goes on from CP092886.1 coordinate 49,771,799, forward strand.
GAGGAGATTCATAATGATTATAGTTTATCAGAAGTAGACAAACATTAATATTTGGTTCAATCCATGAATCCAAACACTAGGGCAGGAAGATATTGGTGACTAGTTATCCCTTGTCATCGGCAAATTATCCAAAGATGATCGCCTCTTTGAAAGATCGTTTTGGCTACAGGTGATCCTGACATAGGTCTATGTAGTCACACAAATTTTGGCTTTATTTTTAACCACGTCCTAAATCGTTCAATGTCCCTAGAGAGCCTTTATGATCAGTTGGAGTTTTACCTCAGATATTTGGAATCATTTGGTATAATCTACAGAAATATGCTGCTTTCTTCTACTCTTTTATATAGTCCAGTCTGCCTGAAGAGCTCCTCAAGATGAGGAAGAGGAACTCTGTCTCTGGGTGAATTGTGGATGACCTGGACTTACCTTAAGAGATACCAAACGAGAAATACTCCTTTACCTAAATTATAAAAATTGAGAAAGAAAATAATATTGCTTTTAGTAAGTGCACAAGCAGTAAAATTAAGAAGAAAACACGAAGAAAATTTGATATCTTGAAATTAATCGTAATAGTTCCTCTGAAAAAGGGCCAACATGAACCATCAACTCTAACATAAAGAAAAACATAACCAAAATTTATAAATCTGCGTCCCACGGCCTGAAGATCCCGTAGCTTCAGATTGGTGGTGACTTTTTCCTTCTAAGGATTCCTTTGACATCTTTTCTGGTACCTAGCGGCTTGTCGCCATTTCCGTAAAGTGGCTGGCGTCATGTTTGGATAGATTTACTCAACCAAGAGTTGAAACATGAAAAAAGATGTGTTAGATCATATATATTCTCTTTAACCTTTAAATTATATCCAGCACATCCTTCAAAATGTCACACAACCAGAAATTGGTATCACAAAAAACTATTAGAGACGTCAGTGTCTCCGGGTCGGAGATATATATTTCATTGACAATGAAACATTGGATAATGGAAAAATACGTAAAACAGAATGATACATTAACTTCTCAATCACGACAATAAAATAATTATTTAAAAAATATTATGCACTCTATCGCGATATGAAAAACAAATAGTTTTCTGTTGAAAATACGGACACGGTAATATCTGACTCCTAGATATATTCCAGCAGCTCTATATCTCGGCGGGGCCGACAAAGAAGAAAGAGTGTGTCAGGACAAGGAGTAAGCAGGTTCATTCCTAGTCGGTGGAGATTTTCCTCATCAATAAACTCCATTTTCTCCCTCGCACGTTGCCATGGGGACGACGCGCGGCGCCCTAATTGGGCTGTCGGCGCTTCCTCCGCGGTGGCTTGATCCACGTGTCCCGGTAATAAACACCACCGTCTCTCGATACCCTGGTGCTGGAAGATAGGTAGTTTACACAGTTTAAATTATCACACTATACGGTTATCTAGTGAAGGCATGTCTTTCATGGATGTATAATTATAAATTAATTCAAGCTTTTGATTATATCTAGGCTTGGAAGTTCTCTCAAAGTTCTGAAACATTTCGTTTAATATATATCGCATTAGGTGAATGACCCGGCTTCTGTCTGGGTGAATAGTTTTCCAACAAATATTGTTTTCACTTTTTCATTTTATTCGTAGTAGTATTTTTAAAATAATATCAGAAATAATCAAAGCATATTCTTATTATTGCAAAAGAGAAGCATGTTCGCTCACATGATCATTTTTAGATGGAAGAGCGCCATCTAGTGGTATACAAATCAACTAAACGTTTTTAAAATTGTTCCGTGATATTTGGATAACCCAGTTAAGTTAGTTGATTTTTGTTCCACTAGATGGCGCTGTGTGGTCTAAATTCTTAGCGTGTGAGGTCAGAATATGCCTTTTTTGTTTTTATTATTAACACCTAACCATTTTTCCTTTTATTATTGTATTTATAAATATATCCCTACTCATAATATGCAAATTGACCTGATATTAAACAAATTAGCATATTTCAGTTCTAAAGCAATGGAGATGAATAATTCCATATCTAATTATAAAGTTATATATATAAAATATTTTCTCAACGGTATATATATATAGGTAAACTATTTCAAAGAGAAACATGACAACTTATTAAGGAAGATATTATACACTGGTAAAAATTGCCAGCATCAATAAAAAGTTTTGATCGCTTAAAAATTTAGGCAAATATTGTAATCTAGGTAATATATTTTTATTTTATTTTAAAAAAGCAAGTTTACAGTTTGAATTTCATGAGAGAAGAACCATTAAAAAAACTGTAGTTGCCTTGATTTTACGCAAGTATGTATTTGTGCTTGATTTGATTCGTAAAATACCGTATTTCATTATGTCGGATGAAATTTCACACCTGTTGCACTTGATCAGTCAAAGAGCAACACTACTTATGGATTACGCTGGATTTGTATGTGACATACCTGTTCTATGGGAGAAGCATCGGATGATTTTGGAAGCCAAGGCAACATATTTTGTAAGACACGTTAGATGACATCTGTGGTGTGAGACCGAGAGTTATCTAATTAAAAATACCCTCTGAAGTAGCGATAGCATTTTAGAACAGTATCAATTACCAGTGTTATGAGTACGGATATACTATCATCGTATCTAGGATTACGACGAGAGTGTTCGCTCGTTCAGTCATAGAAATTTGGGCGTAAACCATAACATCTGGCGGAGGTCCAGTGTCTATGTCGCGGACAGCTTGCTTCTAAGTGTCACCTGCGTTCTCCTTCTAACAAACATAAGCCATCACTGGCATCGTGGAGTAACCGCTCTCATCTGATAACACAATTGTTTTCCAATCCGTCCTCCAATGACCTTTAACTAGACTAGACTCAAATCACAATGATCGGTTACTTGTAGTTATTGACATGAACACCACAAGTTTCCTCAGTATCTAATTACAAGAGATTATCGTTTTTCATGACGCAGATGTAGTACGATGTTTCAAAGGTATGCGCCAAATACAGCGCCATTCCTTCTCAGTTATGGTCCATTTACGGCTGGACCACCGTCTTCTTGCGATTTTATGGAATAATTCTGAGCAATCCAGGAATATGCCTTTTGCCGTTATAAGGAGAGCCTTTACACGCTGTATAATATATCTTCATACTTCGATCAATATTATTATCCTATGCCTATTCATTTGGGTAACATCCATAATTGTATCAACAGAATAGATTATCGCTCTCTTCTACATTTCATTGAACTGTATGTCTTCCATTTTTCGCAAAATATTGGTTGGATGTCGTATACATGGGAAATATTTGTGGGTATTCACTGAATATATATTAAAAAACCTCACACAATATATATATATAAATAAAAATATATATATTCTACTCTTTACATTAAAAAGTCAATATAAAAACTATTATTTTTCAAAATATTTTTTTTTTCAAACTGAAATAATATATTTTTCTCTAAATATATAATAAGTATTTAAAATATGTATATAATAATGTGTATATAAAATTTGTATTTATTATTAAATTTTTAACGTGATAATCCTGTTGAAGGACTGACAAGTCCGAAAGCTTGAAAATAAAAAGTTGCAAAAGAAACTTAACCCTGGAATTTTCATTTATTTTATAATATTATTTTTATATCAATTTTTCACACACAAATGAATAAATACGTTTACTCTTTATCGTTAGACGCATTCACACAGATTTTTGTATATATAATTACCCTTATAACTAACTATATTAATTTATAATGAGGAGGCGCGTGAGTATAATATACCGTTTAAATGTTTATAAAACTGATATTTTAAATTTCACAATTTAATAGTTTCGAATTCCTAAAGAAAAGGGCCGAAAACGCGAAATAACTTTCTAAATATATTGGATTTGTTAAGGAGCATTGCCCCAAAAACGGCGACAAAAGTTATCGCCATTTCACGTGGGAATACGGAAGTGAAAAATCGACTCAAACCCTAGACAGCTCGGGCTTATCATATATTTCCGTTACATTTTTAAATTTTAAACGTAAAGGGAAATTGATTCTTTTCAAATAATATTTTTATTATGCCAGTATTTTCTGGAAATTGTAAAAATTATTTATAGTTTTTTTTTATCGGTAGCTTTATAAACATAGATTCTTAAAGATAAATAACATCTCAGCGGGGAAGTGAGAATAGAGAGAGATTAATACAATAAAAGGCCAGATCCGTGTCTCGAATTGAGAGATTTTTAAGAATCCAGTACTGGACTGTATTACTACCATTGGAAGTTGAACACAGCATATTACTATATGATATTTTTGAATAAGTAAAACTCTATTGTTCGTGCCACATAAGTTCTTTATTTTCTTAATTAAAATTTCTGATATTTTCCTTCACTTACATTGAAATAGTGAAAATGTTCGAAACTATTATAGACGAGTAAGAGTTTTTTTTCCCATTGCAGTAAGGACAGTAGAATTTTTTTATTTTTGAAAATAATCATAGGGGTTTATAATAGTTACGAATAACAGATGGCCCGCTAATTATTCATAGTGGAAATGTGTTTAAGATCTCCAATGTGGGTTTGTTATGTAAATAGGTCCTAAGACTGGTGTTCCTTCCCAATCAAGATGATCGATCCATAGCCATAGCTTCAAGCTGATGTTAAGACATCGTGATTTCTCTCTTCGATTGGTCCACAATGATAGTACGTCCTCTAGACCTTCTAACTCCAATGTTCTCTTGAATAAATGTTATTAGGCTATCTTGTGTCCTAGCACATGGCCTATCCAATTTATATGAACAAATAATATAAAAGTGATATTATACTGTGATCAGCTTGATACATTTTGAACTGCAGCAATATGATTATGACGCTTCACTTTAAATATTTATTTTGTCAGAATATAAATTATATCTACATATTTGTTCTGTATATGTGTATAGGTGATTAGGATAGAGGTTTTAGATACCAAAAAAACTATAATAGAGGATATATTTCAAATTATAATTCATCAAAGAATAACATGTGATCAATAATTTCAGAAATAGGATCGGATCACGTTAGAGATATTTGCAATCATGAGACAATATTCAGAGAACTTTATTAATAAAACATTTATGAACACGTATGAAGGAAAATGGTTCAACAGAGACGCACGTGTTTACGTTCTATCGAATTTATAAACTCACCAATGGCATAACATTTAATAACTTTAGTATGAAAAACGAATCTGCATAATGTTGTATACTATGTGAAGCAGTGTATCAAATTATTTATAATTATGAAATATGTTGAAGGCATTCAATAATTTTCACAATATAGAGCCAGTCTGAAAAGGCTATAAGGAATATCTCACACCTTTACAGTGATAAATCCCGAAAATGCACTCAAAATCGAGTCATCGATCAAAGAAAACCCTAGATAAACAGAGAGACATCAGAAGACTTGGATATATTTTAATAACATCTCGAACCATCACAAAGAATGATATGTATTATAAACGATCCCCTGAAAATTTTGTTCCAAATCTCTTAACCAACGAGCAGAAAGTACAGCGCAAGGAAGCGTGCCAAAACAACGTCGAAACGAAAAATTATAATACTCATTGGCTCGAAATGTTTAACAGAAGATGAAATTGGGCTAAGAGTATGATCCCGACCAAGAGACAATTAAGCTAATGCCTAGATTCAAAACAACTAAGATTCCTGGTGAGAATGATAAAATCTAAGCTTAAGTGTGTGTGTGTGTGAATTATTATCCTTTTCGTTAATGCAAAAATATTGGTAAACTATGAATTCGTGTTGCCTGAGAATAAGAAATCAATCATACTTGCTACCTTGATTTATTGTGATCTTTAAAGGAAACTGCGCGGCAAAAACGACCGGAAAATCGCATAATAAAAATTGGCTCTTACATCATGACAATGAACGGCCACATACGGCCATCACTGTAATTCTCTATTTGGCTAAACACGGATATTTCACTACCCCAACCATATTAATCCTGATATTGTTTCTGACGATTTTTCTTTATCCTAAAACCAAAATAGCCCTAAATGGACATCTATTCACTCAATATCTGCAATAAGTGAGAATGTGAAGAATATTTTGAGACAAGCAAAAAGTGATTAATAAGAACAATTATATTGAGTTATTTTAAATTGAATTTCATTTATTTTTATTTTTCTCTAAATATTTATCATTCCTTAAAATTATTGATTACACTATAATTTACCCAGCCTATGACGTTTAACCGCCGATTTTTTCTGGTGTTACTTTTTTTTCTTTATACTACTATATGCTAACTACTTATTTATTACAAAAATAAAAACAAACCTCAGATGTTTAAACTAAATAACAAATTTTATAAATCTTGAAAATCTCATAACGGTATTATTTGATATAGCTTGCTGTTCTGACTCAAATTTAAATTTAAAAGCTGTATTTCTTAATATTTTACTTTTCACTATTTTCCAAAAATAATTATTGTTAATATTATATATATATATATATATATATATATATATATATATATATATATAATAAAAGGATTTAAAAGCGCGAATGTTTCTTTTATACATAAAACGAACTTCTACTGTCCTTACCTCGATGAAAAAATATATTGGGAGGGCTTAGCTCATCAGTGGTGAACTCTCCCAGCGGTTTCGCCAATTTAATCCACCAGACCGCTTCTCAGAGCTCTAATATACTGTATTGGATCATTCTGCTTTTATATGCTACACTGAAGGATGGAATCTTAGAAATGGTTTTCAAGTAAACTATGGACATAAGCTTATAGGACAGTAGAATTACATTCAAATATTTGCTTCGAGCAATGCTCTTCAGCAAACTATAAAGACAAGGCCAGTTAGGCATAAATTAACACAAAGCAATAACGCGCCATCTATATATATAAAATAAAAGGATTTAAAAGCGCGAATGTTTCTTTTATACATAAAACGAACTTCTACTGTCCTTACCTCGATGAAAAAATATATTGGGAGGGCTTAGCTCATCAGTGGTGAACCCTCCCTGCGGTTTTCGCCAATTTAATCCACCAGACCGCTTCTCAGAGCTCTAATACTGTATTGGATCATTCTGCTTTTATATGCTACACTGAAGGATGGAATCTTAGAAATGGTTTTCAAGTAAACTATGGACATAAGCTTATAGGACAGTAGAATTACATTCAAATATTTGCTTCGAGCAATGCTCTTCAGCAAACTATAAAGACAAGGTCAGTTAGAAATAAATTACAGTATTAGAGCTCTGAGAAGCGGTCTGGTGGATTAAATTGGCGAAACCGCTGGGAGGGTTCACCACTGATGAGCCAAGCCCTCCCAATATATTTTTCATCGCAGTAAGGACAGTAGAAGTTCGTTTTATGTATAAAAGAAACATTCGCGCTTTTTATTCCTTTTATTTTATATATATATGGCGCGTTATTGCTTTGTGTTAATATATATATATCTGTAATAATAAGTTGAAGTTCTGGTTGACTCTTGTAGTACCTCGTCGACTCTCTGTAATAAGGTGATGCAACCGAGGGTCAAACCTGTAGTAACCGCGAGGGACAGTCAGGGCGTGGAGAGTTTTCCAGTACCTCTCTGCACCTTGTAGGATCTTTAACAGTTCTCACAGGGTACAGGCAGTCGTGGTCGAGGCAGAGTGGAAAACTGGGGAATGTCCACACACACAAAACGAAGCGACACAGTTGTAGAAGGAAAGTTCCTTGAATAGATAAAAGTCGAGCCAAGAGCAAGATGGAGATAGTAGATTTCTTACTGTTTTACATGGTCGATGAGTTGGTGACAACCGGCGACGCGCTGATGGTGACGACTACTGTAACTGACTCACTCTGTTGCTAAGCCGGGTCTTATTTATACAACTCCTTGGACCAGGAAGGGGACCAGGAAGTATTGCCTTACTGCACGTGTCGTTAATCGACACTGGCACCGGTCTGTCGGCTTCCAATCTATCTTTAGAAGTTACTTTGTGATTCTCTCAATCTTGCTTTTAACTCAGTTTTTAATCTATTATATAGTTTTATTTAATGAATGAAAGGAAGAAAAAATTGTTTGCAAAAAGTTTCCTTTATTCTTAAATTTGGCGAGCTTTCAGGCGTTAGCCTATCATCAGGCCGACATCGCAAATATATATAAAACAATACAAAATCTCAATACAGATTTTGTATTGTTTTATATATATTTGCGATGTCGGCCTGATGATAGGCTAACGCCTGAAAGCTCGCCAAATTTAAGAATAAAAGAAACTTTTTGCAAACAATTTTTTCTTCCTTTCATTCATTAAATTACGGATTGCAATTATTTAGGTTTTTATAGTTTTATTTATTCATCCTCAGTACATTACATATGGTGATGCAAGGACACATGTCAATTATGCGTATAATTATTTATAGATATGTTTCTATATACAACACCATCTTGTTATAAGTATTATATAATATAGGATTGTTGGTTTAAATTATCATATATATATATAATATATATGAAATGTAAATAATAAAGTTTATCTAATAAAAATTTAAATCTTAAATATAATTTAAATTAAGTTGATATTATAGAGTAAGTTAACATGGATTTATATATTGACAGAACTATATTTGAAACTTGTAATAATAGTAATATTTTATATATAAATAGGAAATTCTATTAGATTAGCAAGCTAAATCTAAATTAAATATATAAGATAAAAGTTGATAATTTTTTTGTGTTTAAGTTAGATGTTTAAATAGTTGTTTATATGTATTATATTTATATCTTATTAAGGAGAGAAAAATGTAATTAAAGTAATTATATTGGTTAGAATCAGGTTTATATTGATGTTTTTATTTTAAATAGAAAAAAAAGGAAATTTTGAAAATAAAAAGAAAATTTAACAAGAAAAAAATTTAACATCCTAACGTATTTTATTATCGGCTTTTACCCGTCATTTAGACATACTCTAATAGATATATATGAATGAAGGAAGAGATTTATAATGATTATATATTTATCTTTTAGTAAAAGAAAGGAAAGAGATAAAGAAAGAACCATACACTCTTATTTCAAACAAGGTAGAAGAATTTAAAGGGTTTTAGTATTTTATAGTTAATTAATAGAGTTTTTGTAATTTTTTATATATATATTTTTATATATATAATTTTCATTTTTTTTATAAAGTTAGAATAATATAATATAGTGTTTTTTCACCACTTTTATTTATATTATATATGGCCGACCTAATAGAACTTTATAATAACTCAGCACTTACAGGATTTCATCTCCCTGATTTTGGCGTTTTACACCTACTTATGTATGCGGATGACATAACCATAATTGGAGAATCTAAAATTAACCTACAAACTAAAATCAATTTACTAAAGTCTTATCTGGACAATAACAAATTAGTTTTAAATGAAAATAAGTCCAAGGTGATGGTATTTAGAAATGGAGGAAGACCGGCAAGACACGAGAACTGGTACTGGGGGGACATCCCACTGACTGTTGCGTCCAATATTATGTATTTGGGATTTCCATTCACTACCACTAATAATAGCAAAAAGGTAGCCCTCTTTTATAAAGCCAAAGCAAATACGGCAATAAATGCAACTATTAGACTGATAAAAAGGGAAAAAATTATTTCATTAAAAGTTGCACTGAATTTATTTGACTCAGTTATTAAATCAATACTACTCTATGCGGCCCCTGTGTGGGCTTGGGACAATACCGATATTATAGACCAAATACAGAATACGTTTATCAAAAACTTTCTGAATCTGCCAAGATATATACCGGGGTATATTGTAAGGTTGGAAACAGGCAGATTATCTCTGACTTTTACAACGATCAAACTAATTATGAAATATTTCATTAGATTACAGGAAATGTAAGAAAATAGACTACCTAAGCTATGCTGGAATAGATTGAAGGAAATTTCCTTAATGACAAAAAAACCTATAGGATTCTGTAAAAATATCATGGATATCATCAATCATTGTGGACTCACACGGCTAAACCTTAGGTTAAATTATGATGACATACAGATCGAACTACCGAATATACTAAAAATAAAAATTGAACAGCTATTGCAGCAAGATCTGGGAAAATGATCTCTTACGAAAACATACTCAAACTATAGGTTACTTTATGATTCATTCATTCCAGAACATTATTTTTCATGCAATCTGTCCTCAGCTTTAGTGAGTTTTATTGCACAGATCAGGATAATATCAACATTGATCAAAGAAAATCATATCTACGTAATTAAGAAAGAAGATTTGTACTGTAAATTATGCGGAGGTCAGATAACCGATGAGATATACCATTTTACTGCCGAGTGCGGAGATCTGGAAGGTGAGAGAAAAAAGATCCTGAAAAGTCTTCCTAGACCACATTTGAACTCATTAAAGACAATAAAAACTGTTTCAGATAAGAAAAGTTGGGCAATAGAACTGTTCAACTACCAAAAATCGGTTGTAAATAAAATTGCACTCGTGGAAGAGAGAAGAACAGGGGCACAATAAAAATATTTGCCATACTTTAATTGTAAATACTCCATCTCTCCTTTTTCTCTTGTGTTGAATATTGTCAGTAATTCAAAGGCGAATCTGTACAGGGCAAGATGCCCTAATAAAGCTGTTTTGTTGGTGTTGTAATATAGTGTTTTGCCTAGTTAAAGGAAGATAAACATATTTTAAATCTTTGCCAAATATAAATTATTATTTTTTTTGGAATCCTAATGGTAGACCAGGACAATACAAAAAAGGAGATTGGATAATCTATTGGAAAGAGAAATCTGTGGTATCAGGGCTCTTCAGATGAAAATATCACACCGTTTCACCCTTACTTCATTATGGTTAGATTTCTCTTCGACCATTATAGTGTATAATTAAGTTAATATTAGATAACATAGAATGAGGTTGTTTACTTACCTATTCAAAGTGACGCCTGTTGCTCTCTAGAGACAGTGCGCATGTGTGGACATGTAACATGTGGTTGTTTGGGGCTTGTCAACTTTGTTCTAAAAGTAACCTTCCTTCTTCTTCCTTCACATGTCCACACATGTGCACTGTCTCAAGAGAGCAACAGGCGTCACTTTGAATAGGTAAGTAAACAACCTCATTCTATGTTATCTAATAGTAACTTAATTATACACTATAATGGTCGAAGAGAAATCTAACCATAATGAAGTAAGGGTGAAATGGTGTGGTATTTTCATCTGAAGAGTCCTGATACCACAGATTTCTCTTTCCAATAGATTATCCAATCTCCTTTTTTGTATTGTCCTGGTCTACCATTAGGGTTCCAAAAATATATATATAATAATTTATATTTGGCAAAGATTTAAAATATGTTCCTCTTCCTTTAACTAGGCAAAACACTATATTATATTATTCTAACTTTATAAAAAAAAATTGAAAATTATATATTAAAAAATATATATTTATAAAATTACAAAAACTCTATTAATTAACTATAAAATACTAACACCCTTTCAATTCTTCTACCTTGTTTGAAATAAGAGTGTATGGTTCTTTCTTTATCTCTTTCCTTTCTTTCACTAAAAATAAATATATAATCATTATAAATCTCTTCCTTCATTCATATATATCTATTAGAGTATGTCTAAATGACGGGCAAAAGCCGATAATAAAAGACGTTACGTTGTTAAATATTTTTCTTGTTAAATGTTCATTTTATTTTCAAAATTTCCTTTTTTTTATTTAAAATAAAAACATCAATATAAACCTGATTCTAAACAATATAACATAATAAGAACCCTCACTAAAATAATATTTACTCACTGCTACCCACAAAATTAACATAATAAGAACCCTCACTAAAAGAATATTTACTCACTGCTCACTTGACATATTCAAAGAAACAGAGAGAAATCTCATCATATCGCACCTCTCCAAAGCATCATTTCCACTTGAATTTATCAGCAGATATTCATATACACCTGGTCCCTCTAATCTACCTATAACATATAGATCATTATGTTTCCTGCCCTACTCCCCCTCCTCAGTTGATATAGCTAGAAGCCTCAAGACATATGGTATCCGCATCATATATAAGAACTCCTCCAACCTGCTCACATCCCTCCGTCACCCATACACTAAATCGTATGCCCCCCAGATCCCCTCCATTCTGTTGGCGCGGTCTACTCTGTCTCGTGTGAGCAATGCTCTGCCACATACGTTGGCGAAACAGGTAGATCCGTTGCCATCAGAATGTCTGAACATTCTCGAAACATCTCCAATCATGACACCAGGTCCCTCCTTTATCAGCACACTCTCAATACTGGCCATCCTTTTAACACCAACCACCCCACTATACATTATAGAAACATTCATAACCAGCACCAACGATTAGTTCTCGAGTCAATAGAATCCCACAGACATAACAGCATTAACCGAAAAATAGAACTTCCAGATGCATATCATGCTCTCTTGACCTTGCAGTAATAACCTCAATAAGATAGCTAGAAATCAATATTACTTGGGTTTTGAGGTGGTCGCGTGAGCGGGTGTTTACATTGGCATATTCCCCTATAGTTTCAAACTCCAAGCATAATAACAAAATATATATATATTAATTCTTAATATTTCTCTAAATATAACACGCCTGTAGAAGGGTTTTTTGCCCGAAAGCTTGCTTTGATTTATTTATAATAAAAGAAACTCTTCTTCTTTATTTCGTCTTTTCGTCTAAATATAATTACCTTTATTACATTTTTCTCTCCTTAATAAGATATAAATATAATTAATATAAACAACTATTTAATCATCTAACTTAAACACAAAAATTTATCACAACTTTTATCTCATATATATATATATATATATATTATGATGCATTAGCGCGCCATCAATATACATATATATTCCCTAACACGCACACATTCGATACATTTCTAAGTTTTTTGGATTAATTTAATTATAAATCACTCTACCTTTCCCATGTTATAGTCTTCATGATCCTTATGTAATCATCAAGGGGGGAGGGGCCCCTTCATTAAGCCAAAACGTTGTCAGGCAGCTGGCTTTCACATTGATGAAAGAAAAAACGTAGTATGGGTACAGAACAGATGATTAAGCAGGAATATACCTATTCATCTAAGAACCAACCCCTACTGGAACCCCTACCAAGTGAAAAAGGCAAATATTCAATACCTGCACCTATATTTAATGTTGTTCAAATGCAATAAACGTAGTCTGCACTATCTAAACATCCAAACGGTGCTATAGCATATTTTAACGTAGAAATTAGGAAAGACAAACTTCAGGATGACACGGCAATTTATTTAATGCAAGCGCAAAATCAACATTTATAAGATACAAGTTAAGCAATGAGGGAATTTTCCAGATTAGCAAAATATAAATATCAAAAATTAATAATCTGTACATAAAATATAACGAATACTTTGCTACATAGCTCCTTCCCTATGGGAGCTGTGACCCACAGCTTGCAAATATTGTAGATACTGACATCGATCTAACGTGCTCATGCCAAGAATTCCCTCGGAAACTTGAAACTTTATCCCTAGTAGCTTTGCGTCCTTCTTTTTGTAGCGTGAAGAGCGGCTTCGGCGTCGTATCGTCAATAGGGACATCGTCTTCTTGTAGAGAAGTCTTGACTTTGACACGGCGGCGGAATCCTGAAGCCAGTCTTGGAAAATGGTGATCACAGCACCCGAGGCCTCGATTTTTTCTCTTATAAATAATATAAATATCAAAAATTAATAATTTCTACATACAATATAACAAATACCTTGCTACAATATAATCTTTGCATAGAATTTCTGAGTAAGAGAAAGTGTTCAGGAATATTTCTATCCATTCTCACTGTTTATGAAATGAAATTATTTTTCTATTTTTATTAGGAACTAATTTATTTATTTTAGAGGGTAGATAGAATAAGACACCAATCATGGCGTAGGGGTTTCTTGTCTATATATAATTGGCATTATAATTTATTCAAACCCTTCAATTTTGTCCCACCTCTGCTTAGAGATAATTCCATAGCACTGAAGACTTTCCCAGATACCAGCTTTACCTCTCTATAGTTTCTTTTTAATACGGTTCAATATTTTCATCAAAATTAATTGACTTGTCATCCTGAAGTTTGTTCCTCATTCTTCTATTAATTAAGGTTTCATCTCCCGTCAATATAGACGCTAAAACTAAGTGCCAGCTATTGAAAATCTCCGCAAACTAGTGGGCTCGAGTCGGCGACAAAGCCACAATACCAGCTTTGGCAAATTGAGAAGCCCACCTGGAGACCATAGTTACGGGCTAATGGCCCGAATCTCAAGAAATCCACATAGGATCAAATGAAATCGTCAAATTTTTACAAAAAGGTATTCAGCTGGTAAAGTGGTTAGGCCAAGTGTATGGCCAAAATAAAGATAGATATTTTTCCGGGAAGATATTGTTTTATAAAAATAAAGGTCGCCTCTCAGGTCAAACTAGGCGCCAAAACTTAAGTACCATTAATAGTTTCTATGTAGAAATAGCATTAAAGAGCTTTTTCGGGTTGACCTCTTTCCGTGTGATTGGACCCGCATAACTTGATAACGCGTAATCGGCAACGATGTTGAATGGACTGTGGGGGTGGATTTGATTCAAAGTGAAATGTAAAACTTGTATGGATATTTTAAATCGAAATTTAAATATTTCAATAACACTTTTAATGATAAGAAAAAGGCATCTTCTGATCGTGCAATTAAAAGTGGCTTCTGGCTTGGGCCATTTGTCGGAATATATATAAAATATTCGTTGATTTTTAATTATTCCATAATTGGCCAAATATCCATTCCAGATAAATAAAGAAAGGTTAACCATGTACGCGTTTCGAGCTATTGACCCTAATCAGCGTAGTGAAAACTATACCTCAACGACCCCCAAAAAAAAAACTGGTCATTCAGGCATCCTGAAAAATCATTTAACGGGTGATTAAAACCAGAAGTTCGTAAGAATGCTAAGACTCATTCTTGAATAAACAAAATAAGTACTTGGACAATTCTGGAATAAGTAAAAATCAACGAATAGTTGATATTTATTCACTTTTAAAATAAAAATAAAATATTACCATACTGCGGTAATAAAATATATATTACTAGGAGTTTAATATTCACTGTTGAAAACACTCGGGGGTATTAAGTTCATTCTACTGACCACGCTCTAATTCTGTGTAAACCTCTTGGGCATTACAGCAGCCATTGTGAGGAATTCTTGAGGAAGGTATTTCAAAGAACTGTGATCATATTTGCTTCAGGTGCTTCATAAATATATACATATACTTAGAAATAGGTGAATTTACCATCAAAGGCAATATCTTTGTGTCTGATTGACAGGCCTTTTACCTTAAGCTGCTGTCTTTCCCACCGATAATGGATATTACTGTCAAGACCATGTTTTCACACTTACCTCACTGATCAAAATGACGCTGAGCCACAAAAGGAGGAAGTTATACGCTTTTTATGAATATAAAAAAAGACCTTTGATACTGTACCACAGCTTCTTCTTTGGGAAAAGTTAGCAGCTTATGGTTTGAGTGACCGTTTTATCAGCCTCATACAGAGCTATTATACTCAAATGTCAGCAACAGTTAGATGGAACGGCTCACTTACGGAATTTATAAAAATACAATCTGGAGTCCTACAGGGTGAACTGCTATCACCTCACTTATTTATCCTTTTCCTGAATGACCTAGTTTCTTTATATGACGATGCGGACATGTCAAGTAATTATTTATCGAATTATGGAAGCATACACCTCCTTCTGTTCGCAGATGACATTGTGCTTTTAGGAGAATCTAAAATAAATCTTCAGACAAAGATTAATTTACTCAAAATATATTTCGAAAAAAATTCCTAACTTTGAACCAAAATAAATTAAGGGTTTTGGTGTTTGGAAATGGAGGTCGACTGGCTCGCTCTGACGTTTGGTTCTGGAGACAACTCATGACAACATCTAAATACACGTATTTGGGTTACCAACTGACAACTTCAAACTCAACTCACCAGGAAGCGAAACTTTT
The DNA here is from genome assembly GCA_030710605.1 of Cordylochernes scorpioides. Classification (NCBI taxonomy): domain Eukaryota; kingdom Metazoa; phylum Arthropoda; class Arachnida; order Pseudoscorpiones; family Chernetidae; genus Cordylochernes; species Cordylochernes scorpioides. The sequence goes on from CP092886.1 coordinate 49,787,790, forward strand.
ATGAAACAAGTCGCTAAGTGCTATTAATGCAGTTTGGGCAATATTGACCAAATCAAAAATCAACTTTATCAAATTCTCACTGAGGCTCTTGGATTCAATAGTTCTCTTAACCTTGCTATACGCAGCTATGATTCGTAGGCCAATAACAAGAAGAACTTGGTGGACGGGTTCAAGACATTTTTTTCCGGCCGCTCTTAAATTTACCAAAATATACTCCCGGTTATATTCTGCGCATGGAATGTGGACGACCGTCACTGGGAGTTACAGTGTTGACACTCAGGTTCTGGCTTAGAATTCTGAAAATGGACAATAGCCGACTTCCCTTTATGTCTAACTTAACTACTGAAGATATCAAGAGTAAGAAATGCCAATATCGGGTTTGCGCGGAGGGTTTGGCCAACATACTCAATTCAACTAGATTTTCTTGGTTAATTCACTGCAATGATATAAGCATGGTCCAGATGGAAATTCCATCAATAATCAAAATAGCAATAGAACAATCTATTTAAAATTATCAGGTTGAAATAGAAAATTCTAAATTATATCCTCACTATAAGTACTTACATAGTTAATTATTGAATGAAAGATATTCACTTAGCGATATTCCATTTTTTAGTAAAACGCTATATTTCACAACAGAAAATATTTCATTCGTTTTTACAGGAAAACCATAACAAAATCTTAAATAAGTAAGATACAATATGCCATCTTATTTCAAAGAAAAAAATCGAATAGAAATATCTCATTACATCTCTGAGTGCCAGTATATTAGCGAAGAAAGAGAGACGTTCTTCTCAAAAGTAAATGACAGACAACTTACCTCAGTGCAAAGTATTTTGCCAGCGCCATATCAAGCCGAATGTTGTTGCCCTGTCCCTATATAACTTTTCCAAAGCAGTAAGCAAGAAAAAAAACTTAAAATAATCGTTTTGTTCTCCATTACATAATGATAATTGATCATCGTGGGGTTATCGTTACAAGTCGGCAATGAGATATATAGTATAAGACTGGTGTCTTTATAAAGGCTTTGTGTGTGTGAAATAGGTGCATTCAGTCATGCTCTTCTACAAAAAAGCTTAAATAAACTTTTTAAAGTAAAATTCGAATAAATTACATTTGTATTCCATCATTTTCTATAAAAAAATTATAAATGGAGCTATTCAGAATATTAGGCAATCCATAATACTTATACATGTTTTAATCTTTGAGATTAGGATTATTTAGGATTTTATAAATACATTTTAAATCTCCAATATAGTTCAATGGACTGTTGAGCTATCTTTTACTATTACGTAACTCGCAGTGCGGGGAGAGACCTGGAGTTTTGAAATAACTTGTAAAACATGGATGAAGACGAAGTATTGGGAACAAATAAAATTTGATCATATTCTATAAAATAAGTCTTATCTCAAGAAATAGTTTTATATTATATAGTAAATCGTTTCCTATTCATAGTAAATATTTAAAAATAAGAGTTCTTATTCTTTATAAAAAGTAGGTTTATATTAAAAAATAAAATATTCAAATAAAAATGGGAAGAAGTTGTATAGAAGGAAGAAAGTGCCCTGAGTAGCCACAGGTTTCTCGAACCCATTCCGGACGCCCGGCTCAAGTTCCGGCCAGGTCGTTAAGTTCTCCCCCGGCCTTTTTGTTGCTCGAAAGTTGGAAGCGCAACTTTTAAGGAGAAAAGCCAACTGTTGCTATGTATGGAATGAGCGAGGTTTCAGCGGATTTCTCTTCTCTGGATCAGATTAGGGACAGAGCGAGGTTTAGGGTTAAGGGATTGTGCAAAATAACTATGGGACTGGAATCCCAAGACTTAGGAACATGTTGCCGGCGTGCGCGGCCGGGTGCGCGGCGGAGCATCGATTGGCGGCAGTCGAGCGGCAGTCGACCGGGAGCAATGACGAAGTAGAGTGAACTCATGGAAGATTACAATGAAGAAATGTGGCGCTCTCTGCTCCCGCGGCTTCCGGGGCTGGAAGCTTCTCTTGGCCGCCGTCTTGCTTCTCCTCGTCGCTGATCCCGGCGCCCAGTACCGGTGAGTAACTAACTCTTCGGCCAAAACTTTTCCCAACTCCCCAACTCTGCCGTTGATACTTTCTTTTTATAATTTCCGTTGCTTTATTTCTTTGTTTTACGAAAAAAAGTATATATATTAAATAATATTAATAAAATTAATAAATAAATCACAACGAAGTAAATAATTTTGGGGGGCTGAGAGAGAATGAGAGAAGAATTATATATTTTTAATAAATTTTCTCATCTACAAAATAATATGTAGGAATTGCGCTCAATATTTTTTCTTCTTTTTCATATATATATATATATATATATAATAGGTCCTCTATCCCGGATATATATAATTTAAAAATAATATTAGTTATTTCTTTCTATATATTTGTATTTGGAAAAAGTAACAATTATTATTTTAAATATAGCTACAGCTTAGATGTTACAAAGGATACACCCTACTAATATGGGCAAAGAAGATTTTTGTTAATTACTCAAAGTTTTTTAAATTCTCTATTTAACTATGGAAAGAAACAAATTTCGTATTTGAAAATAATAATATTTTATTACTATGAGAGAGAGAAAAATAGACACTTCAGCCAGTTAGAGTTTTTTTATTTTCTCAACGTTTAGACAAAAACTCTAACTGGCCGAAGTGTCTATTTTTCATAGAACTATGAATGCCGGCCAGGCAGCCTCTATCTTTACAATAATATTTTAAGCCCTAATCATAAAATAATATATTTTTCTCTACATTATGGGGTGACTCTTTGTTGCCATTATCGGAAGGTGAAAGTTGATCGAGGTTTTGGTGCTGTTTAAATACGAAGAGCAAAATTCGTTTGATTAAAAAATATGCATATTAAATATCAAACGATATCTTAAATATGTTTATTTCACGTAATATGATCTTCGAATTTTCACAAACGACCAAGGTAACTGGCATAGAACCTCCTTATATAGCGACAGAGTCACCGTATAACGTCGAAAAAATAAAAATAAATCATAAATTGATATAATAGTTTTATATAAAAGGGCGTACCTGGATCTGTAAAAAAAAATGAAAAAACGTTTTTTTTCTCAAAATATTTCGAGAGATTGCTCCCTCTTTATCAATTTATTTCACAGTAATATAATGGTGTATTATTATTAGTATTTATAAATATACAATATATATATATATATATATTTGTAGCTCATATAGGTAGATATAAGTCATAGTTGCTTGCGTTATCAATATAGAAAATATCCTCCATTTTAGTAATGTGTATCGTTTATACACATATAAGCTGGTTTTACTTTAATATCATTAGAAAATACTAAGAAATATATTTTTTAAATATCAGTTTGGGGAATATTGAAGCAAGAAAATGGTTATTCTTTAAGTGTGAAAGCTTGTAAAAATAGGAACTTACCTTCTACCATTAATTTGTTTTTTCTTTGTCGTCTGTTTTTTTAAAAGTTGAATCTGGTTAGAATGATGTATGAAAATTAGACGATTCTTTTGTTGCCTTAAATACGAGGTAATTAACTCGTTTCTCTCTCTATATTTAAAAAGGTTTAAAGGTTAATAAATTAAAATTTTATAAATCTGAGAGTTGTCTTCAAAAACGATCCAACAAATATAACAAAGTTTCACGGGTGGATGTATACATTTAACAAAAGAGACACCTCTACTTTTAATATATTATTCTGTAAAGGTTGAATATTGTCTGAATTTGAAAAACTGAATTTGTGGATTTATTTTGTAATGGGGTGATGAACGCGTGATGCATTATTTTATTGTATAATTAAAGGTATATGTACCTCTTTTGTTCTATGTATTTGATAAAAGCATTCTGCTCTACGAAAAATTCTTAAATTAAATAAATATTAATATAAAAATGTATTATAACATAAATCAGGAAAGAACGTTTATATATAAAAATATATATTAAATATATATTTTTTCAAGAATTTCCAGCTTCCTTACCCCGCCACGTCTTTTTCTTACCTTGCGGATGAGGTATGTTAGACATTGCCAAGATTTAAAAATAGTGAGATGGAGCAATAATTAATAAAATATAGTATTTTTCACCTCCATTGTAAAAAGCTGAAATATATGCAACTTCTATGATATATTTTAAAATGTATGCTTATTTTATAAGGTATCTCTCTCTATAATATTTTCTGCAAAAATATAGAATCTATATTTTATAATATATATAAGAGATATATTATATAGAGTATATATATATATAGTAATTAAATATAATCTTTAATCTACAAAAAACGGTGAGAAGGACGGATCTAGCTCAGCAATATTCCAACATTCAACGCGCAGATAATTCTATAGAAATTTGTCTGAAATCCATCTGATTTAGAAATAGTTTTATTCATAAAGAATTTGCATATGAATCACCCGCTTTTGGGGATCCTTTGGCTCGATTATAAATGTTACTGCGTGTGAAAATACTATTAAATAAAATAATTTATTCGCAAATATTCATAAGGTCTGCAGTGTTTCCCGTTTCTTTTATTTAATAAAAAACATTTCTGTCGATTTTTAAAGAAATAAAAAGAATGGTATATTCACAATATATATAAGCATATTATAGTTAAGGAATTCTTCCTGTTGGAGGGTTTTTACTCGAAAGCTTGCACCTATGCATCAATAAAAGAAACTCGTCTTCCTTCACCATGTTTTTCGTCTAATAAGCATATTATAAAAGAAAATTTTACTAATAGCGTTTTTTACACTACTGACCATCGAATTTTCTACACTAAGATATGCAAATAAAATTATATTTATTCAAAAATATATTATTCTGGGAATAACAATTTATAGCAATTTCAAATAATTAGGATGCACGGATCCTGAGAAATCAGTAACCAGAAGAACCACCTCTGGTAGTGATAGCAGCACATATATGCTTGGACATTGTGTTACACAGGGATTGAATGGCACAGCTCCTATGTAGCTCCACATGATGCCACAGTTCATCGACAGCACTGACTATCTTAAGGTAACGAGCCAGTCGCTGAGCAACCATTGACCAGACGTTTTCTAGTGGTTATCGTTCAGGAGAACGTGCTGACCAGGGCAGAAATAGAAAATTGCATGTAGGAAGGTCCGTACAATATCGGCAACATGCGAACGTGCATTATTCTTCTTGAACGTAGCGTTTCTCGAATAAAGGATACTGCCACAAGTCCCAGCACATCAGAAATGCAACGTCGACTTTTAAATTGCTGGAATGCGAACAAGGAGTGACAGAGACAGTGGCACCTCCTCACTCCAGGTTATTGGCCAGTATGACGATGTCGAATCTAGGTTGGCAATGTGCCTTTTTCACGATTGCATCAAACACAGATCGGGCATCAAGATGCTGAAAGCAACCAATATTCGTCTGAAAACACGCTGTTAGGCTATTTCTTCGTCCAGGCTCGTCGTTGATCACACCATTGAAGGCGCTCCATTCTGTAATCATGCGTTAAAAATAGCCGAAGCAATGGTTGCCGCGATAGCAGTCCATGCTTCTGTAAATGTCCTCGAACTGTTCGTGCAGATATTCTAGACTTGCAAACGACCTCATTTCTTAACTTGGTGTTCTCAACGTGGCTGCGATTCATTGAGGCCATGCCAGTAACATATCGGCCTTCTCAGATTTTAATGATAGCGAGCTGATCCAGTTCCTCGTTCCGTATGATAGTCCGGAACCCATCGATTTTATATTTTGTTGGATTTCATGGGATTTCGACCGACGCTAGCAGCAATATCTCGGCATGATAAACTGTAATCACTATTTTACCTCTATCAAACTCATAAACGTGTTTGTAATCATTTCTACTTCTTACTAAGTACATCATGATAACCTCTCATAACTAAGCAGAGTTTCAAATGCGATTTCTGTATGAGAAACCTAGTGTAAAATCTAATCTTTTAAACACTACGTAGGTGTGGCTAACTGCACCTATTTGGCATAAATAAGTTTAAAATATAATTATTTGCCTATCATAACATCTTCCTATCATTCAAATTTACGTTCTGTAGCATGTCGCCATCTTGGTGTAGCAAATTTATAATGGCTAGTATATCCTCCTAGATTTGATCGTTGAGGGTATTATTTCCGGAGGCCGTGTCGCGCTTACCTTCTCCGGACTGAATTCCTGCCTCTCGTTTTATATATCTTACAAACCTTTGTACTCCTATGTGCGTTCTTGCCACTTCCACCACAAGTGGACCTCAAAACATCAATTTTAGAACATTTCAAATCGTGTGCACAAGAAATTGGCAATTGAGATTTTGATATGAAAATATTAAGCGCAAATGGAAAGTTTAATATAAAAATATATATATTTTAAACCAAAACTTTACATCTAATGTTAATCACAGCTTTTTTAAAACTATGAAATGACAATGTTCTTCGAAATAGAATGAGTTTGGTATATGTTTAAACAGTAGATGGGAAATTTGAGAAAGAGAGGAAAGAACTTTTCGTTTTCGTGAATTTATATTGTTTGAAACAATATTAGAGAGACAGCTTTTTGAATTCAATGTTAAGGATTTTGTGACAAAGGTTTGACTATAGGTTTTGAAGACAGAGAGAGGACAGAATATTGTATGTAGCACAGGTTCTTCGCCTATAACTTATCGTTGTCTCTAGATCAGAAACCCAATTAAGAGAGTGGGCGTATATTGAAACTTAAAAGAATTACGTCATTGTATCCCCACACGCGATACGATCTTTAAGGTACAATTCAAGATAGGTAACATCATCTTCAAGGTCACAAGAAAGTTAATAGGTTGTTAACTTGATAAGAACACTTCTTAAATTTTTACTTGATAATAAAACAGCTGAATTTATAAATGGAATTGTAATTCTTATACGTTCAAGTTCCATAATGATAACATCAATATAACCTGAAATATTTAGCATTGTGATCCTCTGAAACACACCAAAATTTGACCATCATTATATATTGGAACTAAAGGTACATTTTTTCTTTTAAAATATCAGTATTTAACAAATTGTATAAGGTTGAAATGCGCTGTTAAATTGAATATATGCTGTCCTGGAGGATGTTATATATGTGCAAAAAGCTACTCTCCCTAAAAATAAATACACATTAAATTTATATTATATACTAGATGTATGACCCGGCTTCGCGCGAGAATTCCCCGATTGCAATTTCCTTCATACTGAAAGTACATCAATAATAAATATTAGAAGTGCCATAGAATAGCAATACAGAAGTAACACATAAACTACAGGAAAAAAGTGTGTGTGATGGCAAAAATTGTATTATATTAGTGTTTAGGTATTTGATTTAATTAATATAGTTGATATAATAATATATATTTTAATGTTATATAATATAAATGAGTTTTAAAAATTGTAAAAAAAAAAATGCATCGGCCGGGAATCGAACCCGGGCCGTCCGCGTGGCAGGCGAGCATTCTACCACTGAATCACCGATGCTTATAAAAAATGGCCATATTTGGGTATTTATTCCATTCCGGATTACTCCGCGTAAAAATAAAAGTTCTTCAAATGAAAAAAAGAAATAGCTAAAAATACTAATCAAAATGTAGCCGAAAAATTTCCTCAGGTTTATAAAAAGCGACATGCAAAATTTGGTACCAATTGGTTCAGTAGTTTTTGAGTTTATCGCGAAACAGACAGACATTGACTTTTATATATATAGAGATATATATTTTATAATATCACAAACGCATTTTTAAAAAAATGTTTCATATTCTATGAGAAGAACCCAGCTTCAGACCAATGAATGAACTCAAATATCACCTTATGTAGATTCAACAAAATCCGCCAATTTGTACGATAGATTCGTAATAGGCCCTCATCAGTACAGGTGCAGCTTCTATTTCATAACATCCTACAAGTGAAGCTATGGAATCGGTCAATTCTAACAAAAAGTGTTTTTTCTGGTGAAGAATATATGCTAATCCGAAGAATCCTCTGAAATTCAAAATACAATAAAACGCAGCCTCCGAGGATAGTTTCTTACTTTATTAAACGTTCTCTCAATCTATGGGACACTGTAAACCCTAATACAGGAGCAAACAACGAAATATCGTAGGGTTCACAGTACCCCAAAGATTGAGAGAACGTTTAATAAAGTGAGAAACTTACCCTCATGGCTGAGTTTTATTGTAAATTAATATATATGCATTCTCGAGTTGATATCACAACCTGAATTAGAAGATTATATTTCGCTACTGAGTTACGTTTCCTAGAAGTGCTAATAGAAACTAAGTTTGAAAATCATGTAAAACAGTTCAATAAAATTTGAGGAGTATTATCAAAATAGGATATACTTAAAAGGCGTGAATAAATATATAAATTTTAAAAAAGGCCCATTTTGACGGCTACTAGCTATATGTGCGTTAAAGCCAGTAATAATATCATGTAATCAAATTTAAATTCGTCTAGAATATTTTTATCGCGTGTTCCACTTGACGATGTTCTAATGGAGAGTTATGCAATCGGTTGAATTGGACAAAATGCTGTTAAAGCTGGTGAAATAGCAACGGGCCGATTTTCAGACTAGTATACATCTTTGGCCAAATAGACCGATTTCATAACTTCCCTTGGATGTTATGTTGTATGTCAATCGTTATCGCCAAATATAATGTTCTGTACTGGAAATCGAACCCACATTGTTCCGCTTACCGGGCAGATGCCATGACCACTAGGCTACCCTGAACATAATTCTGTACTGGGGTGATAACCTAAATGCAATATATCAATGCTTTTTAAAGGGAGAGGTGCCACTATTGGCATATATAATTATTATATAATTTCTCCCTCTATAATTTTATAATTTAACACAAAGCAATAACGCGCCATCTATACATATAAAATAAAAGGATTTAAAAGCGCGAATGTTTCTTTTATACATAAAAAAAACATTCGCGCTTTTATATCATTTTATTTTATATTTTATAATTTATTTATTCTCCCTTTCATTATACATTACAACGTTCAATACGTTTATTACTCCCATGAAAAAATTTCTAGTGGTTATAAAAAACAAGCAACAAAATTGAGTGTGGCAAATTTAGACGAAAAAATATAACCTGAATATTATAATTTCGGGCTATGGCCCTAATAAGTACAAGGGCGGCCTCGATTTCATAACATCCGACGAAGGAAGTTATGAAATAGATCGAATTTAGCAAAAATGTGTTTAAATTTGTGAAGTGCGCAGGGGCCGATTTTCAAACTTGAATACAACATTATGTTGCGGAAGAATGATATCCATAAATCAAAAAGGCACCTCTCCCATTAGCTATGCATTAGAACAATGTAGGGCTCATTCCTTATCACAACTAGTAAAGTTTTTTACTAGGGTTAATAACGTAATGTCTTAGGGGGTCGGTGGAAGGATGGTCTAAACCGTTGGTTTTCGACCGCTACGACCCGGGTTAGATTCCCGCATTGGACACTTTTTTTCTGATAAAAAAATGCTCCAATGGCCCCCGATTCTTGAAAAGGTCCAACCCCACCAGCAAGTGCAAGTAACTGGGCTCTGGAACATTTGTAAGTGCAAAGTCGAACTGCTTTTCACATGTGTAACATGTGGTGCACTTACAGTAAAAGCAGTCGCTAACTACCCACAAATGATTATCATGGCCTGTATCACGTGTACTAGGGATAAGCAAAAAAACGTAATGTCTTGTTCGAATGCATAGTTAAAAAGAGAGATGCCCCTCTTTGTACATGAATATCATTCTCCCGCAACCTCATGTATGATATATATGTATTCAAAGTAATCTATCCAGTTGAGCTTGTTGGTACATATACAGAAATAAAAACTCGCTACTTTCAGAAAAATTTAAAGGAATTTCATCTCAACATTATACATTCAAAGTGGAAGATGGTTGACCGTAGAGAAAGAATTTTAATCTTTTAACCCTCTCTCTTTATTTCCACATTTATTCCGGAAAACGACTCTTAGTGAATTCGGAACAATACGTGAGTTTCTTTGTTTCATTTAAAAAGGAACCAACGTTGGAATGACGTAGTATATAGTGAGAATCTTACAGTTTTGAACTCTCTCCAAATTAGTGCAATTTTCTAAAATACAATTGGTTAATTATTTGTAGTTTTTGTTTCTGTATGTGTGTGTGTGTGTGTAGTCATTGTGTAACTAATATTTCATTCCTTACTTGAGTGTCAATGTATTCGTAGATTTTACATTTATGTCGTCCATTCACCGTGTTTTTACCTTTTCGACGTGCTTTGCTTAATATATTTTATTTTGACAATTATTTAGATTTTTTAAATGAATATTGTGAATAAAATTGTTGTAAAAGAGGAAAAGAGGCGGTGAGAGAATTTTGAAAATAATTCAAACAAATGACATTAGAATATTCTCCACAAAAGCAAGTGCTAGGGTAAAATAATTACTTGTGTGTATTATAAATATTTTAAGATAATACAATTTTATTCGTAGCCAAAAATAGTAAGCATAAGATAATTTTTTATACGTTTCATTTATTATGTAGAGAGTCAGTCAGTCTCTGTGAGAGAAATGGCAAAGTTTTGAAAAACGTCCCTTGAATATGAAATGAAGGTTTTGTTAACTCTCTCTTCCACTCTTTCTCTATCTCTCTCTCTCTGTCTCTGAATAAGAAAGCTCTCTCTCTGCCATGTGAAATATTAAACTCATATCACACATGCTAGATGGAAACTGAAAACTCACGGCAGCATCAGAGCGAGAATATATATTTGTTTGAACGGTCGATATTTGTTAATGAAAATTCGAAATTATAATAGACGCGTATGCTTATTTTTAAAATTCAACAATTTCTACTGCTCTCACTGCAATGGAAAAATAATGAGAGGGTCTGGTTCATCAGTGGTGAACCCTCCCATTAATTTTTCCATTGCAGTAAAGGCAATAGAAATTGTTGAATTTTAAAAAGAATCATACGCGTCTATAATAGTTTCGAATTTTCATAATAGATGGCGCGCTAATGCATCATAATATAATTATTAATACAACATAAAAATTCTGCTATAGATATGAGACAAAATAATGATGAGAATGTGTGTATGAGAGTGTGAATAATTTGCGCCAAGAATTTACTTGTTTGCTAATAAATCTTCAAAGCTGTGAGGATAAGGATTTTAGCTATATGTAGATCGCACTTAAAACCTATAGCAACAACCAGAACTAAATTTAAAATCCTTTGAATCTTTTGGAAGTATACCTCCTGCCCAGCCCAAGGGCACTAACGATCGTCGTGACCCCAATTCTAGATATACCCCGTCGCCCAAATACATGCATTGAGGTATAAAACGGCTATATTATGGTGACACATTCTCTAGTGAATTGAAAACATATCCAATATATATATATATATATATATATATAATTATCATTATATGAAAATCTACAATTGCGCCCTAATAATAGATATTGCCATTGTGGGATTATCCTCCTCAATCCAGAGCTCAGCCACTCCGTTCAATGACAGCGCATTTTTCACCAACTACTCGTAGATATTTCTTGTTCTTAAAGTATCATCTAGCTGACGCTTTTCTTGCTGAATAACATTTTAATTGTTTTACATGTCCTAACCGCGCATCTTTCGCGAATACATTGTTTATGATTTCGAATCTATTTCTTAGATGCCTCATTAACCTTATTTGATGAATACAAAATATTCATTCCTATTAGCAGCAATATTTTATGCCATGTGATCTATCTCTTTACTGGTCTCGAAACATAACGCAAGGGACTTAGAGAAACAACGCGAGTTAACCATAACATTTTGTAACAATGAACGTACTTTATTACCCTAATTTTCATCAACTGAAAACACAAAGGTTTATACCAAGTTATTTTCATTCCTTTTCGAAGAGTGAAAATATAATTATTTGATCTCATGTGATATTGATTATAATGAAATATTAAAAAAGAATATATAACGAATATTTTCAGATTATGTTATGACATCTGGGTATTCTGAAAATAAAATTTAATCTACCATGTTGAGCGAGTGTTCTTATTTGGTATCCTTCATGAATTCGGATTATGTCTGATGTATTTGATTCCAAACCAATACACGAACAGTCTGAGCAAGACAAATGACTTGGCGTGTCAGCCAGGTGTGGCTTTAAATACAATGTCAGATTCCAAAATAGATCGAGGACCTTGTTTGAGCTTGGTGTGTGGTTCAGAAATCGAAAGATATTGTTTTAAATAAGGTTGATGTAACATTACCTATAATAATTTATTTGTGACCTGCAGATAAATATTTAATTTGAACACTTATATTGTTTTTATTTGCACACAAATATATAGTTTATTGTTATTCCAACTTCTTCCAGAAAGATTTCATTTGATCTATAAGTATATAAACACATCTATTCTATGAATATTTTAAACTATTATAGACGCGTATGATTCTTTTGAAATTTAAACAATATTTACTGCCCTTACTGCAATGGAAAAATAAAGGGAGGGCCTGGCTCATCGGTGGCCTTCTCTTTAAAATTTCCATTGCAGTAACGGCAGTAGAAATTGTTTAATTTTCAAAAGAATCATACGCGTCTATAATAGTTTAAAATATTCATAACAGATGGAGCGCTGATGTATCATAACATCTATTCTACGTATATCTATTAGTGAAATAAAACAAATACATATTCGCTTTTCTACAATGTCGCAATACAAATAAACGAATCTTGCTCCTCGTATCCTGATCGCAAGACTTGAACAGAAATACTCTATTGGATCTTGGATATTTTGTCAAGGAATTTTAATAAAAGATATTGATGCATCTATAATAGTACGTCTATTACGCTTAGTGAACATATCTTGAATATGAATTTTCTTTTTATTATAATATGCACTTTTGGCGTTTACTCTTAAATGAAATGAGAACATTATTTTAAAAGAGAGAGTAGGAAGACGTAAACTATTTGTACAAATTAAACCTATATCAACTTAAAATACTTCGACAATTATTAGAAAAAGAAAATCATCAAGGAGGAGTTTCTTATATTTAATTTTTTACGTTTCCAGCTTTCGGGTATTAACGACCCTTTTACAAGAATAAAAAACCAACAGTTTGGTTATTATTCCTGTAGAAGGGTCATTAATACCCGAAAGCTGGAAACGTAAAAAATGAAATATAAGAAACTCCTCCTTGATGATTTTTTTTTTCTAAATTAAACCTATGTGAATATACAGTATATAACAGGTAATTTATTCACATATTTCACCAACTCAATGTCAAAAGTTTTCGAAATTTGAAGCTTCACATCAAGCATCAATACAAGCTCGATCAGGTTTAGAAGCTGATTTAGCGATACATATCGATACGGTTTCTATCTATATAAATCAGAAATGAATAAAAGAGAATTCCAGAAGACGCCTATTTAGATCCCACTAAACAATGTCTTTGGCACTCTTCAGGACTGAAGCAATATTTTCAGAGCGCAAAAAAAGGTTGGTAAGTTTTAATCGGAAGATAGCAGTATATATAAATTTCATAAGAATATTTCAATATTGAAAAAATATCTATCTCCATAAGCATTTTTAAGGGCAAAAATAAATTTGCAATGTAGACATACATATTTTGTTTTCTAGAGTTAACACTGTTAGGAAGCTCTACTACTAAACTACTAACTTGTTTCCAAAACAATTGTAAATATGTATAGGTGAAGCGATTTCTTTGAATGCATAAAAATAAGAACGCACTATATGTCATAGAATTTATGGTTATTAATGGTTCAAAATTTGGAAATTATAACGGCTCTTGGAACATTATCTATGATTGAAGTGTTGATTTTATAGGAAAGACCCAACTTTACTACAGGATATATAAAACGTGAAAATGGTGTTTTATTTTGTTTGTATTCATATGAATATTTGTTCAACATTATATAAAGGTCAGATATAAGAATTATAGTAAGTAATATAGTATAGAACAGTATATCTTCTAAAATTACATTTCAAGAACGTTATGCAAAATTATATATATATATATATATATATATATATATGAGGTGATTGATTTTAGGTGTTGTGCATCAACATAATGTTGTAACATAATGTTATAAGAATCAATAATTCGATAATTGTAGGTTAAAATAATGTGAAAATATTTCCAAAGTTACAATCTACTGGGATCAGTAGAAAAAATTCTTGTTCTGATCTTATAACTGAATGTTGCTATTGACTTGCATCATTTGTGAGAATAAATATACACTATTCCTTGGATTTCCTATTATTCCAGAATATTAGAAAATTACTCTCTGGATAAATAAAAAAGCCAAATATAAGCTTTCTTGGCTGTTGGCCCTCGTCAGTATGGTGCTGGCTGTACTTGGTCAATAATAAAAATTCAACGATTATTTGATATTTTAATAAGTTAAAATGTACATAGAGAGCCTTTAACTGTAAATAATACTTTGGAAGCTCGGCGAGTGTTAAGCACCTAAGCTCCGATAGATGGCGCACACTCTAGGCGGGGTATATGTAAACATTAGCCGCCATTTTTGAGGGCAGCCGATCTCTAGCCGTTTGTATATTTGAAATTACTTTCTTAATTCCTAATTATTTTTTTTATCTATTCAACTTTCGCCTAGTTTTGGCGACTTTAGTACGCTCTAGGATTCGGGTTATACATCAAGAGAGTCTATATAAATTAGTTTATATAACGCATTTGTATCTATTCTAAACTATTTAACTATATTTGCTCATCTATGATTATAATTCTATTCATATCAAATGACTCGTTGTGTCTTAATTACAGCGCCAATATTTATTCTTACAGAAAGCGAACGCCATCAATAACTTTCAATTACAAGACCAGAAGATACCTTTTCAAAAATAATGTCTTTGAATAAATATTTTCAAGTCAATCTCTAATGAGTAAACCTCTAGCCAAAAAACAATTTTCGTTAAATTTCAAAGACAACTTAATGCACAGAAAATAAAATATTATCAAAGCTAGGTGAAGAAAGAAATGGGAAGCTTTAGTCTCATGCCGCAATCCCAAAGGTAAAAAATAATGTTCTTTCAAATACGATTTACTTTAAAAACACGGAGTTTTTGTTTCTCTCTTGTATAAAATGTGAGGATTTACTCAAGCCCCTATGGCAACGGTGAGGAGTCCGAATTCCAATTAAAACAGATAGCGTCAACATTGGGGGAGTGTTCTGAAGTGAAGTTTTTCTCAGGTTGGAATTAAATGGAACAACTCGCGGTGTGTTTGCCGCTAGGAGTGGATGGATTAAAAAACCATTTCACTCGTTCTTGTAAATATGGAAAGTAAATACGTTTTTTTATCCTCTACTTTATAAACTTATATCTCTTCTCGGGAATTGTTTTTTTCTTGATTTACTTTACAATTTAACAGGTTTATAAAATATTTACTTTTGCTCTATTCTCTTAACTCTTAAATCTTACATCGTTGTATCAACATACCAAAGAAAGTTCGGTTTATTGTTTCTTTTTCATATAATTGCTAACATGATTTTCCGTGTACTAATATATTTATAAATACCTTTGGTAGGATTCATACATATGCCGAAGTTAGGCTCTGTTTGATCACAAGCAGATTAATATAAATAGGATACAATTAAAAATTCTAAAAAAATCATATTTTAAATATTTTGATATATCCATAAGCGCTGGTTATATGAAGATGCCTCGCGAATGGTAATATTATAAAGAAATTAAAACATAATTAATAAGAATAAGTGGACAAAATCTATGAATATATATAACGAAACCCAAAGTAGCATATATATGTCAAATAATTTTGAAGTCAGTTAATGACCTTTAGAAGAAATTAATTATTAGTGATAGTCAAGGATAGTAGAGCAATTATATCCCTTAGGGTCCTTTATATCGACATTCTACATTTAATACCAAAGTAAACTAGATAATATTCTTTAGTTATTTTTTTGTCTTGTATGATATTTATCAAGACATCCTGGAGCTGCGTAACAACAGATTAAAGTCTCTCCACATACGGTATTAAATAGCCTATTTGTAGGTGGTGCTGCTCATGGCCTGCCGACTGTTATATATAGAGTAAACGGCGGTACAAATCATTATGTATATAGACTGGGAACTTCTAGCACATCGCTTTATATTTGTCCAGGAACTTTTATATGGTTGATTCAACCTCGGGGTAACAACATTAGTGAATATTGCCCCGTGGAAAATTAGATAAGCAAAAGAGGGAAGTGTACAGAGTATAGCAAAATATAAACATAAAAAATAATACTATGATTATAAAATAATAAATACTTTGTTACAATATGATCTCAAGATAATATTGATTCCTTGGTAAATTAATTTCATAATATATATGATTCCACATTTTCTGTTAACATACTAATATATTGGTTTTATAAACTGTAAAAATAATGAGATGAAATACAAACTTTTGAAATATTTTACCTATGTACTTCTTAAAAGTCGATTTAACTAGCAATAATATTAAATGATTAGACATGCGTTCCTCTCCTTTGAAATATAACAATCGTGTTAAAAAAAGCAGTTTTCTTATTGTTTTTCACGGTACTATTTCAACAAAACTTTGAAACTCCTCCAAATCTCCAACGATCTGTTTATTAATAAGAGAGCTTATGACCACTGTTGAATTTTACCCTAAAATAGCTTATCACAATTTTAATCCGTTTAGTTAATTGAAATTTCAATTAATCTTTATTAATTAAATGTTAAAATTAGAATCTTAGCTTTTGGTAAAGGTGAAGATTCGAGTTAGAATCACCACTAGTTTTATTACAAATTCAGGTGATTATCATTTAGTGCCATCTAATATACTAGGGTGACAGCAGTCTTGAAGGTCGATGCACCCTCGAATAAGACACAATTCTATGATGTGATCTAAAGACTCATATTGCATAATGGTCCATCTAGAACTAAAGACAAGATTGTAATCAATCAGGTCTCTTCAGATGAGTTCTCGACCAATGCTAGCTTAGTATCTTTCAATTATTGTTGTTCATGTTGTTGTTGTCTTGTCCAATCAGATGTCTTCAGGAGACAAAACTGAATTAGAATCAGAGATTCAATATCAAAGGTTATACAACACTACGAAAAGACAGACCGGGAAAATTTGGAGGAGGACTTGCCGTTTTGATTAAAACACCAGAAATAAAATCTTACAATTATTGAAATGTATGAATAAAATATTCAACATTTTAACACCTATATAGTCCCAGTAACATGAGGATAGATCAGAGAGGAATAAGGTCCATGGTGGACCTCTGGGATGGAATGTGATATCATAAGAGGTTTGTGTGGCCGAGCATTGTCATGGAGTAGAAGCCAATCTCCCGATTCCCATAAATCACACCTTCTCCAACGAAATATGAGACTCTAATCAACATGAATGTTTTATGCAGTTGTTTAATAAATATTTCTCCTCGAGATAAAAATTCATGATGAATCGGGTTTCTCTATTTTGTAAAATGTCTCTAACATTGTCCACAGTTGAAGCAGGGACCCCCTATTCAGTGCTTCGCCGTTTTGTTAGCGGATCATATTGGTATCACCATGTTTCATCCCAACTACTTTCAAATACAAGAATAAGATTAAAAGCAACAAAATGCTAATATATTTACTTGGTGTTAATTAGAAGTTGTCGCGTGTAGCTCGAGTTGAAAGCTATGGCACCTTTAGAGAAAAATTTCAAATTTTTCTAAAATGATACATATGTCAATATATCATGACATCTGGCTTTCCTCTTCCCGAAAGCCAAGACGACGTAGGTGGTAGTCAAGGAAGTACTACTGACCCATGGTAAACCATGGTATTAAAGAAGGAGATCAGATAACGGAGAGACAGGCGGCGAAAAACAAACAATCTGGCGACATCAGCGGTGTGAGAGAAAGCAGCAAGTTGTTTCCTGGAGCGTGGCCATGTGGAGGGTCCTAAAGGAGAGCACCAGAGAAGCCTGCCCAACCTGGACGGGAGAAGCTGTTGGTGCGTAAGATCCTTCTGGTGGCGTATATAGAGTCAAGTTTATCCAATTCTTAATTCTACTAGCATCTACTGGTAATAAAGTACGTCACGCTAAGCTGTATCTACATAGAATCCCCTCGTTATTTAAAAGCCTTGTACGCAAACAACGACGGCTGAAAAGCGTCCTAACAATATATTAATGAGGCAGATAGAATTTTAATATTTCTAGTTTATTTTCAAATGACTTGGTGTATTCAAGTTTATAAGGACTAATCATATTATCTCTTTTTATCACATTGGGCCTTGTCACTAAATCCCTGGAAAATTGAACGATTACCGTCAATTTTCTCCTTATATAGGAGAACTATATTCGTATGCTATTTCTTATATATGTGCCGTACATGTGCAATATAAATCTGTAAAAGATAACAATTAATATATCACACAATGATATTGATGTATATAGTTGTTTATTTGTTTTGCAAAATATTTCATTTTTAATCAATCTCATAATTTAGTCTGTGAAAATAAAAAATATTGGACGAGGGACCAAACAAACTTTAAATAGATGGCTTAATTTTATATATTTATGATATATAATTAATTGTGGTGGTTATGTAATTTTGATCTTCAGTGAATAAAATATATGAATTTTAAATGTGTTTTATACTTTAATAACAAGTACAAAACAGATATATTTTTTAATCGCTTTCTTATATCTAAAATGCATTACGTCCAAGCATGCGCAAACTTGATGACCAGGTGATGTAGAACAGAAGTTATTCGCATTAAATAGCATCTCACAAATCTAAAAAATACTATAAAGCTGAATTAAAACGAATATTTCATCCAAGTCAGTTGTCTTACCTAAATATCAAGTAAATATCCTCTTCTGTTATTATACCATTGACGTTAAATGTTTTGAATTCTTGTTTAAATCAAATCCTATTTCTAATTCACACGTGCGACGTGCTAATTAATGCGGGAATTTATTTTCCGTGTGTGAAAATTAATTTAAAAATTAAATAGCGTATAAACGTTATCATTTGCCTTTGTGCAACTGAAACGAATTCAGATTGCTAAAATGCCGTTAAAATCAACCTTTGCGAATTGGGAAAAGTATATTTGTATAAACAGAGTTCAGAATATGGCCCTTTTCAGTTTAAAGGAATAATTAATTTTTTTAATGTCTTACAGGAGGCGTTATGAAAATATTTAGATATTTCGATAACCTTTCTTAACTGATGAAATTGTGAAGCTGATTATAGGCATCAATACATGAGGTATAGAAGGGAAATTTATGTTCCTATAACGTATTTTCAAATTCAGAAGCCATTTAGGTGTAGAGACATCTTATTCACTCTATATTAAAGAACCGTAATATCAGACAAGCAAAGTAACAATGTAATTCTGCTTACTATCGGGGCATTCCCCGGTTGGAACATCTTTTGGCTGACGCATGAATCCTCCTAGAAGAGAAAACACTATGCTAGAATTCAATTCTAAGAAACAATGGTCTATAGAATATTCTAAGAGAATATTTTAAAACCATATAATTTTATCAAAATATTATATATTTTTCTATATATATTTCTCTTCTATTTGTTGAAATTTCATCAATTGAATCCTTTCACATACTAAATAAGCTGCCGATATATATATAATATATTACGATTATAATTTTTTCGTGTGTTTGATTGTTGAAAAGACGTGCAGTCGTGGAAAAGTAACGATAATTATTTACCTTTCAAGTAGATTTTATTTTGAATTACTTGAAGTAAAAATACACATAAAATTATTTATCACTGCAATATAGAATTTATAAAATGAATTCTATAATCGTGAATTTAATTAAAAAGGGTAGGGTTAACTATACATATTTACAACAATAATAATTAAAAGTGGTATGTTTTTGAATCTATGGTCAATAATATGTAAAACAGTCAATGAATGAAAATAATATATATATATATCAATAAATATTTATAACTATATTTTTCTATCGCAAACCCAATCATCAAATCAATCCTCAGGAATTTCATTTTCCTATGAAAAAGAGAGAATGATATCAATATAATTTCAAGGCCGTTTGTCCGATGTAAGTAACATCTATTGCCAATAAATATTCCTATAAATATTTATATTTACATTTCTCTTTTTCGCAAAATCCAATCTGTATCAAATTTCTATCCGTGCAAATAATCTCAATATTATTCCAAGTCCATTTTGTCGGGTATCTTCAGTGCATATATGACAATATATTTCTATAAATATTTATAGTGACATATTTCTCCTTATTTCGCGAAATCCAATCTTCAAATCAATCTTTTATCAAGTTTACTTCTGTATGAATGATGTCAATATATATTCCAAACCTGTGTTTCCCTGTTTCAATAGCAGGATTTCCAAATTCCTATATATAAATATAGTCACCCTATTCGCCATCAACTCTCCTCAATCTATCCCAGGAGATAGGTTTATAAATAAACTTGTCACACTCTCTTTCTTCAAATACAGAATATAAAAGTGAAGTGTTTATCTCTAGTTATATTTTGGCTATAAGACCATTTTCGTTTAATTAAACCACCTTATGTGTGATAAGGGTTATAAAATCAGAAAAAATGAATTCAGATCTCTTGACTTTTATTCATTATGATATATTCTGAATATAGAGAAATCCATAATATATTTATTTATTTAAAAAATAAGGCTTATTTTGGATTTTGTTAAGATTTTTTTAATTAATCCAATATTTCGATGGACCAATCGTCCATCTTTAACGAGGTAAAAGACTTCGTAAAAGATGGACGATTGGTCCATCGAAATATTGGATTAATTAAAAATATTATTAAAATCCAAAATAAACCCTATTTTTAAATAGATTATGATATATGTGAATTTAGTTTTTAATAATTTCTTAGCTCAATTTGTCTGTGTGAAATGGCATCGAAGTTTCTAATATAATTTGATGCGCTCTAACATGCTTATTGGATTTATCAGGTAAATAATATTCTGTTTAAAAAACTAAGACTTTAAGCGAATTATTCTTTAAAATAAAAATATTTTTCAGAAAATCACATACACACAAACTTCTGTATTCTAGATTATCATCATTATATACTTGTTTCTGAATATATACATTAGTGAAAAAGAACCATTCTTTTATGAACACGCATGTTCATGATCGACTGATCGAATGCTAGTCATTAGATTCTACACACTTCACTCCATGTAAACCCTCTCTACATGTATCGTGTTTAAGAGTAGCACATATATCTCACTTTTTATTTATATCAGAGGAAATGAGACCGAAAAACGGTTTTAAAATAAGCATAACAAGTTTAAACCAAAATAGAATGTCATGTGGTGATTCAATAATTGATACTATGGAACTAAATATTAATATAATTGTGTAGATTGTTCCATTTTCAAAATTTTGAGAACAATTCACATTAATTGAAAAAATTAAATTTGTTTTCGGCAACATAGTTGAACATGACATAGAACCGCATCAGTATTTTGGAACTGAAGTTATTAAGCATGTTTTCGTTTTGATATATATTTTTAAACCCAGTTTAAAATCCGTCAGAATGATATATACAGCTATCAAAATCAGCTCCAAATCTAGTTATGTAATATACTTGTCCAATATAATAACTGGTTGATTACATCTACGGTTCATAACTATACGGAGACTATTTTAAAACTAATTAAAATTTCCATGATGCGAATATTTCAAATATGTTTGGATCGCTTAACGTTCTCTCCCGCTACAATTTCAGCTACACACATGTAAACTTCCTAACGACAGACTCTCTCTCTCTCAGTATTTCTCATGTAGGTGAGGAACAAACACGATTAACCAATCACCTTGTGGATTTTGATGGAGATAATAATTATCCACATTTTTATTATCCCTATTTAATTATATGATTAAAGGGTTATATCATTCTTTTAAAAATTCAATATATATTATATTTAGAAAATAAAAAATAGGGTTTTAAAAAATTGGATATAAATATAGTATATATATTTCATATATTAAGGGAACACAAAACACATGAATCAATGTCTAAAGTATTTCAAATGTTTAATTTGCCTTGAAGTAATCTAAAAATGTGAAATGTGAGTCCAAGTGCTCTAACCTCGAAACGCCATATTTCCTTCCAAAGGTTGTTTCCCTGTGGATGTCCCTAGCGAGGCGTTGCCCGTCCCGATACCGCCGGATGATGTAGCGACCTTTGGGAGCCGCTTGACGGCCAGTTACACATTTCACGCCAGTAGCGGAGATTTCCCGGGCTTTTCAGAAGTTTTTACACTATTCTACGACTCCATGTAGTTTCCCGAGGTGGAGAAGTTTGTAGACTCTACTCGACCCCATTCTAAGATACTAGCGAAGTTCCCCCGGTCTTTTCAGTAAACAGTACACTGCGCTAGTTCCCAATTTCATGGTAGTTTCTTAGTGTTCTTTTACCTTTCCAGGAGATTGCATTATGACCCCATTTAACGGTAGTAGCGTAGATTCTTCCTGCCTTTTCAGGAGATTACACTCTGTTCTATGACCTCATTTCACACTAGTAGCGTAGTTCTCCACGGTATATTCAAGAGTCTTCACATTGTACTATGACCCCATTTCACTCTTGCGCCATATGTTTAACCGACCTTTCCGCCTAAATTGCATAGTATCAATTTTTTAATTTTTTAAATATTATTCTATATAAAAATTTTAAATTATAGAAATTGTTTGTTTGCGTGTTCTTTTTTATATATTTGAATTTATATTGAATAACTAGAGAGAGAGAGAGATAGGATGATGAAGATAGCATAACTATTGCTTGAAAGCTTATGTTCATAACTCGCTTAAATAACTCAGCCAAGATTTGTTCTTCAGGGATGAATATATCAGCAATACAGGCCGGTATAATATTAGAGCGGTCTGTTAGATTGAATTAACGAAACCGCTGGAAAAATTCACCACTGTTGATTCAAGCTTTCCAATAATTTTTCTATCGCAGTAAGGACAACGGATGAATGTTCAACATCGGATAATAACATTTTGCGTTAATAGTTTCATTCATTCATTTATGATGCATTAGCGCGCCATCTGTTATCAAAATTCGAAACTATTATAGACGTGTATGATTCTTTTTAAAAATAATCAATTTCTACTGCCCTTACTGCAACTCCCATTAATTTTTCCATTGCAGTAAGGGCAGTAGAAATTATTTATTTTTAAAAAGAATCATACGCGTCTATAATAGTTTCGAATTTTGAGTTTAATTTATGCATATAAATGGCGCACTAATTGTTTGAGTATAAACGTATAAATATATATAATATAAGCTCTATTTTGATACACCTCTATTCTTGTAGTCGAGACATGGTCGTTTGTTTTATATACAGCAAGTTAGAACTTCCTTCACTTTATCTATATTTTAAGAACCATTTTCTGGAAATATTGAAGCACAGTGGTATTAATAAAATTGCGCCCGGCCTATAATATCGTGGGTTTAATAAGACGTGTGTTAATAATAGATTCCCACCGGATCTCGAATAATTGATTGCTATTCCCAATATTGTCCCCGGTGTCTAGGCTCAATTTAATATGTCGCGAACTCTGCGCATATTAAACTTCATTTTGTCCGATCACAGCCGTGTGGAGCTACCACACTACGATACAAAGGGCAGCTGGTGATATCTGGCTATAATGTCACTATGTTAAGGATCGAATTATTCGAAACTATTTAGAAGAACAATTTTATATAATGAGTAAACTTAAGTTTAAAAATTTCGAGAAGGCTCTCTTGGTTCATCAGTGATGATCCTTTTAAGCGATTTCGCCAAATATAATCCACCAGGTCGCTGAAATTATTGTATGTTTGTCCTCCTCATATAGTCTACACTTGTAGATTTATCCTTAATGATGATGTTTCTATCGAAACTGTGGAAAGATGCTATGAAATATAGAAAGGTTTAAAACATTTCTGCTTCGAGAGAGCACAGCTCTTCCTCTTGAAGGCAAGACAATATAAAAATACTATAGGCACGATAAGTAAACAATACGCATAGCGCACTCTGTATGTTGATAAAATATGGAGGTATTCTATATACGTTTTATATATTAGGTTGCGCTGTGTTTGGTTGATTTATAATGTCGCTCTACATAGATACGAACACATCACTACCAAGCAATATTATCAAATGGAAATTAGAATTTATTTAGTCTATTTCATTTTTTGAAAGTTAGAATAAAGCTCTAATATTGATGGGGATTGGCAATATATCATTGTCAATAGTTCTAATTCTTGGGGTGTTTTAAATAATATTTCTAGAATCTCTAAATGGAAGGTGAAAAATATGACGATATTTTCTATGGCGGCTGTAAGAATTTATATTGCAAAAATTAACTAATAACTAAGGATGATAGTTAATGATGATATACAGTCACATTTAGTTTTAAAGGTTATTATGCTATATATATTCGTGAAAAAAACAATATAAATATGTCGTGTACAAAATAAAACACACCGATATTGCCATGAAAAATAACAACGTTTCCTTTATTAAAATATAGGTTAACTTTCAAGTCAAATGTTCTAAGTATACTCAGCAGTAGATTTAGATAACGGCCAGAAGAGTATAAGAAACCTAGCCCAGATCTTAATAAAAGAAATGTGTCGTTATAATGGAATCCCTTGAATGAAAACTTATACTGATGATTTTAGTACGATGCCTATTATTCGTACTAATTTATTGCAGCAATATGTTTCCCATAATAAATGGAACTTGTACCAACAAAGTACTGAGTCAGGTCTTTTCAGATAAACGATTAACTTTTTGCATAATCGTGGATTCAGAAGAATGAAGAGGTGGGTCGATATTTATAACAATCTATTAATACAAATAAAAAGGCCAGCAGAAAAAGCTTCCCTAAATAAATCCCACTATATTTATTTAAAATAGGTATAGATCCGAGAGAAAAACTCCCATCGACGTTAAAGGAACCCATAACGCTCCGGGACTTTATTTCCCCGAAATGTAATTACACAAAAATCTTCAAAACCTTTTGTTTTCCTGGGCTGGCGGTGTTAATGGTTGAATCGCCTCTAAGCAAAACTCAAATTCAAAACTCGGAATAGAAAATAAATTAGGGATAAAAAAAAGGAAAGAGAGAGGCACAGAATTTAATATAAACGTTTATATTTAGGAAACAAAAAAGTGGCTTTGTATTTAAAAAATAAGATAATAAATTAAAATTCACATTTTAAATATATTTGCTAGATAACTTTGATTTTTTTAATATTTAGAGAAGTCTCTAATAAATAATTGTATACAATTTTTAGAACACCAAATCTATGATGATTATTGAAAGATTTTAAAAATCACATACAAATTAACCATTTTCGTTTGTTAAATCTCTAAATGTGTCTATTTTTCTAATTAGCAAAATTTGAAAATTTTAAAATATATTTAAAAAAATAATTAACAGTTTTAATATATTTTCATAAATAATATTTTAAATTTGAAACCTTATAATAAAAGAGAGAGAGACAATTTAGCTATTAATTATATTGACAGTCAGTCAACAAAAAAAAAAATTCCAACAAAATCAATAACAATAAGTACATTTAAATTTAAAATGTTTACACCATACCTTTACTGAAAAGATGGCTAGAGTTTATCAGATGTCACGAGCCGCCTTGAATTCGAACAGCTTCTTGCACCGTCAAGTAATTCATCCAGAAAAATCTTCTGCCCCGATGTAAAATAACTGAGGACCTCTATTTAAGGACGTTACAAAACGGCCCATTTTCAAAATCCTCATATAGGGGGTTTAGGAAAAAGTCAGGGTCAGTTTGTTAAAAAGCACTTCCATCATAGCTTCAGCGATCAGAAGAAGCTGTTTTATTTTGGGCCTTACTGGAAGAACCGGAGTTCTGGTTGAGGGAGCAGACTCGGGAATTTTGTCTTTTTGGGCTAATGGTGTAGAGGACATTTGTCAGCCTCTGGCGCAGGATGGTTGAATGCTGCAGGTTGAGTTGCACCTCATTGGTAGTAGGAGCAAGCGTCGGTGTTTCACGCTGCTCCTCTGGCTTGTGGCCTGAGGAATCCTGCCGCCCACAGGGGGCAGTTGATCCTTTTATCGCCCGTTCAGTAGAACTTGGAACGACGGAAGCCGTACTCCAAGTACTAATGCAGAGACTAACTTGGAAATCACGATAATCTTCTTTGTAAGATACTTGATATTTTCCCCCACGTTCATTAGGATGAAGGCAGTCTTTTTCAGGTCCAACCAGGTATAGCCGCCGGAAGAGTTCACAGCAGTAGCGAAGGAGACCACCTGGCGGTTCATCTCAAGAGATAGTCTTAAATAAATTGAAAAGTATTCAATATTCTAGATAATGTTTATAGATATCTAGAACCTAAAAAGATCCACACATATGACAATGTAGAATAGGGTTCTAACAAGGCATAGATATACACACCTAGCAAGCAATCTTTGAATAGAAAAAAAAATGTTTGTC
Organism: Cordylochernes scorpioides; assembly: GCA_030710605.1. Taxonomy (NCBI): domain Eukaryota; kingdom Metazoa; phylum Arthropoda; class Arachnida; order Pseudoscorpiones; family Chernetidae; genus Cordylochernes; species Cordylochernes scorpioides. The sequence continues at coordinate 49,814,294 of CP092886.1, forward strand.
GAAGAATAATTTTCGTTTACAAGCATATTTGATGGTCTCTTCAGTTTGTTTTAAATAATTCTAAAAATTTAATATTATTATTTATAAATATTTTTATTCATATTTAAAGCGCGCGCAAAATAAAATTAAAAAAAAAATTAAATTGAAAATTGAACCTTCCAGGGAGGAGTTTCTTTAAAGAATAGATTTACTATTATCTAGCTTTTTTTTTTCGGAAATCTTAATATTAATTTCTTCTAGACGCAAGGAGTTAATTTATTAATAAATATATATATAATACTTCTATAGCCTTTAATTATTATTAGCCTATTTATTGATGGTTATGTTATTCAATACCGCCTTGAAATTCTAACCCGATCTACTCAAAGGAAGTCATCTGGGTGTCTAACGAAGCCATTCTGAACTTTATTATAAATTCCAATCCATTCCCAAAGTTTGCCCATGTGCAGTCAAGGACAAGGAGATATTGAGGAAGGTATTGGCGCAGAGCTCCCATCTAGGACCTCTTTAATTTCCTCCTTAAGTGCTGAGGGCGCAATTAGCTCGAGTGAACGTGTTTGTCCATCTGGCGAGATGGTCGTTTTAAGTCCATCCCCTTGATTACAACTTTGTCGAGAAGCGCTGATGTTGTTAATGACGCAATTGAAATCGGCCAATTGTCAGCCTTAGCGTTACATAACATTCTACACAATTTAGAAATACAATTTGCGAAAATTGGTTCAGGCATTTGAATAAAAATTATAGATTTTATGCCACGTTTTACAGCAACACGTCTTTCCTATGGGCAAAATATCAAATATATTATTTCTACGCTCTCCCCCCGATATTTCGAGACTGTTGCTTATTTCGATAGGTACTAATATTCAATATATGTACCTCACAAAAGTAACAAAATTATCATCTTAAAGATACAAAACGGACCATTAATCCTTTTAACTTGTACGAGGTGATGTTGTACAGAAAGGTACACATGGGAGAGTCTAAGTAGTAAACAAATTCGGTCAAATTCGTAAAATCTTAAATACCGTTAATGACTTATGAATCTATCATAGTACAAGATAGATTTTAATTAGAAAAACTTATTTCTATGTTTAAAAATATTTATTAAACGGGCTTTATAGGGATTTTTATTATTCAAAAGGTAAACTCTTTATAGCGCGTATGCTTCTTTTAAAACATAAACTATTTTCTGCTGCCCCCTTAATGCAATAATAAAAATAATGGGAGGGTCTGGCTCATCAGTGGTGACGTCTCCCAGCGGATTCTTCAGTTCAAACTACTATACCGCTTCAATATTGTAGTGAGCTGTTTTTCTTTTATCAATGATACTGAAGATTAACTCTAGAACAATATTTTTCATATATACGAACTATCATCTTCAACCGGATATAAAGCAAAACAGCCCAATATAATATTAAAGCACTATGGTGGATTGAACTGACGAAACCTCAGGGAGGGTTCTCCACTTATGAACCAGGTCCATACATTATTTTATCATAGCAGTAAGGGCAGTAATAATTTATTTTTGTTTAAAAAAAGTAACAATACATTATAAATAACATACATTTTCAATAAAATATGGTGCGCTGATGCAGGTCTAAATTCTGTCGAATAACGATTAATATTGTTCATAAGAGCTTTTACAGCGCTCTATTTAATATATCTGTATGAATGCTAATTTTTCTATCAATTAAGCAGAGTGGGGCGAAAGGAGGCAAAACATATCAAATTATTAAAATGATATACAATCATGGACAAAACTTAATGAAGTAGAAGTCTTTGATGTTGCCGGTTGTCTGTTTTTATTTTAAGGATAAAGATACAATTTTATTCAAACTTGGTTATCTCGTGTGTCTTCAATAAAGAGGTCACTGTGAATCAAATATATTTTATAGTTATTGTGTTGCATTTTATGTTTAATTAATTAATTGTTACCAGATAGTATATATGTGTGTAAGATAGCAAGAAAATAGGCGCTAACCGTAAGAAAAATACGTTTTTTGTTTACAATGTTATAAGTAACTTTAGTTTGCTTTCTCATTTGTGAACCAATAAGAATAATGTTTAATTTATCTAATTGAAATCAGTATCTTTAAATATGTCTAAGAAAAGTCAAAGTATTGTCTGAATCCCGATATACATGCTAAAAGGTACACCTTCTTTAAGTATTTTATAAATATACTATATATATTACAGTCAGGGTAATATATATATTTTTAGTTAAACTTTGTGCCTTGATTATTCCAATATTCTCCTGGAAAAATCGCTCCCAAGACAGTTTCAGTCAAATATTTCACATGGCCCTTGGTAATTTAAAAATATTTAACAGATAGATTTAATTGACGGCAGACGATCAATCATAATTCGACATTTTAAGACAGTGTTTTGAGGGTATAGAGAATTACGGTTCTAATTATATTCAACATATTGATTTATTGAATAATAATTTTATGTCTCAATTATTGGATTATAATATTGGCTTTATAAATAATATATCGAATATATATATCGAAAAGACGTTACAAGAATATCTTCGCCTCACTATTTTTTTCTTCTTTTAATTTGATAGTAATATTTTTTTAAATGGTAAAGCCTATAATTAGGTAACTTTCTTATAAGAAAAAAATTACATTTCGTACACATCCTTCCTCAGCTTGATGTACTTTGTAGCGAAATTAAAGAATAAAGGAGACTACTTGCAATTTTAAGTTGATGAAGAGGAGTTGTTGAACATCTTTGTAATTCCTTTAAATAAAAAAAAATCAATTTACTTTTTAATTTTTACGACAATATAATGCGGCTTATAATTGTAGTAACGACATTTGAAATTTATCCCGCATGTGTTTCTTTTAAACGAAAATTCGAAATTTATTTTAAGGAGAAATAACGATTATTTCTAACCTTAGGGATGAAGTATGAAAGGATGAATTGTGAAGAGTAATGTTGAACGGAAAAATAAAAGTGTCCCATCCCTGAACACTTTTATATTTCCGTTTATCATTACTCTTCACAATTATTCCTTTCATACTTCATCCCTAAGGTTAGAAATAATCGTTATTTCTCCATAAAATAAATTTCGAATTTTTGTTCAAAAGAAACACATGTGTGATCATTTTAAAATTTCGCTATTATTTTTTAATTGTTAATTTGATACCTATACAAAATTATAATAATTCATCTATATACAGGGTGATCCAAAAGTCCCGCACTATTTTAAAAATTAATAACTCCGCGAATATTTGCGCTAGAGCAATGCTGTAAACACCATTGTGTTCAGGATGCAATGGGATTTTTTATGGCAAATAATGAAAAATTCGAAATTGATTTTAGTTACAATTTTATTCGCCAGATGGCGCTCTACCAGAATCAGAGATTCAGCGGCCAAATTGTTTGATAAATTGAAAAATATAACTGATCGGCATGTATTTTTTCTTTTTGAATACCATGAAAGAACCCTAATAATATCAAATAACAAATTAATAAAACACCACTTCGCAAAAAGTATGAAGAATTGGTTAACGATTTTCATATACAATCAGAGATATGTAAAATAGGTAAATGCAAATTAAAACATGTAGCAAAAAGAAAATTGATATTTTAGATACGGTTTGTTTCCGAAGATAATAAATTTCTAATATTTTTAATTCAACTCTCACTCAGTATCGATTATATTTATTTTAATTCATTTGAAAAATATGTATCTATCTCTGATAATTTATTTTACTCTGGAATGCCGTTGTTGTTGTCGTGTCCAATAAAGAGCCTCAGATGTATCCATGTATCTCCATCACAGCAGCAGCAATGTCCACTATCTTAGGTGTGTAAAGCTGCTGCTCAGGGTCTATGTCTAATTTTTGCAAGGCTGCGGCCATTGCTGGCTATAAGAATATGTGGGTAGGTGTAAGTTCCACACCAGGACAATTGTTGCATGCCCTATAGGTACTTGTGCCATCTGGATGTATTCTCATTCCTTTATAGTGTTTTGTTCTAAGTCTTGTTATAGTTTTTGTCATTTTTCTCTCAGAGTTTATTTCGCATTTTGATCTTTTCTTATTTTTTCGTTTAATTATCTTGTATTTTGACAAAGAATCAGCGTCAAATAATGACATTTGTTCTTTCCTTTGGCTCAACTTTCTGGCTTCCTTTGCCAATTCGAATGCCATTTCATTACCCCTGAACCCAGCATGGGCAGGGATTCATTGTAGAATGCAGTTATTCTCCAATGGTTCCAGTTGGGTAAGTAACGAGTGTATTTTCTGTGTGATTTTAGTATTGCCCTTCTGAATTTCTTCTAGAGCGGATATGGAGTCGCTGTATATTAAAATTCCTTCTGCTTGATGCAGGGATGGTTGGTTAAGGCATACATCAAGGGCTTTCCAGATAGCTGTCAGTTCACAAGTGAAGTTTGACGAAATCTGTCCTGCTCCTTCTTTGATTTTGATGTTTGTTCCATCTTGCAGTATTATGTTAATTCCGGCCCCTCCATTACTCAGGGTAAGGTCTGAAGATCCATCTGTATATGCTGTTGAAGGGCGTGGCCTAGCAATTTTAATCAAGAATTTGTACTATGAGGACATAGCCGTTAATATTACAAACACATTAGACCTCGAAGCCCAAGGTATCAAAGTCTACCCCAATCAAAACAAAGCCATCCACATATACAATATGTATCACCCTCCAAACAATACATTTATTGACGATTAAACAATTGCTCAATTTCTTACAGACAACACTATTATTGTAGGTGACCTTAATGCCAAACATCAACTATGGGGATGTTCTACGCCAAACCCAAGAGGCAAAATACTATCAAACATATTTGACGACAATGCCTTCATGTGCTTAAATGATGGGAATCCTACCCATCATTCCTACAAGCTATAATACTGAACAAGCCCTTGATATAAGTTTTTACTATCCTGACATTTTCCACAAATGCAAATAGAAAATATTAAAAAGTTTTGGAAGTGATCATTTGCCTAATTTGATAGAAATTAGCACCAAGACCAAAACTAGCTCAATTAAGAAAAATTCTGGAACTTCAAAAAGGCTAATATGATATCTTTCGAAAACACCATTATTAAAGCAGCCAAAGTTTCAATACCAAGAGGTAATATTAAGAAATGGATTCCAAATTATACACACCAGGCAAAAAATATTCAAAGACTTATAACTAAAAGAAATGAACTACAAAAAAGTGCACCCAAAACCAAAAATATTGTAGAACTGAACTGAACATTGTGATTGCAAAAATAAAAAAAGATTATGCGTAAATGTGAAAAGGGAAAATGTAAACAAACTTGTGAAAACCTGAACCCAAGAAACCCAAATACAAAACTTTGGAATTGGGCAAAACAAATTGACAGAGTCCAGCCACAAACTGAAAACATAAATATGATTAAGAATACAGATGGTACACCAGCAACTAATGACAAAATTGCTGCCAATCTTTTAGATAATTCATATCAAATAAGTAGTAAAATCAAGGTTGAAAAAAGGCCCGAAAGATTATTCATGACTGTAAAAAATGTCACCAGCACTCATAATGTTTTCCATGAAAAAAATCAATATGAAAGAGCTAGCTTATGCATTAGAAAACACTGACCTAAACAAGACTCCTGGGCCAGATGGAATCCATGGCCGAATGATATCAAACTTGGGCAAGATTAGCAAAGAGAGACTTCTTAATATTTTCAATAACTCCTGGAAAACTGGAAAATTGCCTCAAGACTGTAAAAATGCAACAATAATTCCCATTAAAAAACTTGACAAATCTGCTGATGACCCAAAAAACTACCGACCTATCTCCCTAACAAATATTTGCTGCAAATTAATGGAAAAAATTATACTCAGACGACTCACCTACCACCCCGACACAAGAAATCTCTTACCAGAAGAACAATATGGATTTAGGAAAGGACATAGGGCAATAGACCAACTCTTATTTTTCACACAAAAGGTAAAAGATGCACAAAACGAAAAACCAACTAACCACACCATAGCTGATTTTTAGACCTTACACAAGCTTTTGATAAGGTATAGAAAAACAAGTTAATTACAAAATTATACAAACATTTCAAAATTGATGGAAAAGCTATCACTTTGATGAATGATTCTCTTAAAAATATATAAATCAGGATCAAATATAATGGCACTCTATCTAAAACCTTCAAATTGTACCAAGGATTACCACAAGGATCAGTCCTTAGCCCAACTCTCTTCACCCTATTTATTGCAGGCATAGAAAAATAAATTTCACATAAAACTTTTCGCTGATGACATTATTCTATGGAGCAGCAGCACTAACTGAAAAAAAGCTGAAAGAGATTTAACAAGACTTTTCTCCACCTAGAAAAATTTGCTAATAAGCATAAATTAGAATTTAACCCCCAAAAATCTGAAACCTGTCTTTTTACTACCGATAAGAAACTATACAAAATAAGACCAAATATTATTCTGAAAGAACAACAATTGCAAAATAATAAACATCCGAAATATCTCGGCTACACTCTGGATCCAGAAATCAACTCCAGTAAGCATATTGAAGGAGTTGTTAGAAAAGGAAGAGACCGTGAAATATATTTCAGGAAGAGTGGGGAGCTGAAGCAACAACAATAAAATTAACTTACACATCTCTAATGAGACCTATCCTGGAATATGGATATCAAATCTATGGTACAGCATCTGAAACAAATCTAAAATCACTGGAAAGGATACAACTAAGTGCAGCTAGAATTATTACAGGTCTTCGAAAACCCTGCCCTAATGATATTGTACTTTACGAGGCAGACATTATGCCCTTAAAGAATAGAATAAGCTACAATCTGCCAAAATATATAAACAAAATCAAGAGTTATGAAAACAAACACAGAACTTTCAATTACATACTTAATTGGGAATCCAATCTAAGACTCAAAAAAGAAGGCCCTCTCCACCTGGCCAAAAGAAATGGATTTTCAAAATATAAAGTGGAAAAATATTATTTAGCTGAAAAAAATATCTCCATGCGAACCACTAACAAAATGTTATTTTTAATGCCACTTTAAATGAAACCACCAACAGACAATACCAAAATCCAGAATACTTAAAACAATTATCATTAGAAATAATTAATAAAACTCCTAAAAATGCAATAACTATCTATACCGATGGTAGCAGAGATGATTTGGGACACACTGGCAGGGGCTCTCTCATTAAAACCACAAATGGCATTGAGAAAATAAACAGAAGAAACCCAGAATTTTGCTCAGTCTTCAGATCAGAACTTATAGCCATCTATGAAGTCTTAAAATCCATCAGAAACATTAAACATCACGATATATGGATTCTTACTGATAGTAGAAGTGCCATAGAACACTTGAGTCACACAGGGGAACTTAGAGACAAAGTAAGCAGGAACATAATTGGTTATCTCCAAAAACTCTCAATACCTCAAAAATTCACCTTCAATGGATACTCTTACATTTTAGCATTGAAGGCAATGAAGCTGCTGATGCGCTAGCGAAAAAAGGCACAAAAGAACCCTTGCTACAGAAAAATAAACTTTTAAAGAAATAGAAACAGTAGCCAAAATAAACAAGAACTGGAGGATCCCACCTAAGCACAGTTGGTATACCCTAGAAGCAGATGGCCACCCAGACCTTTCGGTCCACAAGCCGGCATGCGAAGCATGCCTTCGCTGCTATTCTATTCAACTCATAAGCCAAGTAACGGTATCCAAGCTAGTGATTGGACATTGTACCTTGAAACACCACCTCCCAGACAACGTGTCTGGAAGGATTTCTATACCGGTGGCCTTTAATCACAGCAAAATAGGAAACTATCTACTGTGTCCAGCAGGGACCGCGGGGAGGCAGACCCCGGTCGACTCTGTTCACTCACAGCTGAGGAAAAGCTCAGCTGCCACGTCGTGGGCTTTCTCAAGAAGCTTGCTGTGATTTCTCAGCAGATTTCTCCAGCATTTCTCCAGATTGATGGCGACGAGGGCCGACATACAATCTGAATAGAGGCGGTCCAGGCTGAAGTTCTTCTCGGCACACACTCTGAGGGCTACCCTGATCGCAACCAGCTCGGCTGAAAAGACCAATTCGTCCACTCTGAGTGTTAAACTTTCTTGGAAGATCAGCTCTCCATTAGTGTATATCACTACCCCAGCTCCAGTATTGATTCCAGACCTACTCCCATCAGTGAAAACCTCCGTGCCAATCCCTGTCGGCCCTCCAGGTCTCCAATTCCACTTTGGCAAACACTGCGGAGGCTTTCTTGGGTCCCTCTTCCATTCCAGGGCACCCGCTTCAAGTCCCAGGGCATCTTCCCTGTTCTCTTAGATCTTCTGTCTGATGGTCTCCTCCTCTAGTTTCAACCCCAGGGGAATAAGACCAGCGAGGACCAATAAGGCCTCACTGCTGGTAGTGCGATATCCCCCTGTGATTCTGAGTTCCGCTGTCCTCTGCACTCTCTCTAGAGTAGTCGCCACCTTCTGATCCCTGTTTCGGCGACACCAAGCCCTGGAAGCATATAGCAGGATTGGCTCGACACAGGAGAGGCAGAGGTTCCTAAAAATAGTACCCTCCTTCTCCCCCTCCCCCCCTGTTGAGAGCCAACCAGGACAGGCCTACACAACGCCTCCCTGCCTCTCGCCACCATCTCCTCCGCCTGGTATTGCCAACCCATTTTGTCATCAATGACCACCCCCAGGATGGTCATCCTATTGACCAACGCTACCCTCCGTCCTTCGATCCCGATAGCCGGCTTGTGTTCCCATTTGATCCCTTTCCTTTTAGTTCTTATGTCCCTAGGCTTAAAGCTGAGGGCTTTAGTTTTGGAGACATTGAACTTAAGGCCAGAGTCATGGGCCCAGTTCGAGAGAATTTGGAGAGAAGTTTCAACACACTTCTCAGCCCTAGCTCTCGAAGCAGCCTCAACAATGAGGAACTGGTCGTCAGCATAGAGAACCAGCCTGGCTCCCTCAGGGAGCTCCTCCTGGAAAACGGTGTTTACCAGGATATTCCACAGAATAGGTCCGCAGCAAGAGCCCTGGGGGCAACCCCTAGCACAGTTTCCTTCCAACTTCCGCCCACCAAAACTGAGGCTAATCCGTCTATCCCTCAGGAAGTCACGAACCAAGCTGCACAAATTATCAGGACAACCCATGTCCATCAAATTTCTCATCAGCTTGTTCCAGTTCATGGAGTTGAACGCGCCATCATTGTCCAGGGCCACGAAAAGAACCCAAGCACCCTTATTTAAGCCCATCTCAACCCCCTCTAACACCTCGTTCAGAGCTGTGGTTGTGGACTTCCCTTCCCTAAAACCATGTTGGAAAGAGGAAAGGAGCTCATTACTTTCTAGCCAGTGCTTCAGTCGCTGAGCTAGTAGGCTATCCAGGACCTTACCTAGACACGCTAGTAAAGAAAGCATACGATAATCATTAGGAGAATTACCCTTTCTACCAGACTTTTCGAGAAGCACTACTCGGGCAACCTTCCATGCCTCAGGAAAAGTACCAGTGTCCAGGCACCTATTGAATAACCTGGAAATAAGCGATGGGTGCATCCTTACCAGGGCTTTCACGACCGTGTTATCGATCCCTTCGGGACCAGGAGATTTCCTTTTCCCGAACTTGAAAGCCGTCAGTTTCACCTCATTCTAAGAAAAGGGCGGATCTACCAAACCACAAGTGGTCAGAGAGATCTCTCCTTTGGTTCCTCGTTTCCGAAGTGCCGATCCAAGTTGTTTTTATTTTGTCTTCTGCTTTCGAGCGAGTAGGTCTAGAACACATTCTCTCTGAATTTTCTCATTGTTGGTGGATGAAACAGCACCAGTGATTATTTTGGCCGCTTATGCTTGAACACTGTCTAGTCTTACTTTTAGTGATGAGCTTGAGGGAGCCCAGACCGGTGTTGCATATTCCATTATCGGCCTTATAAAGGTGGTATATGTTGTTCTGAGAATTCTGGGTTTTGCTCCCCAATTTGTTCCACATAGCCTTCTCAGAATGTTTAGTTTTCTGATAGTTCTATTTGAGGTGCTAATTATGTGTTCTGAAAATTCCAATTCCTCATCAATAATAATTAAAATAATTTTGTTGACATCTTGTCAATACATGCACAGTCTGCACTATTAAAAAAAGATAATATGCATTATATACACTATGTACAATGAATATGGCGCCTCTTCCAGCGCTGCAGAGTTTGTGGAGAATCGCCAGTGGGTCTCCAGCGACACCACGCATTTTGCGATCTACGATGAATACGTAGATCGCGTACTTTGCCGCTTTGGAGATGGTGATGGCGTGGTCCTCGAGACCAACTTGAAAGATACAGGACTGCAGTATCACACCTAGGTATTATGGATTTCTAATTTTATCAATCATTTGTTTGTTTATGCTTATTTTTTTGTTATATTTATGCCTTTTCCCCTGTGAGTGGAGAAGACGCATAGGTTTGGTTTTATTGGGTTTATGGTCATTTGGAGTTCCATTGCCCACTTCTCCAGTCCTCTCATTGATGTGTTCAGTATTTTTTACGATTTTTCTATGCTGCTACTTGTGTGCCATATGGCTATAATCGTCTGCATAACAGACAACCTTTGTGTCTTCAGTGAGGTATGGATGGATGTCGTTAATATATAGCAGATAGAGTAGAGGACTGAGCACAGATCCCTGAGTTACACCAGCCCATGTTCTTCCTTCCTTGGAAAAGTCTCCATTGACCCGAACCTTTAACCTTCTTCCCCTTAAGAAGTCTGCAATCCAGATTAAGGTTTTTCTCTTACTCCGATGTTGTGCAGCTTTTCACGTAATTTCTCCCTCCACACTCGATCAAAAGCTGAGGTCATATCAAGGAATATAGCCGTGGTCTTCTTTGGCGGTTTTTCCTGGAAAGAATCTATTATTGATTGACAGAAGTAAAACAGTTGATCAGTCGTACAGTGCTGGGATCTATAGGCAGTTTGGTAGAGGGTTATTTTATTATTGTTAGTGAGCCAGACTATGAGCCTAGAGTGGATAATTCGTTCTGGTATTTTACAAAGTTTGCTGGTGAGAGCAATTGGCCGATAGTTCTTGTATTCCTTGGCATCTTTGTTTGGCTTCAGTATTGGCACTATAATTGATATCTTCCAATTCTTTGGTAGTTTACCAGTTTGCCATGAAATGTTCAGTATTCATAGGAGTTGATTATTAGCTTTGTCTTCAAAGTGTTTGATCATTTAACCAAAGATTAGATTATCTCTTGGTGACCTCTTGGATTTTTTATTGATAAGTTTAGCTCATTCAGTGTGAAGTCTCTCGAGAAAATATCTTGTTGATGGAAGTTTCTTGCTTGTTTAACTAACTGGCTTTGTTGAAGTTTGAGATTGAATCAAGGAATAAAAGGATTATTTATTAAACAAAGTAACTTAAAACAAGATGTTAGAGTAACAACATTTTAAAGGCAAGTAAGTAGATAGTGACGTCGATCGCAGCGCCGTCACGGCCGTTGATTGGTGGATCCCCCACGCCATTGGCTCCACGCCAATCTTTGGATCGCTTATTCCAACACTCCCTCTCGATCCAAAATGTTCAGTAGACCTCTTAAGTAGTGGAATTTGTTTCGTGGAAGAGGTTTAGTCATTATATCAGCTAGCTGTTCTGAGCTGCAAACATGATGCACTTTAAGTTCACCTTCTTCATGTTTGGATCTAATGAAGTGGTAGCGAACATCAATGTGTTTTGTTCGTTTGTGGAATACTGGATTTTCAACAAGTTTTATTGCTGCTTGGTTGTCGATATAAAGTTCAGTTTCTTTAGTAATATCACAGCCGATGCCCTGTAGAAGTCTTCTGATCCAAATCAATTCCTTAGCAGCACTGCAGGCAGCGATGTATTCACTTTCGGTGGTTGAAAGTGCGATAATTGGTTGTCGTTGGCTTGCCCAAGAAACAGTTCCTCCGTTCATCATGAAGGCATAACCAGTCGTACTTTTTCTGGAGTCAACATCACGAGCAAAATCACTGTCAGAGAAGCCAACAAGTTGGTCTTGTCCAGTGAAGAGAATTCCCATGTGTGGAGTGCCTTTCAGATAACGGAAAATATTCTTCACTGTTGTACAATGTGCAGGTCCTGGATATTCTAGGAATTTACTCACTTGTGAAACTGCATAAGTGATATCTGGACGTGAAACACATGATGCAAACATAAGGGATCCAACAGCTTCTCGAAAAGGGAATTTAGGCATCTTTTCCTTTTGTTCTGGAGTAGGACAGTCCTGCTTTGTTAAGATGACAGAAGGATCCATAGGCACCGAAGCAGGAATACAGTCAGCCATATTAAATTTACTCAAAATTTTGTCAATATATGATGACTGGTGAATGAAAATACTTGCCCTATCTTCTGACTGCTCTATTTGTAGCCCAACAAAAAAGTTAACACTTCCAGATGTAATTTCAAATGCGTGTTCTAACTCATCCATTATAATAGCTATTGCCTCTTTATCTTTAGATAGAATAATTCCATCATCAACATAGAGAGCTAAGATAACATTTGAATCATTGTGTGTTCCAATGAAAATGCACGGGTCGGCGTCTGATGTTTTGAAATTATGGCTATACAAAAAATTGGTAAATTTCTTATTCCAATTTCTAGAAGATTGTTTAAGACCATACAGACTTTTATGTAATCTATAGCAGCTATTATCATCTCTCTTGTAGCCTTCTGGTTGTTCAAGATAAACAAGTTCCTCTAATTCGCCATTGAGAAAAGCTGTCTTTACATCGAATTGCTTAAGAAACATCCTTTCAGAAGCAGCGTGTGATAAAAGAATGCGTAACGAATCATATCTGACTACTGGGCTAAATATATCGAAATAGTCAACATTTTTGATTTGAGAATAGCCTTTTGCAACTAATCTGGCTTTGAACCGTTGAATTGTACCATCGGACTCCGTTTTAATTTTATAAACCCATTTACAACCGATAGGTTTATGACCATCTGCCAAACGTTCTAAAGTCCATGTTTTATTTTTATTTAATGCATCAATCTCTTCATCCATGGCTAATTTCCATCTTTCTGAATCTGAACTCGCCATTGCATCCACATAGCTACTGGGCTCATCAGCGAGCAGCGCAAAGTTACATTTGCTATTCGAAACCTTAGAGCGAGTTATCATGGGATGCGAACTGATATCGGAAACTGGCGGCATTTCCTGCACTGGAATGTTTGCTGTCGCAACTGGTGATTCATCCGGAGCGCTGTTAATCTGAAATATTATTTCTTTTGGTTTGGTAGATTCTCTATCCGAATGCGGAGTAGCTATCTCATCGAATGTGACATCTTTAGAAATTCTTATTTTTCTAGTTTTCCAATCCCATAATCTAAAATTTTTGCTTGTATTCTCATAACCTAAAAACATAAGTTTTATCGATTTATTATCCCACTTTTTACGGTTTTCTTTGGGAATATGCATATAAGCATTACAGCCAAATATTTTATAGTTAGCTACATTAGGCTTTGTGCCAAAGAAAAGTTCATAAGGTGTCGTTCCAGGGGTTTGCTTAGTCGCACTTCTATTTAGAATATAGGTTGCTGTGTTACAGGCCTCAGCCCAAAAATATCCTGGAAGATTTCGTGAATTTAGCATGGACCTGGCTGCTTCCACAATCGTACGATTGTCTCTTTCTATATGTCCTATCTGTTCGTGCACATAAGGTGCAGTGAACTCGTGAATTATCCCAAATCTTTTACATAAATCTGCAAAATTATCGCTTTTGAATTCTAGCGCATTATCAGTCCTAAGAACTTTTATCTTATTTCCAGTTTGAGTATAGATTAGAGTAGCATATTCTTTGAATATATCTAGCACATCTGATTTGTTTTTAATAAAATAAATATGGCGATAACCACTAAAGTAATCTTTAAATAAGCAGAAATACAGAGATTTACTTAATGATTGAGTCTGCATTGGGCCACAAATATCAGCATAAATAAACTCACCTAGCTGGTAGTTTTTGCCATCTGAGGGATAGCACGACTTTCTATGGGCTTTTCCAAGTTGGCATCCTTCACAGAAGAAAAATTCTCCCTCTAAATCTTGAGGCTGCAGACCATCCACCAATCCTTTGGTCGCCATCTCTCGAAGTGTAGCAACTGGAAGATGTGCAAGTCTCTCGTGCCACAACTGAAGCTTGTTCTCGCTGGTGATGTATCCTTGTGATGATGACGTAACCTTGAAGAGCATCCTGTAGAGGTCGTCATGACGCACTCCTACGGCTTTTAGGTCATTATCCATGAAGATCTGTAGCTTGTCATGTTTGATAATGACGTTGAATCCTCTTCTTGTGGACGTAGAAAGGCTATACAAATTTTTCTTTAGTTGCGGCGAGTAGAGCACATTTCTTATGTACGTATTGTACCATCCACCGTCGACGTAGGCTTGAATCTCGATGTCTCCCATGCCTTCTGCAAGTAGTGTCGAGTTGTCTCCCAAGTAGATTGGATGATCACTGGTGAACGGCGTGTAGGTCTTGAACCACTCTCGTCGAAATGTCATGCTGCAGCTTGCACCGCTGTCAGCATACCAAATATCATTGGGCTCTACTTGATTATCGCACAAAATAAGTCCATAATCACTTGAACTTCCTTTTGAATCATGAAGATTTTTGGATTTATTTTTCTCATTAGCTAATCTTTTTCTACATTCGCGGCTCCAATGTCCAATTTTATGACAATAGTGGCATTTAGTGTTCTTCTTGGCATCTTGAAAAGAACGTTGTGTATCTTTAGGCTTCGTTCGTGCTTGCCTGTGTAATAAGGCCTCATCTTGTTTAGAAGAACCGCTTTGTTGATTCCTTGTTTCTTCAATCAAAAGTCTTGCAGTTAAATTGTTAAGAGTTTGAGCTTTCGGATCTAACGATTCCCATGCTGCAACAAAGTAGCGCATACTCGAAGGCAAAGTATTTAAAATTTTTGCTACCTTTTGATCTTCCGTTATGGTTCCGCCCATTTGTGAAATTTGTGCAGAAATATTTTCAATTTTTGCTATGTAATCACTTATTGTTTCCGATGTCAATCGTGCATCGAAGAATTGTTGCCAAAGTAGGCCAATAGTAAATTCGGATTTTTGTTCATGAATAGCAAGTAATTTCTGCCACATTTGTGAAGCGGAAGTACAGTTCATCAGGGGCTGAAGAAACTTTAATTCGATTGCCTGTGATAATAACATCCTTGCCTTAACGTCCTTTGATTTCCAATTCTGTAGTGAACTTTCAGAGTTACTGTCGGAGGAAACAACATTCGGCTTTATTTCTAAGCCTTCCAATAATTCTAGTAATTTTTGTTGTTCCATAAGAAGCCTGAATTGGAATTTCCATAGTGAAAAGTTTTCACCATTAAAAACTTTAATCCTTGAAAGACAATCTTCGCTCATCTTCTTTGTCTTGGAATCGGCCAACGACAAAAAGAAACTAGGGTTATGGTTGGCGGTTGACGCCTAAACTTCGAGCAAAACAAAGGCTTACTCACTGCTGGCAGTAAATCCTTTTAGGCGCAGTGGAAGCGTGCTGGGCCCATAACCTGTTGAAGTTTGAGATTGAATCAAGGAATAAAAGGATTATTTATTAAACAAAGTAACTTAAAACAAGATGTTAGAGTAACAACATTTTAAAGGCAAGTAAGTAGATAGTGACGTCGATCGCAGCGCCGTCACGGCCGTTGATTGGTGGATCCCCCACGCCATTGGCTCCACGCCAATCTTTGGATCGCTTATTCCAACAGGCTTATATTATTTTTAGAGTCCTGTCTTCATTCGTATAGTTGAGTATGGAAGTGCTTGAAAGATATTCAGCAATTATGTCAGCCATCTGTTTGTTCTCGTTCGCGCTGTTCTATTCATATCGGTTAGAGTATTGGAGGATTGGTGTTGGTGTTGATTGCTCTCTGTTTCTTGGATACATTTTTTCGCAGAATTCTGCCATTTTTCTTGTTTGCATATCCAAATTTCTTGTTCTATTTTGTGACTAATTTCAATGAGTTCATTCTGTTTTCTTCTGTTTTATTATTTTAAGAAGTTGATTGACATTGTCTCTCTCTCTGAAATCACTGCCTCGATGTTGTGGTCCTTCCAGTAAGGTATCCACAGGTCTTTTCGTCTACCTCTAGGTATCGATGCTTTTGCAGATTTTGAAATGTTCGAAGAGAATTTTTCCAAGTTTTTGTCAAGCGTTCTGTAATTCAATTTTTCGTTGCACAGTTCTTCAAGCTTTTCTGTGAATTTTTTTCAAGTCGGCTTTCCTAAAGTTCCATGTTCTTTTATTCTAAGGGACGTTCTCAATTTTGAAGTTTAGGGTTGTTAAAATTGGTCTGTGGCCACTGATTGCACCTCTAATGATTTTCCATTGTGTTGTGGGTGCGATGTTGTAATTTATCGCTGTGATGTCTATTGCGGATTCTGTGCCTGTGGACTTAGATAGGTGTTCTCTCCGTTATTTAACGGTTTAAGGTCGAGGTCTGTTAGCATGTCCTCAACCTGCTGACTTTTGTTATCCAGGACAGGTGATCCCCAAATTGAACTTTTGGCGTTAAATTCGCCGAGTATGATTGTGATATCCGAAGACGCTTCACTTAATGTCTCTATTGTGTGTACCCATACAAAATTCAAAGATTTCACGAGCTGAAAGTTGGCGATTTTGAGATGCGTCAAGAATTCGCTGCATGGGTTTTCCGGCGAATTGATATTGATGGAAACTGGCTGTCGAATGTTCTGTGACCAGATGATGCTCACTTTTCTCTAAACGGAGAATTTAACATTCAAAACAGCCGCATTTGGGTAACAGACAACCCTAGGAATTTTACAGAAATGCCACTTTACCAGCCTAGAGTTACAGTTTTGTGTGGGTTCACTTCTTTTATTATTGTCCAACTTTTGAGAGAAAAGGGTATTCCCATATTGCAGGGCAAAAGCACTAAGCGAAATAACATTCATGAAAGATGGAGGACCTCCTCATATCTCCCGAGGTGCCAAACAATTGCTGAAGGATACGTTCTGTGAAAATCGTGTGATAAGTCGCCACTTTATATACCAGTGGCCTCCAAGATCACCAGACTTGACGCCTTGCGATTTTTGTTTATGGGGGTACATTAAATCGTGTGTTTATCGATGCTGGCCTACCACATTGGCCATGTTGTAGGCTTCTATCAGATGGCACGTTTTATCAATTTATTGCTGTTATTTAATGCTGTCCATTCTGTCATTTATCGTCTGCAGGCGGTGATTGAGAATGAAGGGTGCCACATTGAGCAAGGATTGTGACCTAATATAAGAGAGAAGGCAGTTACTTCATGTGTTATATAAGCCGCCATGTATTATATTATCTACCAATATTTTGCAGCTCTTTGTGTTGGGATATGGGGATAATAAATGCTGTCCTCACATCTTGACTATCTTTTTTTATTTGTGAACAGTAATTTTTTGTTTGTCATTTGCTCACATATTATGTCGTGCAAACCAGAGTGTTATAACTTCTCGAATAACACTGGTACACACAATTTTTTCCCTTATGTTTAGTTTTCGCTTTTCGTTCATTAGAAGAAATAGCATAAGGAATATTTTCTGTATACCAATAACTTTAGAAATTTTGTGAAAAAAAATAATACAAAATGATTTTACTACCACGTTTTTCAACGCAAAAGGTCGATTTAAAAATTATTTTTATTTGAGGGGAAACATTTTTTAAAATTGTGTACAGTATAATAAACAATGATAACATTTGACAAGCCCATAGGATATTTGGAATAAAGTACGACAAATATATTTTGTCACTCCCCTCTATATTTCATTTGTTGGATCATGACAAATATCCAGTTAAATAGTCAAGGGTCTCCAATTAGTCAAGAAACTACACATTTCTTATAGCAAGAAATCCTATTAGTAGTGCCATCATAATTTTTGGTACTATATTAACATATCAAAAATTCGTGTATTGATATCAGCAGTATTTTTGAAACATTCAATCTATTTCACAAAACCCCATATAAAATATAAATATTTTTGCTACATGTTTTAATTTGCATTTGCCTATTTTACATATCTCTGATTGTATTTGAAAATCGTTAACCAATTCTTCATACTTTTGGCGAAGTGGTGTTTTATTAATTTGTTATTTGATATTATTAGGGTTCTTTCCTGGTATTCAAAAAGGAAAAATACGTGTCGTTCAATTATATTTTTCAATTTATCAAACAATTTGGCCGCTGAATATCTGAATCTGGTAGAGCGCCATCTGGTGAATAAAATTGTAACTAAAATCAATTTCGAAATTTTCATTATTTGCCATAAAAAATCCCATTGCATTCTGAACACAATGGTGTTTACCGCATTGCTCTAACGCAAATATTCGCGGAGTTATTAATTTTTAAAGTTGTGCGGGACTTTTGGATCACCCTGTATATTAACGTATCGGCAAAAATAGACTACTTATCGCGCGAACAATTTAATATAAAATAATCCCCCCTGTCCTCTCTTACTGCAATAATAAATATATTGGGAAGGGCGTGAAATGAGTGGTGAACCCTCAAAATAGGTTTATTATTGGAGTAAGAATATGAGAAAGTTGTTTTATATATAGAAGTAATTTCCGCTCTATAAATAATTTATATTAATCAATACATAGATTGTGTTAGAGTATTGTATTCAAATGATAATGTGAAAGCAACTTGCCATATATGAGAATGTGTGCCGAATGCTCTAATGTGGAATGTGATCGCAGGATCCCCAAGAGGTCTCGGCGCGGGGTAGTGCCGCTTATGTCGTAAGTGTCCCAGTACCCACTCTATGTTTACATCAAAATCACTGAGATTTACATTCTACAAAGTGTATTTGAATGTGTTTCTAAGTGTTCTTCGTCTATATATATCCCATGACGGTCATTTTCCAGCTGGTGAGCACGCAAGTAGCACTTCTCTATATATCAGTAGATATGGAAAAACGTTCAACAGATTAAATTGACTTAATTCAAAACTTAATATTTTAGATAATTAAAAATAGGCACATTTTCGAATTAGCAACATAATGAAATGAAGCTTTGACTTTCAATATCGAGTTTAAGTTATATTTAAATTTATTCGAATTGATTGACAGTAATATCCATGAATTCATATTCTCGTTTTGCATTAAATATAGATTTAAAAATAAAGTACCTATTGATGCTCTTAGAGCTTTATAAAAGCTAAATGATATTAGAAATATAGTCTGAGATACCGCTAGAGTTATTGTCCTAAGGTGAAAATTAGAATATAATATAGGAAAGAAAAAAGATGATTTTTTAAATTGAGAAGACTACCAAAAATGACCTATACAATAGACTCATTCTTATCGTGAAGATAGAGGCTGCCTGGCCGGAATTCATATTTCTTGAAAAAAAGATACTTCGGGGGGGGGGGGGGGGGGGGGGGCAGTATAAATCTTTTTAAAAATAATCAATTTCTACTGCCCTTACTGCAACTCCCATTAATTTTTCCATTGCAGTAAGGGCAGTATAAATTGTTTATTTTTAAAAAGAATCATACGCGTCTATAAACGCAAAACTATTAACGCAAAATTTTATTATCCAATGTTGAACATTCATCCGTTGTCCTTACTGCGATAGAAAATTATTGGAAAGCTTGAATCAACAGTGGTGAATTTTCCCAGCGGTTTCGTTAATTCAATCTAACAGACCGCTCTAATATTATACCGGCCTGTATTGCTTATATATTCATCCCTGAAAAACTAATCTTGGCTGAGTTATTTAAGCGAATTTAAAGATTTATACTGGCCGAAGTATCTTTTTTCAAGAAAAAGACTCATTCTTGTCACTTCTAAATGTCAGAGAGATCTATTAGAACAAAATAGCTTATAATATCTAATAGCAAATTTTTAAATACTCTCCAACGCATCATCAACCTTCTTCTTCCATGTGACAAACACAGCAAAATAGGACAATATATGATACTAGATTTAATTCTGAATTAACCCAAGAAGAGAAATCTAAATATGAAAAACCAATCGTAGATTAAACGACATAAATTACTTCATTCTAATTTATGCACGGATCAACCAACATTTGAAACCTCATTCTGGAATGCAGAAATACATAATAACGAAAATCTACTATTCGAACAAAAACATAATCTACCTTAGAAAACATATATATAAACTTAGAATTCCAATCTGAAAACTGCTGAAGCAACAAAACAAAAATAACTGTGCCAATTTTCAAATATTAAACTTTAAATCTCTTCATATATAAACCTTATCCCCGTGTATTGCTGATAATGTGTTTCCACTGTGTGAGAGAGAGAGGTTTCCTTTTCTTACATAATTAAACATTTATGATAAATATTTATTCACGGATCATATTTTAATGTTAAAATAATATGCCGATTTTATTCGTAATTTTTAGTGGAACTTTAGAGCAAAACTATTCAAATATAGAGGTCTATTTTCTCGCGCGCGCGCGCGCGAAATTAACATATTAAGAATAAAATTTACCATGTTGTTTTGACATTTTTATGATCATTTTATATGTTTAGTGATTATTCTAGTCTATTTTGACGCATAGTTGTTGAAGTAGCCCTCGCAATTGAATAAAAACAGAGAATCTGAGTTAGGATTACATTCAAGAGAGATCCCTCTACAAAATACATCTCGATTTCGTGCCGCCCTGTCTTCCGGTAATGTACTTCTTAACTAACCGGCGGTGGCGGGACTTCCGTGCGATCTAGGTTGAGAGCCTTCTCTTTTAACGCTCCATTGATTCTGTTAAAACCTCCTTTCTGGAACTTCATTTCAGGACAAAACACCAGCATTATATCCGAGACTGCAATCTTATCTATTCTAGGAACCCAGGTATTTATCATTGTAGGAATTTAAGGCGCACACAGTGTTCGTTGGTAAAACTGCATCCATGGTCTAATGACTTTCTCGAAACATTCTAATTCAATGTTGAAATTTAATTTGGGGCGCCCCATGGCCGCCCATGGAAATGGATTCATTACCCGGACGATTACGCAAATAGAGCGCGAGAGGGAAGTTTACAAGTGTGAACCAACCATTAAGCTCGATAGAAGATGTTTCACAATTTAATGTCCTCATGAATCCAAATTTGAATAAAACCTTAATTTAAATCCATTTCCTAAATTAAACTTTGTCCAAATTATTTAATAGGCAGAAGACTATCGGTTTACAGTAAGAAATATTTTAATAATTCATTGAAATGATCATTTAAACAACACTTTCAACGAAAATAGATTTTTTTAAATGAAATTTTAATTATTTATTTATCACAAAGAAGAAATATATTGATATACGAATTCAATTCAAAAGTCAATTATATAAAATAATTTATAATTAATTTCTTCTATAAAGGAAAATAATTTGAAAATATATTCAATGCAAAGCGTTCTTAGTCTAAACCATCTGCAAATTAGTCCCATTTTTGACGAGAAGTAATTTAATTAAATTCCTGGAAATTAAGATGAAAAATTATACTTAATCAAAATAAAATATTATTTTGTAATTTTCAAAATGATCTCCTTCAGCATCTAAACACCTAGGCCATCTCGCTTTACAATTTTTGTATCATCTTTTTATAGTGGTCTTCTTTCAGGCCTCTGAGGAACTTAGCGAGTTTCCTATTCTGAATACTTGTGATTCGTAATACTGCCCTTTAAGAGACATTTTCATTTTATAGTATAAAAACATTATTTTGGGCCAAGAACTGGTGAATATTGGACTATTTTACCTTCCCTTTCCTCATACTCCCACACAATATATTTTATTTATATATTTCTAAACATTATGACATATATATGTAATGCATTGTGCCTTATTGTTTTTATCTCCTATATTGTTAGTATTGAAGCTCATTTATTTAAAGGAAAAGGTATCTCCTTATCGTGCAACTGAAAGTTGCTGATGGCTTACGCCATCTGTCGGAATAAATTCCCATTCTTAATTAATAAGAGAAAAACTAACCACGTTGGCGTTTTGGGCTGTTGGCCCTCATGAGCGTGGTGCAAGCTGTACTCGTTTCATGATTTTTCAGGATGTCCAGTGTTTTTGGTCGTTGAGGTACAGCTTACACCACGCTGACGAGGACCAACAGCCCGAAACGCGTACGTGTTTAACTTTTTAAACTATGTCAGGTCACAATGAAGATGGTTCGTTTCAATCTCAAATTTGCAATACCATATATTTTCAATATGTTTTCCCCATTAACTGTACAAAATGGTATCCATGCTGTAAAATCATGACGTCATAAATAAAATCAGAAACGAGTGGGTTTAAAGACGGTCTCTACAGTTGGCCAAGGTCATGGGCGCAGACCAATTAGACAGTAGACCACGTGAGTCCTGCCGATCCCACGGGGCTTGCCGGCATAAATAGTGACCGTTACCGGCCACCTGGCTTAGCTCATAGTGCTTGCTTCCATCCAGACAGATTGCTCTCGCTTCTCACGTCTTCCCCCGAGGCCTTGGCCTTACCCGCAGCGGTATGCGCCCATAACCACCATCGTCTCGTTGCTGTGTCTCCATTTCATCGGAACTTCTTGCTGTCCCCGCGCGGTAAGAACCTCACCATCCTTGCCCTACGACCTCGACTGCCCAGTGCATTCACACTTCGGCCAACTTGGGGTTGTAACCTATATATACGTTGTTGTCGCTCCGCGTATAAATATATATCAAAATTTGAAACTATTATAGACGCGTATGATTCTTTTTAAAAATAAACATTTTCTACTGCTCTTACTGCAATTGAAAAATTAATGGGAGGGCCTGGCTCATCAGTGGTGAACCCTCCCAGCGGATTCGCCAGTTTAATATATGTTATAATATTTTTTAAATAGGGATTATTATATGTTATAATATAAAGTTATTTTTTTAAATAAAATTTATATGCTTGTGTTGAATACGTATTGAGCATTTTTGCAATAGTATGCAGTTGTGTAAAATATAATAAAATGAATTAAAATCACAATTTGCCATAATTGTACTGAAAAAATATATAAGATATAATTTGTGAAAAGTACTACCCCTGACTTGAAGGTGTGGAGAATAAATAAAATTAAATGTTTGAATACGTATTCACTTATCTACACAAATATTTGTGCAGGCCCAAGTTAAACAACAACAGCTAGTTTAATGCAGAGCGGCGCTCTCTGGCGGCCGACTTAAGAGTTGTTCTAGAGCAAATAATTCAAAATAAGTTATATATATATTAAAGTGGTGATAAATCTATAATTTTGAATAATATATATAGAAAAAGCAATAAGAAGTAAAGAAAGTTAAAGGGAAAGTAAATAAGAATTATATTATATGGCATCAATAAGATTCACGCTGAAACCTCGGCAATTACGCGTCATATAAGCGGAACATAAGGGAAAAAAAGGAAAATCGAAGAGCTAGCGAGATAAAAAAATAATAAAAGACAGAACCATGTTAATATTTTATCAAACTAGTAAAAGATATAATGAGAAAAAATATATATATAAATATCTTTTAATTAAAAAATTAGTTTAATTTGTGCTAGAGAAAATTAGAGTCAATATGTTTTTGTTTTGAAATAGAGGAAACCACCCACATAATGGTTGAACCGAGATGGAAAGAGAATGGTACCAGGTCAGGTCTTGTCAAAAATAAGCCTGGCGGTGGTTTCGACAATGCTATTTTACGACCATACCAATCTCTTAAACTTTGAATTAGACAAATTTAAATATATAAAGAGAAAGGGGAAATGGTAGGGAAATATAGAACTCAGGTTGTTTATGCGTGTGCGTTTGTTTGTGTGCTTGGGTGTATAATATAAATAAGTTCCAAATAAATATAACACACACAATGTTAGTGACTTGTATATATATAATGTATAATTATTATTATGTGCATGTTTTGATATGAACATTTTCACATGTGCAAACCTATCATGATTATAATAATCTGTTAAATGATCATGCTTCATAAATAAATATATTTTTATGCTGCAATATATAATAATAATGAATAAACACACACACAAAAGTCTTTATTAGGGACTTGCCCCATACAGATTCTCCCAATTGGGTAAGGTAATAATAATCTTATGTTATTTATAAAGAATAAATATATATTCTTTTAAATATTAATTGGGTTATATATATATGATGAATGAAGGTAATTGAATTTATTTTATTTTTCAGGTTCTTTTGGTGAAATCATTTATCATGTCTGAATTTACGACAAGAAGGTCGAATGAAAAAATAATTAAATTCTGTATCAAATGCTTTGGTTAGATCAACAAAGAAAACATAGAGATTTTCTCGTTTCTTTCTTAACGATAGTTGGATCAGTGTATTATATGTATGAATATATGGTCCATACATATGAATGATCTTTTCGAAATCCGGCATGGTATTCTGGAATACAGTGTCTTCCTTTGATTCACACACACTTAGTCATATTTTAGTATTGCAATGAATAATTTGGAAATATTACTTGTACAATCAATTTGCAATTACTGTAGATTTTGTGGAATTATTGATATTATAGTTTTCGTGTATAGGTTTAATTTTGAATTTTGCCCTTTTTTTTTTTGCTTATCCCTAGTACACGTGGTACAGGCCATGATTATCATGGTGGGTAGTTAGTGACTGCTTTTACTGTAAGCGCACCACATGTCTACACATGTGAAAAGCAGTTCGACTTTGCACTTACAAATGTGCCAGAGCCCCGTTTGGTTACTTGCACTCGCTGGTGGGGTTGGGCTTTTGCAAGAATCGGGGGCCATTGGAGCATTTTTTTAAACAGAAAAAAGTGTCCAATGCGGGAATCGAACCCGGATCGTAGCGGGTAACAACCAAACGGTTTAACCAGTCTTCCACCGACCCCCTTTTGTCCATATAACATTGTTGAATATATATTTTAGTACCAAAAAATATATTATGGTATATTATATAATAGTTCATTAGGTATATTATTCGTGCTAACTGCATTACGATTCTCTAGTTTCTTAATTTCTTCATTCAACTCATCAATAGTTATTTCTTTTCACAACATTAGTCCTTCCCATCTGATCGTGAAATTTGAATTGACGTTGAAGTTAATGGTATCTTTATCTACTAAATTCTTAGAAAATATAAACCAGTCTTCTGTATCGATATCTTCTGGTATATATTAAAAATAAAGAAAGCATATCCTGACCAGGAGCACATGTGCTTTACAGAAGGCAGAGCGCCATCTAGTGGAACAGAAATCAACTAAACATTGATTTAGCCTGTTCACTGATATTTAGCCAACCCAATTTCTTGATAAATCTAGAAAAGCCATCCACGAACGCGTTTCGCACTGTTGGCCAAAAATCAGGGAACAGGCTAAATCAATGTTTAGTTGATATCTGCTCCACCAGATGGCGCTCTGCCTTCTGTAAAGCACATGTGCTCCTGGTCAGAATATGTTTTTTTTTTTAATTTTTAATATCAACACCTGACCCACAAATTTTTATTTTTTTCTATTGTTTTTCATATATATATATATCAAGGATCTTTCCCTGAGGGCTGCTATGACTTTATAAAAGGATTTAGGATCCCGGGCCTTCGTTATTTCCTTTCTTCTATTATTTTTATTTCTTCTTCTCTAACAACCTTAAATAACTTTTCCCCTTTCGATGTATTTTTTTTCTGTCTTGCTCTAGATTCGATTTCATATAACTCTTAGATTTGATTTAACCCCCCGTGTTTTAATTAGATAACATTCTCTATCGTACCATGGCTTGGATGTTTTGTTACGTATATATACTTTTTTGGATATATTTGCTGATCCCATTGTCTGACAGAATTGGTCAGTTCTAATCACATCAATTTCAAGATCATTTAAATCTTCTAACTTAGGTTAATGTTTAGAGTAGTTCTACATTTTCTATCTTCAGTCCATATAAATTTCCTTACGGAATGTTCTCTATTTTTGTTTAGATCGGGAATATTGCCTTCTTTGTTCATTTACTAATACTAAAGGAGAAATAAAGTTTCAGAATGTGATATGCAGATATCGAGAAAAATATATTTGGACGTAAAAATAAAATGACTAATTTTTAGTAACATTTGAGGTTATTATTTATAGAATAAACTTAACGTTGTGTGTATTGTTCTAATTGTATTCGGTATGTGGAATATAACGTTGATAATGAGAGTCAGCCTGAATCAACACATAGTTCAATGCTTCAAAACATTATTCTAGAGCACAATTTAAACATGATACAATAGCGCTATCTGTTATTGAAAATGTAAACTATTTATAGAGCGTATTTTTCTTTTCAAATAGAATTGTTTATGCTGCAATATGATAAAAATAATGGAAGGTCGAGCTTGTTGTGGTGAACTCTTTACCAACCTCTAAGAGGTTTTTCCACTAATGAGTCAGGGCCTAATTTGTCATTCCAGCAACAGGCATTAGAAAATTATTTCATAAAACATATGCGCTATAAATAATTTAAATTTTCAAATTGTTCTAGGATATTTTCTAAGCACTACCATGCTTGATTTAAAAACTATAAGTGTGTGTGTGAAAATTCAATTTTGTTAGTTACGTATTTTGAACGAGCCCCATTAAAGGAAAATACAAACCATTAAACTAGACTGTGACGGTTTTACAAAGCTGAGGTAATTTAGTGAGTTAAAACAAAACTCTATCTCTCTCTATTTTGTAAATATATAGATTTTTTTTAAATTTTCCTATAGCTTATTTCCTTTTCAAATAGTGTGCAATATTATAATACTATCCTGGGTATGAAAATTGAACTAGATATACTTATTTAATTAAAAATGAATATATTGGATCAAAATATAATTTATTTTACCAATATTTCAGTTGGTTGAACGCCAATCTTTATCAAGGTGTTATAACCTATTTATTGTGTGTCAACAATAGGGCAATAGTTCGACAATTGTTGACACACATTAAATATGTTATAACACCTTGATAAAGTTTGGCGTTCAGCCAACTGAAATATTGGTAAAATAAATTATATTTTGATCCAATATATGCCTTTTTAATCAAAGAATTATTTATGGATTGCTCTATTTACAAAAAGATATACCTATGTGACTCTAGTATCTAGGCGTATAGTAAAGGATATATTAGACATAGAGCTAAAACAGACAGAGAGTATAAAACAGATTACGGCTAGAGCCAACCAAGACATAGAAGATAGATACCACGTTAAAGGTCAAGGTATTCCCAGAGGCTGGCTTCCTGACGCTCGCTTGTCCTAATTAAGAGATTAATTTTAGATTCCAAAATTGATTTTATCGTCGATGGCGAGAGTTCGTGCAAGATGGGCTGACAATAGGCCCTACATTCCGGTGGCCCTAGTGCTGGACTGGACGCGCAGGTTCTGTGAAAACAGTGGCTTGTCAAACCTTGGATATGCTAGGCAGTTTCCACACTCATACGATTTATCTATTGCAAGTATATCACATGTCAATATGAAGCAGTTCGACTTTGCATTCTCCCACAAGATTCAAAATAAACACATAGAATTTCACACTACAATGTAAGTTTTTAAATGCGAACTTCTCTGCGCTTTCAACTAGTAGGGAGCTTGAAATTATTTTGCATACATTTAAAGTAAAGTGAAAACTTAGATTTTTTTATAGACCATTCTAATATAGGAAGTATCACATATAAAGCTGTGGGCTATTCGTATAATATGCTTGTCATTAATACTTCAAGAAAACTCTCAATGAATAAGATTCAACGGTAAGAAATGCTGGCTTATTTACAAAACTAATGAAAAGGTCTAGTGATGATGGTTTATCTTTATGATTCATTGATGCCTTAAATCTTTAAAATACACCTTCACATTGTATTGGATGAAAGATCCTTCAGTATGAGATGAATTGTGAGAATAAGGAGGATGGGAAGACATGTTGGCTATGTCGGACATCACTGGGCGCTCGACAGTCGCGTCATCCTCCGCGTACAACTGAGACCGATCATAGCCGTTGATTGTTTTATTCTATTCTCCCACTCTCAGCTTTTGGAGAAAGCGTCTTTACATTCCTTTGTCTTGCCTTCCAGTAGATGTTACAATAAACTAACGTAGGGATAACAGCATCCTTGGTATTTCACTCTACATCATCATAATTCTGAGCTTATATCTTGAAATTCGGCCACCACAAATCTTATTCTGAATGGTGGAACAATGTGATGGTAAATGTTGGAAATAATACTTTAATTCCTTGCTAACCATGGTGGTTTTGTACAAGGCTTTTCTCTCAAACATAACAAAATGTTTCATAATATTATACCGTCATTGTTTAATATATTGTTCGATATATATATAATATATTAATATCATTACTTATAAATTCTAAAAATATATTCTTTGCCCTTTTTAAGAACATCTACCAGCTTCTGACTACTGTTTGAATGCTATTCGTATTCTTGTGCAAAAATAAATAAGTTTAGTCTACTGTCCACCCAAATTGATGCCAAAATTCCCGTTGATTTCGAGTAAATGCCGATAAATACGGCTTGAAAATGACGGATATATCACAATTGTGAACAAAATCGGCACCTATCATGCAGATATTATTTTGATATGTGAATTCTGGTACAGTATTTCGCTGACAGTATCTGCCGGCCACCTACGATCTGGCGATGGTCCTGAGCAATGCCATTTACTTGACCTAATCATTCCGCCGTTGTGTGGTTGACTGCTAATTAGCGGAATTTATTTACTTTGACTTGACATTCGACAAAGACTCAATTGCATCAATTAAAATCTAAATCATCTTAACGATGGTTCAAAATCTCCATATATTCTCTTTGAATATAACTGAAATAATGTAATATATTTTTCTCTCAATATATAATAAGTATTTAAAATATGTATATAATAATGTGTATATAAATATTTGTATTTATTATTAAATTTTAACGTGATAATCCTGTTGAAGGACAAGTCAGAAAGCTTTAAAATAAAAAGTTGCAAAAGAAACTTAACCCTGGAAGCTTCATTTATTTTATAATATATTCTCCCTAACGCGTCTTCGCACCGCTGTTTTAATGTTTTATTATAAGTTTTCAATACTATGTTTTATTAATAAAATTGTAAAACTCTGCATGAAACCCTTTAAGATTTCATTTTTATCGGGAGTATCTTTAGATATATCTCAAAGATTTGTAATAAGTTTACTAATGTAATGTAAATAGACATGCCGTCATATGAAGGAACCTATTAACAATTAGTATTTTTATATATGGTAATTGTAGTGAACACTTTAGCATATACGTCTCACTTATCAAATATTACCTATCTATATAAATCATTTATATTCGTTGGTGGGGTGTATATATATTTTTCGCAGTATTTCGTAAATTTCTAAAATTTATGCAAGGGACTTACTACATCTTTCGACACCTGTATGCACCCGCGGATGTTCATACATAGGCACTCATGTGTTAATCTGAGTATGTATAGGAGAATTAGGAAACCTAACTGCAGACCTTTACATCTGTTAATCACCAGACGAATAAATTTATTGAAATAATACGCCAGTGTTTATATTATATCCTGCCTTTCCAAATTAACCATAAATTTTCTTGGTGAGGTTGGAGATATTTCTGGGTACACACACAGTATTCAAATAAAATATATAAAGGGGTCTTCCTATATAATCACAGGTAAGTCGTCAAATTGTGTCAATCGATAAATTCAGATGCTTATTAGCCATTACACTTCTCTTTCC
Source organism: Cordylochernes scorpioides (assembly GCA_030710605.1). Lineage (NCBI taxonomy): Eukaryota > Metazoa > Arthropoda > Arachnida > Pseudoscorpiones > Chernetidae > Cordylochernes > Cordylochernes scorpioides. Next base: position 49,844,027 of record CP092886.1, read on the forward strand.
TATTACTCTATTGACATTAACAGGAATTTTAAAGCCGAGTTCTATGTGCATTTGGTCTACCTCACCAATGGTATTTAAAAAGGTCCCTGGTCAGACGGTGACAATCAATAGGAGGTGTATCGAGCTGTAGATAAGGCTGTCACGTCACCTTCCTGCCCCGCCGCCGTGATGGGAGATACGGTGGCAGAGAGAATCAGCCGACAGATTACACTTCCACAATGCCGGCCTGGGATAATATTGAGAAAACGAGAATAACAGATTGTTTAATAATATGCAAAAATGGGTTAGCTACTGACGTGCATTGAGTCCATTCTGATAATTCCTATTGCCACCAATATAGATCATTCGCATATGTATTGAAGTCACCATTATTTTATAATTAAACATATTCTAGTTCAATAAGTGCGTCTATAGAGTTGACATTTATACATTTTATATTGAGAGCCAACCACGGGTAATGAGATGTTGATTTTGGTCAAAGTATTCACATAATTCGTTTTAGGATGAAGGTTTTTGATCTCTATGTGTCATCTCTCAGGGGTGTTAACGGTTCCCAGGGGATATTTATGGGTGTTGATGATGCTCGTCCACATAGGGCAGTGCTAGTCAATGATTTCTCGAAAATTGGAATATCCAGAGGATCTCAGTCAGATCTTTGGGCCTGAATCTAATAGAACATGTAGAGGTACTTTAAGGACTCATTGGAGCTCTTCAGCTTTCTTCTAGAACCCTCATCGAACTAAGATATGCTATTGTAGAAGAGTGGAATTTATTACTTCAAGACACACACACACCTCCTCCAAACCCTGTTAAAAAGCATTAAAGCTCGTTATGAGGGTTGTACAGCTGCTAGAAGTTATCATATTATCTATTGATTTCACATTTCTTGTTGATGTGTTGCTTTATCCAAGTCTATATTTGAAAAAATTGAATATTCTCATATTTTTAATTATATGTTGTCAAATAGGTTTAGGTAGATGAATTGTCCATGAAAGAAACTATTTATATCTAATACATTCAATAATTCAATGTAATCTTATTCTCATTAGCTCTCGTACACCCGATAGAGAAAGCAATAGAGATTTGTAAATTGAAAAATATTTCAAGAAACTTATTCTCGAGGTCTGGTGTTTTCAACTTAATATTGATACAAGGGGTTGTTTTATCGAATTGTGAACTCAGTATGAACTATATATATATATATGTTATAGATTAGAAATTTTTTGTGTGTTTGATTGTTGAAAAGAGGTGCAGTCGTGGAAAAATAAAAATAATTATTTACCTTTCAAGCAGATTTTTATTTTGAATCTCTTGAAGTAAAATATACATATATAAAATTATTTATATCACAGGAATATAGAATTTATATAATGAATTCTATAATCGTGGATAAAAGATAGGTAGGGTTAAATATACATATTTACAACAATAATAATTAAAAGTGATATTTTTTTTAATATATGGTCAAAAATGCAGAACAGTCAATGAATGAAAAAATAAAATATATGTTTTTAAAAAAAATAAAATATTTGTATTTTAGATTATATAATATATATATATATTTGAAATATCTATATTTTATTTTTGTTTACCCCTATTATTAGGAACCAGTATTGTGTAGGGCTAAAATAATAGGATAATGTTAGAAATAAGTCGCGATGGTCAAAATTGATATATATTGTAAAGATAGAGGCTGCCTGGGCGGCATTCATAGTTCTTCAAATAAAAGACACTTCGACCAGTAAATAATATTATTGCCTCGACGCCCTTGAGCCTTAGAATAATTTCTAACGCCTTGCTAAATGTTTTAATTTTTGTTCGCTCCTGACGAGGACAAAAGATTTTTGTCGAAACGCCGAGACAATAAAAAAATTGACTGGCCGAAGTGTCTTTTATTTGAAGAAAAATTTATATAATTATTAAGATAGAGAGAGATGCCTTATTCTCATACAAAATACACTTGGTGCAGAGTTGATAAATTCGTCGTCCTAGGCACTCCATCACAGTTTGGATATGAACTCTATATTGCTTCCGAGTATTTTCATTAAATTTTGTGAATATTTACAGCGTTAAAAATTTAATTATAAGAATTACGTTTTTTTTTAAATTTTGTTCTCTATTGGCAAGTATGGAAATTTTATTTTAATATCTACGGAGAGTTTTCTGAGCTGAGAAACTTTTCCAAACTTGCTCCCTGATTACACACGACACGAGGAGAGAAATAATTTACACAGGTATGTGGGTTAATTAGTACCCTTCTACTTATAGTAAACACTAAGGTATTGCTATATATCTAGATGTGACTTCTACTAACCATAAACACTGGATAAATTAGATCACTAAAGATATCTTGGACATACTATAATGATATATTAGGGTGACATATATATTGTCGCGGAGATAAATAAAGTAAGGACAAATTTGGGGATAATTAATTGATTATAAAGGGTATTTACCTTTTAGTTCTCCAATAAAATTATTTACAAGAGGTATTTAAGGGAGAGAGAGTCAGATGATAAAAACAACTTATCCCCAGGTAAAGATAATAATAATGAGCGGCGTCAGCCACCAAGGGGTCCCGTTTTCCTTATTTGCCGATAAGGTTCCGAGAACCCCTCACACCTGTGCCCCCCCGGGGGTCCAGGGATGATTGACAGGTGTCCTATCTGGGTGGAGGTTCTTGACAATATTATAAACACTGCTGGATATTCATCATTAATATATTCAACTTGCTTTATGCCTCAACTTCAACTATTGATGAACTCTAAAGAATTTGGAGCAGAATAAATCGTGAACTCGATAAATATTGATTGCTCTCACTGATGATGAACACTAATAATATTATCTGAATAGATATCTTATATAAACTTGCTGTATATTGTTAAATCTGGTTCCTTCTCAATAGGTTCTTCACACATTCATGTGTTTTCTTTATTATTATTAAGTAGCTCTTCCAAGCTAGTTTATATTTAAAGAGAATAGAATAGTAAAAATAATAATAAGACAATATAATACCTATATTACGATGCACTAGCGCGCCATCTGTTATCAAATTATAAAACTATTTTAGAGGCGTAATATTCTTTTTAAAATAAAACAATTTCTACTGTCCTTATTGAAATGGAAAAATGGTGTTTACAATGACAAAATTAATAATTAAAAAAGTTGAAATGTAAAAAATATACTGCTAGATCATGTTCATCCAACATGTTGAAGCAATATCTTGATGATTTTTATACTGATGATGAACACTAATCAAATTCAATATGAGCACGATATTTACACTTGTTATGTACTTCGATGACTACTTCATGAGAATGCTCATCTACAATCAAAGAAGAACAACCCAAGGTCCATGAAATCCGCGGCAACAGAGGCGCTGAGAGAGATATGTACAATGAAACAAATTCCGTAAATTTTTCCATTGCAGTAAGGACAGTAGAAATTGTTTTATTTTAAAAAGAATATTACGCCTCTAAAATAGTTTTATAATATAATATATAAAACATATGTATAAGAAAAACATTTAAGCCAGAAAGCCTTCTTTTAAACATAAACCAAACTTCCACTGTCCTAATGCTTTAAAAACATATAGGGAAGGCTTCGCTCATCAGTGATGAACCCTCCCAGCGGTTTCGCCAATTTAATTTACCAGACCGCTTCTTAAAGCTCTAATACTATATTGGACCATTCTGCTTATAAATGCTATATTGAGGGGTGGAATCTTGGAAATGGTATTCGAGCAAACAATGGATATAAGCTTTTAGGACAGAAGAATTACATATAAATGTTTGCATCAAAAATATTTTCTCGATAATCCAATTACCTTGAAATATAGTTATTCCATTTATTTTAATGTGAAGGGCGCAATATCGTCCAGAGGTCTTCGGTTACTCCTACCGACAGATGTTCTTCCCTCGTAATGTGACGTAGAGAGAGTGTTCCCGAATTTTAGTAATTATACTGTTAAACCTGTCTATAGCGCCTTCCTCTCTAAATAGCGCCTTCCTCTCTATAGCGCCCGATTATAGATACGTAGTACTATGCGATTTACATTAAAAGTGACCTGTCTATAGCACTTCCTCTCTATAGTATCCTATTTTGGTGAGTCCCAAGAGGGGGCGATATAGACAGGTTTAACTGTATTTAAAAAATACTTTAAAAATGGTGTTTACAATGACAAAATTAATAATTAAAAAAGTTGAAATGTAAAAACTATACTGCTAGATCATGTTCATCCAACATGTTGAAGCAATATCTTGATGACTTTTATACTGATGATGAACACTAATCAAATACAAGATGAATACGATATTTACACACTTCGATGACTACTTCATGAGAATGCTCATCTACAATCAAAGAAGAACAACCCAAGGTCCATGAAATCCGCGGCAACAGAGGCGCTGAGAGAGATGTACAATAAAACAAATTCCGTAAAAAACACGGAAATAGGATTTTTCAGTGGGCGTCGAGGAATGTGAAGCGAGTTTGGAACCTGGTTAATGAGATCGGTAGGCCGCATGTTTGATAGCTAACTTTGAATTATGCAACTTTCTGAGGCCACCTTTGTGCAAGGCCATTAACGAATGCTGGGCAAGAATTTAAAGTTGCCTGCGCCTCAACTATGTAGTGCCTTTAGAAAGTCCCATTTAAATTTATGTGCGGCGAACGTTTCCAGACATGCCTTTTGTAATATAGAGAGCTGGGATCGTATAAGAATATTTTAGTCTGGGCGAGTATATATATAGATTCAAACCTAACCTTGTTTCTATTTTAGCCATGTATTCAAAATACGGCATATCAATATTTGTGAAGCTTGTTCGGGAAAAGGTCAAATAGAGGAAGATACATTAGAGATTGATGTATAATTAACTATCGCTATTTTAATTGAACTTCACCGGGGTCGGTGGACGAGTGGCATAAACCGTGATTTCCGACAGTCAAGACCCGGGATCGAATCCCGCATTGGGCACTTTCTAAATTTTCTAAATATAGATTACTCAACTGGCACCTGATTATTCCAATAGTCCAATCCCACCAGTGCAAGTAAACAAACGGAGCTCTGGCATATTTTAAGTGCAAAATTCTGACCTCTTTCTACACGTGTAGACATATGGTGTAGACATATTTTGAACTGTTGGTGTATCGACCCAATAGGTTAATGTTTAAAGGGGGTCCGACAGTGTGATGCTCTTGTAAATTTTAATAAAATGTATTCTAGGTTGATCTTTCTATTAATATATATTCTCTCGCTATATGCACAATAAAATGTATGATATATATGTATATATAAATATACATCGCAAAAAATAAACACACACACACAAATAGAAACAGACAAATACCAACAACAACATGCCTTTTATTGGGGACCTATGCCCTACACTGGATTCACACAGAATCCTAATTGTTTATAAAATATTATTTATTTACAGGTGATCGTTCGTTTATATGTCCATTTACACAAGGTTATCTTTTCTCAATGTTTGTTCTCTTGCGCGCAGCCCTGTAACACATACACAC
>CP092886.1:49849652-49894399 GCA_030710605.1 Cordylochernes scorpioides
CATTAGGGGAGGTGAGATTAGCAAATGATTAGAATTTCAGCGCAGACGCACATCACGCGTGCCTGTGGCTCCACTTCAAAGCACTATTTAAGGCTTGGAGATTTCGACAATTTCAAGTTCAGCAATTGTGTTTTTCTTGTGTTTTAAAAATAACTATCAATTATGCCTCGTATAAAACAGCGATCATCTTTTGATCAAGTATCCGAGTTCGACAGAGGAAGGATAGTGGCCTACCGAGATTGTGTACTATCTTTCAGAGAAATCGGTAGTCGTGTTGGACGAAACCAAACAACTGTAATGCGGATATTTGATCGCTGGATGCAGGAAGGTACGACGGACCGCCGTGTTCTATCGCATCCACCTCAGTGCACTACTTCACGTGCTGACAGGCAAATTGTGCGCATGGCAGAGACAGATCGTTCAGTGATATCACGAACCGTAGCAAAGCACATTCAGTCTGTAACGCATCATCCAGTGACTGCGCGTACCATTCGACGCCGTTTACAGCAGAGTGGTCTGTCCGCAAGACGTCCATTGCTTCGTCTACCCTTGACGCAGAACCACAGACTTCTCCACCGCCGCCAATGGTGCGATGAAAGAAGGATGTGGACGGCAGAATGGAATGAAATCGTCTTGTGGTGAAAATAGATAAATAAAAAATAGAAAAAGGTGAAATAGATTATGATTGAAATGAATAAGGGAATAATACTATCTAACTTTATAAATGAAAATTTACATGACCCTATGTAGATTCTAATAATAATTTCAGAGAAGCTCTTTAAGATTCAAGACTACCAAAATTTGTACATAACCAAATTTTTATAATATACAATTCTTAACAGGGTATGTATGGAGACTTTAACGCATACCTTTATAGAATTGGTAGAAGATATTTTTCACTATGCTAATGCAACCAAGAAGATAATAACCCAGAGCATATTTTAACCCGGCTCCCACTTGTTGCAGACTGAGAGTACAATGTCAAATAAACAGTTTAAATGTAAGCCAAATGGTATCAGTAAAGAAGAATATTTCAAATTTAGCATGTTCTGTTGACTTTCTCAAATACTGTAAACTAATTAATTGAAGATTATTGCTTTGATTTGTGTAAATTAGTAGTTGTGAATAATACATATATCCATTTCATTCTGCTATGCAAATTTATATGTGAAGGACATTTGAAACTTACGCTTCGGGAATCCGAGTTATATCAAAAGAGAGAGTAATGCTTGAAAATTAAAGTTCTTTGTCCAATATATTGTAATTGCCGGCGAGAATTTTAGTGTAGGTACCGAGGTAGAATGTTTTTAATTATGTTTATAATGTTATAACTAATTTAAAAGTTAGTTTTTTTTTTCAAATAATATTGGTCAGAATTTTCATAAATTTGAAAATTAAAAAATGTCCAATTACCAGTTTAGAGAATCCAAGGAAGAACGTGTTACTTTCAGTGAACGATTCAAACAATATATTATTGTAGAAACTGCAGAGGAAGATAAAATAAAGGTTCTGACTCATATTGGAAAGAAAATATTTGGAGTGTGTTAAGGAATTTTGGTAGTCAGTAGTACAACTAATAATGAAACATGCTAAAATTTGAATAAAATATTATAATTAAATATTTTTTCTAAAAAATAATATATCTATATATATAAAAATGAATGTTTGTCTGTTTGTTGGTTTGTATGCCCGGTATACAAATTCGCAGTAGTTCACTAATTCAAACCAAAATTTCCATACATAGATAAAAAATAACGGGGATGACGATAGGCTATTTTAAAAAATATATAAATCAATTATTAAAACTATATGTTCAAAGTATTCTACTTAGCTCACAAACAGCGCCCTCTAGAACGCGGGCGATCTGCCGGCGGCGCGCGCCCGTTGGCTGCCGGCGAGCACGTGACTTCCCTGTGCGCCGCCGGCGAGCACGTGACTTCCCTGTGCGCGCGCATGGCTGTCGGCGAACCCGCCAGCGAGAGAAGCTTTTCTTAATTACAATGCAAGTCCTTAACTATATTTACAGGTTTTCTAATTTATAACTATTTCACATATTTACATATATGTTTTCATTTTTTGCTATAACTGATCTAATTCGCCGTTTAAAATAACTGCTCTTGCAATATTTGCTATGTTTTATGTGTTTGAATAAAACATTTAATCGTGTAAACCCGGGCGTTGCCCGGGTCATTCGTCTAGTATATATATATATATAGTTCTATTAAAGTTGAGATAATTTTTAAGGGTGCAACTAAGAGAAGAAAATGACTCGGAATATCTATTGCGAATTAAACGGCTGGTTTCTACTAGCGAATTTGGAAATTTCTTGGCCTATTCATTGAAGGACTTTGTGGCCAAGGAAATGCGAAAATTAAGAATCTGTATAAGGAGACATGGCTCTAGTGATTGAAATTAACTTGCCAGTGGAGGTGGCGAAACGGAACGCAAAATCCGTGAATCTGCACCAGGATAAAGCCACAAGTCACACCTCATGTTCAACATGTTAATACCTGGACGAAAAGAGGAAGGAAACCAGCATTTCGTACATCCCTTTTAAGAACATCCTTTCCAAATCCCCAGACCTGAATCCTGTGCAATTTGTGTGTTTGTTTTTTATTTTATTTTTTTGCTTTCTGAAAATTGCTCTTAGATCTAGAAAAGTGAAGACTTTAGGTGGTTTCTAGAAAGTCGTTAAGTACTGTTTGAATGGTCTTGATCAAAATATTCTAAGACAAAGCCTTATTTCCTGTGAATATTGATGCTGTGCTGTTGCTAAACGCCAATTCTTCCACATAGAAACCACTAAATTGTACACGCAATCATAAATTATTTTTAATATAATACTAAAAGATGGAGGTTGCCTGGCCGGCATTAATATTTCTATAAAAATTAGACACTTCGGCCAGTTGGAGTTTTTTATTTTTATAGAAATACTAAAATAATTCATTTGAAAATGGAACACCCTCTGTATCAAAGACAAAATATCCGAATTTATTCAGATCTTTCGATGCACCTTACATTAAATAACTGGAAGATACCGTTAGAACCTTTTTATTGAACGTGGTCAATTCTAACCAGATAATCCTACAACTATTAATGTTTGACATCGAGTTCAGGAGCAGCAAGCCAGGCAAAAATTAAGTTTACTCGACGAAACCACTAAGAGGAGTTCAGGATGGAAGATCTGGTCTAGGGAAAATATTTCAAAGAGGGTGATAGATGAATCCCAGGGAATACAATAGGTAAAAGTGGGTTAACTGTTTATACATTTCTAATGCACGAACAGGTGAAAATCTTCCACGGAGATCAAATTAGTAAGAGGTAAAAGAATAATGCAGATGCCGAATAGGGAGATGGAAAACATCAATCCATACATTAAAGTGAATTTAAAAAAAAAACATATTTCACAGTCCCTGAGGCAGCAAGCCAGGATTGTGGACTAGTGTGATGCAAATGGAGTAATCCATTGGATAATTCTTGTTCCCCAGACTCCGAGGTCAGAAGTAAAGCTCTTCCCAAGAAGGAATCTACCTTGAATACCTCATTTAAGATTGCATTGCATATAGATGCAAAGTATCCTTCAAATTATCCTTACAACAAACAGCATATCAGTCTTTAAAGGATCATTTATTGAATTTGGCTCTTCAACGCCTTAAAAGAGGTCAAATTTTGAGAGGAAGTGGAGTGCAACAGCGCAGAGACACGGGAATGAACTATGTGAGATTACACTCAGGTCATTACACCCAAACCCCGCAGTTTAGACTGCCACGCCCCATAATCATCTTGATGGATGGCACTATTTAACAATGGACGTGGAAGTCAGGCGCTTCTAATTTGGCCAAATGAAGATTACGTGTAAAAGTGTTGCTGAACCCTTTCTAACCCAGATTTCCGATGTTATTGCTCTATTTCCTTCTCGTAGTACCATTTAGAAGTATATTTTTAAAACCGTACGTGCACACACATTATTTGGAGAGAAATGAATTGTTTAACTTTCCAATTCTAAAAATACGCAATTATATATAGGAACATACAAATCATCTACCAAAATATTTCAATTTTAATATGAAAAGCAGGAAGAAAGATAGTTCACAGTAAATATATTTTTTAGGTGAGAGATGACGTGCCTAAAGATAGTTGTTGTTGCCACCATGCTCTGGCATTCTTTAGAGGCGCACGCGCCAAATATCATACTGATTCGTTGGATCGCTTATGGCAGCAATTTTAATAGGTGTCGCACGTTGTTCAGACTAATATAGAGAGGTGCAATGACATTCAGCGATTCGCTTATTGCCTTTGGTTTAGAATACATGTGATAAAATAAAGTTCGATGCCCTTTCTGGAAAACATTTTCTATCCACGATTAGAGTAAGATATTGGTTCAACGAGCTTAAAAGAAAGAGCAGGAACATTGGTATTTAATGTGGATCACTCAGGGCGTCTAGCGGATATAAACATAATTCACTCAGATCAACGAATGAAAGGGCATACAAAAGCAAAGGCCTTAGATGTGCAAACGTGAACGGTATTTAATTTTTTTTTCATAAGGTTTGGGGGTGAAAATAATTTTAAATATTTTTACGTCGAGTTGTGACCATTGATGAGACCTGCTTATACTCTCGGACTCCCGGTGTATATTCCTTTAACTCCATTTCACTCCCAACAAAGTTTCCGAACGCTACATCGCTCCAAACCCAGGTGCTATGGTTTGGGGGAAGTCAGCAATCGCAGCAGGACAGAATTTGTTGTCATCGAGGCAACAATACACACCTGTGTGTGAATAAGGTGGAACAGCCTATTATCATAGCATTGATGACCATTGTCCAAAATGTATCTTTCAAAAAGGTGAAGTTCGTCCTCAAACTGATGTCATCACAAGGAAACCCTAGCTGGTTGTCACAACCATGAACTGGACAGTACGGTCTTCCAAAATTTCCCCAATTGAGCATGTGTGGGATTCCATGAAAAGATGCATTAAAGCCTTCAAGCATGACCTGTACAGAAATCGACCGAAGTTTAGGAGCAAGTCCTTTCTTGCCTTGAGGATTATAGCGCCAAACCAACCCACCCTTTTTTGAACGTCTTGTTGAAAGTCTTGATGTTGTACTTGTCTTTCATTTCCTCACTGAAAAATTGAAGCTTTTCTCTTGGCCACTGGTGAATGGTCAGCATCCTTTCCTCCACGTGAGAGATGTACTCATTATTGTTTTCGAAGGTATCTTCTGGACGACCAAGGAGCGCATCACAAGACATTCGGAGTTCATGGCCAAAAGACATTTTAGCAAGACTATAACCAGTTGACTCAAGCTCAGCTGTTCGATAGGCTATCAGAAGCATGAGTAAATTTTGGTCTCAGGCTCTTTGAATCTTGTCGACAAAAATTGTCAGGTCTTGAGTCAGAGTCTTGCTAAAGCGTTCAACCCTTCTATCAGATCGAGGGTACAAAGGTATATTTCTTGTTTTCTAATGCCCAGTCTCCTTCACAGTTTTTTGAAAATCTTTGATTCAAAATATCTTCCTTGTTCGGAAAGAAGAATTCTTGGCGCCCAAAAATGCTTACCAAATTTTGAAATAGCGCCTCGAATACAGTTGAAGCCTCTTGGTCTGAAATAGGGATTGCGACAGGTCATTTAGAGAGGTAATCCATTATTATCAAGATGAACGTATTTCCTAGATTACCTTTTTAAAAAGGCCCCACAATATTAACGGCAATACGCTCAAATGGGGCACCTACATTGTAGATCTTAAAATTTACTTTGGACCTTGTAGTCGGTCCCTTTCTCTGGATGAACATTGTGTACAGTTTCTGCACTTTTTTGACATCAGCTCGGCTTTCAGTCCAACAAAATATTTCTATAACTTTGGTTTTCTAAAGCCAAAGTGGCCACCCGTAGGACAGTATATCTACTTGAAAGCCAAAGGTACATGAGATCTAAGTAACACCAACTTCCAGGATTCATGTGAGTGCTTTCCATCCTCGCTCTCCCATTTCCCATATAAGACACCATCTCTCAGGGTCAATGAATTCCAGAGGGATAAAAATATATCTTCTATATATATATATATATCTGAATCAAAATCAAAAATAAATAAATAAAATTTCTTCTCCCCTTATGCAAAATTATAAATAAATATTTATAATTTTGATAGAAAATAGCACAGAAATCCGATTAAAACCACAAATTTCAAAAGAAAAAAAAAATAGAAAAATGACTTATTAAATACAAGTATTATTCATCAATATATGCAGGAATAGTTCAGTTTCAGTTTCTTGAAATAATTATAATTTACAGGATGAGTATATATATAATGCATGCGGTCGTAAGTTTTGAATCTGGTAGCGCCCTCCACAATTGACCTCTTATCCAGTAGAAATGGGTGGATGCTATATTCAATTAGAAATATTTTCATAAATTAACTGCTACCTAAGTAAATGTTACAAAAAGGCATAAGACGCCTCAACTCTTTTTTTATTAATTGTATAAAGTAGCCTTCGGAGCAAGCCCTTCCTCAGCAAACATAAAACATAAAAAAAGGTAATCTAGAAGGATTATTTAGTAGTTAAGCGAAATCTTTTAGTTTGTTAAGGAAGGCTTTGCCCGAAAGCTACTTTATATAATCAATAAAAAAGGGTTGCGACGTCCTATGCCATTTTTTTGTAATTTGTCAAAATCTCTAAACTCGTGATAATGAATAAACAAATATATAGATGTATCGCTGGATAAATCCGAAGTATTCAGATTCAGGAAGTTATAGGTTAAAATAAGTAAAATGCGACGGATTCAGGGAGTCTCCCAAGAGACCAAAAGACATCTAGAGAAGAGTTAGAAAATCTACAATTTGTAAAGAGACTCGTAAAGCATTTTCACCCGAATAACTCTGATGACGTTGTTGCGCTGAAATCTCGGCAGGACTTATGGAGATTTCAAAGCAACGAAATATTTCAAGCGAGAAATTAAAACATCACTTCAAATCAGAATCGAGAACCTCCTTTTTTACCGCGCCTTATCCATTTTTTTTTCTTTTCTCCATTCATTATTTTTGTATGTATACCTTTGATTATGTTGAATCAATGATAAGTAATGTTTCATCGATCGAGAAATTCTAGGATATCTCTACACCAAAAAAATCTTCGCAGACAGATAGCATTGCAGCCTATTAAAACGTAAACCTAGCTGTCAGTAGAGAAAGTGACTATTTTCAGGATCTTCTTTTGTTCAACTAAGCATATTTTTTTATATAGCGAAATGTTTAAAAACGAAGAAGAAATTTTTCTTTTTAAACATTTTCTCACCCTTTCAAATTTTTCGTTATCGTCCTTTGTATTTATTAACTCTATAAGTGATCCTTAGATTAAATATTTTAATAGATTTTCAGTAATATTTTTCTTTCTCTCACTTAGAAAATTATGAAAGACAAATCTAAGAATGATGTGGAAATCAATTAAAATTAAAACAAATTAAAATTATAAACTATAAGAGAAATGAAAGAAGTATACAGGTTAGCAAAATATAAATATCAAAATTGCTATAACCTGTACATAAAATAATAAATACGTTGCTACATTATTATCAATATATTATGTCCCCCTCCCTCCCCCTTATTTAAGTCGATGTTAAATTTCGGACCTAATGATTTCTATATTGGGGTCGTTTTATATTTATTTGACATCTCTCTCTCTCCTATTTGTTTAAATTGGTTAAGTGACCTCGTTGAAATTGGATAAATGATCTTGGTTTTACAGAAATTCTAGTATATACCTTCCAATATAGACTCATAACTATGAAACGAAATTAATAGACAGCATTCGGACTTCGTCGTTTCACCCCTGGAATTGTCCTCTCTTGATAGACACTTCAAACCTTTTAAAGTTTTCTCTTTGACTTGAGAGTTAGAAATGATCCAACATGTGAATGCTGTCTAGATGTTGAAACACCAGAGCATCTTTTGTTGCCTTGCCCTCTGACTAACCAAATTGTACTTGCTTACTTTGACATAATGCCATCTTTCTGTATATACTCAATCTTATGAAACCTTTGGCAAGTTTAGAGGCATTAGTACACAGATTTATAAATCACTACTAATTCATCGTATAGAGCGCAATCTGGCGAATAAAATTGTAACTAAAATCAATTTCGAATTTTTCAATATTTGCCATAAAATATCCTATTGCATCCTGAGCACAATGGTGTTTACCGCATTGCTCTAGCGCAAATATTCGCGGAGTCATTAATTTTTAAAATAGTGCGGGACTTTTGGATCACCCTGTATATTAAACTAGACGAATGACCCGGCTTCGCCCAATAATTACTCTGAGTGCAATTTCCATCATACTGAAAGCACATCAATAATAAATATTAGAAGTGCCATAGAATAGCAATACAGAAGTAACACATAAACCACAAATTAATGAAAAAATAATAATAAAAAATACGAAAGCCATTATTTACGTATAGTAACACTAATTTTGTAAAGATTTTTTAAAATTACCTTGTGTGCACTTACCGTAACTTATTAATATAAATTTCTTTCTCAATACCCAATACTTTTGTAAAAAAAGTAACACTCGTATAAAAAGATATTTAAAAAAAAAGTACGCAAACAACTTGAAAAAAAAAAAAAATAGCCAAAAATACTAATCAAAATGTAGCCGAATATTTTCTTTAGGTTTTTAAAAGGCGACATGCAAAATTTGGTACCAATTGGTTCAATAGTTTTTTAGTCTATCGCGAAACAGACAACAGACATTGAATTTTATATATAAGATATATGTATTTTGAAACGAATATTCACATGCTATATGTAGAAGAATAATGTTTCGATTAATATATTTGGAGGCGCGAATGTGGATCTTAGAATAAATATAATAATATGTGGGAAAATGATTTAAAAAATATATATATATACTAGCGGATGTGTACCCGGCTTCGCCCGGGTTTTATCCGAGTGAAAGTTTGCCTAACGAATATTATATATTATGAAGTATAATAAACAATGTTAAAGATTAGTTTTAATTATTAATCAAGATTGTGTGTGAATATGTGAGAAAGATGTAATATCGTTGTTGTTTTCTTGGCCGACTGTTTTATATATGGTGTTATCTTAAAATTGCTTGTTTTGAATATTTTTTTAGATTGAGATTATTAGCTATAGTATGTAAAAAATTAACTCTGTTGAATTTTTTTTGTATTTATATACAAATAAAATTAACTCTGTTGATTTTTTTTTGTATTTAATCGAGAACACCGAAGTTACGCATGTTAATGTTAGGAAAAATATTTTGATGTTAAGCAAAACCTGCTCCATCTCGTTTTACATAAATGTTGAAAATTTGGTCGAAATTGATGCATTGTAACGAAAGTTTTTAGCGAACAACACTTATGAAATTTGCATTTTATTAATATAGATATAATTGGGTTAGCCAAATATCACGAAACAAGTTAAATCAACCTTTAGTTTATTTTTGTTCCACTAGATGGCGCTCTGCCATCTAAAAATGCTTATGTGAGCCTGGTCAGGATATGCCTTTTTTATTTTTAATATAATAATATATATAGAGAAACTATTTTTATACTTATAACAGCTAAAAATTAATTTTAAGATATCTATATTTATATTAAAATGAAGGAATCTCAATATATATTTTATATAAAGATAAATTACTTCGCAATATGTTTATTTTTATTAACACACACCTTTTATTAAAAATATAAACTCATGGTGAAAGGATGTATCTTTTATATATCGAAATGTAATTAGCACCTTATTGAACATTGAAAAATTGATATATGCCAACTATATATCATATATACTGGTGTCAGTATTTTAAGGTAATAGTTAAGGTAATAAACACTTAATGTTAAGTTTCTCAAAAATATAGAATTGTTTTGAACGTAAATGTGTAGCTGGATAGACAAAACTATAACAAATAAAGTTGACAAAATAAATTTATTGTTGAAATATATTTTACAGAGCTATGCAAATTTATGTTAATTAGTCCAAAGGCCAGATAGATGTTGACCAATATTTGATGACTTAATAGAGTGTGTGGTCGTCTCTAACAGATAGCTGTCACAACGATATTTCATGCTGTTTTATTAGGCAATTAAAGATCTCTTTAGGCAGCAAATCCCACTCTTCAACCAAAGCAGTTTTCAGTTCTTGAGAGGTCCTGGGAATGGGTGAACGAGATCCAATTCGTCTCCCCAAGGCTTCCCAAACATGTTCTATAGGATATAGGTCTGGTGATCTGGCAGGCCACTCCATCCTTTGAATACCCTCACATTCAAGATATTCGTTTATCATCAGGGATCTATGAAGACGAGCATTATCTTCCATAAAGATGAACGAGAGTCCAACCCCACCCCATACATAGGGCTCCAGTATCTCGTCTCTGTATCGCCGAGAAGTCAGGGTGCGGCCATCAAACACATGTAGTGGCGTGCGTGCGTCTAACATGATACCACCCCAGACCATGTCACCTTGGCAACCGTAACTGTCCCTTTCTCTGATGTTTGAGGGATGATTTCGAGTCCCGGTTTCTCTTCCAGATCAGTACACGTCTAGAATCCGTGTTAAGACTAAACCTTGACTCATAACTAAAACTAACAGGAGCCCACTGTTTTGGGTCCAAGGCTGATGTTGTCTACACTAATTTAGACGAGCCCTTCTTTTTGGGTGGCAGTGAGAGGGATACAAACCTTCGGCCACCTTGCATACATCCCTCTTTCGTTGAGTCTTCTGTAAACTGTTTGCCTTGATATCGTGGTTCCTGTGGCCGAAGAGAGCTCAATTGTTAGCTGGTCTGTCTGTTATTGTTTTGTTACGTTTGGCCGTTAACTTCAGATAACGTTCTTCTGATGAGGTTGTGATTCTCGGGAGATTTTGTCCTTCTGGAGATGTCTCCTGTTTCTTGAAATTGTTACCATAGATTCAAAACCACTTTTCATGGCGTTCCATGGATAGATAAAACGCAAGAAATGTTGTTAAAATTAAATTGTATAGCTGGATAAAAAGGGCACGCAAGCGAACGCTTTAAAGAATGACCCAAAATTTCATATAAAATTATTTTTATTAGCTAGGGAAATCGTGTGGTGTAATTTGCATATCATAATGATATTCATTATTTCCCGTTATTATTATTTTTTATCAAAGATTTAGTGTCTGTTACCTTAAATGTGGACACTAGTGTATTACCCGGTGCCAAAGGTAAATCTGATAAAGCCACGCGTTCGGCCTTATTCCTCATCGACTCGACTTGTATTCGATAATCGAAGTTTCTAGAGAAGAGCTAGGCTAAGGATCAATACGAAGTGTGGGCAACGAAGAGTCGTTACGCGTAACGCGCGGTCAGGAATTGACCTGTTGAAACTTGGTAGAAAGCATATTTGAAGAAAAGCAAACCATTTAGCTCAAAAACGGTAGAAACACCTGGTGGTTGCTGTTGAGTGTGGTGGTAATTCGAAAAATATGAGTGCGAGAGTAAAGTCCAAAGGTTACCGAGAGAAGAAGACGATGATAAAAAGGCCAGGTATTCTCTCAGCAGCGGTGCATATATATAATACAGAGGAGATAGATAGAAACGAGATTCGCCTGAGAAACAATGTCCTCTCATTTGTTTTTGTCCAGTCTGAGACTTCACCCTTTAATGCTGCATATGCTTATCGCTTATATCAAGGGTATATGAAACAAAAGTTGCTTTTAAAAGTTTCTCCTCCGCTGCAGACGATGTCCGATGGTACCTTCAGATTCAAATTTTTTGGGAACAAACTTCATTTATTGCGGTAGGTTTTCTTAAGTTTCAATGGGATTGGTCATTGCTATGTGTGCAATATTCCTATATACAGTTAAACCTGTCTATAGAGCCTCCTCTAAATAGCGCCTTCCTCTCTATAGCGCCCGATTTTAAATACGTAGTACGATGCGATTTACATTAAAAGTGACCTGTCTATAACACCCCCTCTCTATAGCACCCTTTTTGGAGAGTCCCAAGAGGGGGCGCTATAGACAGGTTTAACTGTATATATTTCCGCAGCTTTTTCCACTTCGACAATGCTTTTTCTGCCTCAAAACTGATAATAGTCTCGAATGACCTCACTTCTGCTCATTTCATAGGGTCATAATGTTGAGACTATTTGTATAGAACATAATTCTGTGCACACACATGTCGTCAGAACAAACAAATGGGTTTATGAAAAGAAACTTATCTATCTCTAGATAAAGAGAATGTGTGTGTGTGTTTTCCTAATTTCAAGATAAATAAATTAGTTCATCAAGCAAGCATGTCTATCTTCAGACCCACAATGAATTTTATATAATTAGATAGGCATGACTATCTTCAGAACTAATGAAACTGCGTTTTGAAGATGAGTTTGTTTATATAGAGAGGAAATATGATTTCCTTGAAGCAAGGATGTCTATATCCAGAATAATGAAACTATGTAATATGAGATAATCATGCCTGTCTCTAGGATATTGAAACCATGTAATAAGAGATGACTGTGCTTATTTCCTCGACAAATGGTTCTGTTTATTAAGATATTGGTGATATGTTGCCTATTTTCTGAGCAAATAAGAGATAAGAGTGCATATTTCCCGGACAAATGAAATTGGGTATTAGCATAATAGAGAGCGTATTTCCCGTACAAATTAAATTGGGTATGAAGAGATAAGAGTACATATTTTCCGGACAAATGAAATTGGGTATTAGCATAATAGAGAGCGTATTTCCCGAACAAATTGAATTGGGTATGAAGAGATAAGATTGCATATTTCCCGGACAAATGAAATTGGGTACTAGCATAATAAAGAGCGTATTTCCCAGACAAATTAAATTGGTCATGAAGAGATAGGAGTACATATTTCCCGGACAAATTAAATTGGGTATGAAGAGATAAGAGTACCTATCTCTAGGAAAAACGAAACTGAGTATTAATATGAAAACGTGCTTAACTCCAGAACCAAAAACCGCGGGGAAGTCGAGTCACGTGACACTAGCCATTGACCCAGTTCGAGGCCGGTCATTCGTAAATAACACATTAGCTTCCCCGAGCTAAACGTCATTTGTCATTATGCTCTCTCTCTTTCTCTCTCCTTTTCAATTAGTTTCTCTCATTTGTCTTTTAGAGAAAACACTTTTAATTACTCGAGCTGGTGGAATGTGTCTTCCACGTTATATTTTACGGATTGAGTTATTAAGATATTTAAATACATTTGTGTGTGGGCATATTAATCTTCAACTTAATATTGATATTTACCCTCATTATATATAGTGGTGGTGTCTTGTCCATGGAGCAGATCGGTCCGTGCACCTTGATCACAATACCAGCCAACAAAGCTGCCTTGTTCGTACAATTTCTGATGTTGCTGCTCCGTGGAATGGGGGAGTGCCATTGCCCCGATAGTCAGCCACATTTCAGAGTTCCCTGTAGTCCTTCACGGTTACCGTAGTGGCTTGGGGCTCACGAATCCCTCATCATTTTAATTCACAAAATTGTCGATCAACTGTTATTACCTTTTAGAAAAAACGATATTTATGGGTTTTTTTTCATTCCTCAGTTGTATCTTAATTATCATCTATGGACAAAGACTAAAAAAATGCTCTAGTTTTTTCTGTTAGAAATATATTAGCATCTCACATTGGAATCAGATTCTCTATGTTTATAATTGATATACTTTATATAATGCTGAAAATCGAGCAATCCATTTTGAATACATTAAATAATAAAGGCGTATTTTTATCAATATTGTTCGATAGAAACATCCAATATTTCGATGAAACAGTTGGTCCAACTTTTTTTGGGATTCAAACCTTGTAAACGATTCATTCAATTAAAACCTCGCTACTCGTGCATCACAGGAATGATTTGTTCATAAGGTGAATCGTCAAGGTGAATCCCAAAAGAAAATGAGCGAAATGCCTCGTCGAAATATTAGATGTTTCTATCAAACAATATTGATCCAAGATAAGATAAGCCTTTAATATTTAATACTTTATAATGATCAAATATTTTTCATAGAGAAATATTTGGGACAATAAAAAAGTTATTAAGCTTCTGAAACATCTCCAATCGAAGGAATTTGATCGGATATTCCATTTAGGCTTATTGTAGGAATAAGTAATAACATTCTTAATATACCATTTTATGTTCTGTATTATATATATGTGATAATCTGTATATAGCAATATGTAATCCTACCACAATCTATGCAAAATGTATCGTCAAAAGGTTCAATAAAAGTTAAGCTTCGCGAGTTGGGAAAAGAACAATTTACAGGATTACATCATCCAGAAGGTAAATGTCACTGCCCTGGACCCCTCCCCCCCCCCCCCATGAAACTTAAGTTCAAAGGCCTTCTTCTTCCTGGAGGATTGCAATCATGACGACAATGGATGTACTAAGCCAATCACATTTAAGCAGGACAAATCAACAACCAATCACCTTTAAGCATGACAACTTGATAGCGAATCATCAGAGAGCACGTGGAAGGATCTCCACCAATGAGAAGTCGAGAGAGTTGATGTCGATGATCTCGAACAAGAAACCAAAAAGGTAGGTGACCGTGCTACGAGCTAGGTGTGCTCAACATAGACTCCAACCAAGGTAGTGTGTGCTCCATCATGTGAAAGGCCAAATACCTCCAGTCTCATCATTCTCCCTTTCGATAAGGTCTTTTCTACCCCATCCAGGTGTGCTCGTTCTTCCCCTGTGGAAAACCACCATTCGACCAAGACTGCGCCATCAATACAATCATATCCACCCAACCACACAATTCGCTAGGATTCGACAGTGAGTCCACAGCATTCCCACAGTAAGTTAACACCCCAATTCGACCGAGAGTCGACACGATCCCACAGCAAGTCGACACCACAACCCCATTCGACATCTATATATATATGTGTGTGTGTGGTGTGTGTGTGAAAAAATAATATAAAAAATATATAAAAAGGTAAGGTGTTGGTCATAAAAAAGGATATGCCTTCTTTATATATATTTCTAAAAATTTCAACTGAAGTTTCACACCATAGTTTCTAAAATAACACAAAGAGTTCCTGTGTGGAATATATTAAATTAGGTTTTTTCATAATTTGTTGTTTAAATCACTATTGTATATATAACGTTAAGTTATTCAAGCTCAAAACCAGGATCAGAGGATTCATCACAATATTGAACAATTTAAATAAATTACAATTTTCAATTTATAAACCACCTGTACGCAATGACGATGTAGGAATTATGTTTCGCTTTATTAGAGACGAAGCAACATGCTCTGCCCATTTGGTATGTTTCAATTATGTAGGGGATATATGGATCAAATAGTAGTCTGTAAATAGAATCTCTGTTTATAAAATTTCTGAATAAAATTTGATGATTTTAGATTCTTTATATTACACTAATACTATAATATTAGCCAAACTATTTACACAATTATAAGATGTCGTTTTGTTTGCTTGTATGGCCCAAAGTAATATTTGATATTGAGGTAATTTAATTTATATTGTTATGTAGAATAAAAAGCGCATTTCCGAATATAATGCCTTTTTAGAACATTCTAGAATAAGGGAGAACAATCGTAGAAAAACTGATTGGCCAATTTAAATCGTTTGCTCAAGGCTTAGTGCTGGCTTCTTTCTGATTGGCTGACCGACCTTAAGCGTTCTGGAAATTTCTACTCCGGGATATAGAGGAAAAAAAAGCTCGTGCAAGAAGAAGAGCGAAGCTACGTCGTGTGCACCAAGCAAGCGCAAGATGCTGTCTCAAGTCAGGCTGCTGATTACCGCAGAAGCCGGTGTACTTCATGGAAAATTCTGGAATGTTCCACCAACCTCTGTCTCCTGTTCTGTTACTGTTTTCCTTTTATCTCCTGCAATTGGTGAATTTGCGACTGCTAAAATTTTAGGTTGTTTTATTTTGAATTATTTCTATTTATTTTATTGATTTGGATTAAATAAAGTCCTAAGATATTTTTACTGGATATGTGGACAAGATGGTCACATAAGGAGAAACCTTTTAGACAATTCTACAATCATCTCAGCCCCTAGGAAGAACCAGGAAAACTACGAATAGTAAGTTTTTCAGGACGAAAGCTAGCTGGGGCATTCTATTGGATGGTACCATCCAAGTCTAAGGTCTTCGAAATACAGAAAATGGGGATTGTTAGTACGGGGCTTTATAAATGGAAATATCTGCGACATGGTAATTGACACTGGAGCTAATGCCGCTCTCGTGCGAGCTGATGTATTCTAGAAACTGTAACTTACCCTGCTGAGGTCCAAATGAAGCCAATTTCATTGCAGACTGCAACAGGGGAGCCGGCTAAAGTACATCATTGTGTCTTGCTAATCATGCAAATTGTAAGCAAGATTTATAAGCATAAAAGCCACGTTGCAAATATCATGGACGAGTGCATCATTGGTGTGTATGTCCTGAGACAATGAGAATTTTCTATAGATATTGAGCGGAACCTTCTGCGGACCAGCGATGAAGATATTCCTCTCCTGACATCTCAGCAACTCCACAATTTTGCACAAGCCTGCCGAGTGTTAGCTTTAGAAGATACAAAAGTGCCACCACACAGTGAATTTGTCATCAAAGGAAAATTGGAGACTACAAAGGTCATTCCAAAATTTGTTATTCTGGAAGAAGACTCTGAGGAACTTTCAAGGGGGACTCTCGTAGCCAAGGAACTAATTGACACTAGACGGGACCTAATACCCGTAAGGGTAGTGAATTTCTACGACTGCACGTGGCATCAAGAAAGGCTCATGCCATGGAAATTCAGAGCCTGCTATTTTCATTAAGAAAGGTCATTCAATGATGCAAAAGTCTCTAAGGGCAGACAATGTCCAGATCATCTTCAACCGGTTTGGGAAGTAAAAAAGGAAGAATTTCAACCTAACAGTAGAGAAAACCGGCAATACTCCTGCTACATACGGCAATATTTTTTCCAAGTCATCAGAAGACTACGGAAGAACATATTTGACGAATCATAGAATTAACACTAGTGAATCAAGTCCAAGTCCAATTGAGCAAGTACTTCATCAGTACCTCTCGCTCGACGCCAAGAAGCGGAAACCTTGGTAAAAGAGATGATTGGTCAAAACATTATTGAACCATCTTCAGGTCCCTGGGTTTCTCCAGTTGTCTTGGTGAAGAAGAAAGATGGATCTACAAGATTTTATGTCGACTATAGGAAGTTAAATGATATCACTAATGACTCTTATTCTTTTCCTCGCATTGATTTAACTCTGGATACATTAGCTGAATCCCAATGGTTTACAACACTGGATTTGAAAAGTAGATTAAAAAGAGCGGTTATATTTCAGTGCAGTATTTTATCATTTTAAAAGATATTTTTTTCAACAATATATGGGATTACGACGTTATAAAATAGGAAAAGGACCTTTTTGTTAACTAATTTCGATATTGTTTTGAAAATAGAGCTTACTGAAATATTGGTAAAATAATATCGATATATGGAATGGGGAAAACTCTCCTTTCTATTGTTCTGAATTTTGAAGAGAAAATGGGTTGTGGGTGATGGTGTAGGCAAAATGAGTATGTCAAAAATACAATGGAATAACCTAAAATTAACTTTTAGTAGCATTTTTATTTTTAATACCAACACCTGACCTTTTTTTATGTTTGCACCTGTTTAAAGGTTTTACGCAATTTGACTGTAATTACACATTTCTTGATTTCTCGGCAAGCCTCTTGGGATATTTTTTTATCTTTGAGGTACAGCCTGCAACGCGCTGACGAAAGCAACAAGCCGAGATGAGTACGTAGTTGGCTCTTATCGATTTATCACGAAAATTTCAAGTTAATTACCTATAACTGCTAACAACTTTAGACACTGTTTCAATAATTTTGGATGCATACGTGAGGTAGAGCGTATAGTTCAATATTGGTGTAGACACAACGCTTTTCAAGTTTTTCATCACATACAACAATATTGGCAAATAAATATTTTATTCAATCCAATATATGCCTTTTTATCATCTAAATACAACAATATATTATCTCATCACCTATTATATATGCCTTAATGTTTATATGTAGGTATTTATATATGGTGCCCGTTTCATTCGCACTCTGATTAGCCGTTCACTGCCATGTGGATTTTATCAGACAATCAGCACGTTGAGTCAGTTAGCCAACCAGGCAAGAGGAAAGGAATGGCTCGTTAGTGGTGAACCCTTCCAGCGGTTTCGCCATTTAATCTCCAGACTCTTCACTATTGTATTGCAGACTGAATTTCTTATATGCCCTGCACTTGCTATTGAATACAGGCTTATTCGTGATTTTTCTGAAGAACATTGCTCGATGCATCATATTTAATTTTTATATACATTTCTACATTCCTAGAAGCATATTTCCCTAATTTGTTCAAAATGCCAATTTACTCTATTCAATAGCAGGTGCTGAAATGTAGACCAATACAAGAGCAGGTACTACCTAAAAATATAGTTGTCTTATTAGTAAGAGAGAAGGAGCTCTTTTTAGCAACTGGCAAAAATTGGAGAACGTAAGAAGTGGAAGAAACCCCGAATCAAGACCTAATTAACGTACCTGCTACCTAAATAATTAACGCTCCCTTTTTATTAAATTATCAACGTACCTTGTAATTACCTAAAACATAAATGTATCTATAATCATGGATGACACCCCATTTACACTAAAAGTCCCCAACTTTAACTTCATTAACCCCAAATATCCGGTAGGTGTACGCTCGTATTCACTTTGGAAATTCCCAGAACGTCCAATATTAAAATATGAGGATAATTCTCGAACACTTAAGATATGCTATGGTGCAATTGAAATCACCTTTGCTGATCTAATAAATTCTATTGACTTTTATATATATAAATGAGAGGAAACTACGCAAAGTGCGTTAAGACTTTCAAGAAGATTGTAAAACTGCAAAATGTTCTTCGAAGCGCCCGAGATAAAAATAATTAGAAGCCACAAAAGAACCAATAACTAGACCAAAAACAATATTGTCTCAAAACATGGGCCACAAGGTGAATCCTATACCAACGTTAAATAAAAACAGCCTGTAAAACCTGAAGAACCAGAAACTATTGAAATGTAAATCGAAGTCACATCACATAAAATTTCAAATCATGAACAAAACCAGAAAAATGTGAAACCATCAAACAAACTCAACGAAAATTTGAATATCAGAACCAGCAACTCCACCCTCAAATCTAAGATCAGAATACCGCCAATAAAAATAAGCGAGGTAGTGGAATGATCAGGGCTTAGGATGACCTCATCAATTGCACAAAACAAATACCAGAATTCTCCACATCAGGGCGATACATCAACGTTCAGACCCACACCATAGCAAACTATCGCACAACAACCAAGTGGTTGGAAGACCGACACTACACCTTCCATTTCAAGATTTTAGACGATGAAAAGAACCTCAGAGTAGTCGTCAGAGGTCTTGATCGTTGCATCATGATCTTCGAGACCTACAGGGCTCCCAAAGGTCAGGAAAATTCCCAGATGTATAAAATGTGGGGGAAAGGACCATTTCACATCTGAAAATACCAAGGAAAACTAAATCCCACCAAAATATGCAAGTTGTTTGGGGCAGCAAACGGCAAGTTGGCATGGTTGCCCCAAATATATAGAAATATAAATAGAGTGCCCTACACACACCCAAAATATTAAGAGACCAACCCTAATGCATAAAAAGGGAAATCTAACCTAAATTCTCCAAACCCTCCTGAAATGACTCAACTCACACAAAACAAGAGCAAAACTCCTAATACAAATAAAGAATGCCTCAATCCTCATACAGACACTAGAGTCAACACAAACTAGAGAGTGCTATCAAAAAGGCTCTCATTAACTTCGCAATAATAGTGATAAACGTTATAGATACCATTAGAGATGCAAATCAACCTTAAAACAACTAAAAAAGCAGTCTTCGAATCGTTCACTGAAAGGCGTGAAGTCTCCGAAACAAAAAAAAAAAAACAATTCTCAGAATTATTAAACGACCACGACATTGATATAGCGCTAGTCTCTGAAACTTGGCTTAAGCCATGCCACAAAATGAGTATTCCCAACTACAACACCCTCCGGAATGACAGACTCACCAGACAAGGTGGTGGAACTGTCATACTTATTCACAAGCAGTGCAGATGTGCACATGTTCAAACCACTCCCTTAAGTCTGTAAATAGCAAGAAATTCTATTAAAAATAAAAATGGGTCAAGTATGAATCTGTATTCCTACTTCAAATCACCAAACACCTATCTAGATCAAACTGATATTTATAACATTTTCTCAGCAGACACTCCGACCATTTTAGAAGGAGATCTAAAGTGCAAACACCTCACTTGGGGTTCCACCACCACTAATCCAAGCGGAAGAAGGCTCTAAAATGTAATTTATTTCACGGACCTAGAGGTGAGCTACTCCGACGAACCCACTCACGATTTATTTCCAGATATCATTGATATCGCCTTACACAAATAATCGAAGGTCTTTCACGAACAATGATCATCTCCCAATATTATTTGTACTACAAGATTTTAAAATATCCTACTCAAATGTAAACATCAAAATAACAGATTAGGCCCTTTTTAAATAGAAGCTAGAAAGCTCTGAACCTCCCGTACTTACCCTAGACACATCTTTTTAAAAAAATATAAGGCTATAACGTATAGAACAAATAGTACAAAACCTGATAGAATAAATGTTATATATATCTTAATCTACAGAATTAAAAATAATCTACATGTATTATTCATTGAAAAGTTAATATATCTGAGTAAAATCATCCTGTACATAAATTTAATGACTTAATATATTTTGATGTAAATAAGAGCTTTTCAATAAATAGAATTTATATAGTCAACATATTGCCATTGGCGACGAGGATAAAGTAAGTACCCACTCTAATGCCATTTCTAAGGTAAATATAAAACGTTAGTTTGAATGTTTAAGTTTTAAAAGTCGAATTATATTGTGTGAAAAAAATATTATTATAATTAATAAAAGAAAATGGTACTCTTGGTGAATATAAAGAAGAGAGTAAATAATTTGAAACTTTCATTGAAAGATTAGAGTAATATTTTATTGTAATAAATGCAGTTAAGGAGCAAATAAAGGCTTTTAAACCCTTATTGGAGTAAATACAGTATTTACAGGGTACTCTGAAGGACTTATGTAGTCCAGTACGAGCAAAGAACTTGAAATAGGAAGAAAATATTTGTAATACTGGTCAAATATATTTTTCTCCAAAACGTTCAAATTATAGTTAAACGATTTATGTTTTTTAAAAGGAAACAACCTTAAGAAAAAAGTATTTCTCATTTTAATTTTTAGAGATTAAACGATTGGCATTGAAATGAGAATTTGGAAACTTTAAAGGATTCCTTAAGGGACAAGTTTGTATGTGGCCCACTGAATACGAAAATACAAGAAAAACTTCTAGCAGAAGGAGATATGCCTTTGGAAAGAGCGCTAGATATCGCTTTGGCAATGGAGGCTGCGAAACAAAATGTAAAATTGCTTCATCAGGAAGAATGGCAAAACAGAATTAATATATTGTGTATCAAAGAAAGAAATAGGGTATATGAGCCCAAAGGTTAAATATAGTGTTTATACACTGTGGTAAGATGTATAAAGGAAAATGCAGATTTATAGAGGCAACCTACTTTAAATGTAAGAAGAGAGGCCATAATGCACCCATCTACAAATATCGTGAAGCCTATCCCGGTAGGAGACTGCATATAATTAATCAAATCAATAAAATGCATCAAATTGAAGATGTTGTGAAGAAGAGTTACTACAATTAACAAAATATAAGGGCCAAGAATTAGAACGAAGATACCCACCTCGTATTAAAGATAAAATATGATTTACCAATAGAGACCAAGAAAATATTTCATAAACCTGTGATCCCCAGGACAAATTACGGCTCGGAGAGAACCTCGGAAACTAACAAGAGAACACGACAACACTAGCTAGGACTCCTATATCGAAAATTTCAACGTCACGGATCAAACCATATGGAAAGCTATTAAACGCTTATCTTGCTCTGAAACACATGAAATGAGCATTGGCTGACACAGAAGAGTAGCCAAATCATTTGCCAATAACTATGAAAAACAGTTTAGCCCTAATCCCTATACATTCTATTTCAGACCTATTCGTATACAGTTTTTTTTTTTTGCTTATCCCTAATACACGTGTTACAGAACAAGATAATCATGGTTGGTAGAAGTAGGCGACTGCTTTTACTGTAAGTGCACCACATGTCTACACATGTGAAAAGCAGTTCAACTTTGCACTTACGAATGTTCTAGAGTCAGGTTTGGTTACTTGCACTCGCTAGTGGGGTTGGAATTTCGCAATATTTGGGGGCCATTGGAGCATTTTTTTTTTAATCAGAAAAAAAAGTGCCCGATGCGGGATTGAACCCGGGTCGTAGCGGTCGAAAATCAACGGTTTAGACCATCCTTCCACCGACCCCGTATGCACAGTAAATATAAAGTAGGTTGAAATCCTCTGAAGAATATAAGTAATAGAATCAAAGCATGCGAGGATGCGTATCTTAATAAAGGAAGCTCGCCTTTATTAAAACTAATAAGATACGCATCCTCGCATGCTTTGATTCTATTACTTACACAGTAAATATGTTAGCACATATGTGAAAAATTGCTAGATACAAGTATCAGAGTCATCAATCAATTCTGTCATCGTTTGCTTTTGTGAATGGAATAAATACCCAAATATGGCCATTCCTTATAAGCATCGGTGGTTCTGTGGTAGAATGCTCGCCTGCCACGCGGGCGGTTCGGATTCGATTCCCGGCCGATGCATTTTTTTTACAATTTTTGAAACTCATTTATATTATTTTTATTATTATTAAAATATACAAGTATCAGAGTCATCAATTCGGTCATCGTTTGCTTTTGTGAATGTATGTAAATAATGGATTTCATATTTTTTATTAAATTTTGTTCTGGCCTTTATTTGTTTAAATCTCTTTTTAAAATCGTTTAAAATGCAGTCGCAATCATTAGCGAACACATATATTTGTCTAATATTCCCATATGCTTTTTTATTTTTTTACAGAAAAATATTTACATGCCAGTACTTCAGATTAATTTTTTTATAAACCTTTTTTTATTATTATTTTTACTGAGAATATGGGCATCGCAGTCAGGATTCTTTACAGTCAGTCACTCAACTAAGGCAATTTCAAAGGTTAATGGGGGTTTGGTGGAAAAGCTGCCGTCTATTTGAACTATATTAATTTGAAACAACTAAATGGATTGCAAAAAATAATTAAATCAAATACCTAAACACTAATATAATACAATTTTGCCATTACACACTTTTTTCCTGTAGTTTATGTGTTTCTTCTGTATTGCTATTCTTTGGCACTTATACTATTTATTATTAAATTATAAAACTATTTTAGAGGCGTAATATTCTTTTTAAAATAAAACAATTTCTACTGTCCTTACTGCGATGGAAAAATTAAAGGGAGGGCCTGGCTCATCAGTGGTGAACCCTCCCAGCGGTTTCGCCAGTTTAATCTACCATACCGCTGTTATATTGCATTTTTGTAACTTCCTTTTATAGGTGACTGTTGTAAGACTCTTGGAATGGGTATTTTAGAAGAACTATGGACATAAGCTTTTAGGACAGCAGAATTAAATATAATTATAAATATATAATATGCTTCGAGCAATCGCTCTTCCGCAAATATCAAATTGTGTCTTTTATTAGAACAATAATGTTACGTTATATAAAGCGCCATCTGTTATCAAATTATAAAACTATTTTAGAGGCGTAATATTCTTTTTAAAATAAAACAATTTCTACTGTCCTTACTGCGATGGAAAAATTAAAGGGAGGGCCTGGCTCATCAGTGGTGAACCCTCCCAGCGGTTTCGCCAGTTTAATCTACCATACCGCTGTTATATTGCATTTTTGGAACTTCCTTTTAATTTTTCCATCGCAGTAAGGACAGTAGAAATTGTTTTATTTTAAAAAGAATATTACGCCTCTAAAATAGTTTTATAATTTGATAACAGATGGCGCTTTATATAACGTAACATTATTGTTCTAATAAAAGACACAATTTGATATTTGCGGAAGAGCGATTGCTCGAAGCATATTATATATTTATAATTATATTTAATTCTGCTGTCCTAAAAGCTTATGTCCATAGTTCTTCTAAAATACCCATTCCAAGAGTCTTACAACAGTCACCTATAAAAGGAAGTTCCAAAAATGCAATATAACAGCGGTATGGTAGATTAAACTGGCGAAACCGCTGGGAGGGTTCACCACTGATGAGCAAGGCCCTCCCTTTAATTTTTCCATCGCAGTAAGGACAGTAGAAATTGTTTTATTTTAAAAAGAATATTACGCCTCTAAAATAGTTTTATAATTTGATAACAGATGGCGCTTTATATAACGTAACACTATTTATTATTGATGTGCTTTCAGTATGAAGTATACTTCACTCGGGGGATTTCTCGGGCGAAGCCGGGTCATTCTTCTAGTTATAAATAAACAGGACTAGAACCAACAAACATTGGTAAAAGAAAAGCAATTTTTGAAACCTTACCAAATATAAAAGCTCTCGGAATTGATTAATCACCTAATAAATATTTTAAATTGCTTCCAAATCACATATTAACATCAATAATTGAAACCTTTAATGCGTCAGTGAAGCTTGCCCACTTCCCCGACAGATAGAAAACGTCAATTATCTTTTCTATACCTAAAAAAGGGAAATATATACATGAACCAGCAAGCTACAGGCCTATCTCACTGCTACCTGCCATCTCAGAATTATTTGAAAGAATAGTTCTATAAAATAATCCCTTGCATCAATATTGAGTAAAATTAATCATTCCTCCAGGGAAAAGTCTCTTTTCAAAACATTTTTATTGTTCTCTAGCTTTCGGGCACGGACGCCCTTCTAGAGGAGAAAACCTGGTATAATGACACGCCAATAGAACACGAGTTAAATATAATCGGGGGAGTTACTATTATACATATTTTATGAAGTTCTATACCTTTTTAAATATTATTTTTCATATTAAATATTATACAAATATTGAGACAAAATATTTTAAAAATATATATCTCTAATAAGAGGACAAACAAATAAATAAATATAGGCCACTAGAAAATAACTAAGGAAACAAGGAATACATAATTAGCTGTAGTTATCATTATTAGGAGATGTCTATCTGGTTCCCACCATTGCTATTCAGAGGCGAATTCTGTATTTAGATGATTTGGGGTGAGCTCAGGGAATAGTATATTATATACTAGCCGAATGACCCGGGCAACGCCCGGGTTTTACCCTATTAAATGTACCCTGTTTCACCCGTGGTCTCTGTTTTTTGGAATTTTTCCCGATATAATTTTGTATCTGATAATCAAACATGATAGAGCAAAATTTTTAAAATAGCCTATCGTCTTCCCAGTATTCTTTTACCTAGGTCTGGAAATTTTGGTTTGAATTAGTGAACTACTGCGAATTTGTAGACGAATGACCCGGGCAACGCCCGGGTTTACACGATTAAATGTATATTACATATGGAAGATGGACGTAGTTCCCGGAGGGCACCCGCGAGGTCACTCCGCCCCCGCCTAACTGTCCAACCGGGAGCGCCCCCCGCCGTCAAAATCGCCACGCGTTCTAGAGGGCGCTGCTCGTGAGCTCAACCGGCCGGCAGCCGGGAGATCTCATTTACTCGGCGGGGGGGGGGGGGGAAGTCACGTGCTGCGCCGGCAGCCAATCGTCGCGCGCCGCCGTCGACGCCTGAGTGTTCTAGAGGGCGCTGCTCGTGAGCTAAGTTGAATAATTTGAATATATAGTTTTAATAAATGATTTATATATATTTTAAAATAGCCTATCGTCATCCCCGTTATTTTTTACCTATGTATAGAAATTTTGGTTTGAATTAGTGAACTACTGCGAATTTGTATAAGGGTCATACAGACAGACAAACAAACAAACATACAAACATTCATTTTTATATATATAGATATCTGGAATGTCTATTCTTCTGTTAATACTATTGTGCTTTCTTGATATTATGGATTCTATGATGAGTCTCTGTTGTTTATTGGGGATGTTGGAGTAATGGGTTCTTGGTTCTGATAGTCCGAAGGAATATTAGATGTAAAAATCATGCCTATAGAGAATAAATTCCAAACAACTGTTCACTATAAGCCATCTTTCAACCCCGACTATATCAGTTTTTCCTCCTACTGCCCTCTCAGCCATAAAATCAATACCGTAAAGACCCTTACCAAACGTGTCCATAGCCACTGCTCACTTCAGACCTTTAAAACAGAAGAAACTCAGAACATCTTAAGGAATCTAAAAGCTTGCCAATATCCTTTATCATTTATTTTAAGACATTTCCATAGCTCGTCTGAAGTACAAAATTCCCCAGTTTACAAATCTATTTTCAGCATTCCCTACACACCAGTATCCATATCAATAGCTCGTCATCTGAAAAAAATTCGCCATTAAAACCTGCTTCTGCAACTCACCCAGTTCAAGTTCACTACTAAAAACCCTATAAAAAAGCAAAAACCTTAAGTATCCTTCCAATATTAAGAATGTCATATACTCTATATAGAATATAGAGTATAGTATACTCTATAGAATGCAACGAATGCAAAACCAAATACGTAGGTGAAACCAGTAGAAATTTAAATATAAGAATATCAGAACATCAACGAAATATCGAAAACCAGGACAATAGATCTCTAGTATATAATCATGTAAGAGAAACAGGTCATTCCTTCGCACTATCAGAACCAAGAACCCATTACTCCAAAATATCCCCAATAAACAACAGAGACTCATCATAGAATCCATAATATCAAGAAAGCACAATAGTATTAACAGAAGAATAGACATTCCAGATATATATAATATACTATTCCCTGAGCTCACCCCAAATCATCTAAATACAGAATTCGCCTCTGAATAGCTATGGTTGGAACCAGATAGACATCTCCTAATAATGATAACTACAGCTAATTATCTATTCCTTGTTTCCTTAGTTATTTTCTAGTGGCCTATATTTATTTATTTGTTTGTCCACTTATTAGAGATATATATTTTAAAAATATTTGTCTCAAATTGTATAATAGTTAATATGAAAAATAATATTTTTATATCTATAGAACTTCATAAAATATGTATAATAGTATCCCCCCGATTATATTTAACTCGTGTTCTATTGGCGTGTCATTATACCAGGTTTTCTCCTGTAGAAGGGCGTCCGTACCCGAAAGCTAGAGAACAATAAAAATGCTTTTGAAAAGACACTTTTCCCTGGAGGAATGATTAATTTCACTTAACAATGAAAGAATAATGTTTAGGGGACTCAGAAAAATCCCTTGAAGAAAATAATCCACTCAGATCTGAGCAATTTGGCTACCAAGAAAAGCACTCAACATTGCACCAGCTAGCTGTTGTCACTGAAAAATGATAAAAGCCATTGACTTAGGCCAAATAACAGGAGATGTTTTTTGACATCGCCAAAGATTTCGACAAAGTCTGGCATGAGGCCCTTCTTTACAAAATATTCAAAAGGCACCTTCTTGGAGATATATAAATAACACAAAACTTTTTAACGAACAGAAAATTCAAGTTAAAGGTCAAATATGAATTATTAACAGCTAGGAGAATCCTCTCTGGGGTCCCTCAAGGTTCATTCACTGGGACAACCTTTTTTGAAATATACACATCGGTAATTTCTCCTTTATTAAATAAACATCACTGCACTTATTTTCCGATGATACCGTCATTTTAACATCGACATATACAATATATATTCTATTCCATATATATTCCAGCCCCCCCCCCCCCCCCCCCTCATGACCAACTAGATGTGATAAAATTTGTAAATTTGATTTCTTCGCTGGATTAAGCAATTGTACAGAATATTTCATACTTCTATGAGGTCTGGAATATATTAAATGCTGATCACAAAAGTTGAAAGGAATATATAAATCAGTCTATTCCTAACCACACCGACCATATTATTATGAAACTGGAAATTCTAAATTTTGTATTCTCGCGCAATGTTAGTTAGGTTGGACTACTCTGTAAAATGTGTCATTGCCTCTATGTGCCCTGGAAGTATATAAACACCTCTCACAAATTTGAAAGGAAATATAGAAATTAGTCCATTCTCGTTCAACCCGACCACCCAGAAGTCTGAAATTTTGTAAACTTACATTGTCATCAGGTTTGAACAAGTATACCTTATTCCAGATTTCTAGGTGCTCTGTAAGTATATTAAAAATTGATTTAAAAATTTGTAGATAGACAGACAGATACATCGATATGGAAGCAAGTTAACTAAAAGCTTGCAATAAAATATGAGGTTGGAAAAATAATATTAGGAGTGATATTCGACGTTTGTTTGCTTTAGGAATTTCTCATGGTGGAAGTGAATCTTCCATCTCCTCTCTCAATGTCCATAATTATATAATTGTTGGAACAACTGCTTCTACGTTAAACAGAGACGTGGGCAAAGTGTAGATTATACTGACCTTGATCATAGCCCGTCTGCTGCTTGAGCATTCCGACGTCTCAAGACGTACAGCAACGGCATACTAATATCGTCCTAATTATGTTTCTCCACGTTTTTAATTAATCCTAAATATGCCAGGCTGCTTATTGATAACCCTGTATATATAGAACTGCTGAAATATTTAATCCCCGCGGTTGCTGAACCGTGCCATTAAATAACGGGAAAGTTCCCAGAACTCGAGGCGCAAGTTTGTCTATCTCACGGCACTACATTTATAGTTTGAACGTGTGGAGATTTAATTGTGGGCGCTTTTTTTCGTAACTTCAATGTCTATCTATTAATCACTATCAACACTTAAGATATACCTTATAATTACTTTTATCACGCTAATTATTCATTGGGAATACATTTGAAACGCTTAATTAATATTATCTTTAACACGCACCATATTCACCATTATTCACAAGCAAATGTTTATTCAATATAAAACCATATTATAGCGCAAACCGCAGAATTCGAACCTAATCATAAATTATATAAAGAGAAAAATAAAAGGCACTCTCTCTTTAGATTGATAAATTAACAATTTGAGGGTAAAAATAAAGAATAAGAAATAAAAGGATAAGTGTCAAAAAGACTCAAAGACATCGCCCGATCATGCAACTAAACTTTAAAAACAAAATCGCTACTTCTTTCACAATTGGATTATATAAAAACTCAGAACCTTTTTATTTCCATAGCAAAAACAATTTAAACCACAGATTATTATAAATATAAATCAATTAAAATTTAGGCCTAACTAATTAACGGCTGTTTTCCGTTATTTTTATTACAACAATATCACTTGAAGAACTCAAAACCTCCTTGTTTCAATATAGTATTAAGAGATTCTCTATATAATTAATGAATTATAGGCCTTCTCTCTAAACTTTCAACAAGAAAAAAAACCCTTAAATAAAATTTAATTCATTTGTTTATGGACAAGTATATCTCGGAGTAGGTCGAAGGCATCTAATCCTTCGCCTCTAAATACATCGTTTGAACCAATAGGCAATTAGAAATGATCATAAAAGACCACTTCATGCAGGTTACAAATTGACTATTTCGGGTATTAGAGAATAATTTTGGGTATCATATGGTCTTTGCTATGTTCTGTATATATTAAGTGCGCTAAATATAGAATAACCACTCTCTACAACAATTAACTGACAATTTACGACATTAAGGAACAATTGGACTAACCTATTCACAAAAATGTGTATTGATACTGTAGAATCTGTAGTAATGAAAAATTCAAATTAAATAAATACAAAATAGGACAAAACTTATATATAGTGTAGTTTTTATGCATGTCTACTAGAGCAACACATATAGGGCTAGTTAGCAATTTGTCGATAGCAGCTTTTAATAGCCTAAAGATAGTTAAACGAACGTAGAGTTCGTCCTCTGGATTAAGCTAGTGATAATACAGCTAGTTTTTTAAAGCTTA
Organism: Cordylochernes scorpioides; assembly: GCA_030710605.1. Taxonomy (NCBI): domain Eukaryota; kingdom Metazoa; phylum Arthropoda; class Arachnida; order Pseudoscorpiones; family Chernetidae; genus Cordylochernes; species Cordylochernes scorpioides. The sequence goes on from CP092886.1 coordinate 49,879,700, forward strand.
CAAAGAACTACAAAAATGATTCAATACGAAGATTTTAAATTTATCATATTCAAAAGGAAATTTAACTGAATCTACCGACAAAAGTTACTATTACGGGGTATCACATAAAAATGCAGTATACTAGGGCCTAAAGTAAGCGTAACTTAATACACAGAAAGGCGTACACTCAAGAGTACAAAACCAACAACAAAATGGACGTAAATAAAAACTCACGATTTGCAAAATAAAATAAAAACAGTACTTATCTTTATTGTAGCGTTGGTAGGGATAGGACTGGGATCACACAGGGATGCGAAGAGATCACCAGACACGGAAAAAATCACGCAGAAAACACTTTAAGCGTATCCACACCAATTCTCCACATTGGCTCTCCCGCAATCCCTTAGTCCCCTCTTATATACAAACATGGCTACATAAGTCTAATGAGAAGGCGTGAGAGATTGGTTCACTAACAAACGAAAACAACATTCTTCCCGCTAAAAACTGATCAGAAAAACTGCAAATGTTTGTCAACATAATTTGACGCTACTACCAAAATGCAGAGTTATTTGTAGAGAAAAATTAACATTTTAAAGAATTGAAATTTTTTTTTACTTCAATAGAAGTACACCTGATTTCTAAACCATTGTGTCCGCTTACCAATGATTCAGAGTTTCAGCATCACGGGGAATCACCACATAGAGCAATATGTAAATGTCCGATACAGTTCCATTGCTCCATGTGAAAATTCGTTGAACATGGATCTACCATTATCTAAATAATAAACTTTCTATTTCTCTGAAAACTGGAAGAGTTGCACAACCTGACTGTTTTTGTGTATTCTGTGGGAGTTCTCTGGATAGATATCACTTTGAAAATTCGAAAATATTTTAGGCGCGTAAGATTTTTTTAAAATTAAACAATTTCTACTGCCCTTACTGCAATATGGAACAATTAATGGGAAGGCCTGGCTCATCAGTGGTGAACCCTCCCATTAATTTTTCCATATTGCAGTAAGGGCAGTAGAAATTGTTTAATTTCAAAAAGAATCTTACGCGTCTAAAATAGTTTCGAATTTTCATAACAGATGGCGCACTAGTGCATTATTAAGATACCACTTTGTCTCTCGATTTCTCTTTCACAAATCTAAAACGTGGCTTTATACAGAAATGTAGGCGAAAAAATATAACTATTGTTATCAATAAAATGAAAAAGAATTATATCATATTTTTATAAATACATAGTCATAAATAAATCTGAATCAACAGAAGATTCATTAAATACAGGAATGACAAATGGATCTTATTTTGATATGAATACGAAAGCTATTATTGTTTTCCTCTCTTGAAAAATATTATACTATTTTATCAATTTGGTAATAATATTAAATGAAGAGCTCGCGTTATCAAAATATTTAAAGATTTCGTCGTTCTATGTGCGTAATCTTTCATCTACATGTGTGATCGCTTTTCAATTTCTATTAAAAAATAGATATAAAGATGAAAATAGAAGCCACATATATGATATTAAAAATAGGATTATAAAACGCTAAATATCGATTTGTGAATAATTGAGTATTCAAAGGTCTCGGATGAAAAGCGCCCGTATTTACCTCTAATTGAATTCTCCAAGCGGCCACTCACCCCGCAGCAATTACTTTAAGTGAACACTCGCTGATAAAAGTGGCCACAAATCTAGATACTTATCGCGGCGAGGGTCTATTATGGACTTCCATTGCAACCGATATTTACTTAATGGTCCTTGTCTCACCTTTCTCTGAACACGGACTGGTATATTAAATACAGTAATGGCGGCCGGACCTGAAGTCATGTAACATTTCACACGTTGACCATTAATATAGTTTATATATAAGGCTGTCCCAAAGGTTTGTGTTTTTCTTATTACTTGGCGAATAATATTATTACGGCGAATACATAATAATACATAATACAATTACTTTATACATAATACAAAGACATTATACATAACGGCGAATAATATTGGTATTCCATTTTTTGCAAGTGTTTACGAACTTTTGAGACAACCTTGTAGTTTCAACAAAACCTGTTATCTTCGTTAGAATTAGAATCAACCACTAAAATATAGAACGGTGTGTCTAATGCCTTGCCACTTGTTTAAAAACCATATAAGGAAACGTTTATTTTTACATTATAAACGACGTCAATGATTCCAGTTCTGAACAGGCCCAACCAAGTTGCGAATAATTAAACTATGTAGTCATCTTGAAATGGATCTTCCTGCATTTCTGGATGTTCATTGATCTAGAATAAGGAAATAGTGTTATAGAGATTCTAAATATAAAGATATTAGAAAATAAGACGTCTCAGAGAGGTGCAATGTAGAGAAAGAAGTGATAATTAATCCTTCAAAATAAATATATTTACGGGAAAAAGGAAGGGAGTTATTGTTATTCAAATGGGTATTGAGAACAAAGATGCACTCTTTTTCTAATTTATCACAAGTACTCGTGGTACAACCAATGTTTGAGTTTGAGTAGTTAGTGACTGCCTTTTAATCCAAGTACATCACAACGGTTTATTGTATTCCACAGTAAAGACGTAGGTTATTCAAAATAAAGGTTTGTAAAAATTTACAGAGCTAGAATACGTTTCAATGGCTTCCAGAACAACTCTTCTCACCTCTAGGATTATATATATATATTTATAGTAATGTGTTATGAGAATTTCAAGATTTATAAAATTTGTTATTTAGTTTAAACATGTGAGGTTTGTTTTTATTTTGTAATAAATAAGTAGTTAGAATATAGTAGTATACATATGTCCAAATGTCATAATATATACTCTTCCAGGAATAATAAAGTAAACCTAGAGTCAGCCCAGAGAGAGAGGGATGTAAAGTCCGGTCACTTGAGACAGCAGCGACATTCTAAGGGGCGACAACTGGGGCCCCGTTACTTGGAACCTCAGGACTAATTAAGGCAGTTGGTGATTGTGTTCGACACGAACGGCCGGCCGCTCAGCGGTGACAGGCCGTCTATCTCTCTCTGGTTGTCTGGGATTCTTCTTTCAAACTTGTGGTGTCCTTATTTCTCTTTCCCCACCCTAATATATTGCCACAATTAAAAGTCGACAGGATAAGACCTGGCCGGGAAACAAATTCCCATATCACTAGAATATGAAGAAAAAAGAAGCAAAGCCATGGTGATCGGACAAACCGACAGCCAAGTTCCACAACCAACTCAACTGTAACCACTTCTCTTCGAACTCTCACCCTCTGCCTCGGCCAACTCTTGAAACGTGATCCGGAATAAGTAATCACCTACGACGGAGATGAACCTGCCGCACACTTCTCCCAGCACTAGATCTGCCCAAGAACGATCGCCGCGCCAGGGCAGGACACCTTCTACCACCATGGACTCCGCCATATCCCTGCCTCTACTGTGATGTACAACACTGGTACGCACAGTGTCACAGACAGAACTCTCCCAAACCTCACTGAACTCAATGAACCTACTTTCTCTCTAAACCAGCATAACCTGTAAGTGAAATTGTTTTACCTCTACCATTCATTCTTTAAAGAAGTCACTACTTGTGGACTCTGTTCCAAATATTTCCTATAATTAGATCAGTTCCATTTATTCTCTCCACCTCTATTAACAGTGCTCCAGCACCTGAACATTTTTATTATTCTGTATGTGACCTCAACCTACTTGTAATTGCTGGCTCTAATCGACTATTGCTTACAACCGACCTTTAGCGACCTTTATTAATATTCCCCTGAATGTCTCTCTCATTCTTACAACTTTGTTAACCTTCTACCAGCCCATGCCATCTATAGAATTATTAATTAATCAATTATCGAACTACTATTGCCACTAATCTCTACCCTTGATTTATGATAATATATTTTGTAGTTGCTCTCTAGCATATCCACCGACCCACACCATTTAGCCACTGGTGTGTTCGTCACAAGATGCAGATTGACTACCTACTAGATGTTTATCAACTTCTTTTTGTTCGCACTTGAACAATCTGCATCGAGCGGCACAGTTCGCTCCTCCTTCTCGCGTCACAGTTCGCCACACGGACCCTGTCTTCAAATTTATTTTTGTCCCTTGTCCTTACCAGCACGATATAAGTTACGTCCGATATTTCCCACGGAGGTACGTTAAACATCGTCGCTGATTCTGTCCGGTCCGTCATCATTTCTCGCAGACATGGGTTTTACGTTCAACCCGTCGTGAAATCAACTCCTCGCACAAGCTCCCACGGCGGTTCAAACACCTCGTGTACAAGAAGCTTGTAAATTGTAAAGGACAACGCCGTCCTAGTCCCAATTTTTGGCACTGTGCGCGCATACTTTCCTCCAATTAGTTAAAACTACTAGAGTCTCTTAGTAGCGAAATAATTAAGGTAGAAAGGCCCAAAGCACAAGTTTCCCCTCGCTCTGTTCGCCTATATTCTACCTTTGTATCTCGAACTATTTTATCTTCTCAAATTAACTATAAGTCCATGCGACTTCCTCACCTACACACGGGACTTTTCTCCTCTGACTCGCTATACGAGTAACTGCATAGATAAAGTAGAATGGCCCAAAGCAAGTTTCCCCTCGCTCTGTTCGCCAAAATTCTAACATTGTATGGAGTTCTATATTTAACTCAGTCCTGAGCTCACGCAATTTCCAGCCTCAACCTCATTTGTCGTACTCTACATCTATAGCATAGAAAACCCATGCCAAGTCTTCCCCTTGCCATGTCCGCCTGAAAACATATCTCAAAATGTAGAGTTCCCCAGTCTTAATGACCTTCAGAATTTCACCATGTGTATGTGACTCCCCTTCTCGTTGTTCACACTCCTCAAAAGCATTTACCTTATAATATATTAGATGTTATTGTATATAGCCTTTTATAACTTTGATATTATCAAGAATTCCCTTAAATGTCTAAATCTCCGGTGTTGTAAAACTGCTTGTAAATATTATTTACTTGTGTACTATACAATATTTTATTTACATAAAACTATGTACCATAATCTTAAATAATTTCAACTATAAAATTATTTTCTCTATTCCTGGCTTCTCCAGCTTTAAGTATACTCAAACCATGTTCAGCCTTCTTCAACGGGAGCCATATGTCATAATATATACTCTTCCAGGAATAATAAAGTAAACCTAGAGTCAGCCCAGAGAGAGAGGGATGTAAAGTCCGGTCACTTGAGACAGCAGCGAAATTCCAAGGGGCGACAACTGGGGCCCCGTTACTTGGAACCTCAGGACTAATTAAGGCAGTTGGTGATTGTGTTCGACACGAACGGCCGGCCGCTCAGCGGTGGCAGGCCGTCTATCTCTCTCTGGTTGTCTGGGATTCCTCTTCCAAACTTGTGGTGTCCTTATTTCTCTTTCCCCACCCTAATATATCGCCACATATATATATATATGTCATAATATATGCTCTTCCAGGAATAATATAGTAAACCTACAGTCAACGAGAGAGAGACTCGATAGGAGACAACTAAGTTACGGCCATTTTGGCCACATTCCTGAGGGGGCTCATCGGGGAACCCTGCAGGGCTATTTTTGGATAGTCGGGGGTGGCGCGCACAACAAACAGCCGTTCCGCGGTGGCAGCCCGCTAGCGCTGCCTCTCTCTCGCTGATTGCCTGGAATTCCTTCCAAACTTGTTGTTTCCTTATTTCTCACTCACCACATTATTATCACTATAGTGCCACATTGAAAGTCGACAGGATCATATCACACACACACATATATATATATATATATATAAGTAACACCAGCAAAACATCGGCGGTTAAACGCCATAGGCTTAGTAAAAAAAGGAATAATCGAAGAGAAAGTTTTATAGAAAAGAGCAAAGACAGAACCATGATAATAATTTTCCAAATATAAAATCAAGCTTATTAGAGATAGAGAAGTATTTTTCCCCTATTTTATCTCTTGATGAAAGAAGATAGATTTTTACATTTTTTTTGTGAAGATTTTTTTATATAAGCTTATTTTAAAAACAATCTAGTGTAAAACTGGAGGACACGATATAAGATAGTATATTAATTTAATGAACCAATTAGGAGAAATGAAAACCATAAAGGTTAGACCAGATGAAAAGAGGATGGTACTCAGGTGGGCCTCTTCAGATAAAGACCTGAGCAGCAGTTTCAGCCCTACCATATACTAGCCAAGTGACCCGGGCAACGCCCCGGGTTTCCCCGAAGGTGCTGTGAAAACACATTAAGAGTATAGATGGTGGTTTAAAAATTGCAATAGGTATATTCTGATTTCTTATGAGCAGCATTTAGAGTAAGGTTAATTGAAAAGACTTTCTAAACAAGTATATACATTCGGGAAGATACGAGCACGGATAAATCCGGGGCATCTAGAGTAGATCCCCAAATAAAATTTCAACAAAAAAGAAATTCTGATTAAAAGCAAAAAAACAAACAATAGACAATCGAATTAGATACACGAAATATCTGCCATTAGAATTATAAATTAATAAATTTCAATAATTCAAACGCACATGTTTTGAAAATAAAGCAATTTGGTGATGATAAATAAATAAAGTAAAATTTGAAAGCAAAATTTCTACGATTGGAAAATTGAATAAATATAAAAAATCTATATTAATAAAATGCAAATTTCATAAGTGTTGTTTACTAAAAACTTTCGTTACAATGCATCAATTTCGACCAAATTTTCAACATTTATGTAAAACGAGATGGAGCAGGTTTTGCTTAACATCAAAATATTTTTCCTAACTTTGACATACATAACTTTGCTGTTATCGATAAAATACAGAAATTATCGATAAAATACAAAAAAATTCAACAGAGTTAAAGTGTTTACACTTTCAAAAGTGCTTACGCTTTAGCGTTTCTTGAAAAATTAGTTTTAATCTTTTTTATACATATTTTAATAACTTTTATATATGGTAAGATACTTTTATTTTATAGTTTTCATATTTTATACCAAAAAAAGTTGAAGCCTTACTTGATGAGATCAATTTTATATTTTTAGGCTAATTCTAACTTACGTGGTTAGTATTTTTATAAGACTAAGGTTATTTATATTATTTTTTACAAAAAAAGATTGAAATTTCATTACTGTGCTCAATTTTATGTCTTTTTTGAGGACCTTCACAAAATTTTTAATTAATTGTTTAGATATTTTAATAACAGATTGTTTATTGTGCTTTCCACTTATATGGGTTGTTTTGTAAAAATTATTTGGGTTATTTCTATTTTTTTTTCTAAAAAGCTTGAAATTTTATTAATGTGCTCAATTTTATGTCTTTTTTGAGAACCTTAACAAAATTTTAATTAATTGCTTAGATATTTTAAAAGTTGCTTATTTATGGTGCTTTCCACATATATGGGTTGTTTTGTAAGCAAATTTTGGGTTATTTCTATTTTTTTTTAACTAAGATGCAAGATATTTTATTGATGTTTTTATGTGATTGTCATTATGAGGCCCTTCTCAAATATTTCTTAAGAATTTTTTATTTAATTATGGGTCATTTTGAGGTCCTTTTTTAAATTTTCTTATGGAATTTTTTAATTATTGCTTTGATCTTTTAAATACAGTTTATTTATTATATTTTATACATATATGGGTTGTATCTAAAAAATAGGTTATTTATATTTTTAAATAAGCAAGGGATTTCTTTTACGGATTCATTTATTTATCTTTTTGAAGTCCTTTTTCAAATTTTTTTTAAAGATATTTTAATTTATTTGATTAAATATTTTATATTTAGATTATTTATAGTTTTTTTTAACATATAGGGGTTGTATTTTGTTTTTTAGAATATTATTTCTATTTTTTACCTCAAAAAAGCATGCTTTTTTATTGTCTTATCCAGCGGTTGGTCTATTTTTGAAGCTTTTTAATGATAACTGGTTTTGTACATTACTTTTTTGATAATTATATTATGATTTTAGTTTTTTAAAATCTTTTAGCATATCTGAAGGTTATTTTGAATAAAAAAATTACAAATTTTGATTTTTACCTCAAAAAGACAGGAAATTTTTATGCTTTGTTTAGAAATTGCTGATTTTGAAGATTTTGTTATTAATCTCAATCTAAATTTTTTTTCAGAATATGCCTCGCCACAGCCGACGTTTACTTGGTAGGAATACGGCTGCTTCCAGGAGATCTAGGAATGCTAGCGCTATTGAGACACCACTTCAAAGTGAGACGCGTCGTTCGCTTCGCCGTCTTAGGTATTCTGAAGCCCGCGTCGCAGCTACACAACCTGTGCAGGTTCCTGTTCAGAGTATTCAGCTTTGGACTCATAAGCCGTTTTCAGGTTTGCAGTATAATGCCCATATTGATTATAAAGCTGATTCATCTGTCGATATAGGCCAAATGTCTGCTCTGCGAGCAGATGAGAATTTAGCCAATATAGGCCAAATAGTCATACTGCCTTCATCATTTACTGGTGGTCCCCGTTATCTACATGAGCGTCCCCAAGATGCAATGACTTATGTTCGTAGCTATGGAAGGCCTCAGCTTTTTATAACATTTACATGCAACCCTCAATGGAAAGAAATTCAGATGCATTTATTTTCAAATAACTCTGCTAAAGATAGATATGATTTGATTAGTCGTGTTTTTCACCTTAAAATGAAAAGGCTTATCTATTTAGTGACTAAGGCTGAGCTATTTGGGCCTTGCAAGTGTTTTATGTTCACAATAGAGTGGCAGAAGCGTGGTCTGCCACATGCGCATTTACTGCTTTGGCTTACGAACATAATTAGACCTAATCAAATTGATGAGGTCATACAAGCCGAGATTCCGGATATTAACTTAGACCCAGAGCTTCATGCAATTGTCATGAAACAAATGGTTCATGGTCCATGTGGGGTTCTGAATTCAAATTCTCCATGTATGAAGGATGGGAAATGTAGCAAAAAATATCCTAAAGGTTTTTGTGCCACAACTTCGACAACAGAAGATGGTTATCCCCGATACCGAAGACGGTGCTCTGCTGAAGGTGGTCTTACTTCATCGGTGAATATGCGAGGAGTTACTTTTGAAATTGACAATCGCTGGATTGTGCCCTATAATTCTGTTCTCCTTCGTGCTTTTGATTCCCATATAAATGTGGAATACTGCAGCTCAGTAAAGGCCATCAAATACGTGTGCAAATACATTAATAAGGGAACTGATCAGGCAGTTTTCTCTTTGCATCACCTTGATGAGGTTACCCAATTTCAGTCTGGCCGCTATATAAGTTCCGCAGAAGCTGTTTGGATGATTCTGGGTTTCAGCATCCATGAAAGATCACCTCCTATTGTACACTTAGCTGTTCACCTTGAAAATGGACAGAGGGTCTATTTCACTACTGCAAATGCAGAAAATGTTATTTCAAATCCAAGAGATACAACTCTGACAGCATTTTTTAAGCTTTGTAACCAAGACACATTTGCTAGGACACTATTATACTGTGAAGTTCCTTCTTTCTATACCTGGACCAACAATAAATTTTTAGGCAGAAAGCAGGGTACTCCTGTAGAAGGATATCCTGGTGTGCGGAAAAGTGATGTTCTTGGCCGCGTCTATACAGTTCACCCAACTAATGCTGAATGCTACTATTTGAGACTTCTTTTGTTCCATATTAGAGGGCCATGTTCTTTCCAGAGTTTGCGCACAGTTGAAGGAGTTATCCACACTACCTTCCAAATGGCCTGCAAAGCTTTAGGCTTACTAGAAGACGACTCTCACTGGAATGAAACTCTCAAAGAGGCATCTATATGCCGTAATGCAGCATCGGTGAGAGCATTGTTCTCTACAATGCTCATCTTCTGCCACATGTCTGATACACTTACGCTGTGGCATGCTCATAAGGAGTGTATGTCTGAAGATATTTTGCACCGAATGCGACGAGATATGTCCATCCCTGAACTTGATTACAATGCTGATGTTTTCAATGCCGCGTTACTGGAATTGATAAACATCTTCTGTCAATTTCAGGTAAAAGTATTGCATGTATGGGTTTGCCTCTTCCTGAAAATGTATCACCACCCAGAGAGGCATCATTTTTATCAGACATATATGATAGGCATGAGCTAGAAACTTTGGCTTCAACCCGCGAATCTTCTTTAAATCCTTATCAGAAATATTATTATGAAGCCATTCTTAATAGTGTTCGCTCTAGGGCTGGCACGATTTTTTTTTGGATGCTCCTGGTGGCACTGGAAAAACTTTTATTATTAATCTTTTGTTAGCCAAATTGCGCTTAGAGGGTTTAGTAGTTTGTGCTGCTGCTTCTTCTGGAATCGCCGCTACACTCCTTGATGGCGGCAGAACAGCACATTCTCTATTTAAGCTACCTTTGAATCTCTATGATGATGAAATAGCAGTCTGTAACATTGCTAAACAGACCGCCACTTCCAAAATTCTACAGCAATGCTCATTATTGATATGGGATGAATGCACAATGGCTCATAGACGCTCAATCGAGGCCCTTGATCGCACTCTGAAAGATCTTAGGGATAACAACAGCATAATGGGAGGGGTGACATTTCTTTTTGTTGGGGACTTCCGACAAACTTTACCGGTTATTACCAAAGGCACTCGAGCAGACGAGGTGAATTCATGCCTTAAACGCTTTCATATTTGGAGTAGTATTGTTAAGTTATCTCTCACTATCAATATGCGGTCACATCTCTTTGGCGACAGAGGAAGCAGCTTCTCTCAGCTGTTGCTTGAACTGGGCAATGGGACATTTGCAACTCACGAGGGACTCATCTCCATTGCAACAAGTGATCTTTGTGTCTTGGTTGAAGATATCCATACCTTAATATCATCTGTTTACCCCAATATAGGTTCTTTACTTACCATGCCACTTTCTTGGTTCAGTGAAAGGGCTTTATTAGCACCAAGATATGATGCTGTGGACAAGATAAATGAATATATCCTCGGTAAATTTATTGCTCCTTCAAGAACTTATTTGTCAATAGACACTGTTGTAGATCCGAATGATTCTGTGCATTACCCCATTGAATTTTAAATTCTATCAATCCGCCTGGAATGCCTGTGCACAGTCTTACCCTAAAGGTTGGCGCCCCAATTATATTGTTAAGAAATCTTAATCCCCCAAAATTGTGTAATGGTATTCGGTTGCAAGTTAACAGCTTACACAGATATCTTCTGGAGGCGACTATTTTGACTGGATGCGGCACTGGTGAGAAGGTTATGATTCCTAGGATTCCCATTATATCTTCAGATTTGCCCTTTCATTTTAAAAGACTTCAATTTCCTGTTAAGTTGTGCTTTGCAATGACAATTAACAAAGCACAAGGTCAAACATTGAAATGGGCTGGAATTGATCTTCAAGTTCCATGTTTTTCCCATGGCCAGCTTTATGTTGCCTGCTCACGCGTCAGTTCCTCCAGAAAACCTTTTATTCTCGCACCTAATGGCAGCACAAAAAATATTGTTTATCAAGAAGCTCTTTCTTAAGGTATTTCTTTCCTCAATTAGCAAAAATATTATTCATTACCTTTTAATATTTTTTCACTATGTTTCTAATGTCCTCTAATGTACATAGATGCTTTGCTCATATATGATTGTCCCTTTTAAAGCGCTAATAAGATCTGCAACTGTTGTAACTGTAAATATGCATATTTGGTGTGGTATTACAAAAGTTACAATAAATATATTTTTTAAATATTTTCTATTCAAGCCCATCATACACACATGCTACATTTTTCACATGTTTCAATGTGTAGGGTTTTAAACCTTCATGGTAAGGTATTCTTACTTAAGAAGTATACTGTGTTAGAAAAATTTATGGTTTTTAATTATTGGTTATTATTGTGTTTATTTTACATACATGTGTTTATATTACATAGTATGTGTTATTTTTTTGATAATTTGATTGGAAATATTAGTTTTAGCACAACTTGCTTCATACCGTAATGTTATATCTGTGTTGGCTTGCTGAACAATACTGGCCCAACATGAATTTACCTATGTTTACCCAAATTACCATTTTAGCATTAGTATACATCTTGCACCTAATAAGAGACCTAAACAATGTGTAAGGTTGAACAAAGAGTGGTCTAACATACACTTTGTTCAGGTTTCAGTGAACAAAGAGGTCAGTAAATTTTATTAGAAAAACAAAAATCTATTCCATGTAATGTAATAGAAACAAAATAAACCTCATCCTACCTAATATACATTACTAATAAGGATTAAAGCTTTTGATTTGTGTTGAGAATTTTGCATGCATTTCTCTATTTCTTTTCTTATCTTGCAAAGCTAATGGATTGTTTAGGTTGTTTATTTTGGCCTCGCCAATTTGTTTAGTGATAAAGTGGTATAGCGTTCTTTTTCATAGCATCACCCTACAAAAAAATTACCTGACCTTTCCTAATATTCAGATAGATTTATTATATCAACATACTAGACTACAAACATTCCCTCGAGTAAAAACGATTATTTAAAAAAAATCTTATCTAAATATATATCACTCGGGTAGAAGATATACACACGGGTCAATCCCGGGGCGAAGCCCGGGTCGGCGTCTAGTATATATATATAACTAATAAAATTTGGAGAATAAAAATATGTGTGACACACGAATAAAAAAATAGCGAAAGTTTTAGTATATAGATCGCTATGTATAGTTCAGTATCTTTAGTGGGGATTGCTTAAACCTTACAACTGAAAACTCTATTAGTGTATTATATATATAGATGGTATCATTATCCAGGCCTCGACCAAGGGCCACAATCCTGCAGGTCAGGGCTCCGCTCGATAATGGTAAAAGTCTCCTGGATGAGGGGTCTGATGCATCGGCAGGACCAGTGCCTATGGGCTAGCGACAAGTCTCTGGACCCACAGGCTATGCAGGATTTCGAGACGAGGCCGGATGGGGAAGAGCATACATGGCCAGACGGAGCGCTGCGTCATGTCCAGAGAGGCAGCAGCTGCGAAACGATTGTCAACCAACATGTGCTACTTGAGGACTTAGACGACTCCTTAACCCGCCCAGAATATTAAAAAATATATACTGTTGCTTAAAATGTAAGATAATGGCATTGGCCATTTTTCCTTATTTCAGGAGGAAAAACTAAAATTGGGGGGGGTCGATGGACGAGTGGTTTAAACAGTTGAGTTTCGACCGCTACGACACAGGTTCGAATCCCGCACATTAGGTTTTTTTATTATTATTATTAAAATAATTCTCCAATAGCACCCGATTTTTGGAAAGGTCCAACCCCATCAGCGAGTGTAAGTAATAAACGGGGCCCTGGCATACTTTTAAGTGAAAAGGTCGAACTGCTTTTCACATGTGTAGAGATGTGATGATGTCCTTGTAGTAAAAGCAGTCGCCAACTTCTACCCAACATTTACAAGCTTTTCTGATTCATTGACCAAGGAGAACTTTTTAATTAAAAATAGACATTTCGTCAGGAGAAATAAAAATAAAGCATTTGGCAAAGCATTAAAAATTATTTAAGAATTATGAACGCCGGCCAGGCAACCTCTATCTTTAAGACAATGAGAACTTTGCCTACTTGTACAACCAATTCTACAGTCCAGCATAATATTTGAGATTATCGCTAAAATGAGAAAGAATATTATTTGGAAACACGCAGTTTCCTTTCCACCAAGAGAGACACTGCATATAAATGATTGTTTACCTATTGATCATTTTCACCATTGTTTGTGTTCTTTTATTCCTTCTTAGACTGGAAGAGCCTATGTAAAAAGAAATGTCTTACCGCAAGGCTTTTTTGTTGTTGACTTCGTAATCTTATAGTAAGTCCAAAGTTTTGACTTAACTTACCTTTCTTTTATAATACGATTTTTCCATATATTTGAAAACTATTAGAATCTCATGAATGAGCAAAATTAGCACATTCTTCCTAGTATATCGTAAAATGTGTGCTCTTTGATATTTTTTGCCGATGTAATGCACATTTTAGACGTTACGATTAAATTTCCGCGATAAGTATCTAAATAAAGAAACTAAAGAAATTTATTGCAGATTGTTGATCGTTTGGGCTCATTAATATCTGCAGATTGACTTACAATTTCTCTCAACAATACATTCTTTAATTAGAAATGTAATATTAATATGAGAAGGCTTTCAAGAATTATGTAATTTAGAGCAAAGTGCACAAAAATGAGGTTGACAAAAAACACGGCATGACTATAAAGAGCTTTCAAAAAATTGCCTCCTATTATACAGACAGGGCAGCACATTTAACTAATTGCTTTGTAGGAAGCCGCGTAATTAAAAAGTGACGTAAATTTAGGCGGCGGTCATCGTGGCCATTCATCAGGTCGTCGTTAGCATTCCTCGGAGCTTTTAATTAATTGAGAAGTAAATTATGGAAGTGTGTTTACATATTTCCGCCTTCCCGCTAGCGGAACATTTGCCCCACATGTTTCCTCGAAATGTGAGCCACACCTACTGGACGGAATGTGACACTATCATTAGACAACTGTGTTCATTGATATACCCTCTCTCAATATGTAACTGGAACGAGAAATTATTACACCCAGAAAAAACTCGTTGAATACAATTACCTAGCATTAATATATACAGATTAATATATAAAACAAACAATAAAATTAAATGAATTAAAATTTAACTCTTTATAGATGTTTTGTATCCAAAATTTAACATATATTTAAACGCCAAAGAGAATTAATTTGAGCCAAATTCCATGGTTTTTCTTCAACTTCTTCTCTGTATATCACTTT
>CP092886.1:49894499-49915550 GCA_030710605.1 Cordylochernes scorpioides
AACCTCTACACAGTATTAAAAAAGAAAGATAGGATACTCCATAGTTTTATCTCTATTTATATCATTGAAAATCATTGTCGTTTCCTGCGGATCATTTGGAACGAGTTTAATTTCTCATACTCTTTCTAGATCAAACAAAAATAGTGTTATAAGAAATATAAAATATTTTTACGCTTATGATTCTTTTTGAATTAAAAACATTTTATACAGTCCTTACTGCAATGATAAAATAATGGAAGGGCCTGGCTCATCAGTCGTGAACCCTCCCAGCGGTTTCACCAGTTTAATCTACCATACCTCTGTAATATTGCATTTGGCTGTTCTCCTTTTATACCGATTCTGAAGCTCGACTCTTGGAAAGGATATTATAAATGAACTATGGACATAGGCTTTGAGGGGACAGCATAAATACATACAATTAGAAATATATTGTCGCTATTAAAGAATAGTCCCACATGGTTATCTTAGCAGGTTTTATTGTTAAATTAAGGTACGAAGTTAGTGATATCTTCTTCACAACAATCTAAAGAATAAATATATATCCAGTTACAGAATTTAAATTTCTTATATTACATCAAACTATTAAAATATTTTTACTAATTTAATAATAAACAATTACTTGGATTTCCTTCTAAACAAATTTCGCGGCAACATAATGATTTTAAAAAATATATATTATATGTAAAATACCCTTTCCAAGAGTCTAGCTTCAATAACAGTATAAAAGGAAAACAGTCAAATACAATATTACAGCGGTATAGTAGATTTAACTGATGAAACCGCTGGGAGGGTTCACCACTGATGAGCCAGGGGCCCTCTGATTATTTTATCATTGTAGTGAGAACAGTAGAAAATTGTTTTAATTAAAAATAATTATACGCGTCAAAAATAGTTTATATTGTTTATAACAGATGGCGGGCTAATGCATCATAAAAATAGTGTTACACTAGATACCGCGCGTGAACTATGGGATTATAAATGCGAATAAAGAAATTGAACTCTCCGACAACTTGGTATCCATCTCCGTATCATTATCATAGCCGATATAATGATCGTCTATTGGACACAGAGAGATTTTAGGTTGAAATTCAAATTATTTCTCTAGCGGGCTAACTGCAGAGACTGCAGAAAAAGTCCCTGCGGTTAGCCCGATGGAAAAATAATTTGAATTTCAACCTCAAATGTCAAGCAGCCAATTTCATCTTACAAAGAGATTTTGTTTCCAAAGTATTCCTTAATGTGTGTACTTCTGAAACATCACGATACCACATTGTCCAGGTTCATTATGAACTTTTAGGGTGGTGGTTTTAACCATGTTCCGTGATCGAAACCCTCAACGGACACTTTTCTATCTCAATTGTCCTCGAATCTTGCTCTTGTTCAACACTAACAGTGAGAACAAGTAATTAAACGGAGCTCTGTCACATGTTAAATGCAAAACTCAACCGATTTCTATATGTGTAGACATGTGATGTACTTGGATTAAAAGGCAGTCACTAACTACTCAAACTTAAACATTGGTTGTACCACGAGTACTTGTGATAAATTAGAAAAAGGGTGCATCTTTGTTCTCAATACCCATTTGAAGAACAATAACTCCCTTCCTTTTTTCCGTAAATATATTTATTTTGAAGGATTAATTATCACTTCCTTCTCTACATTGCACCTCTCTGAGACGTCTTATTTTATAATATCTTTATATTTAGAATCTCTATAATACTATTTCCTTATTCTAGATCAATGATCATCCAGGATTGCATGAAGAACCATTTCAAGATGCCTACATAGTTTAATTATTCGCAACTTGGTTGGGCCTGTTCAGAACTGGAATCATTGACTTCGTTTATAATTTAAATATAAACGTTTCATTGTGGGTTTTAAACAAGTGGCAAGGCATTAGACACACACACACACACACACCCTTCTATATTTTAGTGGTTGAATCTAATTCTAACGAAGATAACAGGTTTTGTTGAAACTACAAGGTTGTCCCAAAAGTTCGTAAACACTTGAAAAAAATGGAATACCAATATTATTCGCCGTTATGTATAATGTCTTTGTATTATGTATAAAGTAATTGTATTAAGTATTATATTATGTATTCGCCGTAATAATATTATTCGCCAAGTAATAAGAAAAACACAAACCTTTGGGACAACCTTATATATAAACTATATTAATGGTCAACGTGTGAAATGTTACATGACTTCAGGTCCGGCCGCCATTACTGTATTTAATATACCAGTCCATGTTCAGAGAAAGGTGAGACAAGGACCATTAAGTAAATATCGGTTGCAATGGAAGTCCATAATAGACCCTCGCCGCGATAAGTATCTAGATTTGTGGCCACTTTTATCAGCGAGTGTTCACTTAAAGTAATTGCTGCGGGGTGAGTGGCCGCGTGGAGAATTCAATTAGAGGTAAATACGGGCGCTTTTCATCCGAGACCTTTGAATACTCAATTATTCACAAATCGATATTTAGCGTTTTATAATCCTATTTTTAATATCATATATGTGGCTTTTATTTTCATCTTTATATCTATTTTTTAATAGAAATTGAAAAGCGATCACACATGTAGATGAAAGATTACGCACATAGAACGACGAAATCTTTAAATATTTTGATAACGCGAGCTCTTCATTTATTATTATTACCAAATTGATAAAATAGTATAATATTTTTTCAAGAGAGGAAAACAATAATAGCTTTCGTATTCATATCAAAATAAGATCCATTTGTCATTCCTGTATTTAATGAATCTTCTGTTGATTCAGATTTATTTATGACTATGTATTTATAAAAATATGATATAATTCTTTTTTAATTTTATTGATAACAATAGTTATATTTTTTCGCCTACATTTCTGTATAAAGCCACGTTTTAGATTTGTGAAAGAGAAATCGAGAGACAAAGTGGTATCTTAATAATGCACTAGTGCGCCATCTGTTATGAAAATTCGAAACTATTTTAGACGCGTAAGATTCTTTTTGAAATTAAACAATTTCTACTGCCCTTACTGCAATATGGAAAATTTAATGGGAGGGTTCACCACTGATGAGCCAGGCCCTCCCATTAATTTTTCTATATTTCAGTAAGGGCAGTATAAATTGTTTAATAAAAAAAATCTTACGCGTCTGAAATAGTTTCGAACTTTCAAAGTGGTATCTATCCAGAGAATTCCCACAGTATACACAAAAACAATCAGGTTGTGGAACTCTCCCAGTTTGCAGAAATAGAAAGTTTATTATTTAGATAATGTAAGATCCATGTTCAACGAATTTCCACAAGGAGCAATGGTACTCTTTCGGATATTTATATATTGCTCTATATAGTGATTCCCCGTGATGCTGAAACTCTGAATCATTGGTAAGCGGACACAATGGTTTAGAAATCAGGTATACTTCTATTGAAGTAAAAAAATGTTAATTATTTAAAATGTTAATTTTTCTCTACTAATAACTCTGCATTGTGGTGGTAGCGTCAAATTATGTTGACAAACATTTGCAGTTTTCTGATCAGTTTTTAGCGGGAAGAATGCTGTTTTCGTTTGTTAGTGAACCAATCTCTCACGCCTTCTCATTAGACTTATGTGGCCATGTTTGTATATAAGAGGGGACTAAGGGATTGCGGGAGAACCAGTGTAGAGAATTGGTGTGGATACGCTTAAAGTGTTTTCTGCGTGATTTTTTCCGTGTCTGGTGATCTCTTCGCATCCCTGTGTGATCCCAGTCCTATCCCTACCAACGCTACAATAAAGATAAGTACTGTTTTTATTTTATTTTAAAAATATTGAGTTTTTATTTACGTCTTTTTTGTTGTTGGTGTTGTACTTTTCAGTGTACGCTTCTATGTGTATTAAGTTACGCTTACTTTAGGCCCTAGTATATTGCATTTTTATGTGATAACCCGTAATGGTAACTTTTGTCAGTAGATTCAGTTAAATTTCCTTTTGAAAATGATAAATTTAAAATCTTCGTATTGAGTACTTTTGTAGTTCTTTGTAAGCTTTAAAAAACTAGCTGTATTATCACTAGCTTAATCCAGAGGACGATCTCTACGTTCGATTAACTATCTTTAGGCTATTAAAAGCTGCTATCGACAAATTGCTAACTAGCCCTATATGTATTGCTCTAGTAGACATGCATAAAAACTACACTATATGTAAGTTTTGTCCTATTTTGTATTTCTTAAATTTGAATTTTTCATTACCACAGATTCTACAGTATCAATACACATTTTTGTAAATGGGCTGGTCCAATTGTTCCTTAATGTCGTAAATTGTCAGTTAATTGTTGTAGAGAATGTTTATTCTATATTTAGCGCACTTAATATATACATAACATAACAAGGACCATATGATACCCAAAATTATTCTCTAATCCGGGTAAAGTTAATTTGGAACTGGCATGAAGTGGTCTTTTATGATAATTTCTAATTGCCTATTGGTTCAAACGATGTATTTAGAGGCGAAGAATTAGATGTCTTCGACCTACTCCGAGATATACTTGTCCATAAGCAAAGGAATTCAATTTTATTGAAGGGTTTTTCTTGTTGAAATTTTAGAAGGCCTATAGTTCATCAATTCTATAGAGAATCTCTTGATGACTATATTGAAACAATCTCTTGAAGGAGGTTTTGAGTTCATCAAGTGATATTGTTGCAATAAAAATAACGGCAAACAGCCGTTAATTAGTTAGGCCTAAATTTTAATTGATTTATATTTATAATAATCTGTGGTTTAAATTGTTTTTGCTATGGAAATAAAAAGGTTCTAAGTTTTATATAATCCAATTGTGAAAGAAGTAGCGATTTTGTTTTTAAAGTTTAGTTGCATATTCGGGCGATGCCTTTGAGTCCTTTTGACACTTATCCTTTTATTTCTTATTCTTTATTTTTAACCTCAAATTGTTAATTTATCAATCTAAAGAGAAAGTGCCTTTTAATTTTCTCTTTATATCATTTTTGATTTGGTTCGAATTCTGCGGGTTGCGCTATAATATTGTTTTATATTGAATAAACATTTGCTTGTGAATAATGGTGAATATGGTGCGTGTTAAAGATAATATTAATTAAGCGTTTCAAATGTATTGCCAATGAATAATTAGCGTGATAAAAGTAATTATAAGGTATATCTTAAGTGTTGATAGTGATTAATTGATAGACATTGAAGTTAAGAAAAAAAAGCGTCCACATTTAAATCTCCACACGTTCAAACTATAAATGTAGTGCCGTGAGATAGACAAACTTGCGCTTCGAGTTCTGGGAACTTTCCCGTTATTTAATGGCACGGTTCAGCAACCGCGGGGATTAAATATTTCAGCAGTTCTATATATACAGGGTTATCAATAAGCAGCCTGGCATATTTAGGATTAATTAAAAACGTGGAGAAACATAATTAGGACGATATTAGTATGCCGTTGCTGTACGTCTTGAGACCTCGGAATGCTCAAGCAGCAGACGGGCTATGATCAAGGTCAGTTAAATCTACACTTTGCCCACGTCTCTGTTTAACGTAGAAGCAGTTGTTTCAACAATTATAGAATTATGGACATTGAGAGAGGAGATGGAAGATTCACTTCCATCATGAGAAATTTCTAAAGCAACTAAACGTCGAAAATCACTCCTAATATTCTTTTTCCAACCTCATATTTTATTGCAAGCTTTTAGTTAACTTGCTTCCATATCGGTGTATCCGTCTGTCTATCTACAAATATTTAAATCAATTTTTAATATACTTACAGAGCACCAAGAAATCTGGAATAAGGTATACTTATTCAAACCTGATGACAATGTAAGTTTACAAAATTTCAGACTTCTGGGTGGTCGGATTGAACGAGAATGGACTAATTTCTATATTTCCTTTCAAAATTGTGAGAGGTGTTTATATACTTCCAGGGCACATAGAGGCAATGACACATTTTACAGAGTAGTCCAACCTAACTAACATTGCGCGAGAGTACAAAATTTAGAATTTCCAGTTTCATAATAATATGGTCGGTGTGGTTAGGAATAGACTGATTTATATATTCCTTTCAACTTTTGTGATCAGCATTTAATATATTCCAGACCTCATAGAAGTATGAAATATTCTGTACACTTGCTTGATCCAGCTAAAAATCACATTTATAAAATTTATCACATTTAGTTGGTCATGGGGGGGGGACTGGGATATATATAGAATAGAATATATATTGGATATGTCGAGGCTAAAATGACGGTATCATCGGAAAATAAGTGCAGTGATGTGTCTTTAATATAGGGGAGGTCATCGATGTGGATATGCCAAATAAGGTTGGGCCAGTGACTGAACCTTGAGGGACCCTAGCAAGGATTTTCTTAGCTGTTGACAATTTACCTTTGACCTTCACATTGAATTTTGTGTTCCTTAGAAAAAGTTTTGTGTTCACCATCCAGGATGGTGCCTTTTGAACATTTTGTAAAGAATATCCTCGTGCCAGACTTTGTCGAAAGCTTTGGCGATATAAAAAACCAGCTCCTGTTATTTGCCTAATTCCATGGCTTCTATAATTTTTCAGTGACAACAACTAGCTGATGCAATGTTGAGTTCTTTGCTTAGTAGCCAAATTGTTCAAGTCTGAGTGGACTCTTTTCTTCAAGGGAATTTCTTTCTTTCAAATAATTTTAAGATGGCAGGTAGTAGTGAAATGGCCCTGTAGCTTGCTGGTTCATGTATACATTTCCCTTTTTTAAGTATAGAAAAGATAATTGACGTTTTCCATCAGTCGGGGAAGTGGGCAAGCTTCAGTGACGCATTAAAGGTTTCAGATATTGATGCTAATATGTGATTTTTAATTTAAGAGATTCATTAGTTAATTCATCAATTTCGGGAGCTCTTATATTTGGTAAGGTTTCAATAATCGCTTTTATTTCGCCAATGTTTGTTGGTTCTAGTCCTGTTTTTTAAATAATTTTTCACATATAGTACAATTGTGATATTGTACTGGGATAAGGTGCATAAATTATGAAAAAGGCATCTCCTTATCGTGCAACTGAATGTTGCTGATGGCTTGCGCCATCTATCGGAATAAATACAAACTATTCTCGTTGATTTTTAATTATTCCAGAATGCTTTTTTCATAATTTCACATATGTGTTCACATATTTACTGTGTATACGAATAGGTTTGAAATAGGATGTATATAGATTAGGGCTGAACTGTTTTTCATAGTTATTGGAAAATGATTTGGTTACTCTTCTGTGTCAGCCGATTGTTCGTCTTCAGGATCATTTCTTGTGTTTCAGAGCAAGATAAGCGTTTAATAGCTTTCCATATGGTTTGATCTGTGACGTTGATATTTTCCATATAGGAGTCCTAGCTAGTGCTGTCTTGTTCTCTTGTTAGTTCTCCCCGGGCCGTTATGTACGCTAATTTGTCCTGGGGATCACAGGTTTATAAATTACTTTCTTGGTCTATTGGTAAATCGTACGAGTATTTTAACTTTAATACGAGGTGGGTATCTTCGTTCTAATTTTTTTGCCCTTATAATTTGTTAATTCTTAACAACACCTTTAATTTGATGCATTTTATTGATTTGATTTATTGATTTCATGGGTTTTATCCGAGGGAAAGTTTGCCTAACGAATATTATTGATAATAATATTCCGGAATATAATATTATGATTTTAAGGATAATAATATTCCGGAACACACATAATATTATGATATTAATGATAATAATATTCCGGAACACACATAATATTATGATATTAATGATAATAATATTCCGGAACACACATAATATTATGATATTAATGATAATGATATTCCGGAACACACATAATATTATGATATTAATGATAATAATATTCCGGTTTTTACCCGAGTAAAGGTTTGTCTAACGAACATTTGTTAAAACAATTCTAGAAAACACCTAATCCCTAATGAATCTATACTTGGCAAGATAACTTTATGTTTGATTATCTGCTCCACCTAGCTGTACCCGTTCAAACGTTGCTGTCTTTGAACAAAAAGTCAGTTTTAATACCTAAATAATAATTTATTAGTGATAAAATGTATACAATACATCAAAATGAAAATTAACAATAAAATTATCACTACATAAATGTCATTTGAATATAACATATGTAAAAAAATAATAGATATATTTTGATAATTTGAAACTCGTAAATTTGAATCTCTCGATAAAGTGAACATTTTTTCCCCGGTCCCTTGAAAAATACTCGATAAGTTGAATAAAATTAATATTAATTGGTTCCCTCGGTAATTGGAAGTTAAAGGAATAGTATCTTTCCTTGGAATTGTATCATTATTCTTGTCTCAAATAAATTGCCGTGTCATCCTGAATTTTGTCTTTCCTAATTTTCTACATCACAAAATCATATGTTGTAGATAAATGATAAAACTAACCTTGACTTGTGCGCAATTAATAGGTAGAAAATCTTACTTTTGATAAATAATCATCATCATTTAGTTAAATCTACAAATCTGCAAATAACTCTAAGGATATTCAAGATATTCAAGAAATTATTTTTCAAAAACCTTCCCGGGGATATACCTAATAATATCCCAAAATTCACGGCGATCGGATGTATGGTTTTTGAATCTATAGAGTACAGACAGACAGACAGACAGACATTCAATTTTATATATATATAGATATGCTGTATCCCATTGGGATAGTCTTAACGATTCTTGCAAGGGGATGTGATGCATTGTGGCCTCTCTTCTTACATTTAAAGCAGTTTGCCTCTATAAATATGCATTTTCTTTTATACATCTTATGTCACAGTGTTTATATTTAACCTTTGACGCATATACCTTATTTATTTCTTTGCTACCCAATTTATTAATACTGGTTTGCCCTTCTTCCTGTAGTATCTTGTAGTACAAGTAATACTGGGAGATGATCATTGTTCGTGCAAGACCTTTGAGTATTTGTGTAAGGCGATATCAATGATATCTGGAGATAAATTGTGAGGGGTTTCGTCGGGGTAGCTCGCCTCTAGGTCCGTGAAATAAATTACATTTTAGAGCCTTCTTCCGATTGGATTAGTGGTGGTGGAACCCCAGCCTGGGTGCTTACAGTTTAGATCTCCTAAAATGGTCGGAGTATCTGCTGAGAAAATGTTATAAATATCAGTTTTTGATCTAGATAGGTGTTTGGTGATTTGAAGCAGGAATACAGATTCATACTTGACCCATCTTTATTTTAAATAGAATTTCTTGTTATTTACAGATTTAAGGTAGTGGTCTGAACATGCGCACATCTGCTCTGCTTGTAGATAAGTATGACAGTTCCACCACCTTGTCCGGTGAGTCTGCCATTCCGGAGGGTGTTGTAGTTGGGAATCCTCATTTTGTGGCATGGCTTAAGCCAAGTTTCAGAAACTAGCGCTATATCAAAGTCGTGGTCGTTTAATAATTCTGAGAATTGTTTTTTTTTCTTTCGGAGACTTCACGCCTTTCAGTGAACGATTCGAAGACTGCTTTTTTAGTTTTTTAAGGTTGATTTGCATCTCTAATAGTGTCAATAACGTTCATCACTATCTCTCATTGCGAAGTTACTGAGAGCCTTTTTGATAGCAGTCTCTAGTTTGTTGACTTTAGTGCCTGTATTAGGATTGAGACATTATTTATTTGTATTAGGGGTTTTGCTTTCGTTTTGTGTGGTTGGTTCATTTCAGGATGGTTTGGAGATTTTTGGTTAGATTTTCCTTTTTATGCATTAGGGTTGGTCTCTTAATATTTTGGGTGTGTGTAGGGCACTCTATTTATATTTCTATATATTTGGGGCAACCATGCCAACTTGCCGTTTGCTGCCCCTAACAACTTGCATATTCTGGTGGGACTTAGTTTTACTTGGTGTTTTCAGATGTGAAATGGTCCTTTCCCCCACATTTTATACATCTGGGAATTTCCCTGACCTTTGGAAGCCCTGTAGGTCTCGAAGATAATGTTGCAACGATCAAGACCTCTGACGACTACTCTGAGGTTCTTTTCATCGTCTAAAATCTTGAAATGGAAGGTGTAGTGTCGGTCTTCCAACCACTTGGTTGTTGTGCGATAGTCTGCTATGGTGTGGGTCTGAACGTTGATGTATCGCCCTGATGTGGAGAATTCTGGTATTTGTTTTGTGCAATTGATGAGGTCATCCTAAGCCCTGATCATTCCACTACCTCGCTTATTTTTATTGGCGGTATTCTGATCTTAGAGTTGAGGGTGGAGTTGCTGGTTCTGATATTCAAATTTTCGTTGAGTTTGTTTGATGGGTTCACATTTTTCTGGTTTTGTTCATGATTTGAAATTTTATGTGATGTGACTTCGATTTACATTTCAATAGTTTCTGGTTCTTCAGGTTTTTCAGGCTGTTTTTATTTAATGTTGGTATAGGATTCACCTTGTGGCCCGTGTTTGGAGCACCAGGTTGCTTTTGGCATAGTTATTGGTTCTTTTGTGGCTTCCAATGAATTTTCTCTCGGGCGCTTCGAATAACTTTTTGCAGTTTTGCAATCTTCTTGAAAGTCTTAACGCACTTTGCGTAGTTTCCTTTCATTTATATATATATATAAGTCAATAGAATTTATTAGATCGGCAAAAGTGATTTCAATCGCACCATAGAATATCTTCAGTGTTCGAGAATCCTCCTCATATTTTAATATTGGACGTTCTGGGAATTTCCAAAGTGAATACGAGCGTATACCTACCGGATATTTGGGGTCAATGAAGTTAAAGTTGGGGACTTCTAGTGTAAATGAGGTGTCATCCATGATTATAGATACATTTATGTTTTAGATAATTACAAGGTACGTTGATAATTTAATAAAAAGGGAGCGTTAATTATTTAGGTAACAGGTACGTTAATTAGTTAAAAAGATACGTTAATTAGGTCTTGATTCGGGTTTTCTTCCTCTTCTTGCGGTCTCCAATTTTTCCCAGTTTCAAAAAAGAGCTCCATCTAATAATAAGTCAACTATATTTTTAGGTAGTACCTGCTCTTGTATTGGACTGCATTTCTTATATACCCTTCACCTGCTATTGAATAGAGTAAATTGGCATTTTGAACAAATTAGGGAAATATGCTTCTAGGAATGTAGAAATGTATATAAAAATTAAATATAATGCATCGAGCAATGTTCTTCAGAAAAATCACGAATAATCCTGTATTCAATAGCAAGTGCAGGGCATATAAGAAATTCAGTCTGCAATACAATAGTGAAGGGTCTGGAGATTAAATGGCCAAAGCACTGGAAGAGTTCACCACCAACGAGCCACTCCTTTCCTCTTGCCTGGTTGGCTCACTGACTCAACGCGCTGATTATCTGATAAAATTCACATGACAGTGAACGGATAATCAGAGTGCGAATGAAACGGGAACCATATATAAATACATACATATAAACATTAAGGCATATATTATAGGTAATGAGATAATTTATTGTTGTATTTAGATGATAAAAAGGCATATATTGGATTGAATAAAATATTTATTTGCCAATATTGTTGTATGTGATGAAAAACTTGAAAAGCGCTGTGTCTACACCAATATTGAACTATACGCTCTACCTCACGTATACATCCAAAATTATTGAAACAGTGTCTAAAGTTGTGGGCAGTTATAGGTAATTGATTTGAAATTTTCTTGATTGTTTTTCCTTATTATAGAATGTTCTCCGCCTTTTCCGGTCCCAAGCCCGGATGAAAAAGGAGGAGGGGGAGCAGTAACAAGCTCACTAAAAAACCTGGGCTCAGCTGGCCCGGCTGATAGTACCCTGTAAGGGCTCCTAATCCAAGGATACAGGATGAGCAGCGTTTGTACTCCATGTTAGGAACGGCTGCTCATGGCGTCTGTTCCTCATGTCAGAGGCGGCCATTTCTTTTGGAGCTAAGTCGGCCTCCACTGAGTAGTGCTCCCAGTCTTAATGACAAAGGCAGACGCATTCTACTTCACCAAATCATGATGGTTGTTAAATCTTAAGCTTTACAAGCTTGACACCCTAATATGATTGAATGGAGATAAGAAAGAAAAAGAATGTTCTAAAAAGGAATTATATATTCGGGAATGCGTTTTTTTTTTACGTAACAATATAAATTTAGAAAATGAAAGGAATAAAAAGCACGAATGTTTCTTTTACACACAATACAAACTTCTACTGCCCTTACTGCGATGAAAAAAAATATATTGGGAGGGCTTGGCTCATCAGTGGTGAACTCTCTCAGCGGTTTCGCCAATTTAATCCACCGGACCGCTTCTCAGAGCTCTAATACTGTATTGGACGATTCTGCTTATATACGCATCACTGAAGGATGGAATCTAAGAAGCAGTAAGGGCAGTAGAAATTTGTATTGTGTGTAAAAGAAACATTCGCGCTTTTAAATCCTTTCATTTTATATGTATAGATGGCGCGTTATTGCTTTGTGTTAATATAAATTTAATTCACTTCAATATCAAATATTACTTTGGGGCATACATGCAAACAAAAGGACATATTATAATTGTGTAAATAGTTCGGCTAATATTCTAGTATTGATGGAATATATGGAATCTAAAATCATGAAATTTGATCTAGAAAATTTATCAACAGAGAAACGACGACTATATATTTGATCCATATATCCCCTACATAATTGAAACATACCAAATGGGCAGAACATGTTGCTTCGTCTCTAATGAAGCGAAACAGAATTCCTACACCGTCATTACGTACAGGTGGTTTAGAAATTGTAATTTCCCTAAATTGTTCAATATTGTGATGAATCCTCTAGTCCAGTAATGTTTGATCTTGCAAAGCCTGGTTTTGAGCTTGAATAACTTAACGTTATATATACAATAGTGATTTAAACAACAAATTATGAAAACACCTAATTTAATATATTCCACACAGTTGAAATCTTTGGATATATATATATAATACCGAGCACACACACATATATAATACAGAACATAAAAAGGCATATTAAGAATGTTATTACTTATATTCCTACAATAAGCTTAAATGGAATATCCGATCAAGCTCCATTGATTGGAGATGTTTCAGAAGCTTGATAACTTTTTTATTATCCCAAATATTTCTCTATGAAAAATATTTGATCATTATAAAGTATTAAATATTAAAGGCTTATCTTGGATCAATATTGTTTGATAGAAACATCTAATATTTCGACGAGGCATTTCGCCCATTTTCTTCTGGGGTTCAAATCTTGTGAACAAATCATCCATGTGATGCACGAGTAGCGATGTTTTTATGGATGAATTGTTTACAAGGTTTGAATCCCAGAAAAAGTTGGACGAACTGTCTCATCGAAATATTGGATATTTCTATCGAACAATATTGATAAAAATACGCTTTTATTATTTAATGTATTCAAAATGGATTGCTCGATTTTCAGCATTATATAAAGTATATCAATTATAAACATAGAGAATCTGATTCCAATGTGAGATGCTAATATATTTCTAACAGAAAAAACTAGAGCATTTTTTTAGTCTTTGTCCATAGATGATAATTAAGATACAACTGAGGAATGAAAAAAAAAACCCAGAAATATCGTTATTTTCAAAAGGTAATAACAGTTAATCGACAATTTTGTGAATTAATATGATGAGGGGTTCGTCAGCCCCAAGCCGCTACGGTAACCGTGAAGGCCTACAGGGAACTCTGAAATGTGGCTGACTATCGGGGAAATGGCACCCTCCTCCCCATTCCACGGAGCAGCAACATCAGAAATTGTACGAACAAGGCAGCTTGTTGGCAAGTATTGTGATCAGGGTGCACGGACCGATCTGATCTGCTCCATGGACAAGACACCACCACCATATATTATTAGGGTAAATATCAATATTAAGTTGGAGATTAATATGCCCACACATAAATGTATTTAAATATCTTAATAACTCAATCTGTAAAATATAACGTGGAAGACACATTCCACCAGCTCGAGTAATTAAAAGTGTTTTCTCTAAAAGACAAATGAGAGAAACTAATTGAAAAGGAGAGAGAAAGAGAGAGCATAATGACAAATGACGTTTAGCTCGGGGAAGCTAATGTGTTATTTACGAATGACCGGCCTCGAACTGGGTCAATGGCTAGTGTCACGTGACTCGACTTCCCCGCGGTTTTTGGTTCTGGAGTTAGGCACGTTTTCATATTAATACTCAGTTTCGTTTTTCCTAGAGATAGGTACTCTTATTTCTTCATACCCAATTTAATTTGTCCGGGAAATATCTACTCTTATCTCTTCATACCCAATTTAATTTGTTCGGGAAATACGCTCTCTATTATGCTAATACCCAATTTCATTTGTCCGGGAAATATGTACTCTTATCTCTTCATACCCAATTCAATTTGTTCGGGAAAAACGCTCTCTATTATGCTAGTACCCAATTTCATTTGTCCGGGAAATATGCAATCTTATCTCCTTTTTGCTCAGGAAATAGGCAACATATCACCAATATCTTAATAAACAGAACCATTTGTCGAGGAAATAAGCACAACTATCTCTTTTTACATGGTTTTAATATCCTAGAGACAGGCATGATTATCTCATATTACATAGTTTCATTATTCTGGATATAGACATCCTTGCTTCAAGGAAATCATATTTCCTCTCTATATAAGCAAACTCATCTTCAAAGCGCAGTTTCATTAGTTCTGGAGATAGTCATGCCTATCTAATCATATATAGATCATTGTGGGTCTGAAGAGAGACATGCTTGCTTGATGAACTAATTTATTTATCTTGAAATTAGGAAAACACACACACACATTCTCTTTATCTAGAGATAGGTAAGTTTCTTTTTATAAACCCATTTGTTTGTTCTCTGACGACATGTGTGTGCACAGAATTATCTTCTATACAAATAGTCTCAACATTATGACCCTATGAAATGAGCAGAAGTGAGGTCAATCGAGACTATTATCAGTTTTGAGGCAGAAAAAGCATTGTCGAAGTTGAAAAAGCTGCGGAAATATATACAGTTAAACCTGTCTATAGCGCCCCCTCTTGGGACTCACCAAAATAGGGTGCTATAGAGAGGGGGTGCTATAGACAGGTCACTTTTAATGTAAATCGCATCGTACTACGTATTTAAAATCGGGCGCTATAGAGAGGAAGGCGCTATTTAGAGGGGGCGCTATAGACAGGTTTAACTGTATATAGGAATATTGCACACATAGCAATGACGAATCCCATTGAAACTTAAGAAAACCTACCGCAATAAATGAAGTTTGTTCCCAAAAAAGTTGAATCTGAAGGTACCATCGGACATCATCTGCAGCGGAGGAAAACTTTTAAAAGCAAGTTTTGTTTCATATACCCTTGATATAAACGATAAGCATATGCAGCATTAAAGGGTGAAGTCTCAGACTGGACAAAACAAATGAGAGGACATTGTTTTTCAGGCCAATCTCGTTTCTATCTATCTTCTCTGTATTATATATATGCATCGCTGCTGAGAGAATACCTGGCCTTTTTATCATCGCCTTCTTCTCTCGGTAAGCTTTGGGCTTTACTCTTGCACTCATATTTTTCGAATTACCACCACACTCAACAGCAACCACCAGGTGTTTCTACCCTTTTTTGAGCTAAATGGTTTGCTTTTTTTCAAATATACTTTCTACCAAGTTTCAACAGGTCAATTCCTGACCGCGCGTTACGCGTAACGACTCTTCGTTGCCCACACTTCGTATTGATCCTTAGCCTAGCTCTTCTCTAGAAACTTCGATTATCGAATACAAGTCGAGTCGATGAGGAATAAGGCCGAACGCGTGGCTTTATCAGATTTACCTTTGGCACCGGGTAATACACTAGTGTCCACATTTAAGGTAACAGACACTAAATCTTTGATAAAAAATAATAATAACGAGAAATAATGAATATCATTATGATATGCAGATTACACCACACGATTTCCCTAGCTAATAAAAATAATTTTATATGAAATTTTGGGTCATTCTTTAAAGCGTTCGCTTGCGTGACCTTTTTATCCAGCTATACAATTTAATTTAAACAACATTTCTTGCGTTTTATCTATCCATGGAACGCCATGAAAAGTGGTTTTGATTCTATGGAAACAATTTCAAGAAACAGGAGACATCTCCAGAAGGACAAAATCTCCCGAGAATCACAACCTCATCAGAAGAACGTTATCTGAAGTTAACGGCCAAACGTAACAAAACAATGACAGACACACCAGCTAACAATTGAGCTCTCTTCGGCCACAGAAACCTTGATATCAAGGCAAACAGTTTACAGAAGACTCAACGAAAGAGGGATGTATGCAAGGTGGCCGAAGGTTTGTATCCCTCTCACTGCCACCCAAAAAGAAGGGCTCGTCTAAATTAGTACAGACAACATCAGCCTTGGACCCAAAACAGTGGGCTCCTGTTAGTTTTAGTTATGAGTCAAGGTTTAGTCTTAACACGGATTCTAGACGTGTACTGATCTGGAAGAGAAACCGTGACTCGAAACCATCCCTCAAACATCAGAGAAAGGGACAGTTACGGTGGCCAAGGTGTCATGGTCTGGGGTGGTATCATGTTAGACGCACGCACGCCACTACATGTGTTTGATGGCGGCACCCTGACTTCTCAGCGATACAGAGACGAGATACTGGAGCCCTATGTATGGGGTGGGGTCGGACTCTCGTTCATCTTTATGGAAGATAATGCTCGTCTTCATAGATCCCTGATGATAAACGAATATCTTGAATGTGAGGGTATTCAAAGGATGGAGTGGCCTGCCAGATCACCAGACCTATATCCTATAGAACATGTTTGGGAAGCCTTGGGGAGACGAATTGGATCTCGTTCACCCATTCCCAGGACCTCTCAAGAACTGAAAACTGCTTTGGTTGTAGAGTGGGATTTGTTGCCTAAAGAGCTCTTTAATTGCCTAATAAAACAGCATGAAATATCGTTGTGACAGCTATCTGTTAGAGACGACCACACACTCTATTAAGTCATCAAATATTGGTCAACATCTATCTGGCCTTTGGACTAATTAACATAAATTTGCATAGCTCTGTAAAATATATTTCAACAATAAATTTATTTTGTCAACTTTATTTGTTATAGTTTTGTCTATCCAGCTACACATTTACGTTCAAAACAATTCTATATTTTTTGAGAAACTTAACATTAAGTGTTTATTACCTTAATTTTGGACACCAGTATATATGATATATCGTTGGCATATATCAATTTTTCAATGTTCAATAAGGTGCTAATTACATTTCGATATATAAAAGATACATCCTTTCGCCATGAGTTTATTTTATTAATAAAAGGTGTGTGTTAATAAAAATAAACATATTGCGAAGTGATTTATCTTTATATAAAATATTTATTGAGATTCCTTCATTTTAATATAAATATAGATATCTTAAAATGAATTTTTAGCTGTTATAATTATAAAAATAGTTTCTCTATATATATTATTATATTAAAAATAAAAAAGGCATATCCTGACCAGGCTCACATAAGCATTTTTAGATGGCAGAGCGCCATCTAGTGGAGCAAAATAAACTAAACGTTTATTTAACTTGTTTCGTGATATTTGGCCAACCCAATTATATATATATATATATATATATTTTAAATCATTTTCCCACATATTATTATATTTATTCTAAGATCCACATTCGCGCATCCAAATATATTAATCGAAACATTATTCTTCTACATATAGCATGTGAATATTCGTTTTAAAATACATATATCTTATATATAAAATTCAATGTCTGTTGTCTGTTTCGCGATAGACTAAAAAACTACTGAACCAATTGGTACCAAATTTTGCATGTCGCCTTTTAAAAACCTAAAGAAAATTTTCGGCTACATTTTGATTAGTATTTTTGGCTATTTATTTTTTTATTTGAAAAAAAAAAAAAAATTACGCGTAGTAACAAAAGTAACAACACCAGGCCAATTAAGCGACCAATGAGCGTTCTGAATCTTTTTTTTTTTTTCAAGTTGTTTGCGTACTTTTTTTTTTAAATATCTTTTTATACGAGTGTTACTTTTTTTTTACAAAAGTATTGAGTATTGAGAGAGAAATTTATATTAATAAGTTACGATTAGTACACACAAGGTAATTTTAAAAAATCTTTACAAAATTAGCGTTACTATATGTAAATAATGGCTTTCGTATTTTTTATTAATTTTTTTTCATTAATTTGTGGTTTATGTGTTCCTTCTGTATTGCTATTCTATGGCACTTCTAATATTTATTATTGATGTGCTTTCAGTATGTTGGAAATTGCACTCAGAGTAATTCTTGGGCGAAGCCGGGTCATTCGTCTAGTTTAATATACAGGGTGATCCAAAAGTCCCGCACTATTTTAAAAATTAATGACTCCGCGAATATTTGCGCTAGAGCAATGCGGTAAACACCATTGTGCTCAGGATGCAATAGAATTTTTTATGGCAAATATTGAAAAATTCGAAATTGATTTTAGTTACAATTTTATTCGCCAAATTGCGCTCTACCAGAATCAGAGATTCAGCGGCCAAATTGTTTGATAAATTGAAAAATATAACTGATCGACACGTATTTTTCCTTTTTGAATACCAGGAAAGAACTCTAATAATATCAAAAAACAAATTAATAAAACACCACTTCGCCAAAAGTAGAAGAATTTGTTGACGATTTTGTATATCTCAAAATATTCTATTTATTAAAAATGAAAATTTTAGATTTGCATTTAATATCATATTCTATCTTTTTGTATATAGGTTTCAACTTCGTCTCATTTCTGCAGCCATGACCTGTTGAAGGGCGTTCCTAGAAAGTTTCTCCTTTTAAAAATCAATAAAAAAGAAACGTTTTAACATTCCCGCAAATATAATTTATTCTATTTTCATATATTAAACCAGTCTTCTGAATCGCGATGTTACCTTTGGCGAATCGTACCACCTCTCGCTAAGAAACCCTATCATTCAAACTCGCAAGTCGTGGGAATTTGAGTGGGATTTCTTCCCAGTGAACAATATAGAGACGAATATAAAATTCCAATTCCAAGCTCCTATATAATGGTCAGTAGTTATTGAATTGTGAATAGAGTCATTTAAAAATATTCCGGTTCAATATCACAAAGTCTTCAATTACCATAGATATCGACACTCTATGGAATATGAATATTAGGTTGAAAAAAGTTCCATAAAACAACGTAAAATATTTCCAAGCGGCTTATATTTATATGGAAGTTAAACCTATTAGATTTCATGCTGACTCGTGAGTTTACTTAGTATAAACGCTGTTTGCCTAGTCAACAAACTTATTGTGCGAAATGTTTTCATATAAAATATCTTTTCTCTAATATTCATTTAGGCCTAAAATTACTGAACACCTTGATAACTTCCTAGCTGTTTGAATAAATTATCAAATTTCCAAGTTGATACGTCATTGTACAATTACATCCAACCCCGTACAAGTTGGTGGAACTAATAGACGCTTTATTATTGCAGGGGGAATTAATAGACGTATTATTCCAATATTTTTCAACTCAGACGTAACTACCAAAGTTTTAAAAATGCATACTATTTTTACAAGTTTATATATTTCCTTGGTTTCCTTACTTTAACAAACCTATGTATATGACAAATATAATCCTTCTATTATATAGAAATATATAATAACTGTTTAATTTTATCGAAATATCTAAAAGAATTTGGATTTTCCTGCCCGATGACCTTCTCCAATGTTTCCTAGCAGAGTTAAAGGTTTCATTTTATTTTATTATTACAGAAGCACGAAGTCTATCAGACTATTGTACTATATTAGAATAATTTATATATTTATATATATATCTTTAAATATTTACACGATGAATTAGTAATGATTTATAAATCTGTGTACAAATAGCTCTAAACATGCCAAAGTTTTCATAAGATTGAGTATATACACAAAGATGATTTGGCATTATGTCAAAGTAAGCAAGTACAATTTGGTTAGTCGGAGGGCAAGTCAACAAAAGATGCTCTGGTGTTTCAACATCTAGACATCATTCACATGTTGGATCATTTATAACTCTCAAGTCAAAGAGAAAACTTTAAAAGGTTTGAAGTGTCTATCAAGAGAGGACAATTCCAGGGGTGAAACGACGAAGTCCGAATGCTGTCTATTAATTTCGTTTCATAGTTATGAGTCTATATTGGAAGGCATATATCAGCATTTCTGGAAAGCCAAGGTCACTTAACCAATTTCAACAAATAGGAGAGAGAGAGATGTCAAATAAATATAAAACGACCCCAATATAGAAATCATGAGGTCCGAAATTTAACTTCGACTTAAATAAGGGGGAGGGGGGGGACACAAAATATTGATAATATTGTAGCAACGTATTTATTATTTTATGTACAGGTTATAGCAATTTTTATATTTATATTTTGCTAACCTCTGTAAACTTCTTTCAATTTTCTCTTATAGTTTAAAATTTTAATTTGTTTTAATTTAAATAAATTTCTATGTCATTCTTAGATTTGTCTTTTCTAATTTTCTAGGTGAAAGAAAGAAAAATATTAGTGAAAATCTATTCAAATATTTAATCTAAGAATCACTTAAAGGGTTAATAAATACAAAGGACGATAACGAAAATTTTGAAAAGGGTTGGGTAGTGTATAAAAAGAAACATTTCTTCTTCGTTTTTAAACATTTTGTTATACATATAAAAGGAGATGCTTAATTAGTTGAATAAAAGAAGATCCTGAAAACGTCTCTACTGACAGCTAGACTTACGTTTTAATGAGCTACAATGCTATGCTTCGAAGATTTTTTGGTTTAGAGATATCCTAGAATTTCTCGATCGATGAAACATTACTTATCATTGATTCAACATAATCAAAGGTTTACATACAAAAATAATGAATGGAGAAAAAAATGGATAAAGCGCGGTGTAAAAGGAGGTTCTCGATTCCGATTTGAAATGATGTTTAAATTTCTTGCTTGAAATATTCCGTTGCTTTGTAATCTCCCTAAGTCCTGCCGAGATGTCAGTGCAACAACGTCATCAGAGTTATTCGGGTGAAAATGCTTTGCGAGTCTCTTTACAAATTGTAGATTTTCTAAC
>CP092886.1:49915650-49958513 GCA_030710605.1 Cordylochernes scorpioides
ACTCCAGAAGGAATAAGACCAACAGAATCGAAAGTTCAAGCCATGTTGGATTACAAAAAACCTGAAACAGTGCAAGATCTAAGAAGATTTTTAGGGATGCTAAATTTTTATCGTCGATTCTTGAAGAATGCAGCTGAAGATCAAGCTATCTTGAACGATTTCATGAAGGGCTCTAAGAAAAATGACAAGCGTCCTATCCCCTGGACGGAAGAAGCTGAACAGAAATTTATAAAGTGCAAAACATAATTATCAAAAGCAGCACTATTGACATTCCCTGACCCCGAATGTCCTTTGGCTCTATTTACCAACGCTTCCGACAGAGCAATGGGTGCAGTCCTACAACATTTCATAGATGGAGCTTGGAAGCCCAAAGCGTTCTTTTCAAAGAAATTGAGCGAAAGCCAGACCAAATATAGCACTTATGATCGCGAATTGCTAGCTATTTTTTCGGCAATCAAACATTTAAAATTTTTCTTGGAGGGTCGAGATTTTACCATTTTTACTGATCAGAAACCACTGATCTACGCCTTTCAACAAAACCTCGAAAAAGCCTCTCCCCGTCAAGTTAGACAGTTGCAATACATCTCCCAATTCACGACTTCGATTCGGCAAGTCAGCGGCAAGGACAACCTGGTGGCCGATACGTTGTCAAGAATATCTGAAATCATCTCAATTGATTACGACATCATTGCTGAGAAACAACAAGACGATACTGAATTATCGAATCTTCGGTCACAAAACAAGTTGCTGATTTTTAAAGAGCACTGCTTGCCTTCAGGAAAAACCCTTTGGTGCGATATCTCCACTAACAGAATAAGGCCATATATTCCAGAATTCAGGATGAACGTCTTCACATCAATTCATGGACTGTCTCATCCAGGAATTAAGACTACAGTCAGAGAAGTGACCTCGCGTTATATATGGCTTAATATCAACAAAGACATTAGGAATTGGACTAAGGGATGCATAAACTGCCAGAAGAGTAAAATAACTCGTCATACCAAAACTGAGTATGGTGAATTCGGGAAACCTGATGAGCGGTTTGGAACCGTCCACATCGACTTGATTGGACCTCTACCACCATCGGAAGGAAAAACCTATTGCCTGACCCTTATCGACCGTTCCACCAATTGGGTGGAAGTTCTGCCATTGGAAGACTTAAAAGCAGATACCATAATCAAATCCTTCTACAAGGAATGGATCAGCAGATATGGAACCCCATGCCATCTAATAACTGATAGAGGCATGCAATTCATGTCTCAGAAACTTAAGGAATTTGCCAAAATGTGCGGAATCCAGTTGAAGCATACGACTTCATACCACCCCCAGAGCAATGGCAAAATTGAAAGGTTCCATCGAACTTTGAAAACCGCAATAAGTTCTCACAGCTACATCAGGTGGACCGAGAGGCTGCCTTCAGTACTGTTAGGATTAAGATCCTCAATCTATGGTTCTTCTGATTTTTCCATAGCACAAATGGTATTTGGCAAGACCATAAGACTTCCAGGAGAATTTTTCCAGGACTCTCAACAAACGAGATAGAGATGATCTAATCAAAAACTTGCAAAAAGACATGTCTTCCCTCCAACCCATGAAATCAAGGATCAACCGGAATCCTAATATTTTCATTCATAAGGACCTGCTAGAAAAGACAGAGTTAAAAAACCTCTCGAACCGGCTTATGAAGGCCCATTTAAGGTTTTGAAGAGGACTGTAAAATATTTTACAGTAATGGTTAAAGGAAAAGAAGACAATGTTTCCCTCGACCGTTTGAAACCAGCTTATCTTCTGAAGGAGTCATACCCTGAAGATGATGACCGGCGCCAGCAACCAGGGATCCAGCAGGACCTGCAACCTTCCAAGGCCCGTACCCAGAGAGTCCATTTTGAGGAACCCCAAAGGACTCGTAGTGGCAGAGTGATTCATCTTCCCCAAAGATTTTTAACATAACGTGACCTCGGTCACTGGAGGGGGAGTGAATGTAGGGTTAAATAATTCCAATTGCCACACCTAGATGGTGCTGTGTTAAACTTTGTGTTTTATAAAAGTTACATTTTGTAAATGTAAATATTTAATTATTATTTTTTAAATTATTGTATATTCTATTGTAAACAATATGTTATATTTCTTTATTGTTAGAATACCATTTAACTAAAATTGTATGCCTGTATAAGTCGAGAGACTTTTTGAAATAAAAACAACTTTTAATGGCTAACCGTGTCTGTGGTAATTAATTATCCTACAATTCCATTAGATCCTGTGTGGATCTCATGGAATAAATCCGCCCTAGGCTGACGAGGGCCATTAGCCCGAAACCATGGTCTCCAGGTGGACGCTTTTCAGTTTTCCAAAGCTGGTGTTGTGGCTTTGTCACCGACCCGAGGCCGCAAGTTTGCGGCGACGGTCAATAGATGGCGTATAGTTTTGACATCTATTTCGACGGGAGAGGCGACCCTCTTCTCTTTAGATCAATATCCTCCCGACAAAATTTCCATCTATATTTTAGCCATAGATTTGGCCCAGCCACTTTGCCAGCTAAGCACCTCTTTGGCAAATTGTCAAGATTCCATTAGATCCTGTGAGGATCTCATGGAATAAAGTCCGCCCTAGGTTGACGAGGGCCATTAGCCCGAAACCATGGTCTCCAGTTGGGCGCTTTTCAGTTTGCCAAAGCTGCTGTTGTGGCTTTGTCACCGACCCGAGGCCACTAGTTTGCAGCGACAGTCAATAGATGGCATCTAGTTTGACATCTATTTTGACGGGAGAGGCTACCTTTGTCTCTTTAGATCAATATCTGCCGGCAAAATTTCCATCTATATATATGTTATATTAAAATAATTTATTTGAAATGTTATATTGAAATATTTTATTTAAAAATGTTATATGTTAAAATGTTATTTTATTTAAAGTTATAATTTCATTGATATAAATACTCTGTTTTAATCGACCGCCAGAGGTCACGCCTTCTTTATAAATAATCATTGTTGTTGTTCTTCCCCGCTGGTCGGCTCAAACCATATGTAATTATGTAAATATTCTTTTGTTTTTCATATTTTTTATTCTTACGCCTTAAGCCAGGCTGTACTTGTACAAAATTGTTTTTAATATGAATTCATTTCTTAGCTCAATAAAGCAATATCTGATCAAGACCATTTTATTATTATTCTTTCAAGAAATTTAGCCACGACTGCACCACCATTACAATAATCCTCAACATGATCAAATATCAAGCAGAAACTCAGAAAATTTTTTTTTAAATTAATATAATATAAGCCGACAGGATATTTACCTGTTCGTTCAAAATTTTCAAAAGCAAAATTATTCAATATCAAAAATACAAATACTTTAAACAAAGATTTCTTCAACCTGATAGCCTAATTCATTCAAAGTCATAGCTTCAAGCCATGCTCATCTCCAGCGGCCATCTCCAGTTAACTCCAGACAACTCAGGATAACTTCAACCATCACCCGCAACAAGCAGCCTTTTCCCATGCAACACCAGTCATCTACAGCCAACTCTAGCCAGCATCATCCAACCCAAGGTACTTTGTATCTACCTTTTTACTTATTTATCTCTTAACTTCTTAATCTTCATCCAATATTTACAATAGTGTCAATCGCCTATTATAGTTATATACTCCTTTTTCAAATTGATTTTAGATACCAATTTTGCCATAGCTGTTTTTCCTTTTGAATAGAGCCACACCTTTTAATTATTTTAAAACCTTTTATTTCTTTGTATAATTAGTTCTCTCTCTCTCTTCTAGATATATTTAATTCTATATTTTATTTTAAAAACATTTGCAATTAAAGCATTTGCACCTTATCGTTTTTATATTTCTAAATGTAAAACAGTCGGCCGGGAGTACAACAACAACAACAAATTAACATATCTCTCACATTCAATTTCTTTATTTAAAAATTAGCTAAACTTTAATGTTTTTTTTTTTCATATTTTGCAATTTTTCTTTTTCAATATGTTCAAAATTCCCTATTGCTTGTCATATGACCAAAATACCCTCTATAGCTTCACATTTATATTTAAAATTCCCTAACTTTTGATAGGTTATTTTCTTATTTAATCTCATAAAAAATGTTTTATTTACAAAATTAGCATTTTTACCCCTTTTAAATTTATTTTTAAATGCCATAATCTTTTAATATGTTTCTCTTCTCGCCTAACAAATATGTAAATTTACCGTAGTAAACATATGTAAATTTTAACTTTTGTTTTTGTTCACCATGATTCTTTTTTTTTCAATGCCCATTCTTTATTCTTGCCATTAATTCATTTATCTTTAACATTATAATCATTTATCTTTATGTTCATTCCTTGTTTTCACATTTACTTTTTGTACATAAACTTTTGTCTCTACTTATTGCCTTTTCTCATAAATGCCTTTTTCTTATAATCATCAAATGTTTATAGCATTTCCATATATCTTTGCCAATTATTTTTTATATTGTTTTCTATGTTTTTCTTCTTTATTTTTCATTCACATACTTTTGCAATTATTTTGTTTTCAATGTTATCTTTTCTTTAAATTTTCCTTCCTCATTTTTGATGTTATATATGTGCATTTTTTCTTTCTCTTTCCAATCTGTTGGTTAATAACAAACCAATATGATTAGGGAATATCACATTTTTACTCTTCACCATATTTTGTTATCATCATTCACACTTGTAATTTCCAATCTATTGGTTAACAATAAACCAATATGATTATGGATTATCACATTTTTATTTTCACTTGCTCCCAATTGTTTTGTTATTATTCATTTTTATCATTTATATAATTTTGTACTTTCCTGTCTATTGGTTACCATATTTAAAACTAATATGATAAGTGAAT
Source organism: Cordylochernes scorpioides (assembly GCA_030710605.1). Lineage (NCBI taxonomy): Eukaryota > Metazoa > Arthropoda > Arachnida > Pseudoscorpiones > Chernetidae > Cordylochernes > Cordylochernes scorpioides. The sequence goes on from CP092886.1 coordinate 49,920,504, forward strand.
ATCACCTCTCACATTATTTTCTTTCCATAAATCATTTTATCTTTTTTAACAATATTTTTTTTATCACTTTTCTCTGAATGAACCCATGTTATTTTCTTCACAGGGGGAAATGTTATATTAAAATAATTTATTTGAAATGTTATATTGAAATATTTTATTTAAAAATGTTATATGTTAAAATGTTATTTTATTTAAAGTTATAATTTCATTGATATAAATACTCTGTTTTAATCGACCGCCAGAGGTCACGCCTTCTTTATAAATAATCATTGTTGTTGTTCTTCCCCGCTGGTCGGCTCAAACCATATGTAATTATGTAAATATTCTTTTGTTTTTCATATTTATTATTCTTACGCCTTAAGCCAGGCTGTACTTGTACAAAATTATGTTTTTAATATGAATTCATTTCTAAGCTCAATAAAGCAATATCTGATCAAGACCATTTTATTATTATTCTTTCAAGAAATTTAGCCACGACTGCACCACCATTACAATAATCCTCAACATGATCAAATATCAAGCAGAAACTCAGAAAACATTTTTTAAAAATTAATATAATATATATATATATTTTATATCTATAATACATGAAAAATAATTGGTGTTAGAGTAGGGAAGTATTGATAGTTAAAAAGAAATTAGATAAATATTTTTAAGGTATCAAAAAGATTTTGTATTTTATGTAACAAAACTGGGCTATAACAAGTTTACGCTGTAGCTTCAGCAACTATGTGTCATAGTAATAAAACATAAGGAAGGAAAGAGAAAGAATTGAAGATATTAGGGTGAGAAAAAGAGAAAAGACAGAACCATGTTAACCTTTTATCACTTTTAAGCAAAAAGAAAGAAAATTTATTTTTTTATGTATATTTTGAAAATATTTATGAAATTTTTTTGTGTTATAATAACTTTAAGTAAAATTGCAAGTGCAAATTGGAGTCAAATTTGTTTATGTTTTGTATTAATAGAAACCATAATGGTTCAACCAGGATGGAAAGAGATTGGTACCAGGCCAGGTATTTTCATAAGTAAACCTGGCAAAAATTTCGACCTTCCCACTTTATTATCACACCAATCTCTTTGACCAAAGATTAAACAAATTGAAAAATTAAAAGAGAGAGCAGAAGAAAGAAAAATATTTTTTTTTGCAGGTGGGGGGGATGTAGGACACTGTGTGTATATCTGTATGTATACTCTATAACAAAAAAAATCGACGCACCAAGAAGCACTTGTCTGATTTATATGAAATTACGTATACAAAGAGGTTTCGACCAAACATGCAAATGATTGAAATTTGTTGGCCGATTTATGCAAAGCAAGAGCTCCAGCGCATCTGAACTGTGAATCCAGCACGAGCATTCTAGACTCAATATTTGGCGCGGCACGAGCTGATTTTCAGAATTTCCGTTTAATATTTTAGCAGTACGCCTATTTCTACTGTATCAATGCCTCGCCGAAAGATTAGTGCTCATTACGAACATATGTCAGAGTTTGAAACTGGTCGTGCCATTGGATTGAAAGAGTCTAGTTGGTCTAATCGATTAATCGCGTGACATCTGTGTCAAAATGATGCGGCTATTAGGCGATGTTGGCAAAAGTGGGTCCACAACGGAAGTATGCAACGTCAGGACGGCAGCAGTCGACCAAGGGCAACAAAAGAACGGGAGGACAAAGCAATTGTCAGAATGGCTGTCGCAGCACCGGAATCCACGTTATCTACCATCCAACGTGTGACCGGCACACAAGTGTCCAAAATGACCATCAACAAGCAACTGAGAGAGCGGAATCTAAGAGCTTGCCGACCGTTATGATGACTATCCCTCACACCCATGCACCGACAGGTCCGACTACAGTGGTGTCGGGAGCGATCAACTTGGAACTGCACTGACTGGGGACGTATATTCTTTAGTGACGAGTACCATTTCTTACTGTGTCCTGACGACCGTCGCAAACGTGTCTGGAGACGTCCTGGGCAGTGTGTGGATCCTGGCCTTACTGTCGAACACCACACAGGTCCACAAAAGGGCGTCATGGTCTGAGGTGCCATTTCATTTGATAGCAGGACCCCATTGGTAGTCATTCCTGGCACCCTGACAGCACAACAGTACGTAGATGACATTCTATGGCCTGTTTTGTTGCCGTTCCTCTCACATCACCCCGGGCTTACTTTTCAACAAGATAATGCCCGGCCACACAAGGCACGTGTTACTATGGATTGTCTTCAATCTTGCCGAACTCTTCCGTGGCCAGCAAGGTCGTCTGATCTCTCGCCCATAGAGCACATCTGGGACGTGATGGGAAGGCAATTGCAACCATCCCGGAATGTTGACTATTTAGCCCGACAGTTGAAGACAATTTGGCAAGAAATCCCGCAGCACACCATCCAGAATCTTCATCAGTTCATGACACGCCGGGTGGCAGCCTGCATCCAGGCCAGTGGAGGTCCAACGACATATTGACATTCTCAATTTATGACGATCAAACTCTGAAATGAAACAATTAATTGTTCTGAAATTTTAATCGTTTTTTCCCCTACACATGCTCTTTACATACACCAATTTTTGTCCTAATCTGACAACTCCTTCTTGGTGAGTCGATTTTTTTGTTATACAGTGTATATTTGCTTGTGTGTGTGAATATTACTATGTGTATGTGTGTTTTTTTTGTGTACATGTGTTTGTGTGTATGTACTAGTTTGTGTGTGACCTTGTTTGCACTGAAGTTATAATCAAGGGTTTGACACAAGAAGAGCATTTATGTGAGAATATTCTATGTGTATATTTAAACTATAGTGTATGATAAGTTTAATTTAGATTTATTGATAAGCCTTAAATAATTATAATAATATTCCGCTTATATATATATACATAGATTTTGAGTACATTTATAAGGAAAAATTATTATGTGCTTTTTTCATGAGCACATTCGCAAATGTTATAATCTGTTAATTAATCTTACTATAGAAAAATCAAAAATGTTTCATTAGTAACGAACTATAAAAATTCACAAATTATAATCCTGAATTATGAAATGGCAATAATTTGATTATAGATTAGAACTACAAGGTAATAGGAACAAATTCAACCAAATTATCTGTGTGTGACATTTCAACAAACAGTGCCGACAGTATCAATAGACAAATGATCTATATACTTTAGTCTTCTGACCAATGACGGTGACAACACTGTTTCCCAAACACCACACTCTATAGTTTTTTCGGATCTTTGTGTTTGGGAAACAGTGTTGTTGTTGACACACATTAAATATGTTATAACACCTTGATAAAGGTTGGCGTTCAGCCAACTGAAATATTGGTAAAATAAATGATATTTTGATCCAATATATGCCTTTTTAATTAAATACTTAAATATGCTCATAGAGTATTCATACATAAATACTATTCTTGTGTTGAACCCATGATTATGATGTCAGTGATAACAAAATCACACACACATGAGTACAAGCACACACAGACACATACATACACACAAATACACACACATATACATTGGCACATACACACAAACACAAAGACACACACATACACATATGAACAATTGTTAAGCCTTCTACATGTTCTTAGATTTAGCATTTTAAGTCAAGACTCATCGTTAGGTGACACAATGCGCCCGCCACAGGGGAAGGCCAAGGAGAGGGATGGAGAGGCACAGGCAGGACGAGTGAGCACCTCGGGGAAGAAGAGGGCACCAAGGAAGCACCAAGTACAGCACCAGGCTCCAAATAAGTCTGGCAGATGGCAAATTCGCGGTGGCGGGGGTCAGACCGTGAGCGGGCAGGTTGAGAGGAGGGCTGGAAGAAGACTGGGAGGCAAGGCGGGGTCGTGGAGTGGGCAGGAGAGGTTGACATAAGGTACGACTTTCAGGCTCAGAGGCACTTGGAAATTTAAATATATATATATATATTTTTTTTTTTTGTTCAATTTTTTTTATGGTAATTCAAATGAAAATTATATTAACTAATTTTTTTTTTTCCGGGTGACCAAAGAGATAAGTAGGGAAAAGGGGGGAGGAATATATACAAAGGGAGCCAACAAAGCAACAACGGCGAAGGGGAAGGTAAAAAAAAAACAAGGAGGAAGAAGGGTAAGTAAAAAAGGAGCAAAGGAAGGGTAATTAAAAGGGCAAACAAAAGAGGCCAATTAAAAGGAAAAAAAAAAGGCAAAAGCAAAATGGCAAATTAAAAGGGCAAACAAAGGCATTTAATTAACAAGGGGAAAGAGGGGTATGTACACAAGTTGCAAAAAGAAAGAGAGAAAGCAAAGTGTAAAACAAGGAGAGAGAGGGTAAAAAGGACAAGGGAGAAAGGTATGTACAAGGGGAAAAAAAGTGGCAAATGTCCACAGTTCAAGGAGTTATGTTGGGTGTAATGGCAACAGTTCAAAAAGTTGAGGGGATAGTGGTTGGGAAGAGGTGAGAGGTGAGTGAGGGGTGTGAGGGAGCAAAGAGGGTGTTTTAAGTGGAGGTGTCGGAATCTGAGCTAGATTGAGGGATGTTGGAGGGGACGAACCTATTGGATTGAGTGGCAAAATCGAGGGCGAGAGCCCAGACTTTACCAGAGGAGAAGAGCTGAGGGAAAGAAGTAGGGATGAGACCGAGGTCAGTCAGGCATTTATGGAAAAAGGTGGCGCAGAGAGAATCGAGGTTTGGGCAATAGAAGAAAATGTGGTCAATTGTTTTGGGAGCTTGAGGACAGGTGGGATCGAAAGGGGGAGGAGTCTTTTTATGAGGGAAGGCGGCAATGAATGAGTGGCCGGTGAGAAGTCCGGTGGCGATGGCTGTTCTTGGGAGGAGGAAGCTATGGGAGGAGGTGAGGGAGCTAGGGGTGAGACCGAGTTTGAGAAAGAAGCTGGGCCTGGCCGAGATGAATTCGTCTTCCTAGTGGGGCCAGAAGTGGCGGGAGAGGAATCTGTTGTGGGTGGTTTTGGATGCAAGAGTGTATTGTGGTGGAAGAGATGGGGCTACGGTAGCGCCTTTGGCTAATGTGTCGGCTTGGCAGTTGCCAGGGTTCCCTGAGTGACCTTTGACCCAGTGGAGGGTGAGGTTACGGGAGGGGAGGAGGGAGTAGAGGAGGGTTTGGCACTGGGCAACGAGAGGGTGAGGGGAGTGGGGAAAAGAAAGGGCCGAAAGGAGGGAAAGACAGTCAGAGGAGATGGCGGCGGAGAGGGAGGGGGGAGGCTAGGAAGATCTGAAAGGGCGGTTTGAAAGCCGAAGCATTCAGCCTGGAAAACAGAGCAGTGGGAAGCCAAGGGGATGGAGAGATTGAGGGGGGGGGGGGAAACAAGAGGAGAGGGGAGAAGAAGAGATCCTGGTGATGCCGGCCCCGACACTGCTGCGTGACTTGGAGCCATTGGTGTAGTAGTCGAAGTCAGGAGCGGAGGGGGGAGTAGAGAGAAAGAGAGGTTTGGGAGGAGAGGGGAAATGAAAAGGGGGAGGGGGGATTCGGAGGTGAAGGGGAGAGGGTGGGGGGCGGAGGAAAGAGGAGAGGAGGAGGACCTTGAGGTTGAGGGGAGGGACACAGAGAATGGCAATGGCAGTGAGGGTGGGGACAGTGCGGAACCCCCAAATGGCGTCAATGCAGAATTTGCGTTGGGTGGAGCGAAGGCTTGCCTTGCTGACGCAGAGTTTAGCTGCATCACACCAGATGGGGGTGGCGTAGGTGATGGCGGGTTCGACGACCCCGAGGTAGGAGTGTCTCCTGGCAACGAAACCAAGCCCGGTGATGGCGTTGGAGCATTGGAAGACCCTACCCAGGAGGGAGGAGACCTTTTTGCAGACTCGTTAGAGGTAAGGGGTGAAGGAAAGACGGTCGTCGAAGGTGATACCAAGGATGGTAAAGGTTTCGGGACAGGAGAGGGGGGTGTTGTCAATTAGAAGATGGGGAGGGTTGCAGAAAATGGGTAGAACCAGGGACTTATGGGGGTGAGGGAGAGTTTTTCATCAAGGCACCAAGAGTGGATGAGGTCGAGAGAGGATTGAGCGAGGGAGGGGAGTCTATTGGGAGGACCTGAGACAAGGATTTGAATATCGTCTGTGAAGGCCTGAATGTGGACGCGGGGGGTAAGGGGAGGGAGAGAAGGGTGTTGAAAAAAATGTTCCAGAGGAGGGGACCACTGATGGAGCCTTGGGCGTACCCCCTCGTGGGAGAGGTGGAGTTAGAAAACCCTGGGTAGAAGAAGTGGATGGAGCGGTTGGAGAGGAAGGAGCGGTAGAGTTGGAGGAGGGAGGGGGGCAGGAGGCGGCAACAAGTCGACCGAAAAGGGCGGGGTGCCACAGGTGGTCAAAGTCCAACTTGATGTCGAGGCTGATGAGGAGACAGCACTGGTATTTGGAGACAGACTGCTTGATGTTGTGATGGAGAAAGGAAAGAGCGTCGGCGGTGGAGCGCCTCCGGCGGAAGCCGAATTGGAGGGGGTGTAGCAGATTGTTTCCCTCGTAGTGGTGTGAGAGTCGGAAAGCCATGAGGCTTTCAAGGAGCTTGCCGAGGATGGGGAGGAGGATTATGGGGTGGCAGTTGTTGTTGAAGTCGGTGGAGGTGGAACGTTTAGGGAGAAGGAGAAGGCGGCTCGCTTTCCAAAGGGAGGGGAAGTGCCCGACGGAGAAGCAGATGTTGAAGAGACCAAGGAAAAGGTTTGGGAAGGAGTTGACAAGCCATTTGGAGAAGGGGCCGGGGAGGAAGTCTAGAGGGCGAGAGTTTGAATGCCGTGAAAGGGGGGTAGGGGGTGGAGGGGGGGTTGGAGGGATAGGGGGAAAAGTGAAAGGGGCGGAGTCTGGGGGAGGAGGGTCAAAGAAGAAGTCTAGAGTAGATTGGAGGCGGTCGTTGATGGAGCAGTGGAAGAGGGATTTTTGGAAGGGGTTTGAGGAAAGGGGGAGAGAGCGGGAGGAGCCTCGGCTGATGTATCAGTCATGGGGTCATGTGTGAAGGAGGAGCAGAGTTTCCGGAAGTGTCCCCTTTTTGCTTTGAAAAGAGTGCGGACATAATTCTTTTTGGCCTGGAGAGCCTGGCTTTGGAGGAAGGTGCGATTGGGGGGAGAACTGTTTTGAGCGGAGCAGCGAAGCTTACGTGAAAGTGATTTGAGAGATTGTAGTTGGGTGGACCAACAGGTGATGGGGGGGGAAGTTGGAGGAAGGGGGGGGCGGGGACGAAGGTGATGGGAGCAGTTGAGGAAGAGGATAGAGTAGAAAGATTGAAGTAGAGTGTCGAGAGAGTCGGGGGAGGTGAAGTGGTTAAGAGCAAGAAGAAGAGAACCAGAGTTGGTGAGGAGCCTAGCTAGTGAGTTAAAGAGAGACAAAGGAGGGTGGGATTGAAAGCAGAGGGGAGAGAAGTCTGGGAGGAGGGGATGGTGTCAGGAGAGAGGGAAAGGGAGAAGTAGATCTCATAGTGGTCGGAGAGGTCGGTAGGGGAGGAGGTCCAACCGGAGACAGAAGGGAGGAGGGAAGAGGAGACACTGGAGATGTCAATGGAGGAGGAGCAAGAGCCCTGGGAGCAGGTAATGGCTCCCCGGGAGTTGCAGACCTTGAGGTCGAGGGCATCAAGGAGGGTGTTGAGGTAGGTACCTTTTGTATTTTGTTTTTAGAAGCTCCAGCGGGAGGAAACGGCATTGACATCTCCAGCGAAAAGAAGGCAAGGGGGGGGGGGTAGCCGAAGAGGGAGAGAAAAGAGTCGATGATGGGGGAGTAAGAAGTGTGGTGGGGGAAGTAGATGGAGCAGATGGTGAGATGGAAGCCAGGGATGTCAAGGATAGCGAGAATGCGGCTACTAGTGGAGAGTCGCGGGAGGAAGATAACAGGAAGGCTTTGATTGAGGACCACAATGCAGGAATTGCAGCGGTTCTGGGAGATGGGAGCGTGAAGGAGGGGGTGGGGAAGGGGGAGGGGAGGGCGTTGTCGCAGACCGGGAGTTTTTGGAGGAGAAGGATGTCAATGCGAGCGGACTGGGAGAATTGAAGGATGGAGAGGAAACTGGGGAGGGATCGGTTGCAGTTAAGTTGTAAAAAGCTTAACATCTAGATGAGGTGATGAGTATTAAGGAAAGAGGTTTCCGCGGCTTTGATGACCGGGCAGGAGAGTGAGTCTGCCCGGTGTTGGTTGTTGCCGCTGCAGTGGAAGCATTTAGGGGGAAGGGTGGTGGCGGTGCAGTTATTGGTGGTGTGTGCCTCACCACAGTGGAAGCACCTTGGTGATTTGTTTCAGATGTCATTGCGGTGACAAATGTCACCGCAGTTTCGGCAGGGGTGTGTTGACCTAGTCCTATCAAATCTGATGGAGTTATATCCAATAAAGAGGCGGGTGCGGGATTGGAGACGGGAGGCGGTGTCGGTGTCGGTTTCGATGATGGCGTGGGTTGTGTTATTGCGGCCAGTAAAGGTCCTGACCAGTTTGCACTCTGCTCCTATTGATTGGTTGAGGAGGGAGGGCAGGTCGCTGGGTGGGAGGGTGTTGGGGAGATTGAACTGGGTGAAGCGGAGTTTGAATGTGGGGGTAGGTTAACATTTATGTTTGTCCCTTTGGTGGCATGTTTTATTTTGGCAAAGAGGGTGTCCATGCTTGATTTGGTGGTGGTGTGGATGATGATTTTGTTTCTGGATCAGAAGAAGTTGGTGATTGGGGTGGTGGTTGTGACGAGGGAGGAGAAGGAGATTTTGGAGTGTAGGTTGTTGTCAATGGGGGTGCTGGCGGAGGGGTCTTGGGTGATGGGGATGTGGAAGGAGTTGTTGCGGTTGGAATGGGGTGGGGGGGGCGGCGGGGTGAGTTGGGGGTGGTGTGGAGGGGGGGGGGTGGATGGGTGGAGGGATGGGGATGGAGGAAGGTGGGGGAGGAGGGATGGATTGGGGGGAGGAGTGATACTGGGGGAGGGGTGAGGAGGGGGGTGGAGGTAACAGGGGAAGGTGCAGGTGGGCAAGAAGAAGGTTGGTTTGTGTTCTTTGTAAGTAGGTGTGTAAGGAGATTTGTGGAGTGGTTGGCCTCGATGAGGCGTTGTTGGTACATATGTGATTGGTGTGTAAAAGTTTTGGACAAGGTTTCATTAAAGATTGGCAAAGGTAAGGTCAAGCATTTCAGCAAAGGGGGCAAGGAAGTGAAAGGCCCAGGATAGAGGGAAGAGGTGTGAAGGGTTGTTGGTAGGGTAAAGACCACAAGTGAGTGGTGGAGAGTTTAGGTTGAAGTTGTGTTGTTGTGGGTGGCGGAGTTCACATGGTGTTTGCACATGGGTGGAGGAGGAAGGGTGGAGAGGGGTGGAGGAACTCACCCCAAGTCGAATGCCGAGGTTGAGGTTCCCGCCGATGGTTGGATCCAGCAGGGAGTTGAACATGCTGGGATTGGTATCCTCGTGGCAGGAGAAGTCGGTGTCGGAAGAGGAGGAGGAGGTGGAGGAGTCTTGGGAGGGAGGTGGAGAGTCCCCTGATGTCGGGAAGGCGTCAGAAGGGGGTGTGGCCCCCGAGGGTGGTGCAGGGAAGAGGGCATAGGCCGGGACGGGCGGTGGTACCGCCGCTCGGAGGGGAAGGCGGCGGAGGGTGGAAGCTCCTCAGGCGGTGGGGAGATGTCGAGTGGCGGCGTGCGACCGCTCAGGAGGACCCGCGCCATGATTGGTTGCCCGCAGAATTAAATCCGAGGCGATGGAACGGCGGCAGGCGGCCGCCCGGGGGACCGAAGAAATAAAATTAAATTATTATGGCAACTGAATTTGGCCAGTGTATCCAAGGGACAGGGCAGGGTAGTCGTGGGTGTATCAGCAGGGGAACCCACGGGGACTGGAGTGCAGCAGGCCCCTCGCAGGGGCGGAGGCAGGAGCACTGGAAGAGTAACCGCGCGGCCGAGGACCGCGGCGACTATCCACACATACACATAGTAACATACACACAAAGCAAATACACAATCAAACATACACACTGAGTCCTACATACCTCCATTTTTTCTTTTTCTCCTTCCTTTTCTTTTAGTTTTCACATCATTTAATCCATGGTCGAAGTGATTGATTGGCAGTCAAGTAGCAAGGTAGAAACTGTCGCCAGGCTTACTTTTAAAAAGACCTAGCCTGGCACCAATCTCTTTCCATCCCAGTTGAACCATTATGGTTACCATTAACACAAAATAAACAAATTTGACTCCAATTTGTACTAGCAATTTAAACAAAAGTTATATTAACAAAAAAAAAATCATGAAAATATATTTTAAAAAAAACATTCAAAAATTAAATTCTCTCTCTATTACTTTTTTAAATCTATATATATATAAATGAATGTATGTGTGTATGTGTGTGTGTGTCTGTTTGTCTGTCCTTTATGCCTGACCAAACCACTCATTGGAACGCCATGAAACTTTGGGAAATTATTTAGTATAGTACTGGGAAGGTTTCTGAAAAATAATTTCTTGAATATCTTGAATATCCTTAGAGTTATTTGCAGATTTGTAGATTTAACTCGCAAGCAGCGCCCTCATTGCGAAGATGATAAGTTTTTTTTATCTATGAGTTTATTATCTTAAAGATTATTTATCAAAAGTAAGATTTTCTACCTATTAATTGCGCACAAGTCAAAGATAGTTTTATCATTAATCTACAACATATATATTGGGAGAATAGATAAAATGATGATTTTGTAATGTAGAAAATTAGGAAAGACAAAATTCAGGATGACACGGCAATTTATTTGAGACAAGAAAAATGATACAATTCCAAGCCAAGATACTATTCCTTTAACTTCCAATTACCGAGAGAACCAATTAATATATTGATTTTATTCAACTTATTGAGTATTTTTCAAGGGACCGGGGAAAAAATGTTCACTAGATAAAACAATGATTTTGTAATGTAGAAAATTAGGAAAGACAAAATTCAGGATGACACAGCACACAGGGACCGGGAAAAAATGTTCACTTTATCAAGATATTCAAATTTACGAGTTTCAAATTATCAAAATATACCTATTATTTTTTAAAATAAGTTTATAGAGAATTGCTTCAACAAATATTCGTTAGACAAACCTTTATTCGGGTAAAACCCGGGCGAAGCCGGGTACATCCGCTAGTGTTTGATAAAAAGTTAACATGGTTCTGTCTTTTCTCTTTTCTTATATTAATACCTTCAATTCTTCCTTTTTTACCCTGTTTTTTTTTTTGCTCATATTATGTGTAACTGCTGAAGCCACAGCGTGAACTTGTTATAGCCCATTTACTTGTTGCAAAAATTACAAAGCCGTTTTAATGCCTCAAAATATAATAATTATCTACTTTCTTTTAACTATCTATATATATATATACTCCTCTTATACCAATTTTCTTTCATATTTTATAGATATAACATTAATTTATTATTGTCCAGTAATAGCTTGCTATTCTGACATTATACCTTCAATTCGATATCAAATAATTCTAAAGCTTTCTTCAAAAATTATAAAACCTATTTACTGTATATATATATAATATCAAATTTATAAGCCTTTTTTTTGTAAAAAACTTGGAATAATTTTGAAAAAAATAGTACAAATGTGATATTGAACTTGATAAGGTGCATACATTTGAAAAAAAAGGGCATCTCCTTATCATGCAACTAAAAGTTGCTGATGGCTTGCGCCATCTATCGGAATAAATATCAACTATTTGTTGATTTTTAGTTATTCCAGAATTGACCAAATATCCATTCTTGATTAATCAAGAAAAGTGAACCACGTACATGTTTCGGCTGTTAGACTTCCTAAGCATGGTGCAAGCTGTACCTCAACGACCAAAAAACTGGTCATTTAGGCATCCTGAAAAATCATGAACGGGTAGTTAAGAATTGCGTGAGAACGCGAAACTTTGTGAAAAAATAGTATTGGGAGTATAAATAAGTTCGTGCCGTTTTGCTAAAGATGGTGCTACAAGTTTATTATTTCATTGTTTCGTTTGGCAAGACGATTTTTTTAAAGCGTAATCATAAGGCTTCCTTTTTTAAGTAGCTGTCATTTCTCTGAAGTGTGTACAACCTAGTTTCTGTTTGTTCCTAAATTGTCAATTTTTGAACCAAATAATGTGTTTTTGTGGAGAATTTTACTTCATTACTTCAATATGAAGAAAAAAGCTGCTGAGAGTCATTTTATTTCAGTGGAAGTTTATGGTGACTATGCTCTAAATACAGGGTGATCCAAAAGTCCCGCACTATTTTAAAAATTAATAACTCCGCGAATATTTGCGCTAGAGCAATGCGGTAAACACCATTGTGTTCAGGATGCAATGGGATTTTTTATGGCAAATAATGAAAAATTCGAAATTGATTTTAGTTACAATTTTATTTGCCAGATGGCGCACTACCAAAATCAGAGATTCAGCGGCCAAATTGTTTGATAAATTGAAAAATATAACTGATCGACACGTATTTTTCCTTTTTGAATACCAGGAAAGAACCCTAATAACATCAAATAACAAATTAATAAAACACCACTTCGCCAAAAGTATGAAGAATTGGTTAACAAATTTTAAATACAATCAGAGATATGTAAAATAGGTAAATGCAAATTAAAACATGTAGCAAAAAAAATGATATTTTAGATACGGTTTGTGTTTCCGAAGATAATAAATTTCTAATATTTTTAATTCAACTCTCTCTCATACTGTACCCAATTTTAAAAAATGTGTCCCCTCAAATAAAAATATTTTTCAAATCGACCTTTTGCGTTGAAAAACGTGGTAGTAAAATCATTTTGTATTATTTTTTGCACAAAATTTCTAAAGTTATTGGTGTACAGAAAATATTCCTTATGCTATTTCTTCTAATGAGCGAAAAGCGAAAAACTAAACATAAGGGGAAAATTGTGTGCACCAGTGTTATTCGAGAAGTTATAACACTCTGGTTTGCACGAAATAATATGTGAGCAAATGACAAACAAAATATTACTGTTCACAAAAAGAAAAGTCAAGATGTGAGGACAGCATTTATTATCCCCATATCCCAACACAAAGAGCTGCAAAATATTGGTAGATAATATAATACATGGCAGCTTATATAACACATGAGGTAACTGCCTTCTCTCTTGTATTAGGTCACAATCCTTGCTCAATGTGGCACCCTTCATTCTCAATCACCGCCTGCAGACGATAAATGACAGAATGGACAGCATTAAATAACATATCTGTTGAAATTGATAAAACGTGCCATCTGATAGAAGCCTTTAACATGGCCAATGTGGTAGAGAAAATGTTTAGAGAAAAGTGAGCATCATCTGTCCACAGAACATTCGACAGCCAGTTTTCATCAATATCAATTTTCCGGAAAACCCATGCAGCGAATTCTTGACGCATCTCAAAATCGCCAACTTTCAGCTCGTGAAATCTTTGAATTTTGTATGGGTACACACAATAGAGACATTAAGTGAAGCCTCTTCGGATATCACAATCATACTCGGCGATTTTAACGCCAAACGTTCAACTTGGGGATCACCTGTCCAGGATAGCAAAGGTCAACAGGTTGAGAACATGCTAACCGACCTCGACCTTACACCATTAAATAAGGGAGAGAACACCTATCTATCCAAGTCGACAGGCACAGAATCCGCAATAGACATCACAGCGATACATTTCAACATCGCACCCACAACACAATGGAAAATCCTGAGAAGTGCAATCAGTGACCACAGACCAATTTTAACAACCCTAAACTTCAAAATTGAGAATGTCCAACAGAATAAAAGAACATGGAACTTTAGGAAAGCCGACTTGAAAAAAATTCACAGAAAAGCTTGAAGAACTGTGCAACGAAAAATTGAATTACAGAACGCTTGACAAAAACTTGGAAAACTTCTCTTCGAATATATCAAAAGCTGCAAAAGCATCGATACCTAGAAGGAGACGTTAGACCTGTGGATACCTTACTGGAAGGACCACAACATCGAGGCAATGATTGCAGAGAGAGACAATATCAATGAACTTCTTTAAAAGAATAAAACAGAAGAAAAGAGAAAGTAAAACATTGAAATTAGTCACAAAATAGAACAAGAAATTTGGATATGCAAACAAGAGAAGAATGGCAGAGTTCTGCGAGAAAATGGATCCAAGAAAGGACAGCCAACTCTGGAATATGATTAGAGTGTTAGAAAAGAATCAAAACCAACACCACAATCCTCCAATACTCTAACCGATATCAATAGAACAGCGAGAACGAGAACAAACAGATGACTAACATAAGTGCTGAATATCTTTCAAGCACTTCCATACTCAAATATACTATTGAAGACAGGACTCTAAAAATAATATAAACCAGTTATTTAAACAAGCAAGAAACTTCCATCAACAATATATTTTCTCGAGAGACTTCACACTGAATGAGCTAAACTCATCAATAAAAAAATCTAAGAGGTCACCAAGAGATAATCTAATCTTCGGTCAAATTATTAAACACTTTGAAGACAAACTAATAAACAACTCCTACGAATACTGAACATTTCATGGTAAACTGGTGAACTACCAAAGAATTGGAAGATATCAATTACTGTGCCAATACTGAAACCAAACAAAGATGCCAAGGAATCCAAGAACTATCGGCCAATTGCTCTCACCAGCATACTTTGTGAAATAACAGAACGAATTATCCACTCTAGGCTCATAGTCTGGCTCACTAACAATAATAAAATAAACTTCTACCAAACTGCCTATAGATCCCAGCACTGTACGACTGATCAACTGTTCTACTTCTGTCAATCAATAATAGATTCTTTCCAGGAAACACCGCCAAAGAAGACCACGGCTATATTCCTTGATATGACCTCAGCTTTTGATCGAGTGTGGAGGGAGAAATTACGTGAAAAGCTGCACAACATCGGAGTAAGAGGAGAAACCTTAACCTGGATTGCAGACTTCTTAAGGGGAAGAAGGTTAAAGGTTTGGGTGAATGGAAAATTTTCCAAGGAAGAAAGAACGTGTGATACTGCAGTCCTGGATCTTTCCAGTTGGTCTCGAGGACCGCTCCATCACCATCTCCTAAGCGGCGAAGTACGTGATCTAGTTATTCATCGTAGATCGCAAAATGCGTGGTGTCGCTGGAGACCCACTGGCGATTCTCCACCAAACTCTGCAGCGCTGGCAGAGGCGCCATATTCATTGTACATAGTGTATGTGATGATTTAAGACCATGGAATTGTTGTGAATAGTCCAGATATCTACTACCACATGTTCCACCACGTAAATGTATATAACTTCTTATTTACTGCAAATAAAAAGCCTCAACTAACATCAATCTGTACCGCGTAAGAATCTAATAAAGTATAGCAACTGTACAGATAGAAGGAATGGAGACTAACAGGAGAAAATTAAGGTTAAAACTAATCAGGCTTAGGTGAAAATAGGAGAGAAGGCCTAGCAAACCCAGTCCAACTTTTACGAAGTCGTGGCCCTCCTGGATAATAAAACTTCCCCCCCCCCCCTGTTTACGTCAGAAAAGAGCAGTGACCTGTTCGGACCCAGCTCAGCTATAAAAGGAGGCCCCGATCCTCAGTTAGTCAGTCCTTAGTTAGTCTTCGTTCCAGTCCCTGTCCACCGGACGCTCCGATAAAAGGTAAACCCTTTCCTGCCAGAAATCTCCTCGTCCCATTCCTACTTGACATTCAGACGCTTCTAAGTGGAATCACTATTTGCTTATTTCACCTTTGGCCCAGCTGTGTCACCTTCCACCATGACTGCACGGTAGAGTTGACATCGAGGTTCGTCTAGCATCAGGTAACACTGGTCCCAAGATATCACATGTATATAATGCATATTATCTTTTTTTTTTAATAGTGCAGACTGTGCACTCTGTATGTATTGACAAGATGTCAATAAAATTATTTTAACTGTCATTGATGAGGAATTGGAATTTTCAAAACACATAATTAGCACCTCAAATAGAGCTACCAGAAAACTAAACATTCTGAGATGGCTATGTGGAACAAATTGGGGAGAAAAACCCAGAATTCTCAGAACAATATATATCACCTTAATAAGGCCGATAATGGAATATGCAACACCGGTCTGGGCTCCCTCAAGCTCATCACTAAAAGTAAGACTAGACAGTGTTCAAGCAAAAGCGGCCAAAATAATCACTGGTGCTGTTTCATACACCAACAATGAGAAAATTCAGAGAGAATGTGTTCTAGACCTACTCGCTCGAAAGCAGAAGATAAAATAAAAACAACTTGGATCAGCACTTCGGAAACGAGGAACCAGAGGACGAGATCTCTCTGACCACTTGTGGTTTGGTGGATCCGCCCTTTTCTGAGAATGAGGTGAAACTGACGGCTTTCAAGTTCGGGAAAAGAAAATCTTCTGGTCCCGAAGGGATCGATAACACGGTCGTGAAAGCCCTGTTAAGAATGCACCCATCACTTCTTGCCAGGTTTTTCAATAGGTGCCTGGACACTGGTACTTTTCCTGAGGCATGGAAGGTTGCCCGAGTAGTGCTTCTCGAAAAGTCTGGTAGAAAGGGTAATTCTCCTAATGATTATCGTCCGCTTTCTTTACTAGTGTGTCTAGGTATGGTCCTGGATAGCCTACTAGCTCAGCGACTGAAGCACTGGCTAGAGAGTAATGAGCTCCTTTCCTCTTTTCAACATGGTTTTAGGGAAGGGAACTCCACAACCACGGCTCTGAACGAGGTGTTAGAGGGGGTTGAGATGGGCTTAAATAAGGGTGCTTGGGTTCTTCTCGTGGCCCTGGACATTGATGGCGCGTTCAACTCCATGAGCTGGAAAAAGCTGATGAAATTTGATGGACATGGGTTGTCCTGATAATTTGTGCAGCTTGGTTCGTGACTTCCTGAGGGATAGACGGATTAGCTTCAGTTTTGGTGGGCGGAAGTTGGAAAGAAACTGTGCTAGGGGTTGCCCCCAGGGCTCTTGCTGCGGACCTATTATGTGGAATATCCTGGTAAACACCGTTTTCCAGGAGGAGCTACCTGAGGGAGCCTGGCTGGTTCTCTATGCTGACGACCAGTTCCTCATCATTGAGGCTGCTTCGAGAGCGAAGTCTGAGAAGTGTGTTGAAGCTTCTCTCCAAATCCTCTCGAACTGGGCCCATGACTCTGGCCTTAAGTTCAATGTCTCCAAAACTAAAGCCCTCAGCTTTAAGCCTAGGGACATAAGAACTAAAAGGAAAGGGATCAAATGAGAGCACAAGCCGGCTATCCGGATGCAAGGACGGAGGGTAGCGTTGGTCAATAGGATGACCATCCTGGGGGTGGTCATTGATGACAAGATGGGTTGGCAATACCAGGCGGAGGAGATGGTGACGAGAGGCAGGGAGGCGTTGTGCAGGCCTGTCCTGGTTGGCTCTCAATAGGGGGGGGGGGGAAGAAGGAGGGTACTATTTTTAGGAACCTCTGCCTCTCCTGTGTCGAGCCAATCCTGCTATAACAGGGATCAGAAGGTGGAAAAAACTCTAGGGAGCGTGCAGAGGACAGCGGCACTCAGAATCACAGGGGGATATCGCACTACCAGCAGTGAGGCCTTTCTGGTCCTCGCTGGGCTTATTCCCCTGGGATTGAAACTAGAGGAGGAGACCATCAGACAGAAGATCTGGGAGAACAGGGAAGATGCCCTGGGACTTAAAGCGAGTGCCCTGAAATGGAAGAGGGACCCAAGGAAGCCTCCGCAGTGGTTGCCAAAGTGGAATTGGAGTCCTGGAGGGCCGACAGGGATTGACACGGAGGTTTTCACTGATGGTAGTAAGTCTGGAACCAATACTGGAGCTGGGAGTAGTGATTTTCACTAATGGAGAGCTGATCTTCCAAGAAAGCTTAACACTCAGAGTGGACGAATTGGTCTTTTCAGCCGAGCTGGTTGCGATCAGGGTAGCCCTCAGAGTGTGTGCCGAGAAGAACTTCAGCCCGGACCGCCTCTATTCAGATTGTATGTCGGCCTTCGTCGCCATCAATCTGGTGAAAGGGCCACTCGCGCATCAAATAATCCAGGAGCTGGAGATGATAACGCGGGCTCCGGAGGGTTAGGGGAAACAGCCTCATCGAAAGTAATGAGTTCGCAGACAGGCTCGCAGAGGCAGGAGGCTTTAGAGGTAGATAACTGAGGACCCCAGTGACCAAGAAAGAAGTTTATAGGAGGATCAGGGGGCACGCCCAGGACTTATGGTTGGACAGATGGAGGAAAAGTGTGAAGGGAGAGAGGTATTCAATCGGGTAACAACACCCAAGTACCTCTGTAAGGTAATGTCCCACAAATTCATTAGGGTAGTTCGGAACATGGGCTCTTCCCCAAGTCTCCACAGATTTAAAATTAAGAGAAACCCTGATTGCGTCTATGAAGAAAGGGATGTGGATGCACGCCACTACGTCTTGGATTGTCCAAGGGTAGTGGGTGTGCAGGAAGAGAGAAGGAGGGCGAGGGGCGCGATCGAGAGTAAGCTGCTGAGAAACCACAGCAAGCTTCTTGAGAAAGCCTACGACGTGGCATCTGAGCTTTTCCTCAACTGTGAGTGAACAGAGTCGACCGGGGGCTGCCTCCCCTTTCCTCTTTTGCTGTGTTTAAAGGCCACCGGTATAGAAATCATTCCAGACTGTTGTCTGGGAGGTGGTGTTTCCAGGTACAATGTCCAAGCTCTAGCTTGGATACCGTTACTTGGCTTATGAGTTGAACAGAATAGCAGCGAAGGGCATGCTTCGGATGCCGGCTTGTGGACCGAAAGGTCTGGGTGGCCATCTGCTTCTAGGGTGTACCAACTGTGCTTAGGTGGGATCCTCCAGTTCTTGTTTATTTTTGTTTTGGCTACTGTTTCTATTTCTTTAAAAGTAAGTTTATTTTTCTGTAGTAAGGGTTCTTTTGTGCCTTTTTTTTTGCTAGCGCATCAGCAGCTTCATTGCCTTCAATGCTAACATGTAAGGGTATCCATTGAAGGTGAATTTTTGAGGTATTGAGAGTTTTTGGAGATAACCAATTATGTTCCTGCTTACTTTGTCTCTAAGTTCCCTTGTGTGACTCGGGTGTTGTATGGCACTTCTACTATCAGTAAGAATCCATATATCGTGATGTTTAGTGTTTCTGATGGATTTTTAAAGCTTCATAGATGGCTATAAGTTCGGATCTGAAGACTGAGCAAAAATCTGGGTTTCTTCTGTTTATTTTCTCATTGCCATTTATGGTTTTAATGAGAGAGTCACTGTCAGTGTGTCCCAACTCGTCTCTGCTACCATCGGTATAGATAGTTATTACATTTTTAGGAATTTTATTAATCATTTCTAATGATAATTGTTTTAAGTATACTGGATTTTGGTATTGTTTGTTGGTGGGTTCATTTAAAGTGGCATTAAAAATAACATTTTGTTAGTGATTCGCATGGAGATATTTTTTCTGCTAAATAATATTTTTCCACTTTATATTTTAAAAATCAATTTCTTTTGGCCAGGTGGAGAGGGCCTTCTTTTTTGAGTCTTATATTGGATTCCCAATTAAGTATGTAATTGAAATTTCTGTGTTTGTTTTCATAACTCTTGATTTTGTTTATATATTTTGGCATATTGTAGCTTCTTCTATCCCTTAAGGGCATAATGCCTGCCTCGCAAAGTACAATATTATTAGGGCAGGTATTTCGAAGACCTGTAATAATTCTAGCTGCATTTAGTTGTATCCTTTCCAGTGATTTTAGATTTGTTTCAGATGCTGCACCATAGATTTGATATCCATATTCCAAGATAGGTCTCATTAGAGATGTGTAATTTAATTTTAGTGTTGTTGCTTCAGCTCCCCACTCTTCCTGAAATACATTTCAAGATTTTTAGTCGGTCTCTTCCTTTTCTAACAACTCCTTCAATATGTTTACTGGAGTTAATGTCTGGATCCAGGGTGTAGCCGAGATATTTAGGATGTTTATTATATTGTAATTGTTGTTCTTTCAGAATAATATTTGGTCTTATTTTGTATAGTTTCTTATCGGTAGTAAAAAGGCAGGTTTCAAATTTTTGGGGGTTAAATTCTAATTTATGTTTATTTGCAAATTTTTCTAGGTGGAGAAGAGTCTTGTTCAAATCTCTTTCAGCTTTTTTCCAGTTAGTGTTGCTGCTCCATAGAATAATGTCATCAGCGAAAAGTCCAATATTGGTTTTATGTGAAAAATTTTCTTCTATGCCTGCAATAAATAGGGTGAAGAGATTTGGGCTAAGGACTGATCCTTGTAGTAATCCTTGATACAATTTGAAGGTTTTAGATAGAGTGCCATTATATTTGACCCTGATGTATCTATTTTTAAGGGAATCATTTATCCAAGTGATAGCTTTTCCATCAATTTTGAAATGTTCGTATAATTTTGTAATTAACTTTTTTTCCATACCTTATCAAAAGCTTGTGTAAGGTCTAAAAAAGCAGCTATTGTGTGGTTAGTTGGTTTTCTGTTTTGTGCATCTTTTACCTTTTGTGTGAAAAATAAGAGTTGGTCTATTGTCCCATGTCCTTTCCTAAATCCATATTGTTCTTCTGGTAAGAGATTTCTTGTGTCGGGTTGGTAGGTGAGTCGTCTGAGTATAATTTTTTTCCATTAATTTTCAGCAAATACTTGTGAGGGAGATAGGTCGGTAGTTTTTTGGGTCAACAGCAGATTTGTCAAGTTTTTAAATGGGAATTATTGTTGCATTTTACAGTCTTGAGGCAATTTTCCAGTTTTCCAGGAGTTATTGAAAATATTAAGAAGTCTTTCTTTGCCAATTTTGCCCAAGTTTGATATCATTCGGCCATGGATTCCATCTGGCCCAGGAGTCTTGTTTAGGTCAGTGTTTTCTAATGCATAAGCTAGCTCTTTCATATTGATTTTTTTCATGGAAAATATTATGAGTGCTGGTGACATTTTTACAGTCATGAATAATCCTTCGGGCCTTTGTTTCAACCTTGATTTTACTACTTATTTGATATGAATTACCTAAAAGATTGGCAGCAATTTTGTCATTAGTTTGTGACTGGGATCTGTCAATTTGTTTTGCCAAATTCCAAAGTTTTGTATTTGGGTTTCTTGGGTTCAGGTTTTCACAAGTTTGTTTCCATTTTTCCCTTTTCACGTTTACGTAAAATCTTTTTATTTTTGCATTCACAATGTTCAGTTCAGTTCTACAATTTGTTTGGTTTTGGGTGCTCTTTTTTGTAGTTCATTTCTTTTAGTTATAAGTGTTTGAATATTTTTTGCCTGGTGTGTATAATTTGGAATCCATTTCTTAATATTACCTCTTGGTATTGAAACTGTGGCTGCTTTAATAATGGTGTTTTCGAAAGATATCCAATTAGCCTTTTTGAAGTTCTAGAATTTTTCTTAATTGAGCTGGTTTTGGTCTTGGTGCTAATTTCTATCAAATTAGGCAAATGATCACTTACAATACTTTTTAATATTTGCTATTTGCATTTGTGGAAAATGTCAGGATAGTAAAAACTTATATCAAGGGCTTGTGCAGTATTATAGCTGTATGAATGATGGGTAGGATTCCCATCATTTAAGCACATGATGGCATTGTCGTCAAATATGTTTGAAAGTATTCTGCCTCTTGGGTTTGGCGTGGAACATCCCCATAGTTGATGTTTGGCATTAAGGTCACATACAATAAGAGTTGTCTGTAAGAAATTGAGCCATTGTTCCATCGTCAATAAATGTATTGTTTGGAGGGTGATACATATTGTATATGTTGATGGCTTTGTTTTGATTGAGGTAGACTTTGATACCTTGGGCTTCGAGGTCTGATGTGTTTGGAATATTAACGGCTATATCCTCATAGTACAAATTCCTGATTAAAATGCTAGGCCACCACAGCATATACAGATGGATCTTCAGACCTTACCCTGAGTTATGGAGGGGCCGGAATTAACATAATACTGCAAGATGGAACGCACATCAAAATCAAAGAAGGAGCAGGACAGATTTCGTCAAACTTCACTTGTGAACTGACGGCTATCTGGAAAGCCCTTGATGTATGCCTTAACCAACCATCCCTGCATCAAGCAGAAGGAAATTTAATATACAGCGACTCCATATCCGCTCTAGAAGCAATTCAGAAGGGCAATACTAAAATCACACGGAAAATACACTCGTTACTTACCCAACTGGAACCATTGGAGAATAACTGCATTCTACAATGGATCCCTGCCCATGCTGGATCGGGGGTAATGAAATGGCATCTGAATTGGCAAAGGAAGCCAGAAAGTTGAGCCAAAGGAAAGAACAAATGCCATTATTTGACGCTGATGCTTTGGAAAAATACAATATAATTGAACAAAAATAAGAAAAAAAAATCAAAATGCGAAATAAACACTGAGAGAAAAATGACAAAAACTATAACAAGACTTAGAACAAAACACTATAAAGGAATGGCAATACATCCAGATGGTACAATAACCTATAGGGCATGCAACAATTGTCCTGGTGTGGAACTTACACCTACCCACATATTCTCATAGCCAGCAATGGCCGCAGCCTTGCAGGAATTTGACATAGACCCAGAGCAGCAGCTTTACACACCCAAGATAGTGGACATTGCTGCTGCTGTGATAGAGATGCATAGATACATCTGAGGCTCTTTATTGGACACGACAACAACAACTGCATTCCAGAGTAAAATAAATTATCAGAGATAGATACATATTTTTCAAATGAATTAAAATAAATATAATCGATACTGAGAGAGAGTTGAATTTAAAAAATATTAGAAATTTATTATCTTTGGAAACACAAACCGTATCTAAAATATCATTTTTTTTTGCTACATGTTTTAATTTGCATTTACCTATTTTACATATCTCTGATTGTATTTAAAAATTGTTAACCAATTCTTCATACTTTTGGCGAAGAGGTGTTTTATTAATTTGTTATTTGATGTTATTAGGGTTCTTTCCTGGTATTCAAAAAGGAAAAATACGTGTCGATCAGTTATATTTTTCAATTTATCAAACAATTTGGCCGCTGAATCTCTGATTTTGGTAGTGCGCCATCTGGCGAATAAAATTGTAACTAAAATCAATTTCGAATTTTTCATTATTTGCCATAAAAAATCCCATTGCATCCTGAACACAATGGTGTTTACCGCATTGCTCTAGCGCAAATATTCGCGGAGTTATTAATTTTTAAAATAGTGCGGGACTTTTGGATCACACCCTGTATATATAAAAAATTTAAATTAAAAAAATAATTAATTCTAAGAAAAATAAAGGGCATCTCCTTATCATGCAACTGAAAGTTGCTGATGATTGCCACCGTCTATCTGAATAAATATCAAATGGCTAAAAAGAATGAGATAATTTGCATGGATATAAATTAATAAATAAACGTTTCTTTTAACCAATGGTGAATGAATTTCTCATTCTGAATCCCTGAAAACACAACTGGTGAGCCAGAATTTCAAGGACATAGCAACAAAAGCGCGCAAGCAAGAAAATTACGAAGCCTAAGTTGCCAGTCAGGCCTAGTTCGACACAGCAAGCCACGTGTAAGTTCACGTTTTATTTATATCAAAAATTTGCTTAGCTGTAAGGTTCTTGTCGCCAATTTTTGTTTTTAAAATATATATTTAAAAAAATCTAAATGGCGCAATTAGACGTTTTGCAAACTGAAATATATAAAGTAAGTATTAAAATCCCGCCTTTCTGGAGAGAAAAACCCGATATATGGCTTTTTCAAGTAGAGGCACAGTTTTTTATTACAAGGATCACATCAGAAACCACAAAATTCAATTATTTGGTTGCTCAACTGGAGCCTAAATATATTGAGATCATCTGGGACATCGTTGGGAATGTGCCTGCAAGTTACAAATATTCGCTGGCCAAAAAGACTCCTCAACACTTTCCAAGAAAGTGAATCTAAGAAAATCAAAAAGTTGATATCAGTGATAGAATTATGTAATAGTAAACCTAGCCAGTTGCTTCAAAAAATGAGATCCCTAGCTACAGACAGCATATCTGATAGCGTGTTAAAAACTTTATGGCTAGATAAAATGCCAGACACGATCAAAAATATCCTGCTAGTGTCTGAAGAGAAGTTGGTGAGGTTAGCCGAAATGGCTAACAAAATAGTAGATATGAATCCCAAATCAGAGATTTATGCATCAGCTAAATAAATTCTAATGCAGAACTTTTGAATAGGATATCTAACTTGGGGAAATACTAATGGAAAATTTAAGTATCGAAAGAGTTCCCCAAACTGATAAAAGAGGCTACAGTAGCAATAGACCCAGAAGCAGTAAAAGGTCACATAGGTATGATCCAGGAGATAGGCTTATGTTATTTCCATTTCAAGTTTGGAAAAAAATGCCGACCAGATAAATGTAAACCTCCATGTAAATGGGTCCAGAGGTATTCGGGAAACTTCAACCAGCAGTAGAAGGGGCGATAAGCTCTGCTGCTGGACAAGATAATTGTCGCAACTCTCGTCTATTTGTTAAAGACAAAAAAAAACAAAACAAAAAACGGGAATGAGTTTTCTGGTAGATAGTGGAGCCGAAGTAAGCCTAATTCCGGCGATCACAAAACCAGAATCCAAGAGAGAATTTAAACTCTATGCGGCAAATTGCACAGAAATTGAGTCTTTTGGGATCAAGATCTTATCGTTAGACTTAGGACTACGTAGGGAACTCGCATTCCCGTTCATTGTAGCAAAAGTCACTAAAGGGATACTGGGTGCAGACCTTTTGAAAGAATTCAATCTAATGATCGACATATCAAATACAAAATTGATAGACAAAGTGACAAATCTTTGCATAGTAGGCAATGTCGCAAATGTGTCGTTTCATAGTGATATCAGCACCTTGAACAGAATTTCAAAATTTTCAGATTTATTCGCAAAATACCTTAACGTGACTAAACCAAATTCATTGATTTCCCAAACAAAGCATAATGTCAACCATCACATTAGCACTAAAGGACAATCAGTTTACTCCAAATCAAGACAATTGGATTCCAGAAAGTTAAAAATTGCTAGAGAGGAATTCAAGTTCATGCTTGATAACGAGATAATTAGACCATCAAAAATCTCAATCCCACCAGATAGTTTCATAGCGAAATTGCAGAAACAAATGCAAGACCTACAACCAAGAAAAAAAAGTCACGGTTCAAAAAGTAAAATGTTTATTTACAAGGACTTAAACACATGCTTCCACGTGTTTCTCCGTGAAGATAGAGTAAAGCAAACGCTCGAACCTACATATCGAGGACCTTTCCTTGTAAAGAAAAGACAGGAAAAATATTTCCTTCTACAAATCAACGGGAAGGAGGTGAAGATATCAATCGACAGACTGAAGCCGGCATATCTGCTGTGTAAGGAGGACCCGGAATCAACAAGAGTCAACCTGAAACCAACGTCATCACCCAACCAGGACCCGATCCACCGGATTCCGAGAAGACCACAGCATCCCAAGGGGCAAGGTCAATCCTAAGAAGAAAAAGAACCGGGAGACCAGTTAAAAAACCTGTAAGATTTCAGTTCAAGTACAGTTCCAGTACAAAACGTAACTTGGTTACTGGTGAGGGAGTTATGTAGCAGCTGAAAAAATGTTGTAGAGTGTGTGTGTGAAAGAACGGATAAAGAAATATTACAATGAAAATAATCGCGTTTGTAGATACAACATAGGACATTTGGTAGCCATATGGACATCAATCAGGAAAATAGTGAAATGCGAAAAGCTTCTAAAATATACTTTGGACCCTACACAATATCAGGAAAATTATCAGAAGTGAACTATCTAGTAACACCTAAAGATGAACCTAACATAGACCCACACTTTGGCCATATAACAAGAAATAAGCCCTACTTCCAAATAATTCAAGTAGACCACGGGGGCGTGGTGGGGCCTAAAGGAGTGGGAAATGTCACCGAATAATCTGTGTGGTCTAATCGGGGAATCATCATCAGTCACGGTGACTTTAAGTCAGCGTTTTATTTGTAAATAGTTTGCATATACAGTGGTACCTCGACATACGAGCGCCCCAACATAGGAGTTTTTCGAGATACGAGCCGACGAGCAAGTGATTTTTTGCTTTTAGTTACGAGCGAAATTCGAGATACGAGTTCGGTTCGGTAGTAACACGCAGTCGCGCCATCACGATCAGTTAGCAGCGTGCTTCCGCTGTGATAAGTTGTGTTTTGTGTTCGCGTTTTGCAAGTACAAACGTGTAATTGGTTTTGAGGAGTCAGAGGAGGAAGTTATTTCTACAAGTGAGATAAAGGAGATCTTAGGAATGTGGGAGAGAGTTTCACAGTTCGTGGAAAAAAAACACCCAGAAAAAGTTGCAACAGGTCGTGCATCTGACCTTTTTAATGATCCTTGCCTAACTCATTTCCGGAACATTCTGAGAGGGAGGAAGAAACAAACCTCCTTGGACATGTTTTTTTCTAAACGGCCTACAGGTGAAAGCGAGAAAAATGTAGCGAAAAAGGCAAAGACCAGTGAGGATATCTAATTTATTTCTTTACATTCTCTTTTTTGTTTTTGTGCAATAAATATTTGATATTTATAAATACGTTTTTATTATTTAAAAAACACGTAACAAAAATAACTGGGGTGACATTTTGGAGGTTGGAACGGATTAATGGTAGTTCAATTGTTTTGTATGGGGAAATTTGCTTCGAGATACGAGTAATTCAAGATACGAGCAAGGTTGCGGAACGAATTAAACTCGTATGTCGAGGTACCACTGTATATTTATATCTGGCGGGTTTTTTGAGTTTTGGCAAAATTTGGGAATATTTTCCTTATTAGAATAAATTTGTTCATAATTACTCGTTCTGGTCTCACATATAATTTTGATATGAACCAATCAAATATGGACATGAAGCCAACCCACCAGGATGCTGCAACAATATACGAATAAAAATAGGTTGAATAAAATAGAAATAAAGATTAAAAAGGGTTAATATATAAAATTTCACGATTAAAAAAGATATATAAGGTAATATGTATACAAGTATGATTGATTATTGTTGAGCGCTTGTTCTTTGCCATGTTGTCAGCGTGACAATAAGTGGTCACTTGTGGTAAAAGTAGCTCGGTGTTGTGGAGATAAGAAGATTGGGTTTGTCAAAAGACTAGAGTTGTGATGTCATGTTTTGTATCATGCCCTTGTGAAAAAACTTCATTGTTTGTGTTGTACTAGTATGTTATTGTGGGTTGTTTGTATAGTTTGAATTGTTTATAATAAAATTGATGTGGAATTCCTTAAAATATTGAGTCTATTTAGAGGAAGAGCAAAATCTCAAACAAAAAGAAAGTGGAAAGAAATTACGCCGTCGTTGTCCAAACAGAAAACGAAAGGTCGTATTTATTTCTGGTGTGTCCGAGGGGGAGAATTTGGATTAAATTGATCTGGTAACATGGAAAATATTTTTGTTTCTATGATAGCTTTAGGTTATAAATACTATAGAATAAAGCGTTAGGAGAAAATAATTTTTAATAATCGACTACCTTAAAAATATATATATATATATTTTCTCCTAACGCTTTATTTTATAGTATTTATAATCCAAGGAGAAAGTTTCCATGTTTAAAAAAAAAAATAGCTTTAGGTTCTGGGTTAAAATTTTGGTGTCGTTGTCGCATTCTTTTTTTCTATTTCAGTCGGGTCTTAATCGGAAAATAGCTTGGAAGCTTTCTCATAAAATTTCAAGGATGAGAGAGAGCAGCCCGTAATTGTTGGTGACGAGTGAAATAACTACCAAGAAGATTTCTTGGAGTATGTATTGGCCGGATTGGGATAGAAAGTAGGTATCGAAGTATAATAAAATGGCAACGGTTAAAGCAAAGCTAGGTAGTGATAAAAGGGTGAAAAGGAAGATAAAATGAACTAGTCTGAATTTTTAAAGATTATATAGAACTGCTTGTAATCGGGGGTTTGTACGGGTGTTTGGATTTGGGTTGATGGATGAGTTCTGGTGTTCAGGAATATATACTCTGGAGGGTGGTGTTGTGGGAAATGGATGAGATGAAGTGGATTTATTTGGTTGTACTATGGTGAACTCTTGGATCTGTGTTAGTCTTGACTCCTAGTCAGTGCTGTGGCCTTCGCAGATATGGTCCCCTGATGTCCTGCAGCTCTCCTGCAGTCTTTCTATGGCCTCTCTTGGTGGCTCCTCGATAAATTAGTCCCCTGGCCATGAAACATTCTTGTCTGTTAGATCTCCTGTCATCTGCTCTAGGTTGTTCTCCTGGATCTTTTCTATGGTCGTCGTATCCCTGTGGTCCATGATTATCTCTGATGTTCCACCTTCCTCGTTTTCACACGCCAGCTCCCTACATCGTTCCAACAATCTACCCATGGCTTCCATTTCTTTATTTTTCTGGAAATTATCGTGAGGTTAATTCTTATTTTCTGTTGAAATAATTTCCATAGTTTTTTTTAAGACCAAGGATTGGATATATGCGAAGACCCTTTTTCTTATGTTTATTCCCTTCCTATATTGTTTATTATATTTTGTTACTATTCCATCCCATGTTAAGACTATCGGCACTACTTTTACGGGTATTTTTTTTGGTTTGAGCCATTTCCTCGCCAGTAGCTGGTATTTTCTTTTCTTTGTTAGCTCCGTAGTTTGGATATTGTCTTGGGAGGTAACGCCTATCTCTATGATTGTTATGTCTTTTTTTATTTTGTCGTATACTATTATATCAGGTTTGTTGGCTCTGATATTGATATCGCTTATCATAGGCAGGTCCGTTATTATCTTGACGTATGAATTTTAAATTTTAGTCGTTATTTTGTGGAGCTTTATCTTGTTGTTCTAAGTGAAATTATATTTCCATGCCAAGTTGAAGTGGACGCATCTCACCACTTCATTATACCTCTCGGTGTAGTCGTAAGGAAGCAATTTCCACAGTTTGTAGCAAGGTGGTCCACCGTCCTCTGTACTGTTTCACAATGAGGACATTTTAGGTTTTTATCTTTCGGGAACACATTCCTATCTTGACTGAACATATAGAAACTTTCATTTTGCCGAGTGTTATTGTTGGGACATTTTTTTAATGTCCTATTTAAGGACAATCCAACTTCGTGCCCGACCTAGCTCAGTAATAATAACATTTATGCTTGTGTACCAACTTGGATTAAACCTAGATACATACACAAATGAAATGTATCACACACCACAGATACACACCTGTTTTGTATTTTGATTAAGGATAAAAATATTACCAGAACACTTTCAAATATTAAAACATTAAATTTTATTCAACTCGGTGAATTTACAACACTTCATTTTATAGGCAATTTTACATGGACAAAAATTTTGTTTAAGGATTTCA
Organism: Cordylochernes scorpioides; assembly: GCA_030710605.1. Lineage (NCBI taxonomy): Eukaryota > Metazoa > Arthropoda > Arachnida > Pseudoscorpiones > Chernetidae > Cordylochernes > Cordylochernes scorpioides. Next base: position 49,949,721 of record CP092886.1, read on the forward strand.
AGCAAGAATGGATTTTTTTCTATTAGAAACATGTAACTACTACCTCGGCAGATTTTGCTAAACACTAAGACTTCATGCAAAGGACAAAATATGAATTCTTCTTCCCTATAAAAAATAAGCTAAAAATATATCTCTCTGACATATTAAATATGCCCTAAATTAATGGGAAAGATGCTAACATACCGTTTCTCCTGGATACCAGCGTTCCCTCTCGGATAGGTCACTTTCGTACGCCGCCCGTTCAAAAACTCGCTGTTATCTTTCAAACAGCGACCCGAGGTAAATCGTCATCTTCCTACAGAGTAAAAAAAAGAGAATAATATTCTTAGAATATTATTAAATAATAAAATATTATTATTATTAAAAAAAAAATAATAGTAATAAAGAAAATATTCTTTTTTAAAAGAATATATAGAAATAATAATAAGGATAGTAAAATATAAAAAAAATTTTTCTCTAAATTTAAAATAATTTCTCCTTTAAGAAATTCGAAATTAAACTTCTTCTTTTTAAAAGAAAAGTTTGAGATAATAAAAAAATTGATAAAAATAAGGATAATAAAATATAAAAATTTTCTTTAAATTTAAAGTAATTTCTTCTTTAAGAAATTCGAAATTAAACTTCTTCTTTTTAAAAGAAAAGTTTGAGATAATAAAAAAATTGATAAAATAGGGATAATAAAATATATTTTTTTTTTATTTTAAATTTAAAGTAATTTCTTCTTTAAGAAATTCGAAATTAAACTTCTTCTCTTTAAAAGAAAGCTTGAGATAATAATAAAATTGATCTGGGTATGTATTTAATTGGTTTTATTCATTTTAGAATAAAGAATGGACTTGAAATTTCCCTAAAGGCAATATGATTTTGGACGTTTCATTGCATATAAAAGGGTGATTGACATTAGATAACATATGCACATATGTACATAGTTTGTATATCCTCCGCTGGACCTCTCTGCAATGGGCTCCAGGATCCTTGGGCAGGACCCGTGTCATCTCCAGCTGGGAGTCTTCCCCGGCTTCTGGTCTTTAAAGACATATGTGTCATCCCCAGCCTTCTGGACTTTAAAGGCATAGGTGTCATCTCCAGCTGGGCATCTTCTCCGGCTCCTGGTCTTTCAAGGCACATGTGTCATCTCCACCTTTCTGGACTTTAAAGGCATAGGTGTCATCTCCAGCTGGGTATCTTGGAGTACCCGCCCAGGGTTGCTTCCAGTTCTTCATTCTCCAATCCGCCTCGTTGTTGTCCTTTTGTGGAGGTAGGCCGGTATCTTGGTAACGGTGCTACCAGTCATCTCCGATTGGGCGTCCTCCCCTGCCTCGACCTTTAGAGCACCGTCGGCCACCGTTGTGGGATCTCCATCTGGACACCAAACATTTTCGGCAAGACACTGTGTATATATATGATGTAAATGTTTACATCATTGTTGGGTCTAAAGGTAAAGACTCTTCTAGTAAGGTATATCAATTAAGAAATATCAGAAGATGAGTTTCTTTTATTGTATGAATGCTACGAGCTTTCGGGCAAAAGCCCTTCGACAGGCAAAAATATAACTATACTAAGAAAGATATAAATCGTTATCTTTCTTAGTATAGTTATATTTTTGCCTGTCGAAGGGCTTTTGCCCGAAAGCTCGTAGCATTCATACAATAAAAGAAACTCATCTTCTGATCTTTCTTAATTGATATTGTTGGGTCTATTTGGTGGAAAATCTGGCCCAACATTATTTCCCGTTTTGAGCCACTGTGGATTCTGTCATGTCCAATAGCGGTTGGTCTTCATTTTTGAAGAATGTTCTGTGTATTATTTTCTGGCCAATGATTCCTCTTAGGTTTTCAATTTGTTTTTCTTTTAGAGTCTTCATTGTGATGTCTTTGTTTTCCAGTTTATATTTGTTTTCAATAATTAACTGAATGTGTGCGAGCATTGTATTTTCGGTTGAATTTGAAGCCTATTTTATTTAAAAGCTGAGTTGTATTGATCACTAAGAGCTTAAGATCCTTATCGCTATGGGCAAATATTTTTATGTCCTCTATGAACAATAAGTGATTTATTTTAATTTTTTCCTCTCCCACTCACATCTCCACTTGGTGACTGTCTTCTTTATTGAGCTCCCTTGTTATCGGTTCGAGGCACATGACGAAAAATATTAGTGATAGCCCATCTCCTTGCAATATTCCTCTTTCTATTTTAACTGTTTTGAGGCAACACTTCTTGCCATAGTACAACTGTGCTTGCCATTTGTCTAGGGCAATTTTTTCGAATTTGAACTTCTTTTGGAACTCTTGATGTTTCCAATATCCTTAGCAGATATTTGTGGTCGATGCTGTCAAAAACTTTAGCTATGTCAATCCACATGGTTTATGGTTTATTTGCGTGTTCTTTGCATATAGCATTGTTAAATAAGACCTTGGCGCCTTGAGTTCGCTGCGTGTTCCTATCTGATTGATAGACAGTAATCGTTCCTTATCTATGTATTTGTTCAGCTTTCTAGATAATATCCGCGTGATTAATTTGTACAGGTTGCTCAGGCAACTCATGGGGCGGTAGTTGTTGGAGGTGTTCTCTCCTCCTTTAGGAAACAAGAAGGTTTTCGCAGTAAACATCCAGTCTGGAATTGTTTCTGGATTCCATATAGCTTGAACAACGGCTTTATATAGATCTTTGTGTAGCGGGGTTAATTTTTTAATAAAGAAATTATAAATTATATCTATACCGCCTGCTTTCCAACTTGTAAAATTTTTTAATGTTTCCTCGAATTCTACTTTTGTTATTTCTATTTGCTCTATAGGTTTGTTTGTTTTCTCTATATTCTGGATGAGGTATTCCGGAATGTCGAGGTCTTGATTCTTTGTCCAAGTTTTGGATCAGAAATTTGTTAAATCTTCTTCATTAATGGGGCCTTCGTTTGCTTTTTGTGGCTTTAATTTTCTGTAAAATGCTCCCTATTCAGTTTAAACATATAATTTGCCTTATTAAATTCACTTATTTTTCTGATACCTCTATTCTTTTCTGTATTACTTTTATTTCTTGGTTTAGTTTTTCGTGAACTTTTTTTAAATCGGATATTTTCCTGGGATCGCTTCTATATTTCTTGGTTACTTGTTTTACCTTGTGGTTTTCTTTGCTGTTCATTTTTTCCAGATTCTATTCGTTTTTCTATTATTCTTATCATATTTATTTCTCTTGGATTGATTTGTTTAATGGGTATTTCCAGTCACCCGCTCTTTGCGGCTTATTGGTTAACTCTTCATATGGCTTTTGCGCTGCATAAATTATTTTGCTGATTTTTCCAAGTTTAGATTTCCTATTAGATTTTATTTAATACTAGCCGAATGACCCGGGCAACGCCCGTGTTTTAATTTAGACACATGGACCTGTTGGATCATTAACGCCCGTGTTTTACCCCCGATTGAATGTTTTTATTCAAATACTATTTGTTACAATTATAAATTGGCACCTTAAATAAATGCATATATTAGTTAATAACTATAGCCTATGTGCTTTATCTGTCTATGTACTGTTGGCTTCCGTAGGGCAAAGTGTCTCGCGCAGTGGCGGCGCCATCGTAGCGAACCAATAGGAGAGCGCCATTCCAAAAAAAAAAGCAAACGGTGACAGAGATGAAGAACGCATGACGCTCGTAACTGTATATAGAATAATTGTTAATTTCCTCTAGAATATGCTTTTTATATCTTACGTATGGGATTTTGAACGTCGATGTCCACTGATTAACTGGTTTGTTCGAGAACTCTTCTGTCGCTTTCTCCGTTGCCCTTGTTACTCTCAGCCGCAATTTTATGTTTACTGGGTTATCGCCCTTGCTGTTTGCCTCTTCATTTGTTTCCTTTTCCTTATCTGGTTGGCTTACAAGTTCTGATGCGTCCCTATCTTCCCTTTCGTCTGTTCTCTCACCTTCCTCTTGGCCTATTTGGTTATTGGTAATTTCACTATCGCAAGTTCTACTGTCACTGGTTTGCTCGCCGTTGTCTAGTGCATTTGAGGTACTTTCTCTTTTGTCTTCTTTCTGACTTTGGCTTACAACAGGTGCAGATCTGTTGGATGTACCTCTGTATTTATTAACGATATCTGTGTAGCTTTCGTCCTTGATAAGCTTGTAAATCTTTATTCTTAGAGTACCAAGATTTATTGCGCGTCCAAATCGGCTTTCTTGGATTCTTGGATTTTAGGCCACGAATTTCTTCCTGCCCTTCCCTTTCTATCGGCATATTTATGAGATGATTGGATGAGAAATATATTCGCACTTCTCTCCATATCTCCATCTGACTGGCTGAAGTTCTGCCTCCAAGTTAATGTAGGATTCAAGTTGATATTTTCTTGAAGGTTGTTTTCAGCCATTCACAATCTAATAAATAAGAAAAATGAGAATAAATTTTACAGAGAACAATTAAAGAACAAAAAAATAATAATATGCCACCGATTGTAATTAAATCGACGATCGGACCAACCGGCGAGAAACTATGCATAATCGAAGCCTCCTTAATAACGAAGATCCTAGACAAATGTGGAATCGAGTATAAACTTGAGGAAACAGTTCAATCAAAGAAGAGAACTCGCGGCTCCCAGGATGACTCAAGATCGCCAACTAGGAACGAGCGTAACCTGAAGACGCCTAGAATGGACATCGACGAACAAAGTCCCGCCACTGGAGTTTCTCAACAAATGAACGCAGCTCACCCACCGCAAGACGATGAAGAAAATAACGACAACGATGGCCCATGGACCACAGTCACTAACGTGAAAAAACCGAGAATTCCTCCTGTTATTGCAGAAAATGTAGCAGATTGGAAGCTTCTTTGCCAAGAACTAAAAGACTTGTGCATGGAACCATTCCAAGTCACGATTTCTGGCAAAAAGCACATAATTAAATCGAAAAACATAGGCGACTTAAAAAAAATCAGGAAATATGTACAGAAAAATAATGGAGGATATTCCTACAGACTACAGGAGGAAAAACCGCTAAAAGTGGTATTGAAGGGGGTATCAACAGCCTTCAAAGAAGAAGACGTCGTAACTGAACTGGTCTCAATGTGCTTCACTGAGGTCATTGTCAAAAGACTCCATAGACAATCGACCAAAATACCGATGAATATAGTCCTAGTAGAGCTACCGAAAAATGAACAAAATAAACGAATCTATGGAATAACCGAAATACTTTATCAAAAAATAGTCGTGGAATCATTCAGGACTACAAAACGAGTGACCCAATGCTTTAACTGCCAGGGTTTTGGGCATGGCCAGCTAAACTGCTTTTTGAAGCCCAAATGCGTCAAGTGTGCTGAAGAACACCATTCGAAGGATTGTCCAAGAAACTCGAAACAGCTCCCACCAAAGTGCGCTAACTGTGGAGAGGCGCACACAGCCAATTACCGCGGATGCCCAAATTTTCCGAAGCCACAACAACAGCAGCTAAAGCCTCCCAGACAAAACTACCCTAACACCATACCTCAAGCAAGCTCCACTAAAACAGAAGAAGCAACTGCTGAAAAACAAAAGGCAAGTTACGCTGAAACTGCAAAAAAGAAAACTACTCGTTCTGACACCAGGGAACTGTGCGAAAAGTTATTAGAAATTATCAAAACCTTCTTACAATGAAAGGCAAATTACCTTTAAAAATCATTTTCTGGAATTGCAACGGAATCAAACTCAAAAAAGAAGAATTCCTACAGTTTTTAGAAGAAAACTCAATAGACATGGCACTGCTCAGTGAAACACACTTAAAACCATCTGTCGACCTCAAACTCAGAAACTATCAGACAATAAGAGACGATAGAATCGTTGGAAGGGGCGGTGGAACGGCAATAATTCTAAAAAACTATCTTAAATATAAAAAAGTGATGATTCAAACATCTAACATGGAAAACACCACAATACTAATGAAACCAGATGGAAGGGCAGTAGTGCAGATATCGTCAATCTATAAGAAACCCGATCTACCACTCCTGGAGGAAGATCTGAATCTCTTGTTAGAGAATAATCAATCAGTAATCGCTGCAGGAGACTGGAACTCCAAGCACCCTCTTTGGGGCTCAAGAACCTCCAATAATAGTGGAACCGTGCTTCATAATTTTTCCGAAAAAGAAAACCTGGACATTGTCGCACTTTCTTCACCCACGCACTACAGTCCTTTGGGAAATCCAGACTTTCTAGACATCGCAATTCTTAGAAACATCCCCTGGACTTCGAGGATTAAGACCCTGGATGTCTTATCTTCAGATCACCTCCCAGTAATCCTAGAGCTGACCTGCCCGAAGGATGAATTCACGACTAGGGCTTGTCGACTCACTAACTGGGTTCACTTCCAACAAGACTTAATTTCCAGTACGCCTCCTAGAGTATCCTTGAAAACGGAAGCCAATATTGACTCAGCAGTGACCATACTAAATGATAAAATCTACAACAGCTACTCAAAAAACACGGTTATATCATCCTCTTCATCAAAACAGAACCCTTCGACCAAGGCCTTGATAAAAGAAAAGAATAAAGCTCGTAAGAGATGGCAAGCAACCTGGGATCCAGCCCATAGAGCCATTTATTTAAACCTACAGGGAAAAGTTAACAAAGCCCTCAAATCTGACTCCACCGAGAACTGGAATCAATTCATACACAAGATTGAATCAAGCCCAAAGGACTTCTGGAGAAAAACAAAACCTATCAGGAAAAAAACGGAAAGGATCTCAAATTTAGTAATGAACGGCAAAACCTTATTGACCGACAAAGAAATCGGAAATGAACTTGCAGAACACTTCTCCAAGGAAAAAGAAGAAGACCAACCAAACATAACTTATAATCACCAACAAGAAAAAATGCTCACAGTGACGACACCAAATGAAGTCAAGGAAGTGATTAAATACTTAACTAACCACAAAGCTCCTGGCCATGACAATATCACTCCGCAAATGGCCAAGAATCTTCCCATCAAATGGATTGTATTTCTAGCCGGAGTTTTCAACGCCGCACTGCACTTGTGTTACTACCCCAAAGTCTGGAAGCATGCTATCATAATTCCAATTCCAAAAAAATCCGCTAAATCCCCTGAAGATCTAAGACCTATCAGCCTCCTCCCCACCATCGGCAAAATTTACGAAATAATTATTTTACGTAGACTTCAGAGGTACTTGGACAACTCTAATTTCATCATCCCGCAGCAATTCGGATTTAGAAGGGGGCATTCAACAACTCACCAACTCATTGCAGTTATGGACTACATCCAGATAAGAAGATCCCACAAGGAAGTGGTAGGTGCAGTCTTTCTAGATTTTGCGAAAGCATTTGATAAAGTTTGGCATAATGGCCTTATAAAGAAACTCACAAAACACCAGTTTCCAAGTGACATTATAAATTTTATGCAGAATTATCTACAGGGCAGGACATTTTCAGTCAAGCAAGGAAATTTTATAACTGAACCAAAGCCAATCCAGACTGGAGTACCTCAAGGCTCTATCCTCGGACCCTACCTTTTCAATATTTACATTAATGACATCCCACTGCACTCTAAATGTAAACTTAAGCTCTTCGCAGATGACACAGCAATTTTATTTAACTCTAAATCAGTCGACCTATTGGTTACTCAGCTTCAGAACTACCTAAATGACATAATCAAATGGTGCGATGAGTGGAAACTAGACATTAACCCAACTAAGACTCAAGCAATAGTTTTTTCCCCAAGAGATAACAAAAAATTCAAGCCACAAACCAACTTGACAGTAAACTCAAGCACTATTAGTTGGGTCGACCATGCCAAGTATCTTGGTGTCACTTTGGATTCGAAATTAAAATTTAACCTACATGTCCAAAACACCATAAGAAAGGCAAAGATAGCCAAAATAGCTCTATCAAGTCTGCTTAATTTTAAAAGTAATTTAACAACAAAGCATAAATTCACGTTGTACAAAACCTGTATTCTACCCATCATCACGTACGCACTACCAGTCTGGGGCAAATATATCACACCTACGGATAAAAAAAGAATAGATGCCTTCATAAGGATTTGCTTACGAACCATTATAGGAGCCCCATTCAATCTTTCAAACAAAATTCTCAAAGAAGATCTCAACCAGCCTAATATAGAAGATATTTATCAAGACTCTGCGACAAGACTATTCTCGCAATTTCAAAAATCATCAAATCCAACTATACAAGAAATTGTTCAAAATCAAGGTGACCTCAGCCACCGAATCCGACGACCTGGACCCAATGGCTAGCTGACAGCCAAACACCCAACAACTGCCCTCCTGTAAGGTACGGGGGGCCACTCCAGCATTACAACTCGCCATGTGTAAATAATCTGGACAAGGTGACTCGCGAGCTGTGCTCGAATGTAACACCTGTAAATTGAGATGAAATAATAAATAAATAAATTTTACACACACAAATCCTACCAACATTAACAAAAAAATTTCGCTAAATAAAATAAGGGTTAACGATAATAAAGAATGGGACAAAAAACAACCAGTATAGCATGGTTTCGGACTATGGCCTTCATCAGTACACAGGGGCGGCTTCGATTTCATAACATTCTATGAGGGAAGTTATTATTATTAAATCATCACGAAGCGGGTAAGTGTAAACACGTTTTTTTCCCTCTCCCCCCCCAAAAAAAACCTGGAAAATTGATCAAAATTAGCGTTAAATTGATAATTTTTCAATATAAAAAACAAAAATTGTTGAAATAGTAAAGGGCAAAGTAAACATCTGTATCAAAAAATGAGAAATGAGAAATTTTATCAATTAGTGTCTTAGAAATTTGAAAACACACGCTTTCAAAAACGT
>CP092886.1:49958613-49998287 GCA_030710605.1 Cordylochernes scorpioides
GATAGTATAATAATAATAAATAGTTTCCTCTTCTGTTTCTATTACAATGAGAAAAATATTGGGAAGACCTATTATACGCATTGAAAAATATTTTAGAATTTTGAACATATAGCTATATTTTAATTTAAAATGTTCAAACATAAGTAAAAATTAAATAATTTACTTCTACGTGTTTTAAAATAGAAATGATCGACATGTTTGAAAAAAATTTAACGAAAAATGGAATTGTTACATTAACTCTCTACAGATGGCAGCACTTGCCCACACACAAAATATGGTTAGTTGATATTTTTGGTTCACGAAAATGTGCTCAAGGAGTTATTATTTATTTATTTAAAAAAATCTAATTTCTATTTTAAAACACTATGATTAATTAGATTTATTAATATTCTTGTGTTTCGTCCCAAGAGTCTGTTTAGTCGCACTTCTATTTAGAAAATAACTTGCTGTGTTCTATACCTTAGCCCAAAAATATCCTGGAATATATCGGGAATTTGGCATTGACCTGGCTGCTTTCACAATCGTACGATTGTCTTTTTCTATACGTCCTACGTATTCGCGCGAAAAAGATGCAGTGAACTTATGAATTATCAGAATCTTTAACATAAATGAGGATAGATGCAAATTCTGGAGTTCTTGTCTCCAACATGCTCAATAACAATTTTGAGGAATTTGGTGAGAATTATCTTGAGTTCAGGCGAGAGATGTTTGACAAGATCTGTTCTATCATCGCTGTAAAAGCTCGCGAACATGACCCGTTCCTTGCAAAACGGTGGCTTAGATAGGGGGCACAGGAAAGCTTCATCGCTCAGTTGGTCGAAAATATCGATTAGTTGATTCTCGACAACCTCGTCTTCGTCCATAGGGGTAGAAGTCTCAATGGGTGCAGGAGCGGTCTGGAGCTCATGAGTCGTCGGGGCAGGTAGTGGAAGTGGAGGGGCTACTCCACATATGCATACTTTTCAGTTTCCTTCAATTCAGAAGATAATTGATTTTGAAATTCAATTTTGGCATAAATCTCTGCACTAGCTTGAGGCTCGAAGCTGGGCCTTTCAGGCACACATGCAGCTTTTAAAGGGCTTTCAGCCAATATTTTTTTCGACACACTTGGCATCACTTTTACATCGCCAGAGGCGGAAAACGGCGGAGCTCGAAAAAGCGTGGCTGCTCGCCTCGGTGTGTGCGTGTGTAATAGCTATTTGAGGAAAAAATGATGTCAATGGGAAAAATTGAATAGACAAAGTAAAAATAACCCTTATTGCATATGGCTTTAATGAGATGGGTCTTAGAAATGTTTGCCATTGCATCCACTATAGCAGCTCAGAGAACTGCAACAGTGTTGTGGGAATGAATATTGGAATCTCAACTACGCCCCACACGTAATAGTCTAGCGGATTGACATCTGGTGAGCTGGGGGGGTCAAACGTTAGGTGTGGCATTGATGATGATCTTCTCGTCTGAATAAAAACATCATTCCCCTGGCTCCTCGGGATGTTTGAGCTTGTTCAAAAGGCGCTTGGTTCTGGTCAAGCGGTTCACCTTGGTTCTTTCGGACATGAACTGTCCTCTCCGCATCACCAATGATTTGTAACGGAGGTTCTCATGAGTCATAAGTCGGATGGTAGCCTCATCAACGTGCAGCTCTCTGGCGAGTAACCTCATCGACTTCCCAGGGTCCTCATCGATGACAGCTTGGACATGGTTTTAAAGTATGGCGTCCTGATATTGTCAGAATATCCTTTCAGTAGTCGTTTCCTTTAGGAAAATTTCGCCACATCACCCTTTGCAGGTCCCAATTCTCTCAAAAATTTGAAAACAAATGATCGTGCGACTTTCAAGAATGCAGCAGTTTCTGAATCGGTGTATACTGCATCCAAGGAGACAATAACTGTATGCCTCTTTATTTCTCTCGTTAGAGTAGGTTCCGCCATGTCTACCTGCAACAGAAAAAAAAACTATTAATGTATACAGTTATCAGCGTCATAATCAAGCAACAATTTTTAATCAATTCTGTCACCGTTTGCTTTTGTGAATGGAATAAATACCCAAATATGGCCATTTCTCATAACCATCGGTGGTTCAGTGGTAGAATGCTCGCCTGCCACGCGGGCGGCCCGGGTTCGATTCCCGGCCAATGCATTTTTATTTTTTTACAATTTTTAAAACTCATTTATATATTATACAAGAATGACATACACGGCGCCAATTTATAATTGTAACGAATAGTAATTGAATAAAATAATTTAATCGGGTAAAACCCGGGCGTTGCCCGGGTCATTCGGCTAGTGTTACTATAACACACAGGAAAGTGTGGCACCAATATTGTGTGATCTCAAGGCGCTGTCGCATCCTGTATAACTCTATATAAATAAATCGGAAATGCGGGTGTTTTGGATTATGCCTTTGTTCCGAATACGACTCGAGAATATATACAGTAGGTGAGATTTTGTTATGTTATAGAGTAGGATATGAAAGGGCATACTGTCATAGTTTGAACCCCAGAATATGAAAGATACCTAAATATTTTATTAATTGGCATATATATTGAGATAGAGATTCGAACAATAACGCATTAATATATTATTAAATCTTTTATTATTATGTTGTAATCTTGCCTGAAAATCGGCCCTTGCCATTTCACCAGCTTAACCACCTGTTTAGTAAATTTGACCGAATTTATTACCCCTCTCGTAGGACGTTATGAAATCGAAGCCGCCCCTGTACTGATAAGGACCAAAGTCCGAAACCAAGGTTAGCTTTCTGTCTGAATTTGCCAAAATTGGTGTTGTGGCTCATTCTTTATAATCACTAGGAAAGTTGTTTTACTAGGGTGATGCATAGTACCATCGTTCTGATGCACTATTAAAGGGAGAGGTGCCTCTTATGGTACATTATTAAATCTCTATTATTGTTGCAAATGATATACCAATAAAAAAGAAATGTCGATGTTTGTGCGTTTGTTTTTTGCATATAGTTATAGAATATTCGAACACTCTGGGTGTTAAATTTTAACATGATCTAAATTTTGTTTAGTTGAAGATATAGATTAACATATAACTATTTAAATCCTATACAAATTGTTCGAAAACACATAAATTATTTTTTAAATACATAAAATGTGATGTTGATATAATAAGAAAATACTATATTAACAAATAGCACTCTATATATCCCCTAGTTCTGATTATATTATTATATCATAAAAATAAAATTTCTAAATATAATATAAGGTTGTTCCAAAAGTTCGTGTTTTTCCTAAAACGTTTTCTTATTACTTGGCGAATAATACTATTACGGCGAATACATAATAATATACATAATACAATTACTTTATAATTATACAAAGACAATATAACGGCGAATAATATTGGTATTTCAATTTTTTGCAAGTGTTTACCAACTTTCGGGGCAACCTTGTATTTATTGGGGAAGCATTCACTTTAGTAGAAGCAGGTCTTTTGATTAGCATTTTGATAAATTTAAAAATATAAATATCATTAAATATATATATGATTTATCAAGAAATTGGGTTGGCCAAATATCACGGAGCAAGTTAAATAAACGTTAGTTTATTTTTTCTCCTCTAGATGGCGTTCTGCCATCTAAAAAGCACATGTGCTTGTAGTCAGGATATGCTTTCTTTATTTTTAATAAATATATTTATATTAAGCTATACTCAACACGAAAATTAAAGTCGTCACCACATACATATCAGTATGTACATAAAATATTCGATCATATTTAATTAAATTATATTTTGAAACAAAATATATATTCTATATCTCCTATAATAAGGTCATTTGAGCAAGGTATTACCATGACTTGGGATTCAACTAAAATTGTCGCATTGCGCTAACTAAAATATTCATAACGAGCCGATCGTATGTTACCCAAACCTAGACTTGACAATGATGCATCGTCCGAAAACTCTTTTAACGCGGTATAGTGGCGGCTCTTTAAAATTGAACTATATCTATCTTCAAAAACTTCATTTTGAAATCATTCTATTGATATATTTTAGATCCAATACATCTATCATATTTTGTTAGATTATTGAGGTGGATACTTTTATGTATTTAACATGAGCAGAAAACTTTTATTTTTCGTTTTTCTATATTTAAACGAGTTTAGAAATAACAATGAATGCGTATTGTTTAAGGATAAAATTGTAAAAAGTGTTTAAAAATTACTAAGATTTTCTCCCAATGAGTTTATTTTCATTTTAAAATGCAAGCTCTCAAGAGCGATAATCGCTCTTCAACTTTGTAAGTTTCAGATTTGTAAACACTTCTTGTAAGAAATAGTCGAAGTTTTAATTAAGCTCGTTGAAGAGAGATTATCACTTGAAAGCTTTCAATTTCAAATAAAAATAAACTCTATTGTGAAAGAATTTTGTAGTTTTTAAATGCGTATTTTGTATATTATATATAATTATGTGAGAAATTGATACTGTTTTTGATGCGTATGATTCTTTTTGATATAAAACAATTTTATACCGCCCATACTGCAATGACAAATTAATGAGAGGGCCTGGCTCATCAGTGGTGAACCTTTCCAGCGGTTTCGCCAGTTTAAGCTACCATACCGTTGTAATATTGCATTGAGCAGGTTTAGCTTTTATACTGATGCTGAAATTGACCTCTAGGAGAAAGTATTATGAATGAACTATGGACATTAGCTTTGAGGAAAGTATAAATACATACAATGTTTTAGGAATGTTTCTATTTATTATTTTTTTCGCATCTATATAGTTTTTAAGTATTTCTACTATCCTCAATGCTTATGTCCATAGTTTATTTAAAATACCTTCTTCAAGAAGTCAGCTTCAGTATCCGTATAGAAGCAAAACAGCCCAATGCAATATTACAGCGGCATGGTGGATTAAACTGGCGAAACCGCTGGGAGGGTCCACCACTGATGAGCCAGGTCCTCCCATTAATTTATCATTTCAGTAAGGGCGGTAGAAAATTGTTTCATATTAAAAATATTCATACTCATCAAAAATAGTTTCAATTTCTTATACCAGATGGCGGGCTAATGCATCATATTATAATTGTGTACATGAATGTTTTCGCACTTTATTCAAAACATTTCTTTTTTTTTTCTTAATATATAATTTCATTTAATTATTTGATATAATTATATTTTGTTTACAAATACTATAGAATAAAGCGTTAGGAGAAAATAATTTTTAATAATCGACTACACGAGCTTTCGGGCAGTCACACCCTTCAACTTTGTTTCGATATGTAAAAGAAAAACTATATATATGTAGTAATGTAGTTTGTTATTATCCTGTTTGATGAAAGTAGTGTGGCATGTTGGTTGCAGTCGTGGTGGCCACAATGATTAGAGTGGGTTCAGGCGTGATTGGGATTACACAAAAAGACGAGACACCGGTCAAGGGAGATCTGTCTAGAGGGGTCTGTCAATCCTCGTGTCTCAAAGCGGACAAATCTGTTTGGGCAAGAAGGGGGCACACCTGGGAACCCGACTTGTTTTTCGGACCTTTTTCCTCTACTGGCGCCGACTGTCACTCACTCGAAATTTTATTTCTGCCACTTTGGCAATTACACTAAAACTATACAACACATGGTGACATAGATATATTTGAATATATTACAACATATATTTTTTTTATGATTTAAAAAATTGTACAAAAATCCAAGTTTCTGTGTGTAGTGCTTTTTCTCACCCTCTATTTTATATTAAAAATCAACAATTATATCCGAATTATGATAGATTAAACCATTTAATCGATTTATCTTTATGTGTGTTTTTATATATGATATTTTTAATTTACCTTTGTTATAAAACAAGATCAATGGCTCGTTGAAAGAACGGGTTCTTCCCGAGTGAATGTCTGCTCTAATCAAAATTGTTTTAAACAATAGTGTATTATTATTACACTATATATGGATGTGTGTTTTGATAATATTAATTATAATATCAAAAATAAATAAACCCAAAAATGTGTCGAAGGAATAAAGTCAAACAATTGTCACGCTGCTGAAAACCACCATTTCAGAATATGGTTAGACAAGAGTCAGATCCCTATAACACAAAAAGTATATAAGTTTTATTATCAAAATAATTTATAAATACAACTAATTTTTTTTTTATTTTAAAAAGTAAATTGCTAAAATGCCAAAAAAAGGAAAACTTCTTAGAATCGAATCCACATGAACTTATATTTTGTATGGAATTTTTTGTTATTCAATGCAACTTTTGAGCTTGAAAAACACTACACACCGGTTGGCTAATGAGCCCAAGACTGATTACGATTACGTGACAATGGACATTCAAAGCGCGAAGAAAACGGATATACTTACTTATATACATGCATATATATAGTTTATCGGGATGAAGATTTTCATATACATAACACACAACAGACACACAAACACACACACACAACACATAGCCAACACAACACATACATACAACCCACACAACACAACACACACATATATACAACCCATACGACACACACACAATACACACAAACACAGACACAACACAACACACACACACATACACTCGGGCGTGCGGCCACGCTTTCGCGAGCTCCGCCGTTTTCGCCTTTTGAGTGCGTGTAAAGGGCGCTTAATCTGGAAAGTGTGGTATTGGCAGAAAGCCCAGGATGTGCTGTAAAAGTGCCTGAAAGGCCCAGCATCCTGCTACCAACAGGCGAGGAATTATCGCCAAAAGACATAAATATGAAGAAAACAATTGAAATTTCTTCTAACAATCAAAAAGATGCAAATCCGCCGGCAGGCGATATGCATGTAAATCCGGCCGCCGCGCGTGGTGACGTCACGGCGCCGAAGACTGCTGCTACGACCAGCGCAACTCCAGCTAGCCCGGCCTCGCTCAACTGGGCCGACAGCGAGATGGCGGAGGTGGATGACAACGAGGGCTTCATCGTCGTGAAGGGCAAGAAGAGGCGCCTCGGCTCAACTTCACCTGAGCACGCTGCAAGGCAGCCCAACAAGCCTGGAAACCAGCGCAGCTTCCAGCAGCAGAAGCGGCCAACAGGGCCGAGAGCAGTGCCGCCCAAGGAAATCAAGGCGACGCGCGCCAACATCGCCGACGCCAGGGCGAGGCAGGCCACTACCAACCACGAAAATTACATCTTCGTGGAGCTGTGCCCTGACATCCCGGACTACTCCTACCTCCGGGCAATCGGCGACCTGGTCGGAGGGCCCAAAGGCATCACCCACTTTGGCAGGATGAACGGCCACTACATCGTGGGCCTCGCGAGCAAGAACCTTGCGAGCCGTTTGGTGGAGGAGGGCCTGAACATCGAGGGAACACTCCTCAAGGTCTTCCCCTTCCGCAAGAGGGCCGAAAGGATCATCGTGGCCAATCTCCCCGGCTTTGTAGAGGACGCCACCATCGTGCAGGCTCTGCGTAAATACGGAGACATCACCTCCATCGCCCCCATCATGATCAAAATGGGGGAGTTCGCCTTCAGCGACGGCCGCCGGGAGGCGTTCATCCTGCTCCACCAGGGCGTAAGGCTGGAGACCCTGCCCGCCCGACTGACCATCGAGTCCAAGGGAGACACCCTATCTGCCTTCCTCTCCTTCGGAATTAAATGTTCCAAATGCGGAAGGCAGGGCCACCGCAGAGCTAGCTGCCCATCGCTCGCCAGGCAAGGGAACAGCATCCCCAGGCAAGCAGCGTCTCCCATCGACGCAAGGCCCCCCCCTCCCTCCTCCTCAGCGACCAAGGAAGCCGGCACCTGCGCCCGCAACACCGGCGAAGACTTCAACCGAGGCTCAGGCGATCCCCTCGGCGCCCCATCCTGCCGAACCGATGGATCTCGCCCAGCCCGCCCCTGCCGCCCTCCCTGCTCTCCTGGCTGCCCCGCGGCCCCTCGAGCCTGGCATCCCTTCGCTCGACCACAAGATGGCGGTGGAGAAGATGACCTCACCTCCCTCCACGCCTGCCCGGGGAGAATCCGCACTTAAACAGCTGCTGAAGCACATCGAGGAGACCCCCACCCTTTCCATCGACTGGGACAAGCTGCCCGGCCTTAACTGCAAGGACGCACAGCAGCTCCTCACCTCTGAAACCACCATGAAGAGGATAGCGCCCACGCTGACAGACGAACAGGTCGCCACCCTCGACAAGTTGCACGAAACCTTCAAGGCCTCGTGCCCAGATTCCAACTCCACCATCCGCAAGACCCTCCAGAAGACCAAGAAGTTCCTGCGAGGCCTACAGCGCCAATGAACTACCGCGTCGCCACCATCAACGCGCGAGGGCTCGCCACTCGGGGGAGGAGCCTTGCCCTTTGTCATCTCCTAAGGCAACATCACGTGGACATCGCGTTTGTCCAGGAGACAAACGCATTTCGTCTGGGCAGCGGCCAAGACCTCTGCATCGGCTACAACGCTGTTGTGTTGGCCCATCCCGTAGCCATCTCGGGATCCGGACTCGCCTGCGTCTTCGGGCCAGGCGTAGCCGTGATACAACAGCGCGTCCTGTGGCCGGGCCACATCGCCTTGGCAACCATAGATGTCCACGGCGAGAAGATGACGGCCATCGTCGTTCATCTGGCGCATGAACCCCGGGAGAGAAACCGGCAACTGGAGCTTCTGGCGGCGACAGCGGCACAGGAGGAGGAGGGGGCCTGCTGGATCATCGGCGATTTTAACATCAGGGATCAGGTCCCCTCATCATCATCATCATCGGATGCCCTCGCCGCTCTTCTGGACCTGGCCGCGCTGGTCGACGTGGCCACCCAGTTCGACGCCGCCCACCTGCCCACCAGAGTCGCCATGCACGGCGACCAAGTCGAATCGAACCGCCTGGACCGGATCCTCGTCCCTGCTGGAGTCCTGGATCGCGTGTCCATCTACGCGACCAGCCACTACCACCTCTCGGACCACCGCCTCGTGCTGCTCCAGGTGGGCCCGCCCACCACCGCCGTCTCCTCCCCCACCCAGCCTCGTTTGGCCGCGATGCTCCGCTCGGGCCTTGCTCTCGAACATCTGGCTGGCTACATCCGGGAGTTGGAGGAAGACGCAGCGCACGATGACGACGACGGGACCTTCTGGGATAGGTGGACCTCCATCAAGGCGGGGCTGCTGGCGGAGGCCAGATCCCTGCACGACCCACGCCACGCTGCCAGCGACAGCTACGTCTACAGGGCGAGACGTTACATCGCGGCGCAGCTCGAGGCCTCCTCCATCCGGGCCGACTACCCATCGCTGCCGGACCTGTCACGCGCCATCCGCCTCCGACGCCCGGTCAGCGTCATCAGGGACGACGAAGATAACGTCATCGAGGGCCCCGAGCTTCGGCGGAGGGCGTTCGCGACCTTCCGGCCCCGCTTCGCCCGTCCCACCACCGATCCAGCTACGGGAGCTGCCTTCATCGCCAGCAGCGCGCCCACCACCACCTGCGAGCTGAGTGAGGAGGACCCGCTCCACCGGCCGGACATCAGCCCCAGCGAGATCGCCAACGCCATCGAGCACCTCCCTCGCGGAAAGGCCCCCGGCTGGGACGGCTTGCCGTGCGAACTCCTCGTCGCCTTCAACGAGGACTTCTTCGCGGAAGCTCTGGCCCGGGTGTTCGCGGCTTCACGGTTCCGCGGTGCCCTACCTCCGTCGACGCGGCGCAGCTCCATCTGCCTCGTGCCCAAGGCCCGCGGAGGTCGCGGCCTTGATGGCTACAGGCCTGTCGCGCTGCCCTCGGCCGACTACAGGGTCCTGGCCGCCATCCTTCACCGGCGCCTCAAGCCCCACCTGCGGACCCTTGTGCCGGAATGCCAGACGTACGCCGTCCCCGGGAGGTCCCCGTCCTGGAACATCGCTAAGGTGACGGATGCTGTTGAGGAGGCAACCGCCATGGGCTCGCCGCTGGCCGTCATGGGCATCGACTTGGAGTCCGCCTTCGATTCCCTGGACCGCGGCTTCCTGGAGTCCCTGATGACGTCCCTCCGCCTCCCGCCGGCCTTCATGGGCTGGATTAACATCTTGTACGCCGGGGCGGACGCAATGATCCGGGCTGGAGGCTTTCACACCACCGCCTTCCCCCTCCTCAACGGCCTAAGGCAGGGCTGCGCCGTGAGTGCCGCTCTCTTTAGTATCGCTACGGGGCCGCTGCTACGTCGCCTGGAGTTGACCCTCGGCGTGGGCAACGTCATCGCCTACGCCGACGACATCGTCCTCCTTTTCCATCGCGACGAAGAATTCGAGCGGGTGGCGACCGTCCTCGAAGACTTCAAGCGGGCCTCTGGTATCGCCGTCAACCTCGGGAAGAGCGCGGGCCTTTGGTGCGGAGCCTGGCGCAACCGCGGCGACTCCCCTCTCGGCGCCTCCTGGTCGACCACCTCCATCAGGGTCCTCGGGCTCGACATCGCCCCCAGGAGCTCCGTAGCCCATCAGGAGCAGCATCTTCTCGCCCTTCTGGAGTCCGCCTGCCGCAGATGGACGCCCTTCACCCGCGGCCTATCCCTCGTCGGACGATCTAGAGCGGCGAACTCGCTGGTGAGCTCCACCATCCAGCATCACCTGCACGGGTACCTGCCATCACCCCCGACCATCGCCAAACTGCAGGCCAGACTAGCGAGGTTCGTCTGGGGGCCCGAGCATACGGCGTGGCTTCCCGCCGCCGTCATGGCGAGGCCCGTAGCCATCGGAGGCCTCGGCCTCCTCGACCTGGCAACCCAACTCCAGCTCGCCTGCCTCAAGGGGGTGCAGGTCGCGCTCCGCGGAGGCAGAAATGCCTTCAGCTGGCTGGTAGAAAGCGGTGAGGCCTGGATTCACCCTCCACCGGACGGCACCCGTCTCCAGCCCCGCCGTCTACGGCTGCTGAAGCTCTGGGAGGAGGCCTCCAACATCCTGAGCCTCAACCACCGGGCGCTCCCCACGGCTCAGCTGCTGGACCTCCCCATCATCGGCGGCTGCCGGTTCCTCCGCCCTCCCGACCTCCTGGCCCCCGCCCGCTGGCGTGGAGCCCGAGTCCGGGACCTTCTCGCGGAGGGCCACCTCATCGCCCGCCCTACGCGCTCCGTCCTGGCTGACGCCGCGACCCTGGGCGCCTTCTGTCGGAGGCTGACCTCCGAGAACGCCGTGGGCTTCGGGGCGGAGTCTGCACCCTCATCTAGCTCTTTAGCTGCGGCCGTGGTGCTGCGAGGGACGGCTACGCCGTTCCTCAACGGCCTCACGACCCACTCGGCCCGACGGGCCCTGGATCGCCCGCGCCTCGCCGCCACGCCCATCTCAAGGTTTACCTCGAGATGGTCGCCCACCATCGGTCCACCACCATCCAGGATCGACTGGGCCTCGCTGCGGCGCTGCGCCCACTCGGGCCACGAGGCTGACGCGGCCCTCAAGTTGGCCCTCCACGCCCTGCCCCATCCGGCCCATCCTGCCTCGGTCGGCCCCTCCTGTCCTGCCTGCGGGTCCATCGACCGCTCCCTCGGCCACCGTTACTGGTGCTGCCGTTCCATCAGGCCTCTCATCAGAGAGGCCTTCAACATCATAGGGCGGCCCCCTGACCTGCAGGCTTGGATCTTCGGCGGGTCTGCCTTGAGGACGACGCCCTTTCCATCTTGGCGTCGGCAAAGTTGCGAATTTATCGCTACTTTGTACAGGTTGGGCTCGGAGAGGCAGTGGAAGACCCGCTCATCGCCTGGTCCAGGACCCTCCAGCGCCGAGGTTTTCTTCCTCCATCTCCCATCACCATCTTGTAAAATATGTTTCATATTTGTATATATTTCTCTTCTCTTCTCATCTTCTTTTTTCTTTTTCTCTCCCTATGATTGAAAATGTATAATATTGTCTAAGATGACAATAAATATTTTTTAATTGTCAAAAATTGTCACATACAACCCATACGAAACACACACAATACACAACACATACACAACACATACACAAACAGGGCACCTTTCCCATTTCAAAATTCATTAAAATTATAAACTTATTTTATGACCCCAGTACAAAACATAAAAGCGGTGAAGAAAGAATGATCCACCTCAGCGGTGATTGTAAATTCAAACAAAAGTTAGCTTGTATACCATGGTTATTTTTTACATCACTATAGGAGCTTGCCACCTTACTAACTTAAATACCATTTTAGCAAATTCTACTGATTTCATAAATACACTAATAAAATGCAATGAAATCGAAGCCGCCCCTTTACTGATGAAGGCCATACCCGAAACCATGGTATAGAGGTTGGCTTTTGTCTAAAATTGCCAAATTTGGTGTTGTGGCTTATTCTTCATCACATATTTACGTTTCATACCGGAATGATTAACAAAGTGTAATTTTTAAATAGACTTTTAAGACGATTCCTCAATAATCAACCAATTTAACAGGATATAAACCAAATTTAACTATATAAAGAGCTAAATCTGGTAGAGGGTTTTCTCTTATTTTCATACAAAGAAAATCCGAAATAACCACAAGTATCAGACCTTTCACTTATTTTTGTGATAAGATTATTATGATAATATTGCTGTATCATGCACGAAGTGCAAAATCAAAATTCTTTCGGGAATCGAGCAGAACACGAGCGAAGCCAGGTATATCGAAGGAAAGTTTAAAGGCCTATTTAAATATTTTTATTTAACCTAATAATAAAAATTATTAATTTCACAAGGGAAAGTAGGTCTAAAGATAAATATGTAGGTTAAAATATAGGCTATTAAAAGACTCTATACAAAATTAAACTAATAAATAATTCACGATTTTTTTATTTAAAGAAAAATGATGGTGTGTTAGATCTGGAAGGAATTCGACCTCATAATTTGAACATAGTCAAATATCAGTTTAACTTGTTTATTTGGGAGTCATAAAATATGATGCTAATATTTCGGCATTAATGTTTGTTAATAATGTATATTCTTATAATAATACTAGAATATTAGCTTGTTCTAAGAACATATCTAGACTTCCGGCACTCTCTTTAAAACTTTATTGAATTTTACCTTGTGGCGACCACACTTTGCTTCAGCGAGCGCGAACTGGGACGAAGCTTCACTACACATACGGGCAGTAGTATGACTGCCTCGGCAACCGCGAGCTGAGAGAACACCTCACTACGCATGCGCGGGCGGCATCCGGGACTCTGGCCACGCGCGTCGTTCAACAACAAGGCTTGCTCCCAACGGCCGTTACTTCTTTCCTCTCTATATATTTCTGGTTTTAAATAAATTCATTTATTTTATAAAAATAATTATAATTTTATCAGCGGCCTTTCCGCAAGCCACACCAACACGCACACAACCATTTCACAACCTTAAAAATAAAGTAGGTGTAATACCATAATTTTACTAAAGGAGTTTCAATTTTACAAATGTAAATTAATATGAAAAACACTTATTATCACGATAAAATATTTCACATTTTTTTTTTTTATTTATTCTTCCAATATATATATGATGACATTTTTTAACGCGTATACCTTCATTTTTTTAAAGACATATAAAAGCGATTTATAGAAACCTTACTATTTCATAATTTTTAAACTTTCTCACTCTCGATGACAATTCAATTATTTGTAATTTATTTTTATATGAGTAATTGTTATTTTAATATAGCAAGCGCAAAGAGCTAGAGGAAGTTACCATAGGAATGCCTTTTATTTGTAATTAGAGTTTGTTTTTTTAAAGAGAGAGAGGTATATAAATGGAATTTTGAAATATTTTGAGTATATTTCTACTCATATTGGCATTAAATTCTATGAGTTTATGGTAATTATTCAGTAAAGAAATTTTATGTTAATTATCTGTTAGATATTCAACAAATAATTTTGGTATCCTATAATAAGAATATCTAAGGGGGTCGGTGGAAGGATGGTCCAAACCGTTTGTTTTTTGACCGCTACGACCCGGGTTCGTTTCCCGCATTGGGCACTTTTTTCTGATAAAAAAATGCTCCAATGGTCCCCGATTCTTGCAAAAGTCCAACCCCACCAGCGAGTGCAAGTAACCAAACGGGGCTCTGGCACATTTGTAAGTGCAAAGTCGAACTGCTTTTCACATGTGTAGTCATGTGGTGCACTTACAGTAAAAGCAGTCGCCAACTTCTAACCACCATGATTATTATGGCCTGTACCACGTGTACTAGGGATAAGCAAAAAAAAAAATAAAAAATATCTTCGGGTTTAAATTTGAAGTATCTTCAGAATCATAAATATGTAGGTTTTTTTAGCAAAGTTTTCATTTGTGAAATTATATTTTGTTAGAGTCGATAGAACATGTTTTATTTTGTGAAGAATTTTGTTATTAATGAATTTTAATGCAAACGTCAAATGTAGATCAATATTCGTGATAGCATAGTTAATGCTTGAAGTTATAATTATGGATTTCAAAGGTTGTTCACGTAATTTAGGAATAACATAGTACAGAATTCGAACTAGCAATTTCCTGATCTATAGTCATACGTGTTATCTATTGCACCAAAGCAATTACATATTACAGGAGGGATAGCGCTTTCTTACAAGGATTTAGAAATGTTTAAATTTCTTTCTAATTTTCTAATTTCATTTATAAAGTATGTAATGTAGTTCAGTTTTTGAGTGTTGATTTTATATTTGTTTATATTGTTTATATCTTTTATAATGAGCTGAAAGTATAGGTTTTCACAACTACAGTAATCCCTCGTTAAGACGAACTCAACGGGAGAACGAAATACCCTTTTCGTCTTAAAAGAATATATACCGAATTCGTATAAACCGAATTCGTATTAGACGAATTGAATTCGTGGTATCCGGGGGTTGTACTTATGTACTACTGATGAGTAAGAAAACTACATTTCTGAGGAATAACGAATAAATTTATTTGAAAACAATATTAATGAAAATATTTTATAATTTTAAGGAACAACAATTATGTATATGTATGTACATAAAGTATTTTATTTTAAAAGACAATATGGATAATATAATCACAATGTAAGGCAATAACATGAGAATATAAGTTTATTTTAAAACACAAATAAAAAGAACAACAAAAGAAACAACTTACATAATATACTTGGTATATACAATGTTTATGTGTATGCAGCATATGCAGTATGCATAGAGTATCCTATATCTGGGTTTTCTCTGCAGGCTTCAGAAAGTCTGTTATAGTTTTTTGGTGGTATTTGATTGGGCACTGTTTCAGACACTCCCTTCTTATTTTATCCAGGTCAACTTCAAAATGATCATCAATATCCGCAGAGGTTTTGGACAGCTTCTGGAGGGTTTCGAGGGCCGCGATTACTTCCCCTATAGTAGGCATCATTATCTCTTCTTTCACCTCATCGTCTTCTGTTTCTTCTTCTTCTTTTCTTCTAATTCGGGCGAACCGCAAATTTCCGCAAATTAGAAAAACAGCAATACTGGCACAATAGAGTCGAAATTTTCCACTGATTGAGTACATGGAACGACCCCAAGGGGATGGTTTCATAGAAAATGAGTCATCATAACAAACAAAGGACGAATGTTTACACAAAAGACAAAGAGAGCCAATACTTGATATCAATGGCGTTTTTGTTGTTTTAATAGTTTATTGTTTTACTTATAACTCGCCTTTAAAAGCATATTAGAATTCGTTTTAACCGATTGATTAGTTCTGCTGGGGGCTAAATTTAATTCGTATTTCGTCATAACCGAATATTTCGTCTTAACCGGCAAAATCTCTTTGGAAAGCATTGAAATTTAACGGGGGAAAAGAAACGGCTCGCGCAAACCGAGAGTTCGTATAATCCGAGTTCGTGATAACGAGGGATTTCTGTATATATATTCTGATTGTAATTTTTCTAATATTTTTTTCATGCACAATTTTTTTCCCACCTACTTTGTATTTTAAATGATTTCAACTGTGATATTATAACGCTATGCGGTGCTGAGTTTGTGTATACAAAAATGTAATGCCTCGATAAATGTTGGCGTTCAGCCAGCCGAAATATTGGCAAATAAATCTTTTATTCAATCCAATATATGCCTTTTTACTATCTAACGATTTAAGTATGGATTGCTCTATTTTCAGAACAATATATGTATAATGGTGAAATTAATAGAACAATTGCCAGTATAATTCAATATGTAATCCTTGTTTAGTTTGAAAATTTTGTCTTTAATATCTCTGTGGTGTCAAATGATGAATATTTAGATTTTTAGGATCATTGTTATAAATCTTTCGGCCTCTAGTTGGCCGAGTCGGGTGGACGTCGCTTCTCAAATCCGGTAAATATTGACCAAATTTAACTAGTTTCATAAAAATTTAAGGCATCAATTTGAATTGGAAATTTTATAAATTAAGCATTGTCGATGAATAGTTTTAAATTTTTTCTTTAATGATTTATTTAAATTAAATGAACAAAAGGAAAAGAAAGTTACATAATTTTGTCTATTTCTATTAGAGAAAAAAAGATTGATTTGTATAAAATTTTATTTATATAAAAGACACATGACCGCTCGAGGCTTTACTATACCATCTCTAGAAAAGTCAAATGAAAGTATTGGCCTTCAATTGCAATTATAGATTCACCGCGAAAGAGGGAATATATCAAAAGTGCTGGGTTGGATTATAAACATTTCGTCTGAGAAACTAAACTACTGTATTTCAACAAATGTTTGTTAGGACAAATCTCACTCGGATATATATTTATATAAATCAGGATAAGCCGAATACATTTGTCAGTTCATTTATAATGCTAACCATACAATTTGCACTATTTTCCAAACGGCATTCCTATACAATTCCATCCAAATTATATAGTAGCCAAATTCGTAGCATCACATGAAAATTTCCAGCACTACTTACATAAGAGGTCTATCGGAAACCCTAAATTGTTCCTGCGGAGAAATTGAGCAAACCGCTTCTATTCACCGTTTCTATCGCTGACCAAACTTTGCAGAAGTGAGACATCGATTGTTCTCGGATATAAATATCTTACAACCATTTTGTTCATATAAATTTTACGAGCTTTGTCGCTACATGTAAATCTGTAAATATTTAATCTTAAGTTTTTTTGTCTTTTTTTTTCTCTGTATTAATAGGCGCAAAAAGTTTTATATCTTAATTTAAAAAAGAAAGAAATTACTACCAAGTAGTTTTTATAGTTATCCTATTTATGTTGTGTTTGCTAGTATTGTTTTTGCAGTTATATTCAAAATATTTAAAAGTATTGTCGCGTATAAGGCCTGAAAATACCTACAACCTCCGCCAATAGATGGTGCTCTTGCCTGTTTCCGATCTGAAACTGGTGTGGGAATCGCCGACTGCTGTAGTCCTGCTTCCTGGTGCAAATGTTTGTAAATACACTTTTATATTGGCCCTAGGAGGTAACACAATGTAAATACCCGTTAATTGCTATTCTGGTTACATGTAATTTGTAGTAGAAGTGACAATAAAAGAGGAGTGTTAGAAGTCTCGGTGCCGCCACCACCACTGCTGCTGCTGCTGCTGCTGCTGTTACTCTTCTGGTAAGTGTCTCGTGTCCCCCCACCAGTGGTAAGGCCGAGAGATACTGCCAGAGGAAGGGAGTTCCACTAAAGCGGTGGTTCTCGGACGTCCTTGGGTGCTCTGCAGGGTAGAGCTGCAGAGGAAGGGAGTTCCACTTAAGCGGTGGTTCTCGGACGTCCTTGGGTGCTCTGCAGGGTAGAGCTGCAGAGGAAGAGCAACGGGAGCCCGAGTTAGGTGATCCACGGCGGAAGAAGCGTGTCGTCGCGAAGAATCCGGAGGGCACACGCCGCTACAGTATGTAGAATTTGGTTGGATTCCTTGTAGTTGCAGCATGAATTTCCTAGATTTCTTTTAAATTTCCAAATATGTTTAAAAGGAAACTTTTGAATAGGCAAATAAGAGTTGATAATGAGATCATTTAAAATTTGAGAATTTTATTTTTCTCATATATTTTGTTGAGCTATATATATAATTTATCTCAAAATAGATGTTTTTGTTGTCTTTTATCAATTAAATTTCTTAAATTGGAAATATTTTTAAAGGTGTCCAGATGCATACCTGTAATGTTATTTTGACATAACTATAAAAATTTTGAGATTATTGTCGTTAAATTTGTGAAAAGTAACAATATATTTACATTTACAAAATCTTCGTCATATATTCTATCTTTGTAAAGAGAGTTAAAATCCTCTGAAGAATATAAGTATAAGAATTTAAGACATGCGAGGATGTGTTTCTTTAAGAAACACATCCTCGCATGTCTTAAATTCTTATACTTATATTCTATCTTTGCAAAGAAGCGTGAAAATTTATAAAACCTGTTTTGTTTGTAGTTCTAGTTTTTGTTTTATTGGCGAAATTCTTATCAATAAGTTTAGAATTTTTGACCTATAGATCATAATTAGAACGTATATCATTAGAATGTATAACACACCTTGGTAATTCAACAAATGAATATTTCATATATTCGTTTATAAATATACTATCATTAAAAACCTTTTATAAATTAGAGTTCATTAAAAACAATCAAGTTCCTGGCATTCCGAAGTGCATGACTACTACCTACTAAATATACTCTATAGCCATCACTTAGAAATTCCACAATTTCATTTTTTAATCACAACCACAGTCAAATATCAATCTACAATACCTCACCCAGTGTCAGGCTATTCTTATCTTTGTCCTTTCTGTAGTAATACATTGCTACACATGCTAGTTAATTATAACCACACTGCTTTCAAAAAGAAAAACTCTAACCTTCGATTTAAAATGAAAGACATTTCACTCTTACGTCTTCCTCCATCTTCATATGAACCCATCACCAGAATTACACTCACACCTACCTCGCCGTTTAAAGTACGAACCACCAAAATCTTTATCCTTACAACCATTCCGCAATTTGTCACCAGACAACTTAGCTACTTCTAGATTTTCGTTAACATCACGCCCGACAGAAAACCCCGCCCCCATTATGCGCCAATCAATTCTCTCGCAATAATAGAGTAGTTTATCCGCCGACCGATCAAAATGCCACGACACCACGTGACTCACCTTTTGTTGAGGAACGGTATTTCTACTTTTTCTTAAACCATGCGATACGGAATATAGAATGTCTGCTCGTGTTCTATATTATTTTTATTGTTATGTTTCTCTACATTCTCCCTCGCACTATAACCTCGCATTTCAAATTTTATTGCCTACCTAGCAGCTAACTGCAAAGACTTCGAGAAGCTTTGATAAAATTATCAACAGCGTTATTTGTGATATTTCAGAAGAAAAAAGAATGACACTTGGAACACAAAGCCTTAGAAAACTAGCCAGTACCTCAACTCACTCAGATCCTGATAACTCCGCGTGTGACTCAATTTCAAATAATCCTTCAATTAATAATAATTTCTGCCCTTCATTTGAGATCATTTACCGACCACAATACAACTGACGTCCCATATCTTCTAAGGATGAACGTTAAACATCGTCGCTGATTCTGTCAAGAACCATGTTTTCAATAACATGTTGGAGATGTGGTTTCCATTTGGACTCATACTGTTTGAGCCCCAAGAAGGATGCTTGCAGTTGAAGTCACCGGCCACAATGGTAGGTGTATTGTTGAGAAAATGTTTTCAATATCATCTTCATTTAAATTTATGTTTGGTGATTTGTAGGCTCTGAATTAAATTCATTTGGAATCAATTAACGCTTTTTATGGATATACCGGTTATTTACAAACTGGGTGTGTTGGGTTTTATAGGTATATAGTTGTACTTTTTAAGGATAAAATTCCACTGAATTAATTGGAGCCTCTTTTTATGAATGCTCATGTTCATTGGCACCCGATTGTAGCAAGAACGTTCTTGACTATAGAAGTGATTATGCTGGGATCGCTTAAAAGAGCGTTTTTAATTCCACTTTCTATGGGATTAATTTCTTGAGTTACTGTGTGTTTTGAGTTTTATTCTAGTACAGTCGAACTTGGATAATTCGAACCCCAAGGGACCATAAAAAATTCGAATTATCCAAAAATTCGAATTAAAGATGTTTTGAATAAAAGCTTAAGGCTTCTAGGGACCAAGATAAATATTCGAATTAAAGAGGTTTTCGAATTAAAGAAGTTCGAATTATCCAAGTTCTACTGTATTATAATTTAGTTTTATTGACATGTGTGTTATTGATAGTATGGAATTATCAGGTTTGCTTATTTTCTTGTAAAGAGGGTACCCACCCCAATTTACTGTGTGCTCTCCTTGGCAGTTAGCACATTTAGGGGGGTTGTCTGGTCTTTTGTACAGGCTGATGTGAAGTGGTTTTCACCACATTTCACACATCGTGGTATTTGTAGGCATTCGTATTGTGAGTGGCCATAATTTTGACATCTATGACATTGTCCAGGACTTTTTGGCGCCCAATATGCCTCAATTTTGCAGGTCATGCATTAGATGTGAGTTACATTAAATATTTGTTTGTTCTGCGAGGTGTATGGTAAAGTTACCTGTACACTAGTGGTACCTCCACTTTAGTGACCGCCTTACGAAGCCTGGCTAGTTTCAGTGGTTCAAACACTTGGTTTTCAAGGACTTCTTGAATTTCGGATATTGTAATGCACTGGTTGAAGCCTCTTTTGACAATCTTTACATTTTTGTGTCTTCTTCAAGGGTTCTGAAATAGAAATTCTAATGGCATTCCTCAATCCATTTAGTGGCAGCACGATAATCGTCTATAAATTGTACCTGGACATTAATATAAAGTCCAGATGTTGTCAAGTCAGGCTTTTGTTTTGTACAGTATTAGGCCAACCTCAACGACAAAAAAGGTCATTCAGGCTTCCTGAAAAATCATGAAACGGGTAGTTAAAGTCAGAAGTGCGTGAGAAGGCCAAACAATGTGAAAAATATTACAAAATTGAAATTGTACTGGGATTTTTTAGCTGAATAAATGAAGAAAAAGACATCTCCTGATCGTGAAACTAAAAGTTGCTGATGGTTTGCGCCATCTGTCAGAATAAATATAAACTATTCGTTGATTTTTAATTATTCCAGAATTGGCCAAATACCCATTCTTGATTAATCAAGAAGAGCTAACCACGTATTTGGCCGTAGCCTCTTTGTCACTTCTAACCTCTGGAGTGATAATTTTCACTGTCTTTCTCACATTACTATTTTCCATATATATGTTATATATCATTATATTTTATAGCAGAACCTATACATAAGATGACAATCCTGCTAGAAGACATCTCTCTACAAAGACAGTTTTCATCGCCAAATTATCATTTTTACTATTTAGCATTTCATCGGTAAGAGGACACCTCTCCCCAAAGGACACTATGGCTGTAATTAGGTGTCCTTTAGAGAGAGGTTCTACAGTATAGGTGTTCAAAAGCTTATGTATCATATAAAATACCAGTATTTTTTTCATCATTTTGTTTTCCGCGTAATCATTATACAAATCAGTGCATGAAGCCTTCTTAATTAGGCTTCTTTGTTTATGGTATATGTACTATGTGCGCGCTGAACAAGCATGTACTCCTTTGTTTACATAACTCATCTCAGTATTATTATATATATATAAGAAGGAATAAATCTACTGGCGACGAGATTATTTAAGCGATATAATCTTGGCGAGCTTTCGGACTATGAGGTCCTTCAACAGGCTATTACGTGAATACAAGAAACTAGAGAAGATATAATATATATAGATATTTACTTAATTAGGAATATTTTATAAATTTCTTTTCGCATACAAATTAGTTGTGAAAAAAGGATGAAAACTAGGAGTGTAAAGAAGGGAGAAACCATGTGAAACCCCTCAAACCGAGAAGAAAGTTTTGAGAATTGGGAGATGAAATATTTCATGGGTGGGAAACAGATTGGCTACTATTGTTATTAAATATGTCAGGTATTGTGGATGGAGGTTCAATTTTTCGATTTATACTGTTGAGTTGGATTGATGTTAATGCTTCCACGAAGAGTCCCGGTTGTTTGTTTTTTATGTTTGTGTAATGAGCTGTAGCTTGGACTAAGTTAAATGTGTGGTCTGTACTATATATATGAATATGTTGGCATATTTGGGATGGAGTGTCTCTATTAGCTCTCGCTGTCAGCTTTTATTCCTTCTTAGAAATTATATCCGGCGATTCCTCGTTTTGTAGCTATATATTATATATAATATTTAAATAAATAGTTTTTACTTTTTTATTACTCTTTTCCTTTGTGGACTCCGTGGCGAATTTGTTTGTGGGCGCATGTTGGTGCTCAAATAAAATATTTAGATTCAAATTTTGATATACCTAATAAATATATTAAAATATTTGCACACTGATTTCTTATTTAAAAGGACAAGCTTTCACGCACGCGGACGCGCTTCATCAGGCTAATGGGTTCGCAAAGGCGTGAAACATAAATAAAATCTAAATAAAAAAATACAAAATGAATATAATATATTAATTAAATAAATTAATTAAAATTCAAATAAATAAAATATACGTAATGAAATTTTAAGGATTTGTTATCTTTTTTTTTCTGATATTACCGTTACGCTCTTTGGAGATAATATGGTTTTACGGGAGACTAACCAAAATGTATGATTTTCGAGCCCAACTATGAATGTAGCAAGCAGACAAGCCTCAATGCACTATAGCAAAGTACCAAGGTGCTGCACGCCAACAAGGGTGTTCAAAATAATTTAGATTCCCCAGGCAAGGGAAGATAAAAGAAAGATATGTGTTGATTGGATAATAATGTTTTATAAAGCGGGAATAATTCACCAAGTGCTAGGAAAATATATTTAAAGCTCTTCAATTCTTGTGTCTGTTGATCTACTATGGTCACTCCCATGTAAGAAGCGGAGAATTTTTTCGTGTGAGATGGAGTATATGGCGTTCTGATTGATCCTCTGCTCTGCATTATTAGTAAACATGGTTATGGGATTTCTGATGATCTGGCCTATGGTTCGAGATTTTGAAATAAGCATATAGTATGTCTAATTTTCTCAATTCATGGGAAAATATTTTATTTGTTAGCGAATATTGTAGGTAACTATTTGAGAGATAGACGATCTGTTTTAGGGCGCGATGAATTGTAGAAATGCCTATTTAAAATCTTTTGGGAACCCAATTTTTTGTAGGCTTTATCGATGAGGTTTAGCTCGTCTATTTTCTTAAGTACAAGTAGGGAGCAAAGTGTTCAGATTCATTTAGATAACGTTGTCACTTTTGAAAAAAAAAATGTGTGTTTATTAATCTGTATGATTTAAATTTAAAGAAGAAATATTCTATGCCTGGTTTTTATAGTAGATTGCAAAATGAAATTTATGATAAGTTTTTAAAATGAGTATATCAAAATAAGGTAATACTGATTCAGTTATCAATTCCATAGTGATATATGCGTATAAACATTTTTATATATCGTTGATAAAGATATCGGTATAACCAAAATAATTTATGGCTATTAAACGATCTCTGTAATTTTGATCGAAAATATGTTCCCTTTCTATGATAATAAAAATTCCTGGAGAGAGAGATAGATGTATATACTACCACTTTTATAATCAGTCAAAACACTATTTCGACCATTTTAATCTTTCACAAATATAAATGATATATTTTCTTAATTTCAGAATAATACATATTATTATTTATAAACTAATTGCTTACAAAATACCGGAATTATTGATTAAAAACATATTCGTATCTTTTTGTCTGTAAACTCACATTTCGAAATCTATATAAGTATTGAGTAAATTATCCGAAAGAAGGAAATAAAAGTGTAAAATATTTTCCATGTTTTCTCTCCCTGGACCGTGACGGCTGCATCTGAATAAGTTCGGCCCTCGGGGCTGTTGCCGGATCGAACTGGCTCCGTCACAGGCTTGTTACAGCCTTTTGTTCAAGTCTACCACGTTTATGATCTTGAAATCATAATGATACTGGGCGGGAATGAACTCTTGCCCCTCAACTATAATGGAGAGATTGTTTTATTTCAAATTGAATTATGGTTTTTATCACGAGGTACGGACCTTGACTCTATCTGTGACCCAAATAGATTATTGGCTTAAAAGGAGTTAGTTCTTAGATGAATTATATTTTCTCGAATAAGCAGTTGAACTAAGCCTTAGTACAGCACAAAAGAATGGAATCCAAAATCTGATATAAACCACGGCGCTCACTTTCACTGATTCAATAAACTGACATAGCGAGGCCTATCAACTCTAACTCGACCTAAAGACTAACTTACATATAAAACCTTTTTTATCTGATCTCTTATATATATATATATAATAATGTTGCAAATGTCGAATTATGGATAAGCTGGCAGTCGTGTACGTGAGGCGAGTGTTGATGTTTTTCCCACACGCGGACAACAAGAAGCAGAGGCAGGGCTGGATGTTAGCACCGATAATGAGCGGGGACAGCCCACGGGACAGAGGTAGAGGTCATGACACAAACTTGAATGCTTATCCCCGAGACATGGAGGGAGAGAGCGTGTATTAGCCAGAAGCCGTCTGCCGAGCGACACCCCCTAGAATCTTCTGCTGACCCCCTGCCAAAACCTGTCCTGTTTACAGGGGGGTCTCTATAAGAATGTCCCTCGGGACCCCACATGGGCTGGGCGTTGCCTTTTTCCACCCCTCTGTCCCTGCCACCAGCTGACCACTCTCTCTTTGGATCTTTATTTTGACGTCACCAATATTAGTTTATATACAAAAAGGGGTGTACAGGTTATATTAATAAAGATATAGCATATATACAAAATATGGGGGTGGTAGCAAATAGAAACGGTGTACATTTTAAAAGATGGGTAGGATATTTCAAGGCATCGGCTCCAACCAATTGAGAGATATGTGACCTATACTAAAAGTGTCATTATTATACAATTTTAAAATATACGATATATATATCATTATGTGTGTAAGAGAACAAAAAGAGGCAACTCTCCCTTTACAATTAATTAAAACAATGATTTAGGGTTATCACCCTAGTACACCCCTGGTACTTTGCCTGCTTGGACACTTTACTGTAAAATTCGACCGATTTCTTAACTCCTCTCGTAGGATGTTGGGAAATCGAGCCGCCCCTGTACTGATAAGGGCCATAGCCTTAAACCATTTCATACAGGTTGGTCATTTGTCTGAATTTTCCTAAACTGGTGGTGTGGCTCATTTGTTATTATCAACTATACGTTTTGTACTGGGGGATAACCCTAATGCATTGTTTTAACGCATTTTTAAAGGGAGTCGTGCACCTTTGGTACATGAATACCATCCTTCCGCAACTTTAAGATATATATATATGAGAAAACAATAGAAAAAAATAAAAGATAAGTGGGTCAGGTGTTGATATTAAAAATAAAGAAGGCATCTCCTGACCACGAGCACATGTGCTTTTTAGATGGCAGAGCGCCATTTAGTGGAGCAAGAATAAACTAAACGTTTATTTAGCTTGCTCCGTGATATTTGGCCAACCCAATTTCTTGATAAATCAAGAAAAGCCATCCACGAACGCGTTTCGCGCTGTTGGCGCTCGTCAGCGTGGTCGTGGTCAGGAGATGCCTTCTTTATTTTTAATATCAACACCTGACCCACTTATCTTTTATTTTTTTCTATTGTTTTCTCATGTGTTAAGCGTCTTTACGCAAATTTGGCCTTAAATACCCATTTCTTGATTTCTCAAAAAGCCATTGGGTCCAAAAAATCTTTTTGGATGCAGTGGTTACAGCCTACTCCACGCTGACGAGCGCCAACAGCGCGAAACGCGTTCGTGGATGGCTTTTCTTGATTTATCAAGAAATTGGGTTGGCCAAATATCACGGAGCAAGCTAAATAAACGTTTAGTTTATTCTTGCTCCACTAGATGGCGCTCTGCCATCTAAAAAGCACATGTGCTCGTGGTCAGGAGATGCCTTCTTTATTTTTAATATATATATATCTTTTTTTTATAATGAATAAAACAAAATATAAAATTGAACAATAAACTTAGCAAATAACCTTTTTGGCATAATGCTATATGTACATTGATAAGATGTACTCGTAAGTGTAGTAGATTACTGCTTCTAATAAACCTGCCTTAAATTTCTATTGAACATTGATAGAATATGTTTTAGTTTTGGAGTTCCAGCTGTTAGAAACTATTGGGAGCGAGAGAGAATGGAATCCACATTTGACTCACTATAATCGACATTATACGATGAATAAAGAATTTATTCTTGAGGAATTAATGCTATCAATATTTAAGAAATAAGACCATTTTTTATTCGACTTAAAAATTTATAAAAACGAGTGTATTTTATAAATTAAAGGTGTTTGGAAAACAATATCCAAATTAAACAATTAAAAAGGTTTCCAGAGATGTGTTTCTTTTTATTTCAAATACCATCTCAAGCTTTCGAGCATCTCTGCCCTTCCACAGGAGAACATATACAATGAATAAAACGCCACCTGATGCTTTATTCATTGTATATTTTCTCCTGTGGAAGGGCAGAGATGCCCGAAAGCTTGAGATGGTATTTGAAATGAAAATAAACACATCTCCGGAAAGCTTTTTCAAGTGTTTAATTAATGTCCAGGAGATTTAAATCAATTCACAATATCCAAATTCTTACAGATTTTTCCTGCAGAACACTTTAGGGATTTTAATTGTTGATTTAGAATTGTGAAGTGTGGCGGCAAAGTGCCCAGACTTCTTACCGAGAACAAAAAGGATTGTCTCGTTCTGGCCTGAATACCGTGATCAAAGCCGCCTATTCACAACATTTAGCTTCTTTAGAATTCTTCCTGTTCCCTTTAATAAAAAGGGACCTAAAGGAAATCATTTTAACCATGCTGACGACGTAAAATGCCATGTCACAACGGCTCTAGCAGGTATCTAAGAGGACGAATTTCAAAGGTGTTTCCAGCAATGGAATAAGTCTGGACCGGTATTTAAGTGCTAAAGGAGAAAACTTTGAAGGTGTGATTAAAGTTGTAACTGAAGAAAAACAACTGAAGTATATGTTTTTATGAAGGTACTCCTATTATTTTCAGGACCCCTTGTTTCAAGCCCAATTTATTTTTCATTGGATATAGTTATATATATATATATATATAGAATGAAAAAACCCTGTACAATTTATAAACAAATACAATAAAGCATCAAGGGCTGCGTATCTTGATGCTTTATTGTATTTGTTTATATATATATATGAAAAAATAGCACAAATGTAACATTGTACTGGGATAAGGTGCATAAATTAAGAAAAAGGCATCTCCTTATCGTGCAACTGAAAGTTGCTGATGGCTGGCGCCATCTATCGGAATAAATATAAACTATTCTCGTTGATTTTTAATTATTCCAGAATTGGCCAAATACCCATTCTTGATTAATCAAGAAAAGCTAACCACGGACGCGTTTGAAGATATTTTGCGTTCACTTTTCAAATAAGTATTTAGAGAAACTAAAAAAAATACCTTCATTTAAATATATCTTGTACCCCTTTTTTTAGTTTCTCGAAATGCTTATTTGAAAGTGAACGCAAAATATCTTCATAGATATATTTATCTCGATACTTTTAAATTCAAAGAGCCAGGTGTTGGCATGCTTTGCCAAAGATCTAACTATCCAGACTTCAGAAGTGTGGCGGTGGTGCAACAAGTGTCACTGGTACTTCTTGGATCGATTGGAGTTTAGAAGTTCTGGATATCAGCCTGGCGGTGAGAGATAGGATGTACGGCTCAATAGAACTTCCTTTACGTCGTCGAAAAGTCAAAGCTGCTAAGCTGACCAATATTCTCGAAAAGTTAAATGCACAGAATATTTAGATTTAAACATTATCAGAGAAAAATAGGATTCGTTTCAGTTTCTGATAAATAACTCCAAAATGTTATATAAAATATAATAAACATAAATTAATAGGATAAATTATAACATAAGAATGTTTAAATTTAAGTTGATTTTAATTATTAAACTGGCTAAATCTCTGGGAGAGTAGACCACTGTTGAGCCAGGCCTTTCTGATATTTTTCCTATTGCCACATACAGTAGGAAATTGTTTGTTTAAAAATAATACACGCCAAAATAATTTATATATTTGATTAAAGATATCATGCCTATAACATTTAGTGTTTAACTTTATAAATATTTTGTAAATACGTCTCGATTAGTTCCTTTAAGTTATCTTTAAAAGTTATGCCTTGATCAAGTGCAGCTGCTAAATACAGTACTGGCTATTAAAATAAAAAAGAAGGTGACACGATACAGACGTGAAGTTTATACGATAGGAAGAAGATACTGTAATATGCAAATGATTAGATTTTCAACGCATTTATGCAAAAAGGCGTAAGTAGCGACACCTACGACGTATTGAGAAGAAGTGATTGAACAGCAAGTTTCTCCTAGACAAATTGCATTTGAAACTTTGCTTCCTTGTAAATAGTTGTCGTGATGCCTCGTGTAAGAATGTTTGTTAACACGTTTGTGAGTTTGCTAAAGGTATAATGGTAGCCTAACAGGATTGTGGTTTATCGTACCGCAGTATTAATGCTCAACGTTGGTCTATATCCAATGATTTTTAGAAGAAAATTAAGCCGATATGTTCAGGACGGTCATACGGAACTACGTGCTGTATCTCAGCGGTCCGCTATCACGAACAGCCGAGAAGACCGACATGTTATCCGCTTGGCCTTAATGGATCATATCCATGTATAACTACAACGTGTATAAATACATAAAGAACCCTGAATCAAGAAATGGGGGGATTACAAGTCAAAAGGCGGTCTACACGAAAAGCTCGACGACGGTTGCAGTAGATCGGCGACCACGGCCTCAAAAAACAGGAACGCCTTCAATGCTTTGATGAACGACGAACCTGGACGCAAGAATGGCGTGACGATGTGTTTTCCGACGAATTCAGGTTCTGTTTGTAGCATCATGATGGTCGCATCAGTTTTTGGCTACATCGTAGAAAAGGCACACGTATGATGAGGTACCATTGGATACACGTTTAGGCCACTTCTTGTTCCCATTCCTGGCACTTTGTACACCCCCCGTTGCATTTCTGCTTTGTTAAGGCCCGTGGTAGTACCCTTTATTTGAGACCATGGAAATGGCATGTTTCAGCAGGATAATGCATGACCGTATGCTGCCGGTATTGTACAGACTTTCCTACATACAAAAAATGATCGGCTGCTGCAATGGCCAGTACGTTCTTCTGATCTGTTTCAATATAAAACGTCTGGTCAATGGTTGCCGAGCGACTGGCTCATCACCAAATGCCAGTCATTAGTGGCGATGAAAGGTGGCATTGTGTTGAAGCTGCTTGGGAAGCTGTATATGCCATCCAATCTCTGTCTCAATTCTCAGGGGTATAAACGCTGTTATTGCTGGCAGAAGTGGTTTTTCCGAGTATAAATTTATTTCAAAACTAATCACCTGTTATTCCCAGTGTGATGTATTTATCTAATAAATATCATTTTGAAAATTAGAATCCCCCTCTTGCGCTATATTATTGAGAAAAAAATCGTACAGGATACATTTATTTAAAGTAATTTTATCATCTCTAGCTCTCGGGGTTTTCGCTCTTATACAGGAGTAATTTTTAAATATAACGCCGTCTATAAAATATTTATAAAAACACTTATTCCTGAACATTTTTGCCAAATAAAATATAGTTTTTATTTACATATATTCCTTTTGAAAATTAAACAATTTCTACTGCCCTGGCCAGGCCCTTCCTTTAATTTTTCCATTAAAGTAAGGGCAATAGAAATTGTTTAATTTTCAAAAGAATCATACGCGTCTATAATAGTTTCGAATATTCATAACAGATGGCGCGCTATGCATCATAACATATATTCCTGGTGTCGAATTTTTAATGGCCAGTAGTGTATTTGGAAACCATGGTCTCCAAGTGGACGCTTCTCAGTTTGACAAAGCTCGTGCTGTGGCTTTGTCACCGACCCGAGGCCGCTAGTTTGTGGCCAGGGACAATATATCGCGTCTGGTTTTGACGTATTTTTTGACAGTAGACGCGACCTTTGCTTTTATAAATCAGTCTCTTCCTGGTAAATATATAGCATAACACACGCCTTTAAATAGTTGGTTCTTCATAATATAACGTGGCCTTGATCAGTCAATCAGAGACGAGTTAATTAGCTAATATTTAGCTCAGAAGCGGCTGGAGTCCGCAACGAAGTACCATGATAAATATAAGTTCGCGGGTTCTATCATTTCTCGTTCATATTTATGCTAAAGAGTTTGAAATATTTGTATTATATAGATATGAGACTCGTGATCTCCTTATTCTGCAAAAGTAAATTTCAGCAGCGTGTGAATAGTTGAATATTATTATACCGACACGTTTTTAGTCTTTATTATTTTTTAAACATTCCGTCGAAGGTACGAAGGGCTAATGTTCTATAAATGCTAATATATGCTAAATAAGCAGACACCGTCCCTTTTTATTAGCCAATATGTGAAGCGGGAAGTGTAGACCGCCTAACCCACTTTGATGCTTATAGGCTTAACTTAATGCTTCTATTCCACCCTTTATTGACACCGTGAATGTGATGTAAAATTAATTTAGAAACAATTGGAAGCAAAAAAAGAAGTGAGGTATTTTAATTAATAAAATTACTAACTTTTTTTTAATAATGTTATATTTGTAGTGAAAATAACGTATACAAAAATAGATATCTTCGTGATGTTAAGGAAATTTTCAATATTCTATTCTAAATATTAATGCGTCTTTTAAAACATACCTCTTTAATATATAGCTGAGCTCTACTAAATTGTATTTTAAA
Organism: Cordylochernes scorpioides; assembly: GCA_030710605.1. NCBI lineage: Eukaryota > Metazoa > Arthropoda > Arachnida > Pseudoscorpiones > Chernetidae > Cordylochernes > Cordylochernes scorpioides. Next base: position 49,989,299 of record CP092886.1, read on the forward strand.
GGAAAATACACACACAATTCCATTTTTTAAATATTTAAAAAACAAATTTACTTAGCCTTACTCCCTTTCATTTTTTTCTAAAAATAATTCAATATTGAATTTATAGGATCTGGATTTTCAGTGTTTGAATAAGAATTTATTGAGAATATGCAATAACACTTTTTAAACTTTTTATTACCTTCCCAACACAATCCAAAGTTTCCAGCAATGTAGAACACGACGCTGAGATCGATGGAGTTCCGAGCGGAAACTCGGCAGCTGACACCGATGCGTCAATAATCATCCACGGACCCTGGGGCTACCACCGCCTGTGGAGAAAACATACTGTAGGTAGAGCTACCCTGGGGCTACCACCGCCTGTAAATAAAACATACTGTAGGTAGAGCTACCTTGGGGCTACTATCGCCTGTGGAAAAACATACTGTAGGTAGAGCTACCCTGGGGCTACCACCGCATGTAGAGAAAGCATACTTTAGGACGTTGTTCGGCAGATAACATATCGCCCAAAGTAAAATTAATTTAATTTACCTAATTTAACAAAAAGGAGAAAACGCACATTATGTTTGGTAACCCAGCAGAAGCCGGACCTTAAAGGCGAGGGATCTACCCCAGATCGTTCAGTGCACGAGCGTTCATCAGTTTTCACTGGTCGTGAAATCAATGGTGTTGTAAGGTGTGTGTAGATTAGCTACAGGCCTACAACCTTCAGGATAGGCAGTCCACTATCCATCAGTGTCTGTGATAGCTAAATGGTTCTTTTCCTTTGTTAATCCTAATAGATTTCTATATATAAGCATAATTTTATTCTCTCTAAAATTTGGATATACAAGTATTCAGTCTTTCATAGTATTCGAACAAGTTTTTATACTCTTTATTGAGGGCCTACCATTGTTTTCTACCGTTTTAATAATATTTACCATTTTTCTGAAGATTAAGGGTGAAGATATTTGTTATGTTTTACCATAAATATATGTGTAGAGAGAAAACACTCAATATGTTTAATAATAAGATTAAGTTAAATTGAGAATTATAATTTTGCTATTCCTCTTTGAGAAAAGCAAGATAAGTAAAATATTAATGAAATGTGTTTATTCAAGATACTTTAGAGAAACAGTTTAATGAAACAAAAAATAATAGAGAGATCGAATAAATTCAAAAATATTTCTGTAGTTCTTTATTTGGAGCTTTAAAAAGTGCTTTTCTCTATAATTTTAAGCGCCGAGGAAACGAAGGAAAATAATTTAAAATAAAAGGTCTCAATAAATAATACACTGATATGTGGAAAATTATACAATTTTAAATGGTCCATCTTTATTCTTCTTGGTAAGTGTGGGATTTTATTATGGTGAAGTATTAAATTCTGACCCTCCCCGCCAAGTTAACAAAGTAGTATGTATGTGTGGATGAATAAAACTTTGTATTATACATTAAACATAAAAATGTCACCTAATTAACGCGATTTTCTTTCAAATAAAACTCGTTCAACTATCCTTGCATACACTTCGCGTTAAAAAAATCACCCTCCTCAAAACATATATATATAATATGTTTAATGTATATAAACATTGGTCTATCACATAGCGTATGAATGAGAGAGAAGAGTAGAAGTGATGGGATGTTAAACGTCCAAACACTAAGTCCCATAACGACGTGAGATGGCCACGTGCCATCGACCGCGGTATTTCCCGGGTTTTCCCGACATTTTAGATTCTACTTCCGTAGCTCGGAGAATGTTCGAACTCATTACTTCTCGATAGAAACCTGTTGAAGGCAGATACTATTAAAAACAATTCACGCGATGGATTGTTTTTAACGTTTAAAAAAAAGAAAATTATCTCGTTAAATATAAACGCATATAATAAAAATTTTTAAAAAGTACAAAACTGATATTATACTGGTATCATGTGTATATATTAAGAATATTATAATATTAAGAAATATATATTTCTCTGATGCCAGCAAGAGATTCTACGGCGAGCGAAGAGAAAGGCTTAAGTAACCCTCATCTACGAGTCTAACAAAGGTCTTGAAAGATGTTTCCACTATTATGATTTTCTAGTTTGGTTTTTTGAGACTTATTAAAGATTATAATTCATCATGTTTGCAACTTAATGGCTTCTTATAATATATACGACATTTTTAAATAATGAAGAGTGAGTAAGAGTATAGAATAAATTGAAGAAGTTTATATTTTATTTTTGTGAGTTGTGAATAGTCGAAATGTGTCAATAAAATTTAAAATGTTTAACAGGAAGATTTAACACAGTGAAACCAAGCTCATTATTAGGCTTTTATGATGTCATACACTTGTCCAAATAAGAAAAAAACAGTTGGGTTGTCGCGCGTGAAGATTTATACACCAAAATTGAACCCCATGATATTCTTAATAGAATACCAAAATTATTTGTTAATGAGTAACATAAAATCCCTAAAGACTAATCCTTAAAGGCTATATAAGTGATAACAGAATATTAGATGGTCAAATTTGGGATTTCCTATTGAAAGAAGAGCCCACTCCAGAAACGTAACTGAAGGACAAACTATCTCTTCTCGAAACTGTGAAAAATATGATAAAATGCGGCGGTTTCACACTAAAGAAGTGGTCGTCGAATTACTCGGATATTCTGAGAAACATTACGGAGGAATCCCAATTTAAAATGTTCAAATTTGAACATTCGGAGGTAGTTAGAACTCTTTGACTTATGATGGAATCCTCACCAATATTGTTTTGTGCATGGTGTGCGGCATCTTCAGCAATGACAACCTATGACTACCAAAAGAAAATGTCGTTTGTGGAAAAACTCTATGACCCTTTGAACTGGTTGACTCCTGTTATTATCACTGGAAATATCCTGATTCAGAAGCTGTGGATCACTGAGACAAGTACGTCTCAAAGCCTGTAAATGGAGTTTGGAGACAGTTCAGGGAAGAATTGACTGGCTCGAGAACCCTGCGCACTCCGCGGTGCTTGTGGCTCGGTAGGGGTACACAAGTAGAGCTGCAAGGTTTCACTGATGCGTCTACGGATGCATTTGCTGCTATTATCTACATGAGAACAACCAACACGGATGGGATTAAAGTAACTCTATTTCCATCGAAGGCAAACTTTGCATCGGTAAGGAAGATGTCTATTCCCCGACTAGAGCTATGTGCCGCCCTATTGCTAACCCTACCCGTGCTGTGTTTTAGAGCATCACTGAAGTTGAAGTGAAAACTATTTTTGCTGGATAGATTCAGCTATAGTGTAAACTGGCTGAAAATCTCTCCAAATTGTTTTCCACCTTCGTAGGAATTAGGGTGGCGTAAATCCAAAAGTTCAAACCGGCACCAGAGTGGAAACATGTGCCATCGAGTGATAATTGTGCAGACATTGTTCCTCGAGGAATACTTGGGGCTCAACTAGAAAGCTAATCTCTGATGATTTGTCTCAGGATGAAGCAAACTGGCTAAGACTAAGATCAAAGATCAGAACGATGTAGTTGCAACTCACCATTCAAGTGAAATTCCGGTTCTAATCCCACTTTTTGATGTTCCTCTCTCTCTCTCTCTCTCTTCAGGTATATAAAGACAGTGGCCTGGATCTTGAACCTCCATTATAATATTCCACAGAAAGAAACAAGATCCATTTGGCCCTTATAAATTTAAAGAATCCCAGGACCTGACCATTTGAGCAGAAAAACTCCATCATTTTCCCGAATAAAGGAAGAACTTATCAAAACTACGTATCATGGGAAGCACCCCACTGACTTGTGAATAAATACTGACAGTGGTAATACAAATGTTATCATACTCGATTTCACAGCTATTGTATCCTATAAAGGGGATCCAGATGACCCAAAAAGCCTTGTCTTTGTGATATTTTTAATTACTACTTTCCCCTTTTGTGTTCCGGAAAAAAATTGTTAACAGAAAAGGAGAGAATTTTTTTTGGTAACTAGTCCAGCGGTTGGTGCAGCACCTGTAAAGTAGATGGTCCAGCGAGTACATCAAAGGTCTGCAACAACGAAATAAGTGGAAGGACGTTGCACTAAATTCATGGAATAACTCTGTGGTGTTAGTAAAGGAGGACAGATTGCCTCCGGCCAAGTGGCTGATGGACCGAGTGCTGGAGACTCATCCTGGAAAGGACGGTCTTGCTGCGTGTCGTCTCCGTCCAGACTGCAGGTAGAGTAATCCGGAGACCCCTGGTCAAGAGGGCGCTCCTCCCGTCGGCCCCACTGGATCATGATGGAATCCATCAGCCCGGGAAGGATGTTTAGACTTGGAAATAATCTTTTTTATTGTATGTATGAATATTCAAACCTATCATATATAATATTTGTGTGCGTATGTTCAAAATTATTTATTTAATTTTTTCTTATTATTTATATAGTGAAAAAAAATTGAATGTATTTTTTTGTAAAATTCGTTTACCGAGCGCGCCGAAAGATTTGGCACCCCTGTATAAACCTTTTGGCGTGTGGCGTAGTTTGTTTATCGCGACAATAGAAGTTTGGATTTTCTAGTTGCTGTCGTATCTTATAAAAATAAAAACGCACAAAGCTAAAATATAAAATTATTATATAAAATATAAAAATTATTGTACAAATATTTATATTAATATGAAAGTGAAAAAATATAATAAATAAAAATAATTAAATTACATCAACCTTTTTGCGTTATATCAACGATTCGGCGACACCCTTTTGCCTTTGTACCAAAAGAGTCACCAATTTCTTCAAAATGTTTTAAAAGAAGGCAATTTAGTTCTTCACCCCAGTACAGAACATTAAGGATGTGAATGAAGAATGTGCCAGAACATCACTTCGGCAAATTCAGACAAAACTTTTATACCATAGCTTCTTGCTATAGTCTTCATCAGTATAGGGGTAGCTTTAATTTCATAACATCCTAACAGAAGAGTTATGGGATAGGTCGAATTTGCCAGAATGTGTTTAAGCTGGTGGAGTGGCTGGGCCAATTTTCAGGATAGAATATAATATAAAATTCTATGTGGAGAGATGGTATTTTTGTACCCAAAAAGAGGCACCTCTCCAGTAAAGAATGCCTTAATCCAATACATTTTGGTTCATCACTCTTGGTTCAGAACGTTAAGGTGGTGATGAATAATGTGTCACATCACCAACATTTGGAGAAACTTCTATTTCATAACACTCTACGAATGGTTTCACTTTTGAGTTAGTAATTTTTGAGATAGAAAAGAAAAGAACGCAGAACAATGTTCACATTTAAATTTATATCGACGTAACTTGCTCATATTTTCTCTATTTATTTAAATCCAACACATAAAAAAACTGTTTTCAGTAAACTATGATAGTGGAAATATAGAAAGTGATATACCGAGAAGAAGTTGAAGAAAAACCATGGAACTTGGCTCAAATTAATTCTCTTTGGCGTTTAAATATACGTTAAATTTTGAATACAAAACATCTATAAAGAGTTAAATTTTAATTCATTTAATTTAATTATTTGTTTTAGATATTAATCTGTATAAATTAAGGCTAGGTAATTGTATTCAACGAGTTTTTTCTGGGTGTAATAATTTCTCGTTCCAGTTACATATTGAGAGAGGGTATATCAATGAACACAGTTGTCTAATGGGAGTGTGACATTCCGTTCAGTAGGTGTGGCTCACATTTCGAGGAAACATGTGGGGCAAATGTTCCGCTAGCGGGAAGGCGGAAATATGTAAACACACTTCCATAATTTACTTCTCAATTAATTAAAAGCTCCGAGGAATGCTAACGACGACCTGATGAATGGCACGATGACCGCCGCCTAAATTTACGTCACTTTTTAATTACGCGGCTTCCTACAAAGCAATTAGTTAAATGTGCTGCCCTGTCTGTATAATAGGAGGCAATTTTTTGAAAGCTCTTTATAGTCATGCCGTGTTTTTTGTCAACCTCATTTTTGTGCACTTTGCTCTAAATTACATAATTCCTGAAAGCCTTCTCATATTAATATTACATTTCTAATTAAAGAATGTATTGTTGAGAGAAATTGTAAGTCAATCTGCAGATATTAATGAGCCCAAACGATCAACAATCTGCAATAAATTTCTTTAGTTTCTTTATCTAGATACTTATCGCGGAAATTCAATCGTAACGTCTAAAATGTGGATTACATCGGCAAAAAAATATCAAAGAGAACACATTTTACGATATACTAGGAAGAATGTGCTAATTTTGCTCATTCATGAGATTCTAATAGTTTTCAAATATATGGAAAAATCGTATTATAAAAGAAAGGTAAGTTAAGTCAAAACTTTGGACTTACTATAAGATTACGAAGTCAACAACAAAAAAGCCTTGCGGTAAGACATTTCTTTTTACATAGGCTCTTCCAGTCTAAGAAGGAATAAAGAACACAAACAATGGTGGAAATGATCAATAGGTAAACAATCATTTATATGCAGTGTCTCTCTTGGTGGAAAGAAAACTGCGTGTTTCCAATAATATTCTTTCTCATTTTAGCGATAATCTCAAATATTATGCTGGACTGTAGAATTGGTTGTACAAGTAGGCAAAGTTCTCATTGTCTTAAAGATAGAGGTTGCCTGGCCGGCGTTCATATCTCTTAAATAATTTTTAATTCTTTGCAAATGCTTTATTTTTATTTCTCCTGACGAAGTGTTTATTTTTAATTAAAAAGTTCTCATTGGTCAATGAATCAGAAAAGGTTGTAAATGTTGGGTAGAAGTTGGCGACTGCTTTTACTACAAGGACATCATCACATCTCTACACATGTGAAAAGCAGTTCGACCTTTGCACTTAAAGTATGCCAGGGCCCCGTTTATTACTTACACTCGCTGATGGGGTTGGACCTTTCCAAAAATCGGGTGCTATTGGAGAATTTTAATTAAAAAAAAAACCTAAGGTGCGGGATTCGAACCTGTGTCGAAGCGGTCGAATACCAACTGTTTTAAACCACTCTTCCGTCGATCCCCCCCCCGCCAATTTTTGTTTTTACTCCTAAAGTAAGGAAAAATGGACAATACAATGGGATACCCCACATATTTTGAATTTCATCTCTGCTTATCTTACATTTTAAGCAACAGTATATTTTTTAATATTCTGGGCGGGTTAAGGAGTCGTCTAAGTCCTCAAGTAGCACACGTTGGTTGACAATCATTTCGCAGCTGCTGCCTCTCTGGACATGACGCAGCGCTCCGTCTGGCCATGTATGCTCTTCCCCATCCGGCCTCGTCTCGAAATCCTGCATAGCCTGTGGGTCCAGAGACTTGTCGCTAGCCCATAGGCACTGGTCCTGCCGATGCATCAGACCCCTCATCCGGGAGACTTTTACCATTATCGAGCGAAGCACTGACCTGCAGGATTGTGGCCCTTGGTCGATGCCTAGATAATGATGCCATCTATATATATAATACACTAATAGAGTTTTCAGTTGTAAAGTTTTAAGCAATCTCCACTAAAGATACTGAACTATACATAGCGATTTATCTACTAAAACTTTCACTATTTTTTGCTTCGTGTGTCACACTCGTTTTTATTCTCCAAATATTAGTAGTTATATATACGTATATTAATTTATTCAATTTTCCAATCGTAGAAACTTTGCTTTCAAATTTAACTATATTTATTTATCATCACCAAATTGCTTTATTTTCAAAACATGTGCGTTTGAATTATTGAAATTTATTAATTTCTAATTCTAATGGCAGATATTTCGTGTTTCTAATTCGATGTTTATTGTTTTAATTTTTTGCTTTTAATCAGAATTTCTTTTTTGTTGAAATTTTCTTTGGGGATCTACTCTAGATGCCCCGGATTTATCCGTGCTCGTATCTTCCCGAATGTATATACTTTGTTTAGAAAGTCTTTTCAATTAACCTTACTCTGAATGCTGCTTATAGGAAATCAGAATATACCCATTGCAATTTTTAAACCACCATCTATACTCTTAATGTTTCTATACAGGACCTTCGGGTAAACCCGGGGCGTTGTCCGGGTTACTTGGCTAGTATATGGTAGGGCTGAAACTGCTGCTCAGGTCTTCATCTGAAGAGGCCCACCTGAGTACCATCCTCTTTTCATCTGGTCTAACCTTTATGGTTTTCATTTCTCCTAATTGTTTCATTAAATTAATATACTATCTTATATCGTGTCCTCCAGTTTTACACTAGATTGTTTTTAAGATAAGCTTATATAAAAAAATCTTCACAAAAAAAATCTATCTTCTTTCATCAAGAGAGAAAATAGGAGAAAAAATACTTCTCTATCTCTAATAAGCTTAATTTTATATTTGGGAAATTATTATCATGGTTCTGTCTTTGCTCTTTTCTATAAAACTTTCTCTTCGCTTATTCCTTTTTTTACCCAGCCTATGGCGTTTAACCGCCGATGTTTTGCTGGTGTTACTTTTTATATATATACTACTATATGCTAACTACTTATTTATTACAAAATAAAAAAACAAACCTCACATGTTTAAACTAAATAACAAATTTTATAAATCTTGAAATTCTCATAACAGTACTATATATTACAATATAATGCGGCTTGTGATTGTAAAACGACATTTGAAAAATTATCCCGCATGTGTTTCTTTTCAACGAAAAAATCAAAATTTAAGGAGAAATAATCGTTATTTCTCCTTAAAATAAATTTTGATTTTTCGTTGAAAAGAAACATATGCGGGATAATTTTTCAAATGTCGTTTTACAAGTGCTATATATATAATCCTAGAGGTGAGAGGAGTTGTTCTGGAAACCATTGAAACGTATTCCAGCTCGGTCCATTTTTACAAACCTTTTGAATAACCTACGTCTTTACTGTGGAATACAATAAACCGTGGATGCCTTTCTAACCCCGCTGAATAAGGAGGCGATTGTATCAGCCAGCATTAAATGACATTTTATTGACAACCACTGCAAATATGTTAACCTCACACGTAGCGTTATTGTGATACAAACTATTCGGCTGTTATAAACGCTAAAAAAGTTTGCTTATAATATTAACTAATGACA
>CP092886.1:49998387-50008668 GCA_030710605.1 Cordylochernes scorpioides
CTATATTTCCACTATCATAGTTTACTGAAAACAGTTTTTTTTATGTGTTGGATTTAAATAAATAGAAAATATGAGCAAGTTACGTCGATATAAATTTAAATGTGATCTTTGTTCTGCGCTCTTTTCTTTTCTATCTCAAAAATTACGTAACTCATAAGCATCAAAGTGAAACCATTCGTAGAGTGTTATGAAATAGAAGTTTTTCCAAATGTTGGTGATGTGACACATTATTCATCACCACCTTAACGTTCTGAACCAGGAGTAATGAACCAAAATGTATTGGATTAAGGCATTCTTTACTGGAGAGGTGCCTCTTTTTGGGTACAAAAATACCATCTCTCCACATAGAAATTTATATTATATTCTATCCTGAAATTGGCCCAGCCACTTCACCAGCTTAAACACATTCTGGATTATTCGACCTATCCCATAACTCTTCTGTTAGAATGTTATGAAATTTAAGCTCCCATATACTTATGAAGACTATAGCAAGAAGCTATGGTATAAAAGTTTTCTTTTGTCTGAATTTGCCGAAATGTGATGTTCTGGCACATTCTTCATTCACCTCCTTAATGTTCTGTACTGGGGTGAAGAACTAAATTGCCTTCTTTTAAAACATTTTGAAGAAATTGGTGACTCTTTTGGTACAAAGGCAAAAGGGTGTCGCCGAATCGTTGATATAACGCAAAAAGGTTGATGTGATTTAATCATTTTTATTTATTATATTTTTTCACTTTCATATTAATATAAATATTTGTACAATAATTTTTATATTTTAGCTTTGTGCGTTTTTATTTTTATAAGATACGACAGCAACTAGAAAATCCAAACTTCTATTGTCGCGATAAACAAACTACGCCACACGCCAAAAGGTTTATACAGGGGTGCCAAATCTTTTCGGCGCGCTCGGTATAAGTATTTTTAAAAAATACATTTAATTTTTTTCACTATATGAAAAATAAGAAAAATTTTAAATAAATAATTTTGAACACAAACACACAAATATTATATATTATAGGTTTGATTATTCATACATACAAAGAAAAAGATTATTTCCAAGTCTAAACATCCTCCTCGGGTTGATGGACTTCATCATGATCCAGTGGGGCAGACGGGAGGAGCGCCCTCTTGACCAGGGGTCTCCGGATTACTCTACCTGCAGTCTGGACGGAGACGACACGCAACAAGACCGTCCTTTCCAGGATGAGTCTCCAGCAATCGGTCCATCAGCCACTTGGCCGGAGGCAATCTGTCCTCCTTTACTAACACCACAGAGTTATTCCATGAATTTAGTGCAACGTCCTTCCACTTATTTCGTTGTTGCAGACCTTTGATGTACTCGCTGGACCATCTACTTTACAGGTGCTGCATCAACCGCTGGACTAGTTACCATCTTGAAAAAAGATTCTTTCCTTTTCTGTTAACAATTTTTTCCGGAACACAGGAGGGGAAGTAGTAATCAAAATTATCACAGAGACAAGGCTTTTTGGGTCATTTAGATCCCCTTTATAGGATACAATAGCTGTGAAATCGAGCATGATAACATTTGTATTACCACTGTCAGTATTTATTCACAAGTCAGGGGGGTGTTTCCCATGATACTTAGTTTTGATAAGTTCTTCCTTTATTCGGGGAAATGATAGAGTTTTTTTGCTCAAATGGTCAGGTCCTGTGATTCTTTAAATTTATAAGGGGCCGAATAGTGCTTATTTCTTTCTGTGGAATATTATAATGGAGGCGCAAGATCAAGGCCACTGTCCTAATATACCTGGAGAGAGAGAGGAACATCAACAAGTGGGATTATAACCGGAATTTCACTTGAATGGTGATTTGCAGCTATACCGTTCTGATCTTTGATCTTAGTTTTAGCCAGTTTGCATCATTCTGAGACAAATCATCAGAGATGAGCTTTCTAGTTGAGCCCCATGTGTTCCTCGAGGAGGAATGTCTGCACGATTATCACTCGATGGCACATGTTTCCACTCTGGTGCCGGTCCGAACTTTTGGATTTACGCCACCCTAATTCCTACGAAGGTGGAAAAATATTTGGAGAGATTTTCAGCCAGTTTACACTATAGCTGAATCTATCAAGCAAAATTATTTTTCACTTCAACTTCAGTGATGCTCTAAAACACAGCACGGGTAGGGTTAGCAATAGGGCGGCACATAGCTCTAGTCGGGGGATAGACATCTTCCTTACCGATGCAAAGTTTGCCTTCGATGGAAATATAGTTACTTTAATCCCATCCGTGTTGGTTGTTCTCATGTAGATAACAGCAGCAAATGCATCCGCAGACGCATCACTGAAACCTTGCAGCTCTACTTGTGTACCCCTACCGAGCCACAAGCACCGCGGAGTGCGCAGGGTTCTCGAGCCAGTCAATTCTTCCCTGAACTGTCTCCAAACTCCATTTACAGGCTTTGAGACGTACTTGTCCCAGTGATCCACAGCTTCTGAATCAGTGATAATAACAGGAGTCAACCAGTTCAAAGGGTCATAGAGTTTTTCCACAAACGACATTTTCTTTTGGTAGTCATAGGTGTCATTGCTGGAGATGCCGCACACCATGTATAAAACAATATTGGTGAGGATTCTATCATAAGTCAAAGAGTTCTAACTACCTCCGAATGTTCAAATTTGAACATTTTAAATTGGGATTCCTCCGTAATGCTTCTCAGAATATCCGAGTAATTCGACGACCACTTCTTTAGTGTGAAACTGCCGCATTTTATCTTATTTTCACAGTTTCGAGAAGAGAGAGTTCGTCCTCCAGTTACGTTTCTGGAGTGGGCTCTTCTTTCAATAGGAAATCCCAAATTTGACCATCTAATACTCTGTTATCACTTATATAGCCTTTAAGGATTAGCCTTTAGGGATTTTATGTTACTCATTAACAAATAATTTTGGTATTCTATTAATAATATCATGGGGTTCAATTTTAGAGTATAAATCTTCACGGGCGTCAACCCAACTGTTTTTTTCTTATTTGAACAAGTGTATGACATCATAAAAGCCTTTTTATGTTACTCATTAACAAATAATTTTGGTATGCTATTAAGGATATCATGGGGTTCAATTTTAGAGTATAAATCTTCACGGGCGTCAACCCAACTGTTTTTTCTTATTTGAACAAGTGTATCTACTTATATATTTGCCTTATTCTGTCTGTCTGTCTGAAGCTCACGGATAGAATGCGCGCCCATTGGCCGCCAGCTAACACGGTGACCTCCCTGCCCGCCCCCCTCTAGACAACCCTGTTATCAGCTGGGTGTTACATCCACCTGTCTATACAGACCACCCTGTCTATAGCGGTCACCCTAGGCAACCCTGTTATCAGCTGTGTGATACATCCACCTGTCTATACAGACCACCCTGTCTATAACGACCACCCTAGACAACCCTGTTATCATCAGTGTGATACATCCACCTGTCTATACAGACCACCCTGTCTATAGCGTTCACCCTAGACAACCCTGTTATCAGCTGTGTGATACATCCACCTGTCTATACAGACCACCCTGTCTATAGCGACCACCCTAGACAACCCTGTTATCAGCTGTGTGATACATCCACCATTCTATACAGACCACCCTGTCTATAGCGGTCACTTTCGGCAACCCTGTTATCATCAGTGTGATACATCCACCTGTCTATACAGACCACCCTGTCTATAGCGGTCACTTTCGGCAACCCTGTTATCAGCTGTGTGATACATCCACCTGTCTAAACAGACCACCCTGTCTATAGCGACCACTCTAGACAACCCTGTTATCAGCTGTGTGATACATCCACCTGTTTATAACAGACCACCCTGTCTATAGCGACCACTCTAGACAACCCTGTTAGCAGCTGTGTGATACATCCACCTGTCTAAACAGACCACCCTGTCTATAGCAACCACTCTAGACAACCCTGTTATCAGCTGTGTGATACATCCACCTGTCTATACAGACGGCCCTGTCTATAGCGACCACCCTAGACAACCCTGTTATCATCAGTGTGATACATCCACCTGTCTATACAGACCACCCTGTCTATAGCGACCACTATAGACAACCCTGTTATCAGCTGTGTAATACATCCACCTGTCTAAACAGACCACCCTGTCTATAGCGACCACTCTAGACAACCCTGTTATCAGCTGTGTGATACATCCACCTGTCTATACAGACCACCCTGTCTATAGCGACCACTCTAGACAACCCTGTTATCAGCTGTGTGATACATCCACCTGTCTATACAGACCACCCTGTCTATAGCGACCACCCTAGACAACCCTGTTATCATCAGTGTGATACATCCACCTGTCTATACAGACCACCCTGACTATAGCGGTCACTTTCGGCAACCCTGTTATCAGCTGTGTGATACATCCACCTCTCTAAACAGACCACCCTGTCTATAGCGACCACTCTAGACAACCCTGTTATCAGCTGTGTGATACATCCACCTGTCTATACAGACCACCCTGTCTATAGCAACCACCCTAGACAACCCTGTTATCAGCTGTGTGATACATCCACCTGTCTAAACAGACCACCCTGTCTATAGCGACCACTCTAGACAACCCTGTTATCAGCTGTGTGATACATCCACCTGTTTATACAGACCACCCTGTCTATAGCGACCACCCTGTTATCAGCTGTGTGATACATCCACCTGTCTATACAGACCACCCTGTCTATAGCGACCACCCTAGACAACCCTATTATCATCAGTGTGATACATCCACCTGTCTATACAGACCACCCTGTCTATAGCGGTCACTTTCGGCAACCCTGTTATCAGCTGTGTGATACATCCACCTGTCTAAACAGACCACCCTGTCTATAGCGACCACTCTAGACAACCCTGTTATCAGCTGTGTGATACATCCACCTGTTTATAACAGACCACCCTGTCTATAGCGACCACTCTAGACAACCCTGTTAGCAGCTGTGTGATACATCCACCTGTCTAAACAGACCACCCTGTCTATAGCAACCACTCTAGACAACCCTGTTATCAGCTGTGTGATACATCCACCTGTCTATACAGACCGCCCTGTCTATAGCGACCACCCTAGACAACCCTGTTATCATCAGTGTGATACATCCACCTGTCTATACAGACCACCCTGTCTATAGCGACCACTATAGACAACCCTGTTATCAGCTGTGTAATACATCCACCTGTCTATACAGACCACCCTGTCATAGCGGTCACCCTAGGCAACCCTGTTATCAGCTGTGTGATACATCCACCTGTCTATACAGACCACCCTGACATAGCGGTCACCCTAGGCAACCCTGTTATCAGCTGAGTGATACATCCACCTGTCTAAACAGACCACCCTGACTATAGCAACCACTCTAGACAACCCTTTTATCAGCTGTGTGATACATCCACCTGTCTATACAGACCGCCCTGTCTATAGCGACCACCCTAGACAACCCTGTTATCATCAGTGTGATACATCCACCTGTCTATACAGACCACCCTGTCTATAGCGACCACTATAGACAACCCTGTTATCAGCTGTGTAATACATCCACCTGTCTATACAGACCACTCTGTCATAGCGGTCACCCTAGGCAACCCTGTTATCAGCTGTGTGATACATCCACCTGTCTATACAGACCACCCTGACATAGCGGTCACCCTAGGCAACCCTGTTATCAGCTGAGTGATACATCCACCTGTCTATACAGACCACCCTGCCACAGCGGTCACCCTAGGCAACCCTGTTATCAGCTGAGTGATACATCCACCTGTCTATACAGACCACCCTGTCATAGCGGTCACCCTAGGCAACCCTGTTATCTGCTGTGTGATACATCCACCTGTCTATACAGACCACCCTGTCGTAGCGGTCACCCTAGGCGACCCTGTTATCAGCTGAGTGATACATCCACCTGTCTATACAGACCACCCTGTCATAGCGGTCACCCTAGGCAACCCTGTTATCTGCTGTGTGATACATCCACCTGTCTATACAGACCATCCTGTCATAGCGGTCACCCTAGGCAACCCTGTTATCAGCTGAGTGATACATCCACCTGTCTATACAGAGCACCCTGTCATAGCGGTCACCCTAGGCAACCCTGTTATCAGCTGAGTGATACATCCACCTGTCTATACAGACCACCCTGCCACAGCGGTCACCCTAGGCAACCCTGTTATTAGCTGAGTGATTCCTCCACCTGTCTATACAGACCACCCTGCCACAGCGGTCACCCTAGGCAACCCTGTTATCTGCTGTGTGATACATCCACCTGTCTATACAGACCACCCTGTCATAGCGGTCACCCTAGGCAACCCTGTTATCAGCTGTGTGATACATCCACCTGTCTATACAGACCACCCTGTCATAGCGGTCACCCTAGGCAACCCTGTTATCAGCTGAGTGATACATCCACCTGTCTATACAGACCACCCTGTCGTAGCGGTCACCCTAGGCGACCCTGTTATCAGCTGAGTGATACATCCACCTGTCTATACAGACCACCCTGTCATAGCGGTCACCCTAGGCAACCCTGTTATCTGCTGTGTGATACATCCAACTGTCTATACAGACCACCCTGTCATAGCGGTCACCCTAGGCAACCCTGTTATCAGCTGAGTGATACATCCACCTGTCTATACAGACCACCCTGTCATAGCGGTCACCCTAGGCAACCCTGTTATCAGCTGAGTGATACATCCACCTGTCTATACAGACCACCCTGTCTATAGCGGCCACTCTAGACAACCCTGTTATCATCAGTGTGATAAATACACCTGTCTATACAGACCACCCTGTCTATAGCGACCACCCTGGACAGCCCTGTTATCAGCTGTGTGATACATCCACCTGTCTATACAGACCACCCTGTCATAGCGGTCACCCTAGGCAACCCTGTTATCAGCTGTGTGATACATCCACCTGTCTATACAGACCACCCTGTCGTAGCGGTCACCCTAGGCAACTCTGTTATCTGCTGTGTGATACATTCACCTGTCTATACAGACCACCCTGTCATAGCGGTCACCCTAGGCAACCCTGTTATCAGCTGTGTGATACATCCACCTGTCTATACAGACCACCCTGTCATAGCGGTCACCCTAGGCAACCCTGTTATCAGCTGAGTGATACATCCACCTGTCTATACAGACCACCCTGTCATAGCGGTCACCCTAGGCAACCCTGTTATCAGCTGAGTGATACATCTACCTGTCTATACAGACCACCCTGTCTATAGCGGCCACTCTAGACAACCCTGTTATCATCAGTGTGATAAATACACCTGTCTATACAGACCACCCTGTCTATAGCGACCACCCTGGACAGCCCTGTTATCAGCTGTGTGATACATCCACCTGTCTATACAGACCACGCTGTCTACAGCGGCCACTTTAGGCAACCCTGTTATCATCAGTGTGTTACATTCACCTGTCTATACAGACCACCCTGTCTATAGCGACCACCCTAGACAACCATGTTATCAGCTGTGTGATACATCCACCTGTCTAAACAGACCACCCTGTATATAGCGACCACCCTAGACAACCGACCACCCTGTCTATAGCGACCACTCCCTGTTATCAGCTGTGTGATACATCAACCTGTCTAAACAGACCACCCTGTCTATAGCGACCACCCTAGACAACCCCTGTTATCAGCTGTGTGATACATCCACCTGTCTAAACAGACCCCCCCTCTATAGCGGTCACTTTAGGCAACCCTGTTATCATCAGTGTGTTACATTCACCTGTCTATACAGACCACCCTATCTATAGCGACCACCCTAGACAACCCTGTTATCAGCTGTGTGATACATCCACCTGTCTATACAGACCACCCTGTCTATAGCGGTCACTTTAGGCAACCCTGTTATCAGCAGTGTGATACATACACCTGTCTATACAGACCACCCTGTCTATAGCGACCACTCTACAGCTGTGTGATACATCCACCTGTCTATACAGACCAGCCTGTCTATAGCGGTCACTCTAGGCAACCCTATTATCAGCTGTGTGATACATCCACCTGTCTAAACAGACCCCCCCTCTATAGCGGTCACTTTAGGCAACCCTGTTATCATCAGTGTGTTACATTCACCTGTCTATACAGACCACCCTATCTATAGCGACCACCCTAGACAACCCTGTTATCAGCTGTGTGATACATCCACCTGTCTATACAGACCACCCTGTCTATAGCGGTCACTTTAGGCAACCCTGTTATCAGCAGTGTGATACATACACCTGTCTATACAGACCACCCTGTCTATAGCGACCACTCTACAGCTGTGTGATACATCCACCTGTCTATACAGACCACCCTGTCTATAGCGGTCACTCTAGGCAACCCTATTATCAGCTGTGTAATACATCCACCTGTCTATACAGACCACCCTGTCTATAGCGGCCACTCAAGACAACGTTTTTGAAATATATTCGCACTCGGGTAAACCCCGGGCGTTGCCCGGGCCTTTCGTCTAGTGACATCATAAAAGCCTAATAATGAGCTTGGTTTCACTATGTTAAATCTTGCTGTTAAACATTTTAAATTTTATTGACACATTTCGACTATTCACAACTCACACAAAAATAAAATATAAACTTCTTCAATTTATTCTATACTCTTACTCACTCTTCATTATTTAAAAATGTATATTTATATATTATAAGAAGCCATTAAGTTGCAAACATGATGAATTATAATCTTTAATAAGTCTCAAAAAAACAAACAAGAAAATCATAATAGTGTGGAAACATCTTTCAAGACCTTTATTAGACTCGTAGATGAGGGTTACTTAAGCCTTTCTCTTCGCTCGCCGTAGAATCTCTTGCTGCATCAGCGAAATATATATTTCTTAATATTATAAATATTCTTAATATATACACATGATACCAGTATAATATCAGTTTTGTACTTTTTTCAAATTTGTATATATGCGTTTATATTTAACGAGAGAATTTTCTTTTTTTTTGAACGTTAAAAACAATCCATCGCGTGAATTGTTTTTAATAGTATCTGCCTTCAACAGGTTTCTATCGAGAAGTAATGAGTTCGAACATTTTCCGAGCTACGGAAGTAGAATCTAAAATGTCGGGAAAACCCGGGAAATACCGCGGTCGATAGCACGTGGCCATCTCACGTCGTTATGGGACTTAGTGTTTGGACGTTTAACATCCCATCACTTCTACTCTTCTCTCTCATTTACAGGCTATGTGATAGACAAATGTTTATATACATTAAACATATTATATATATGTTTTGAGGAGGGTGATTTCTTTTCAACGCGAAGTGTATGCAATGATATTTGAACGAGTTTTATTTGAAAGAAAATCGCGTTAATTAGGTGACATGCTTATCAATTATGTGTCATGTATAATACAAAGTTTTATTCATTCACACGTACATACATCTTTGTTAACTTGGGAAGGGGGGGTCACAGAATTTAATACTTCACCATAATAAAATCCCACACTTACCAAGAAGAATAAAGATGGACCATTTGAAATTGTATAATTTTGCACATATCAGTGTATTATTTATTGAGACCTTTTATTTTAAATTATTTTCCTTCGTTTCCTCGGCGCTTAAAATTATAGGGAAAAGCACTTTTAAAGTTCCAAATTAAGAACGCCAGAACTATTTTTGAATTTATTTGATCTCTCTATTATTTTTTGTTTCATTAAACTGTTTCTCTAAAGTATCTTGAATAAACACATTTCATTAATATTTTACTTATCTTGCTTTGCTCAAAGAGGAATAGCAAAATCATAATTCTCAATTTAACTTAATCTTATTATTAAAAATATTGAGTGTTTTCTCTCTACACAAATATTTATGATAAAACATAACAAATACCTTCACCCTTTATCTTCAGAAAAAAGGGTTATATTATTAAAACGGTAGAAAACAATGGTGGGCCCCTCAATAAAGAGTATAAGACTTGTTCAAATACTATGAAAGACTGAATACTTGTATATCCAAATTTGAGAGAGAATAAAATTATGCTTATATATAGAATTTTATTAGGATTAACAAAGAAAAATAACCATTTAGCTATCACAAACACTGATGGATAGTGGGCTGCATATCCTGAAGGTTGTAGGCCTGTAGCACAATCTACACACACCTAATAACCCCATTGATTTCACGACCAGTGAGAACTGATGAACGCTCGTGCATTGAACGATCTGGGGTAGATCCCTCGCCTTTAAGGTCCGGCTTCTGCTGGGTTACCAAAATTAATGTGCGTTTGCTCCTTTCTGTTGAATTAGTGAAAATTGATTTAAAAAAAATTACT
>CP092886.1:50008768-50086862 GCA_030710605.1 Cordylochernes scorpioides
TTGGGCGATGTTATCTGCCGAACAACGTCCTACAGTAAGTTTCTCCTCAGGCGGTGGTAGCCCCAGGGTAGCTCTACCTACAGTATGTTTCTCCTCAGGCGGTGGTAGCCCCTGGGTAGCTCTACCTACAGTATGTTTCTCCTCAGGCGGTGGTAGCCCCAGGTTAGCTTGTCCTACAGTATGCTCTTTCTACAGGCGGTGGTAGCCCCAGGGTAGCCTGTCCTACAGTATTGTTTTTCAACAGGCGGTGGTAGTCCCAGGGTAGCCTGTCCTACAGTATGTTTCTCCTCAGGCGATGGTAGCCCCAGGGTAGCTCTACCTACAGTATGTTTCTCCTCAGGCGGTGGTAGCCCCTGGGTAGCTCTACCTACAGTATGTTTCTCCTCAGGCGGTGGTAGCCCCTGGG
Organism: Cordylochernes scorpioides; assembly: GCA_030710605.1. Taxonomy (NCBI): domain Eukaryota; kingdom Metazoa; phylum Arthropoda; class Arachnida; order Pseudoscorpiones; family Chernetidae; genus Cordylochernes; species Cordylochernes scorpioides. Next base: position 50,009,175 of record CP092886.1, read on the forward strand.
TAGCTCTACCTACAGTATGTTTCTCCTCAGGCGGTGGTAGCCCCAGGGTAGCTCTACCTACAGTATGTTTCTCCTCAGGCGGTGGTAGCCCCTGGGTAGCTCTACCTACAGTATGTTTCTCCTCAGGCGGTGGTAGCCCCAGGGTAGCTCTACCTACAGTATGTTTCTCCTCAGGCGGTGGTAGCCCCAGGGTAGCTCTACCTACAGTATGTTTCTCCTCAGGCGGTGGTAGCCCCTGGGTAGCTCTACCTACAGTATGTTTCTCCTCAGGCGGTGGTAGCCCCTGGGTAGCTCTACCTACAGTATGTTTCTCCTCGGGCGGTGGTAGCCCCAGGATAGCTTGTCCTAAAGTATGCTCTTTCTACAGGCGGCGGTAGCCCCAGGGTAGCCTGTCCTACAGTATGATTTCTCCACAGGCGGTGGTAGCCCCAGGGTCCGTGGATGATTATTGACGCATCGGTGTCAGCTGCCGAGTTTCCGCTCGGAACTCCATCGATCTCAGCGCCGTGTTCTACATTGCTGGAAACTTGGGATTGTGTTGGGAAGGTAATAAAAAGTTTAAAAAGTGTTATTGCATATTCTCAATAAATTCTTATTCAAACACTGAAAATCGAGATCCTATAAATTCAATATTGAATTATTTTTAGAAAAAAATGAAAGGGAGTAAGGCTAAGTAAATTTGTTTTTTAAATATTTGAAAAATGGAATTGTGTGTGTATTTTCCTTTAAAATACAATTTAGTAGCGCTCAGCTATATATTAAAGAGGTATGTTTTTTTAAAGACGCATTAATATTTATAAATAGAATATTGAAAATTTCCTTAACATCACGAAGGTATCTATTTTCGTATACGTTATTTTCACTACAAATATAACATTATTTTTAAAAAAAAGTTAGAAATTTTATTAATTAAAATACCTCACTTCTTTTTTTGCTTCCAATTGTTTCTAAATTAATTTTACATCACATTCACGGTGTCAATAAAGGGTGGAATAGAAGCATTAAGTTAAGCCTATAAGCATCAAAGTGGGTTAGGCGGTCTAAACTTCCCCGCTTCACATATTGGCTAATAAAAAGGGACGGTGTCTGCTTATTTAGCATATATTAGCATTTATAGAACATTAGCCGTTCGTACCTTCGACGGAATGTTTAAAAAATAATAAAGACTAAAAACGTGTCGGTATAATAATATTCAACTATTCACACGCTGCTGAAATTTACTATTGCAGAATAAGGAGATCGCGAGTTTCATATCTATATAATACAAATATTTCAAACTCTTTAATATAAATAAGAACGAGAATTGATAGAAGCCGAGAACTTATATTCATCATGGTACTTCGTTGCGCACTCCAGCCGCTACTGAACTTAATATTAGCTAATTAACTCGTCTCTTATTGGCTGATCAAGGCCACGTTATTGTGTGAATAACCAACTATTGAAAGGCGTGTATTATGCTATATATTTACCAGGAAGAGACTGATTTATAAAAGCAAAGGTCGCGTCTACTGTCAAAAAATACGTCAAAACCAGACCCCATATATTGACCTTGGCCACAAACTAGCGGCCTCTGGTCGGTGAGAAAGCCACAACACAAGCTTTAGCAAACTGAGAAGCGTCCACTTGGAGACCATGGTTTCCAAATACACTACTGGCTATTAAAAATTCGACACCAGAAATATATGTTATGATGCATAGCGCGCCATCTGTTATGAATATTCGAAACTATTATAGACGCGTATGATTCTTTTGAAAATTAAACAATTTCTATTGCCCTTACTTTAATGGAAAAATTAAAGGGAGGGCCTGGCCAGGGCAGTAGAAATTGTTTAGTTTTCAAAAGGAATATATGTAAATAAAAACTATATTTTATTTGGCAAATGTTCAGGAAAAAGTGATTTTGTAAATATTTTATAGACGGCGTTATATTTAAAAATTACTCCTGTATAAGAGCGAAAACCCCGAGAGCTAGAGATGATGAAATTACTTTAAATAAATGTATACTGTACGATTTTTTTCTCAATAATATAGCGCAAGAGGGGGATTCTAATTTTCAAAATGATATTTATTAGATAAATACATCACACTGGGAATAACAGGTGATTAGTTTTGAAATAAATTTATACTCGGAAAAAACACTTCTGCCAGCAATAACAGCGTTTATACCCCTGGAAATTGAGACAGAGATTGGATGGCATATACAGCTTCCCAAGCAGCTTCAACTCAATGCCACCTTTCATCGCCACTAATGACTGGCATGTGGTGACGAGCCAGTCGCTCGGCAACCATTGACCAGACGTTTTATATTGAAACAGATCAGAAGAACGCACTGGCCATTGCAGCAGCCGATCATTTTCTGTATGTAGGAAGTTCTGTACAATACCGGCAACATACAGTCATGCATTATCCTGCTGAAACATGCCATTTCCATGGTCTCGAATAAAGGGTACTACCACGGGCCTTAACAAAGCAGAAATGAAACGGGGGGTGTACAAAGTGCTAGGAATGCGAACAAGAAAAACGTGTATTCAAAGGTACCCTATACTATCACTACAGGTGATGGGCTATTCTGACGATGAGGCAGTGTGCTTTTTCTAAGATGTCGCCAAAAACTGATGCGACCATCATGATGCTACAAACAGAACCTGAATTCGTCTGAAAACACGACGGCACGCCGTTCTTGCGTCCAGGTTCGTTGTTGATCACATCATTGAAGGCGCTCCTGTCTGTGAGACCGTAGTCGCCGATCTACTGCAAACGTCTTCGAACTTTTCGTGTAGACCGCCTTTTTACTTGTAACCACCCCATTTCTTGATTCAGGGCTCTTTATTTATTTATACACGTTGTAGTTATACATGGATATGATCCATTAAGGCCAAGCGGATAACATGTCGGTCTTCTCGGCTGTTCGTGATAGCGGACCGATGAGATCCAGTACGTCGTTTCGTATGACCGTCCTGAACATATCGATTTTATTTTCTTCTAAAAGTCATGGGATATAGACCAACGTTGAGCATTAATAGTGCGGTACGATAAACCACAATCCTGTTAGGTTACATTATACCTTTAGCAAACTCGCAAACGTGTTAACAAACATTCTTACACGAGGCATCACGACAACTATTCACAAGGAAGCAAAGTTTCAAATGCAATTTGTCTAGGAGAAACTTGCTGTTCAATCACTTCTTCTCAATACGTCGTAGGTGTCGCTACTTACGCCTTTTTGCATAAATGCGTTGAAAATCTAATCATTTGCATATTGCAGCATCTTCTTCCTATCGTGTAAACTTCACGTCTGTATCGTGTCGCCTTCGTTTTTATTTTAATAGCCAGTACAGTATTTAGAAGCTGCACTCAATTAAGGCATAACTTTTAAATATCACATTGAGGAACTAATTGAGAGGTATTTACAAAATATTTATAAAGTTAAACACTAAATGTTATAGGCATGATATCCTTAATCAAATATATAAATTATTTTGGCGTGTATTTTTTTTAAACAAACAATTTTCTACTGTATCTGGCAATATGAAAAATTTCAGAAAGGCCTGGCTCAACAGTGGTGTACTCCTCCCAAAGATTTAGCCAGTTTAATAATTAAAATCAACTTAAATTTAAACATTCTTATGTTATAATTTATCCTATTAATTTATGCTTATTATATTTTATATAACATTTTGGAGTTATTTATCAGAAACTGAAACGAATCCTATTTTTCTCTCATAATGTTTAAATCTATAAATTCTGTACATTTCAATTTTCGAGAATATTGGTCAGCTTAGCAGCTTTGACTTTTCGACGACGTAAAGGAAGTTCTATTGAGCCGTATATCCTATCTCTCACCGCCAGGCTGATATCCAGAACTTCTAAACTCCAATCGATCCAAGAAGTACCAGTGACACTTGTTGCACCACCGCCACACTTCTGAAGTCTGGATAGTTAGATCCTTGGCAAAGCATGCCAACTCATGGCTCTTTGAATTTAAAAGTATCGAGATAAATATCTCTATGAAGATATTTTGCGTTCACTTTTCAAATAAGCATTTCGAGAAACTAAATAAAATACCTTCATTTAAATATATCTTGTACCCCTTCCCCCATTAACAATAGAGCTGTAACGACGTTTTGACTGAAAAAGATTGTTTTGCTGTTTATATATATATATAACTATATCCAATGAAAATTAAATTGGGCTTGAAACAAGGGGTCCTGAAAATAATAGGAGTTCCTTCATAAAAACATATACTTCAGTTGTTTTTCTTCAGTTACAACTTTAATCACACCTTCAAAGTTTTCTCCTTTAGCACTTAAATACCGGTCCAGACTTTTATTCCATTGCTGGAAACACCTTTGAAATTCGTCCTCTTAGATACCTGCTAGAGCCGTTGTGACATGGCATTTTACGTCGTCAGCATGGGTAAAATTATTAAAGGGAACAGGAAGAATTCTAAAGAAGCTAAATGTTGTGAATAGGCGGCTTTGATCACGGTATTCAGGCCAGAACGAGACAATCCTTTTTGTTTTCGGTAAGAAGTCTGGGCACTTTGCCGCCACACTTCACAATTCTAAATCAACAATTAAAATCCCTAAGTGTTCTGCAGGAAAAATCTGTAAGAATTTGGATATTGTGAATTGATTTAAATCTCCTGGGCACATTAATTAAACAATTGAAAAAGGTTTCCAGAGATGTGTTTCTTTTCATTTCAAATATCATCTCAAGCTTTCGGGCATCTCTGCCCTTCCACAGGAGAACATATACAATGGATAAAACGCCGCCTAATGCTAAACAGGCGTTTTCAGGCGGTGTTTTATCCATTGTTTGTTCTCCTGTGGAAGGGCAGAGATGCCCGAAAGCTTGAAATGGTATTTGAAATAAAAGAAACACATCTCTGGAAACCTTTTTAATTGTTTAATTTGGATATTTTTTTCCTAACACCTTTAATTTATAAAATACACTCGTTATATAAATTTGTAAGTCAAATAAAAATGGTCTTATTTCTTAAATATTAATAGCATTAATTCCTCAAGAATAAATGTTTTATTCATCGCATAATGTCGATTATAGTGAGTCAAATGTGGATTCCATTCTCTCTCGCTCCCAATAGTTTCTAACAGCTGGAACTCCAAGACTTAAACATATTCTATCAAATTTCAATAGAAATTTAAGACAGGTTTAGAAACAGTAATCTACTACACTTACATCTTATCAATGTACATATAGCATTATGCCAAAAAGGTTATTTGCTAAGTTTATTGTTCAATTTTATATTTTGTTTTATTCATTATAAAATATTGATATATAGCTTAAAGCTGCGGAAGAATGGTATTAATGTACCAAAGGTGGCACCACTCCTTTTAAAATGCGTTAAAACAATGCATTAGGGTTATCCCCCAGTACAAAACGTATAGTTGATAATAACAAATGAACCACACCACCAGTTTAGGAAAATTCAGACAAATGACCAACCTGTATAAAATGGTTTAAGGCTATGGCCCTTATCAGTACAGGGGCGGCTTCGATTTCCCAACATCCTACGAGAGGAGTTAAGAAATCGGTCGAATTTTACAGTAAAGTGTCCAAGCAGGCAAAGTGGCAGGGGAGTACTAGGGTGATGACCCTAAATTATTGTTTTAATTAATTGTAAAAGAGGAGTTGCCTCTTTTTGTTCTCTTACACACACATAATGATATATTTTTTGAAAATAGAGCAATCCATACTTAATTTATTAGATAATAAAAGGCATATATTGGATTTAATAAAATATTTTATCAAATCCAATATATGCCTTTTATTATCTAATAATGATATATATATATATTCGAAACTGTTTTAAACGCGTATGATTCTTTTTGAAATTAAACAATTTCTACTGCCCTTACTGAAATGGAAAAATTAAAGGGAGGGCCATTCCAAGAGTCAAGCAACAGTATCACTATAAAAGGAAGTTCCAAAAATGCAATATAACAGCGGTATGGTAGATTAAACTGGCGAAACCGCAGGGAGGGTTCACCACTGATGAGCCAGGCCCTCCCTTTAATTTTTCAATTGCGGTAAGGGCAGTAGAAATTGTTTAATTTCAAAAATAATCTTACGCGTTTAAAACAGTTTCGAATTTTGATAACAGATGGCGCGCTAGTGCATCATAATATATATATATATTAAAAAACAATATAAAAAATAAAAGATAAGTGGGTCAGGTGTTGATATTAAAAATAAAGAAGGCATCTCCTGACCACGAGCACATGTACTTTTTAGATCACGGAGCAAGCTGAATAAACGTTTAGTTTATTTTTGCTCCACTAGATGGCGCTCTGCCATCTAAAACCCACATGTGCTCGTGGTCAGGAAATGCCTTCTTTATTTATATATATAAGGGATCAGATAAAAAAGGTTTTATATGTAAGTTAATCTTTAGGTCGAGTTAGCGTTGATAGGCCTCGCTATGTCAGTTTATTGAATCAGTGAAAGTGAGCGCCGTGGCTTATATCAGATTTTGGATTCCATTCTTTTGTGCTGTACTAAGGCTTAGTTCAACTGCTTATTCGAGAGAATATAATTCATCTAAGAACTAACTCCTTTTAAGCCAATAATCTATTTGGGTCACAGATAGAGTCAAGGTCCGTACCTCGTGATAAAAACCATAATTCAATTTGAAATAAAACAATCTCTCCATTATAGTTGAGGGGCAAGAGTTCATTCCCGCCCAGTATCATTATGATTTCAAGATCATAAACGTGGTAGACTTGAACAAAAGGCTGTAACAAGCCTGTGACGGAGCCAGTTCGATCCGGCAACAGCCCCGAGGGCCGAACTTATTCAGATGCAGCCGTCACGGTCCAGGGAGAGAAAACATGGAAAATATTTTACACTTTTATTTCCCTCTTTCGGATAATTTACTCAATACTTATATAGATTTCGAAATGTGAGTTTACAGACCGAAGATACGAATACATTTTTTATCAATAATTCCGTTATTTTGTAAGCAATTAGTTTATAAATAATAATATGTATTATTCTGAAATTAAGAAAATATATCCTTTATATTTGTGAAAGATTAAAATGGTCGAAATAGTGACGGATTATTAAAGAGGTAGTATATACATCAATCTCTCTCTCCAGGAATTTTATCATAAAAAGGAAAAATATTTTTCGATCAAAATTAAAGAGATATTTCAATAGCCATAAAATTTATTTTGGTTACACCGATATCTTTATCAATGATATATAAAAATGTTTATACGCATATATCACTATGGAATTAATAACTGAATCAGTATTACCTTATTTTGATATCCTCATTTTAAAAACTTATCAGAAATTTCATTTTGCAATCTACTATAAAAACCAGGCATAGAATCTTCCTTCTCTTTAAATTTAAATCATACAGATTAATAAAACACTTTTTTTTCAAAAGTGAAAACGTTATCTAAATGAATCTGAACACTTTGCGCGCTCCCTACCAGTACTTAAGAAAATAGATAAAGATCATCGATAAAACCTACGAAAAATTGAATTCCCAAAAGATTTCAAATAGGCATTTCTACAATTTATCGCGTCTTAAAACAGATCGTCTATCTCTCAAATAGTTACCTACAAAATTCGCTAACAATTGAAAGATTTTGCCATAAATTGAGAAAATTAGACATACTATATACTTATTTCGAAATCTCGAACCATAGGCCAGATCATCAGAAAACCCATAACCATGTTTAATAATAATGCAGAGCAGAGGATCAATCAGAACGCCATATACTCCATCTCACACGAAAGATTCACCGGTTCTTACATGGGAGTGACCACAGTAGATCAACAGACACAAGAATTGAAGAACTTTAAATATATTTTCCTAGCACTTGGTGAATTATTCCCGCTTTATAAAACATTATTATCTAATCAACACCTGTTATTCTTTTATCTTCTCTGGCCTGGGGATCTAACCTTTTTTGAACACCCTTGTTGGCGTGCAGCACCTTGGTACTTTGCTATAGTGCATTGAGGCTTGTCTGCTTGCTACATTCATAGTTGGGCTCGAAAATCATACATTTTGGTTAGTCTCCCGTAAAACCATATTCTCTCCAAAGAGCGTAACGGTAATATCAGAAAAAAAAAGATAACAAATCCTTAAAATTTCATTACGAATATTTTATTTATTTGAATTTTAATTAATTTATTTAATTAATATATTATATTAATTTTGTATTTTTTATTTAGATTTTATTTATATGTTTCACGCCTTTGCGAACCCATTAGCCTGATGAAGCGCGTCCGCGTGTGTGAAAGCTTCTTGTCCTTTTAAATAAGAAATCATTGTGCAAATATTTTCATATATTTATTAGGTATATCAAAATTTGTATCTAAATATTTTATTTGAGCACCAACATACGCCCACAAACAAATTCACCACGGAGTCCACAAAGGAAAAGAGTAATAAAAAAGTAAAAACTATTTATTTAAATATTATATATAATAGCTACAAGACGAGGAATCGCCGGATATAATTTCTAAGAAGGAATAAAAGCTGACGGCAAGAGTTAATAGAGACACTCGATCCCAAATGTGCCAACATATTCATATATATAGTACAGGCCACACATTTAACTTAGTCCAAGCTACAGCACATTACACAAACATAAAAAACAAACAACCGGGACTCTTCGTGGAAGCATTAACATCAATCCAACTCAACAGTGTAAATCGAAAAATTGAACCTCCATCCACAGTACCTGACATATTTAATAACAATAGTACCCAATCTGTTTCTCACCCTTGAAATATTTCATCTCCCAATTCTCAAAACTTTCTTCTCGGTCTGAGGGGTTTCACATGGTTTCTCCCTTCTTTACACTCCTAGTTTTCATCCTTTTTTCACAACTAATTTGTATGCGAAAAGAAATTTAAAAATTTATCGTTCAGTTTATAAAATATTCCTAATTATGTAAATATCTATATATATTATATCTTCTCTAGTTTCTTGTATTCACGTAATAGCCTGTTGAAGGACCTCATAGTCCGAAAGCTCGCCAAGATTATATCGCTTAAATAATCTCGTCGCAAGTAGATTTATTCCTTCTTATATATATATAATAATACTGAGATGAGTTATGTAAACAAAGGAGTACATGCTTGTTCAGCGCGCACATAGTACATATACCATAAACAAAGAAGCCTAATTAAGAAGGCTTCATGCACTGATTTGTATAAAGATTACGCGGAAAATAAAATGATGAAAAAAATTTAGTATTTTATATGATACATAAGCCTTTAAACACCTATACTGTAGAACCTCTCTTTAAAGGACACCTAGTTACAGCCATAGTGTCCTTTGGGGAGAGGTGTCCTCTTACCGATGAAATGCTAAATAATAAAAATGATAATTTGGCGATGAAAACTGTCTTTTTAGAGAGATGTCTTCTAGCAGGATTGTCATCTTATGTATAGGTTCTGCTATAAAATATAATGATATATAACATATATATGGAAAATAGTAATGTAAGAAAGACAGTGAAAATTATCACTCCAGAGGCTAGAAGTGACAAGGAGGCTACGGCCAAATACGTGGTTAGCTCTTCTTGATTAATCAAGAATGGGTATTTGGCTAATTCTGGAATAATTAAAAATCAACGAATAGTTTATATTTATTCTGACAGATGGCGCAAACCATCAGCAACTTTTAGTTTCACGATCAGGAGATGTCTTTTTCTTCATTTATTCAGCTAAATAATCCCAGTACAATTTCAAATTTGTAATATTTTTTCACATTGTTTGGCCTTCTCACGCACTTCTGACTTTAACTACCCGTTTCATGATTTTTCAGGAAGCCTGAATGACCTTTTTTGTCGTTGAGGTTGGCCTAATAGACTGTACAAAACAAAAGCCTGACTTGACAACATCTAGACATTATATTAATGTCCAGGTACAATTTATAGACGATTATCGTGCTGCCACTAAATGGATTGAGGAATGCCATTAGAATTTCCATTTCAGAACCCTTGAAGAAGGCACAAAAATGTAAAGATTGTCAAAAGAGGCTTCAACCAGTGCATTACAATATCCGAAATTCAAGAAGTCCTTGAATACTAAGTGTTTGAACCACTGAAACTAGCCAGGCTTCGTAAGGCGGTCACTAAAGTGGAGTTACCACTAGTGTACAGGTAACTTTGCCATACACCTCGCAGAACAAACAAATATTTAATGTAACTCACATCTAATGCATGACCTGCAAAATTGAGGCATATTGGGCGCCAAAAGGTCCTGGACAATGCCATAGATGCCAAAATTATGGCCACTCACAATACGAATGCCTACAAATACCACGATGTGTGAAATGTGGTGAAAACCACTTCACATCAGCCTGTACAAAAGACCAGACAACCCCCCTAAATGTGCTAACTGCCAAGGAGAGCACACAGTAAATTGGGGTGGGTGCCCCCTTTACAAGAAAATAAGCAAACCTGATAATTCCATACTATCAATAACACACACATGTCAATAAAACTAAATTATAATACTATAATAAAACTCAAAACACACAGTAACTCAAGAAATGAATCCCATAGAAAGTGGAATTAAAAACGCTCTTTTAGGCGATCCCAGCATAATCACTTCTATAGTCAAGAACGTTCTTGCTACAATCGGGTGCCAATGAACATGAGCATTCATAAAAAGAGGCTCCAATTAATTCACTGGAATTTTATCCATAAAAAGTACAACTATATACCTATAAAACCCAACACCCCCAGTTTGGAAATAACCGGTATATCCATAAAGAGCGTTAATTGATTCCAAATGAATTTAATTCAGAGCCTACAAATCACCAAACATAAATTTAAATGAAGATGATATTGAAAACATTTTCTCAAACAATACACCTACCATTGTGGCCGGTGACTTCAACTGCAAGCATCCTTCTTGGGGCTCAAACAGTATGAGTCCAAATGGAAACCATCTCCAACATGTTATTGAAAACATGGTTCTTGACAGAATCAGCGACGATGTTTAACGTTCATCCTTAGAAGATATGGGACGTCAGTTGTATTGTGGTCGGTAAATGATCTCAAATGAAGGGCAGAAATTATTATGAATTAAAGGATTATTTGAAATTGAGTCACACGCGGAGTTATCAGGATCTGAGTGAGTTGAGGTACTGGCTAGTTTTCTAAGGCTTTGTGTTCCAAGTGTCATTCTTTTTTCTTCTGAAATATCACAAATAACGCTGTTGATAATTTTATCAAAGCTTCTCGAAGTCTTTGCAGTTAGCTGCTAGGTAGGCAATAAAATTTGAAATGCGAGGTTATAGTGCGAGGGAGAATGTAGAGAAACATAACAATAAAAATAAAATAGAACACGAGCAGACACATTCTATATTCCGTATCGCATGGTTTAAGAAAAAGTAGAAATACCGTTCCTCAACAAAAGGTGAGTCACGTGGTGTCGTGGCATTTTGATCGGTCGGCGGATAAACTACTCTATTATTGCGAGAGAATTGATTGGCGCATAATGGGGCGGGGTTTTCTGTCGAGCGTGATGTTAACGAAAATCTAGAAGTAGCTAAGTTGTCTGGTGACAAATTGCGGAATGGTTGTAAGGATAAAGATTTTGGTGGTTCGTACTTTAAACGGCGAGGTAGGTGTGGGTGTAATTTTGGTGATGGGTTTATATGAAGATGGAGGAAGACGTGAGAGTGAAATGTCTTTCATTTTAAATCGAAGGTTAGAGTTTTTCTTTTTGAAAGCAGTGTGGTTATAATTAACTAGCATGTGTAGCAATGTATTACTACAGAAAGGACAAAGATAAGAATAGCCTGACACTGGGTGAGGTATTGTAGATTGATATTTGACTGTGGTTGTGATTAAAAAATGAAATTGTGGAATTTCTAAGTGATGGCTATACAGTACAGGGTGATCCAAAAGTCCCGCACAACTTTAAAAATTAATAACTCCGCGAATATTCGCGCTAGAGCAATGCGGTAAACACCATTGTGTTCAGGATACAATGGGATTTTTTATGGCAAATAATGAAAAATTCGAAATAGATTTTAGTTACAATTTTATTCGCCAGATGGCGCTCTACCAGAATCAGAGATTCAGCGGCCAAATTGTTTGATAAATTGAAAAATATAACTGATCGACACGTATTTTTCCTTTTTGAATACCAGGAAAGAACCCTAATAATATCAAATAACAAATTAATAAAACGCCACTTCGCCAAAAGTATGAAGAATTGGTTAACGATTTTCAAATACAATCAGAGATATGTAAAATAGGTAAATGCAAATTAAAACATGTAGCAAAAAGAAAATCAATATTTTAGATGCGGTTTGTTTCCGAAGATAATAAATTTCTAATATTTTTAATTCAACTCTCACTCAGTATCGATTATATTTATTTTAATTCATCTGAAAAATATGTATCTATCTCTGATAATTTATTTTACTCTGGAATGCCGTTGTTGTTGTCGTGTCCAATAAAGAGCCTCAGATGTACCATGCATCTCCATCACATCAGCAGCAATGTCCACTATCTTGAGTGTGTAAAGCTGCTGCTCTGGGTCTATGTCAAATTTCTGCAAGGCTGCGGCCATTGCTGGACATGAGAATATGTGGGTAGGTGTAAGTTCCACATCAGGACAATTGTTGCATGCCCTATAGGTTCTTGTGCCATCTGGATGTATTGTCATTCCTTTATAGTGTTTTGTTCTAAGTCTTGTTATAGTTTTTGTCATTTTTCTCTCAGAGTTTATTTCGCATTTTGATATTTTCTTATTTTTTTGTTTAATTATCTTGTATTCTGACAAAGAATCAGCGTCAAATAATGACATTTGTTCTTTCCTTTGGCTCAACTTTCTGGCTTCCTTTGCCAATTCAGATGCCATTTCATTACCCCCCATCCCAGCATGGGCAGGGATCCAATGTAGAATGCAGTTATTCTCCAATGGTTCCAGTTGGGCAAGTAACGAGTGTATTTTCTGTATGATTTTAGTATTGCCCTTCTGAATTGCTTCTAGAGCGGATATGGAGTCGCTGTATATTAAAATTCCTTCTGCTTGATGCAGGGATGGTTGGTTAAGGCATTACATCAAGGGCTTTCCAGATAGCTGTCAGTTCACAAGTGAAGTTTGACGAAATCTGTCCTGCTCCTTCTTTGATTTTGATGTTTGTTCCATCTTGCAGTATTATGTTAATTCCGGCCCCTCCATTACTCATGGTAAGGTCTGAAGATCCATCTGTATATGCTGTTAAAGGGCGTGGCCTAGCATTTTTAATCAATAATTTGTACTATGAGGACATAGCCGTTAATATTCCAAACACATTAGACCTCGAAACCCAAGGTATCAAAGTCTACCTCAATCAAAACAAAGCCATCAACATATACAATATGTATCACCCTCCAAAAAATACATTTATTGACGATGGAACAATGGCTCAATTTCTTACAGACAACGCTATTATTTTAGGTGACCTTAATGCCAAACATCAACTATGGGGATGTTCTACGCCAAACCCAAGAGGCAAAATACTATCAAACATATTTGACGACAATGCCTTCATGTGCTTAAATGATGGGAATCCTACCCATCATTCCTACAGCTATAATACTGCACAAGCCCTTGATATAAGTTTTTACTATCCTGACATTTTCCACAAATGCAAATAGCAAATATTAAAAGGTTTTGAAAGTGATCATTTGCCTAATTTGATAGAAATTAGCACCAAGACCAAAACTAGCTCAATTAAGAAAAATGATGGAACTTCAAAAAGGCTAATATGATATCTTTCGAAATTATACACACCAGGCAAAAAATATTCAAACACTTATAACTAAAAGAAATGAACTACAAAAAAGTGCACCCAAAACCAAACAAATTGTAGAACTGAACTGAACATTGTGATTGCAAAAATAAAAAGATTATACGTAAATGTGAAAAGGGAAAAATGGAAACAAACTTGTGAAAACCTGAACCCAAGAAACCCAAATACAAAACTTTGGAATTTGGCAAAACAAATTGGCAGAGTCCAGCCACAAACTGAAAACACAAATATGATTGAGAATACAGATGGTACACCAGCAACTAATGACAAAATTGCTGCCAATCTTTTAGGTAATTCATATCAAATAAGTAGTAAAATCAAGGTTGAAAAAAAGCCCGAAAGATTATTCATGACTGTAAAAATGTCACCAGCACTCATAATATTTTCCATGAAAAAATCAATATGAAAGAGCTAGCTTATGCATTAGAAAACACTGACCTAAACAAGACTCCTGGGCTAGATGGAATCCATGGCCGAATGATATCAAACTTGGGCAAAATTGGCAAAGAAAGACTTCTTAATATTTTCAATAACTCCTGGAAAACTGGAAAATTGCCTCAAGACTGTAAAAATGCAATAATAATTCCCATTTAAAAACTTGACAAATCTGCTAATGACCCAAAAAACTACCGACCTATCTCCCTCACAAATATTTGCTGCAAATTAATGGAAAAAATTATATTCAGACGACTCACCTACCACCCCGACACAAGAAATCTCTTACCAGAAGAACAATATGGATTTAGGAAAGGACATGGGACAATAGTCCAACTCTTATTTTTCACACAAAAGGTAAAAGATGCACAAAACAAAAAACCAACTAACCACACCATAGCTGCTTTTTAGACCTTACACAAGCTTTTGATAAGGTATTGAAAAAACAAGTTAATGACAAAATTATACAAACATTTAAAAATTGATGGAAAAGCTATCACTTGGATAAATGAATCCCTTAAAAATATATACATCAGGGTCAAATATAATGGCACTCTATCTAAAACCTTCAAATTGTACCAACGATTACCACAAGGATCAGTCCTTAGCCCAACTCTCTTCACCCTATTTATTGCAGGCATAGAAGACAAATTTTCACATAAAACCAATATTGAACTTTTCGCTGATGACATTATTCTATGGAGCAGCAACACTAACTGGAAAAAAGCTGAAAGAGATTTGAACAAGACTATTCTCCACCTAGAAAAATTTGCTAATAAACATAAATTAGAATTTAACCCCCAAAAATCTGAAACCTGTCTTTTTACTACCGATAAGAAACTATACAAAATAAGACCAAATATTATTCTGAAAGAACAACATTTCAATATAATAAACATCCAAAATATCTCGGCTACACCCTGGATCCAGAAATTAACTCGAGTAAACATATTGAAGGAGTTGTTAGAAAAGGAAGAGACCGACTAAAAATCTTGAAATATATTTCAGGAAGAGTGGAGAGCTGAAGCAACAACACTAAAATTAACTTACACATCTCTAATGAGACCTATCTTGGAATATGGATATCAAATCTATGGTACAGCATCTGGAAAGGATACAACTAAATGCACCTAGAATTATTACAGGTCTTCGAAATACCTGACCTAATAATATTGTACTTTGCGAGGCAGACATTATGCCCTTAAAGGATAGAATAAGCTACAATCTGCCAAAATATATAAACAAAATCAAGAGTTATGAAAATAAACACAGAACTTTCAATTACAAACTTATTTGGGAACACAATATAAGACTCAAAAAAGAAGGCCCTCTCCACCTGGCCAAAAGAAATGGACTTTTAAAATATAAAGTGGAAAACTATTATTTAGCTGAAAAAATATCTACATGCGAACCACTAACAAAATGTTATTTTCAATGCCACTTTAAACGAACCCACCAACAAACAATACCAAAATCCAGAATACTTAAAACAATTATCATTAGAAATAATTAATATAAAATTCCTAAAAATGCAATAACTATCTATACCGATGGTAGCAGAGACGAGTTGGGACACACTGGCAGTGGCTCTCTCATTAAACCCACAAATGGCAATGAGAAAATGAACAGAAGAAACCCAGATTTTTGCTCAATCTTCAGATCAGAACTTATAGCCATCTATGAAGTCTTAAAATCCATTAGAAATACTAAACATCACGATATATGGATTCTTACTCATAGTAGAAGTGCCATACAACACTTGAGTCACACAGGGGAACTTAGAGACAAAGTAGGCAGGAACATAATTGGTTATCTCCAAAAACTCTCAATACCTCAAAAATTCACCTTCAATAGATACCCTTACATGTTAGCATTGAAAATAATGAAGCTGCTGATGCGCTAGCGAAAAAAGGCACAAAAGAACCCTTGCTACAGAAAAATAAACTTACTTTTAAAGAAATAGAAACAGTAGCCAAAATAAACAAGAACTGGAGGATCCCACCTAAGCACAGCTGGTACACCCTAGAAGCAGATGGCCACCCAGACCTTTCAGTCCACAAGCCGGCATGCGAAGCATGCCCTTCGCTGCTATTCTGTTCAACTCATAAGCCAAGTAACGGTATCCAAGCTAGTGCTTGGACATTGTACCTAGAAACACCACCTCCCAGACAACGTGTCTGGAAGGTTATCTATACCGGTGGCCTTTAATCACAGCAAAAGAGGAAACTATCTACTGTGTCCAGCAGGGACCGCGGGGAGGCAGCCCCCGGTCGACTCTGTTCAGTCACAGCTGAGGAAAAGCTCAGCTGCCACGTCGTGGGCTTTCTCAAGAAGCTTGCTGTTATTTCTCAGCAGCTTACTCTCGATCGCGCCCCTCGCCCTCCTTCTCTCTTCCTGCACACCCACTACCCTTGGACAATCCAAGACGTAGTGGCGTGCATTCACATCCCTTTCTCCATAGACGCAATCAGGGTTTCTCTTAATTTTAATTCTGTGGAGACTTGAGGAAGAGAGCCCATGTCCCGAACTACCCTAATGAGTTTGTGGGACATTACCTTACAGAGGTACTTGGGTGTTGTTACCCCATTGAATACCTCTCTCCACTTCACACTGTTCCTCCATCTGTCCAACCATAAGTCCTGGACGTGACCCCTGATCCTCCTATAAACTTCTTTCTTGGTCACTGGGGTCCTCAGTGATCTACCTCTAAAGCATCCTGCCTTAGCGATCCTGTCTGCGAACTCATTACCTTCGATGAGGCTGTGTCTCCTAAACCAAGGGAGCTCCGGAGCCCGCGTCATCATCTCCAGCTCCTGGATTATTTGATGCGCGAGTTGCCCTTTCTCCAGATTGATAACGACGAGGGCCGACATACAATCTGAATAGAGGCGGTCCGGGCTGAAGTTCTTCTCGGCAAACACTCTGAGGGCTACCTGATCGCAACCAGCTCGGCTGAAAATACCAATTCGTCCACTCTGAGTGCTAAACCTTCTTGGAAGATCAGCTCTCCATTAGTGTATATCACTACCCCAGCTCCAGTATTGGTTCCAGACTTACTACCATCAGTGAAAACCTCCGTGCCAATCCCTGTCGGCCCTATAGGACTCAAATTCCACTTTGGCAACCACTGCGGAGGCTTCCTTGTGTCCCTCTTCGATTCCAGGGCCCCCGCTTAAAGTCCCAGGGCATCTTCCCTTTTCTCCCAGATCTTCTCTCTGATGGTCTCCTCCTCTAGTTTCAAGCCCAGGGGAATAAGCCCAGCGAGAATCAAAAAGGCCTCACTGCTGGTAGTGCGATATCCTCCTGTGATTCTGAGTGCCGCTGTCCTCTGCACTCTCTCTAGAGTTGTTTCCACCTTCTGATCCCTGTTTCGGCGCCACCAAGCCCCGAAAGCATATAGCAGGATTGGCTCGACACAGGAGAGGCAGAGGTTCCTAAAAATAGTACCCTCCTTCTCTCCCCCCCCCCCCTGTTGAGGGCCAACCAGGACAGGCCTGCACAACGCCTCCCTGCCTCTCGCCACTATCTCCTCCGCCTGGTATTGCCAACCCATCTTGTCATCAATGACCACCCCCAGGATGGTCATCCTATTGACCAACGCTACCCTCCGTCCTTCCATCCAGATAGCCGGCTTGTGTTTCCTTTTAGTTCTTATGTCCCTAGGCTTAAAGCTGAGGGCTTTAGTTTTGGAGACATTGAACTTAAGGCCAGAGTCATGGGCCCAGATCGAGAAAATTTGGAGAGAAGTTTCAACACACTTCTCAGCCTTCGCTCTCGAAGCAGTCTCAATGATGAGGAACTGGTCGTCAGCATAGAGAACCAGCCTGTCTCCCTCATGGAGCGGTGTTTACCAGGATATTCCACAGAATAGGTCCGCAGCAAGAGCCCTGGGGGCAACCCCTAGCACAGTTTCTTTCCAACTTCCGCCCACCAAAACTAAGGCTAATCCGTCTATCCCTCAGGAAGTCACGAATCAAGCTGCACAAATTATCAGGACAACCCATGTCCATCAAATTTATCATCAACTTGTTCCAGCTCATGGAGTTGAACGCGCCATCAATGTCCAGGGCCACGAAAAGAACCCAAGCACCCTTATTTAAGCCCATCTCAACCCCCTCTAACACCTCGTTCAGAGCTGTGGTTGTGGACTTCCCTTCCCTAAAACCATGTTGGAAAGAGGAAAGGAGCTCATTACTCTCTAGCCAGTGCTTCAGTCGCTGAGCTAGTAGGCTATCCAGGACCTTACCTAGACACATTAGTAAAGAAAGCGGACGATAATCATTAGGAGAATTACCCTTTCTACCAGACCTTTCGAGAAGCACTACTCGGGCAACCTTCCATGCCTCAGGAAATGTACCAGTGTCCAGGCACTTATTGAATAACCTGGAAAGAAGCGATGGGTGCATCCTTACCAGGGCTTTCACGACCGTGTTATCGATCCCTTCCGGACCAGAAGATTTCCTTTTCCCGAACTTTAAAGCCGTCAGTTTCACCTCATTCTCAGAAAAGGGCGGATCCACCAAACCACAAGTGGTCAGAGAGATCTCGTCCTCTGGTTCCTCGTTTCCGAAGTGCCGATCCAAGTTGTTTTTATTTTGTCTTCTGCTTTCGAGCGAGTAGGTCTAGAACACATTCTCTCTTAATTTTATCATTGTTGGTGGATGAAACAGCACCAGTGATTATTTTGGCCGCTTTTGCTTGAACACTGTCTAGTCTTACTTTTAGTGATGAGCTTGAGGGAGCCCAGACCGGTGTTGCATATTCCATTATCGGTCTTATTAAGGTGGTATATGTTGTTCTGAGAATTCTGGGTTTTGCTCCCCAATTTGTTCCACATAGCCTTCTCAGAATGTTTAGTTTTCTGATAGCTCTATTTGAGGTGCTAATTATGTGCTATGAAATTTAAAATTCCTCATAAATAATAATTAAAATAATTTTGTTGACATCTTGTCAATACATACACAGTCTGCACTATTAAAAAAAGATAATATGCATTATATACACTATGTACAATGAAAATTTGGTGGAGAATCGCCAGTGGGTCTCCAGCGACACCACGCATTTTGCGATCTACGATGAATACGTAGATCGCGTACTTCGCCGCTTAGGAGATGGTGATGGCGTGGTCCTCGAGAACAACTGGAAAGATCCAGGACTGCAGTATCACACCTAGGTATTATGGATTTCTAATTTTATCAATTATTTGTTTAGATTTTTTGTATTCGTTTATAAATTATTTGTTTGTTTATGCTTATTTTGTGGTTATATTTATGCCTTTTTCCCTGGGAGTGGAGAAGACGCATAGGTTTGGTTTTATTGGGTTTATGGTCATTTGGAGTTCCGTTGCCCACTTCTCCAGTCCTCTCATTGATGTCTTCAGTATCTTTTACGATTTTTCTATGCTGCTACTTGTGTGCCATATGGCTTTATCATCTGCATAACAGGCAACCTTTGTGTCTTCAGTGAGGTAAGGATGTATGTCGTTAATATATAGCAGATAGAGTAGAGGACTGAGCACAGATCCCTGAGGTACACCAGCCCATGTTCTTCCTTCCTTGGAAATTTCTCCATTGACCCGAACCTTTAACCTTCTTCCCCTTAAGAAGTCTGCAATCCAGATTAAGGTTTTTCCTCTTACTCCGATGTTGTGCAGCTTTTCACGTAATTTCTCCCTCCACACTCGATCAAAAGCTGAGGTCATATCAAGGAATATAGCCGTGGTCTTCTTTGGCGGTTTTTTCCCGGAAAGAATCTATTATTGATTGACAGAAGTAGAACAGTTGATCAGTTGTACAGTGCTGGGATCTATAGGTCGTTTGGTAGAGGTTTATTTTATTATTTTTTGTGAGCCAGACTATGAGCCTAGAGTGGATAATTCGTTCTGGTATTTTACAAAGTATGCTGGCGAGAGCAATTGGCCGATAGTTCTTGTATTCGTTGGCATCTTTGTTTGGCTTCAGTATTGGCACTATAATTGATATCTTCCAATTCTTTGGTAGTTTACCAGTTTTCCATGAAATGTTCAGTATTCGTAGGAGTTGATTATTAGCTTTGACTTCAAAGTGTTTAATCATTTGACCAAAGATTTGATTATCTCTTGGTGACCTCTTGGATTTTTTATTGATGAGTTTAGCTCATTCAGTGTGAAGTCTCTCGAGAAAATATCTTGTTGATGGAAGTTTCTTGCTTGTTTAACTAAATGGTTTATATTATTTTTAGAGTCCTGTCTTCATTCGTATAGTTGAGGATGGAAGTGCTTGAAAGATATTCAGCAATTATGTCAGCCATCTGTTTGTTCTCGTTCTCGCTGTTCTATTCATATCGGTTAGAGTATTGGAGGATTGGTGTTGGTGAGAAATCATTGCCTCGATGTTGTGGTCCTTCCAGTAAGGTATCCACAGGTCTTTACGTCTACCTCTAGTTATCGATGCTCTTTTGCAGCTTTTTAAATGTTCGAAGAGAATTTTTCCAAGCTTTTGTCAAGCGTTCTGTAATTCAATTTTTCGTTGCACAGTTCTTCAAGCTTTTCTGTGAATTTTTTCAAGTCGGCTTTCCTAAAGTTTCATGTTCTTTTATTCTAATGGACATTCTCAATTTTGAAGTTTAGGGTTGTTAAAATTGGTCTGTGGTCACTGATTGCACCTCTCAGAATTTTCCATTGTGTTGTGGGTGCGATGTTGTAATTTATCGCTGTGATGTCTATTGCGGATTCTGTGCCTGTGGACTTAGGTGTTCTCTCCCTTATTTAACGGTGTAAGGTCGAGGTCGGTAAGCATGTCCTCAACCTACTGACTTTTGATATCCTGGACAGGTGATCCCCAAATTGAACTTTTGGCGTTAAATTCGCCGAATTATGATTGTGATATCCGAAGACGCTTCACTTAATGTCTCTATTGTGTGTGCCCATACAAAATGCAAAGATTTCACGAGCTGAAAGTTGGCGATTTTGAGATGCGTCAAGAATTCGCTGCATGGGTTTTCCGGCAAATTGATATTGATGAAAACTGGCTGTCGAATGTTCTGTGGACAGATGATGCTCACTTTTCTCTAAACGGAGAATTTAACATTCAAAACAGCCGCATTTGGTCAACAGAAAACCCTAGGATTTTCACAGAAATGCCACTTTACCAGCCTAGAGTTACAGTTTTGTGTGGGTTCACTTCTTTTATTATATGGTCATTTTTCTTTGAAAAATCAATGGAAGAACTTTTAAAACCGTTTTTGTAACTGGTGAACGTTATGAGAAAAGGGTATTCCCATATTGCAGGGTAAAAGCACTAAGCGAAATAACATTCATGAAAGATGGAGGACCTCCTCATATCTCCCGAGGTGCCAAACAATTGCTGAAGGATACGTTCGGTGAAAATCGTGTGATAGGTCGCCACTTTATATACCAGTGGCCTTCAAGATCAACATACTTGACGCCTTGCGATTTTTGTTTATGGGGATACATTAAATCGTGTGTTTATTGATGCTGGCCTACCACATTGGCCATGTTGAAGGCTTCTATCAGATGGCACGCTTTATCAATTTAACAGATATGTTATTTAATGCTGTCCATTCTGTCATTTATCGTCTGCAGGCGGTGATTGAGAATGAAGGGTGCCACATTGAGCAAGGATTGTGACCTAATACAAGAGAGAAGTCAGTTACCTCATGTGTTGTATAAGCCGCCATGTATTATATTATCTATCAATATTTTGCAGCTCTTTGTGTTGGGATATGGGGATAATAAATGCTGTCCTCACATCTTGACTCTTTTTATTTTGTGAACAGTAAAATTTGTTTGTCATTTGCTCACATATTATGTCGTGCAAACCAGAGTGTTATAACTTCTCGAATAACATTGGTACACACAATTTTACCCCTTATGTTTTACGCTTTTCGCTCATTAGAAGAAATACATAGATAATAGATAACATAGAAATACATACATAAGAAATACATGTAGCATAAGGAATATTTTCTGTACACCAATAACTTTAGAAATTTTGTGAAAAAAAATAATACAAAATTATTTTAAATTATAAAACTATTTTAGAGGCGTAATATTCTTTTTAAAATAAAACAATTTCTACTGTCCTTACTGCGATGGAAAAATTAAAGGGAGGGCCTGGCTCATCAGTGGTGAACCCTCCCAGCGGTTTCGCCAGTTTAATCTACCATACCGCTGTTATATTGCATTTTTGGAACTTCCTTTTATAGGTGACTGTTGTAAGACTCTTGGAATGGGTATTTTAGAAGAACTATGGACATAAGCTTTTAGGACAGCAGAATTAAATATAATTATAAATATATAATATGCTTCGAGCAATCGCTCTTCCACTAATATCAAACTGTGTCTTTTATTAGAACAATAATGTTACGATGTACTAGAGCGCCATTATTTTTTTCACAAAATTTCTAAAGTTATTGGTGTACAGAAAATATTCCTTATGCTACATGTATTTCTTATGTATGTATTTCTATGTTATCTATTATCTATGTATTTCTTCTAATGAGCGAAAAGCGTAAAACATAAGGGGTAAAATTGTGTGTACCAATGTTATTCGAGAAGTTATAACACTCTGGTTTGCACGACATAATATGTGAGCAAATGACAAACAAATTTTACTGTTCACAAATATATCTAGTACATCGTAACATTATTGTTCTAATAAAAGACACAGTTTGATATTAGTGGAAGAGCGATTGCTCGAAGCATATTATATATTTATAATTATATTTAATTCTGCTGTCCTAAAGGCTTATGTCCATAGTTCTTCTAAAATACCCATTCCAAGAGTCTTACAACAGTCACCTATAAAAGGAAGTTCCAAAAATGCAATATAACAGCGGTATGGTAGATTAAACTGGCGAAACCGCTGGGAGGGTTCACCACTGATGAGCCAGGCCCTCCCTTTAATTTTTCCATCGCAGTAAGGACAGTAGAAATTGTTTTATTTTAAAAAGAATATTACGCCTCTAAAATAGTTTTATAATTTGATAACAGATGGCGCTCTAGTACAAAATTATTTTACTACCACGTTTTTCAACGCAAAAGGTCGATTTAAAATTTATTTTATTTGAGGGGACACATTTTTAAAATTGTGTACAGCATAATAAACAATGATAACATTTGACAAGCCCATAGGATATTTGGAATAAAGTACGACAAATATATTTTTCATTTGTTGGATCATGACAAATATCCAGTTAAATAGTCAAGGGTCGCCAATCAGTCAAGAAACTACACATTTCTTATAGCAAGAAATCCTATTAATAGTGCCATCATAATTTTTGGTACTATATTAACATTTCAAAAATTCGTGTATTGATATCAGCAGTGTTTTTCAAACATTCAATCTATTTCACAAAACCTCATATAAAAATAAATATTTTGCTACATGTTTTAATTTGCATTTACCTATTTTACATATCTCTGATTGTATTTAAAATCGATAAACAATTCTTCATTTATTTGGCGAAGTGGTGTTTTATTAATTTGTTATTTGATATTATTAGGGTTCTTTCCTGGTATTCAAAAATGAAAAATACGTGTCGATCAGTTATATTTTTCAATTTATCAAACAATTTGGCCGCTGAATCTCTGATTCTGGTAGAGCGCCATCTGGCGAATAAAATTGTAACTAAAATCAATTTCGAATTTTTCATTATTTGCCATAAAAAATCCCATTGCATCCTGAATACAATGGTGTTTACCGCATTGCTCTAGCGCAAATATTCGCGGAGTTATTAATTTTTAAAATAGTGCGGGACTTTTGGATCACCCTGTATATTTAGTAGGTAGTAGTCATGCACTTTGGAATGCCAGGAACTTGATTGTTTTTAATGAACTCTAATTTATAAAAGGTTTTTAATGATAGTATATTTATAAACGAATATATGAAATATTCACATTTGTTGAATTACAAAGGTGTGTTATACATTCTAATGATATACGTTCTAATTATGATCTATAGGTCAAAAATTCTAAACTTATTGATAAGAATTTCGCCAATAAAACAAAAACTAGAACTACAAACAAAACAGGTTTTATAAATTTTAACGCTTCTCTGCAAAGATAGAATATATGACGAAGATTTTGTAAATGTAAATATGGCGGAGGTTGTAGGTATTTTCAGGCCTTATACGCGACAATACTTTTAAATATTTTGAATATAACTGCGAAAACAATACTAGCAAACACAACATAAATAGGATAACTATAAACTTGGTAGTAATTTCTTTCTTTTTTAAATTAAGATATAAAACTTTTTGCGCCTATTAATACAGAGAAAAAAAAAAGACAAAAAACTTAAGATTAAATATTTACAGATTTACATGTAGCGACAAAGCTCGTAAAATTTATATGAACAAAATGGTTGTAAGATATTTATATCCGAGAACAATCGATGATTCACTTCTGCAAAGTTTGGTCAGCGATAGAAACGGTGAATAGAAGCGGTTTGCTCAATTTCTCCGCAGGAACAATTTGGGGTTTCCGATAGACCTCTTATGTAAGTAGTGCTGGAAATTTTCATGTGATGCTACGAATTTGGCTACTATAAAATTTGGATGGAATTGTATAGGAATGCTGTTTGGAAAATAGTGCAAATTGTATGGTTAGCATTATAAATGAACTGGCAAATGTATTCGGCTTATCCTGATTTATATAAATATATATCCGAGTGAGAGTTGTCTTAACAAACATTTGTTGAAATATATCTTAGGGGAAACATTCACTCCTTACTAAATCTATTCCTGTCAAGATAAATTGATGTACTGAAACCACTGTGAAAATAAACCACTGTAGCTAGCTGAATATAAAAAAAATAGCATAAAAGCTATTCAAAGTCTAAAATTAGGCAAATAACTATTTCATGTATTTTCGAGTTATAAAATTATAAATATTATTATATATTGACTCTGGCATGTTTGCCAGGCGAATTTTGCTTTTAAAAAAATGTTATCTATTATTTAAGAGAAATATTTCTTTTGCTGAAATTTTCTTCAAAATTCTTATCAAATTAACTCAAGCATTCAGGCCTTAGAGCCCTTCGACAGGATACCGAAAGGCCCGAAAGCTCAAGTCGATTTAATAAAAATTTTAAAGAAACGTTTCCCTGGAGGAATATTTCTCTTAAATGTTATGATTCAAAAGAGTATGATTTCGCAAAATGATATTTAATTATAATTATATTCTTTTATCACTCTAATTATATTGTCTTCATTGAAATTTGATTATTTTATCTATTTTGTTATTTTTATTTTGCATTCCTATAGTTGTATTTAGTTTGTCAGCTGAACGTTAACATTATTAACTTGGTCAGATTTTGCCGAGATAATAGCTTTGTTGTCAGTGTTTTCGTCGTTTACGTGAGATAAATTCTTGGGTAGATTCTTGATTAATCTTGATGTATGGTACGTTCGCTTGAGTAGGTGCGGAAGTATTTATTTGTTACAGTTCGTTATCGAACAATTTTGTCAACCAGTTCGTCCTTTCTTATTGAAATTTCTGATGTTTTTGAATACCAATTTCATCTTTTTGGCCAGAAAGGGTGACGTTGTTATCTTAGGTATAGTTTAGTTTCTCAGACGAAATGTTTATAATCCAACCCAGCACTTTTGATATATTCCCTCTTTCGCGGTGAATCTATAATTGCAATTGAAGGCCAATACTTTCATTTGACTTTTCTAGAGATGGTATAGTAAAGCCTCGAGCGGTCATGTGTCTTTTATATAAATAAAATTTTATACAAATCAATCTTTTTTCTCTAATAGAAATAGACAAAATTATGTAACTTTCTTTTCCTTTTGTTCATTTAATTTAAATAAATCATTAAAGAAAAAAATCAAAAAACTATTCATCGACAATGCTTAATTTATAAAATTTCCAATTCAAATTGATGCTTTAAATGTTTATGAAACTAGTTAAATTTGGTCAATATTTACCGGATTTGAGAAGCGACGTCCACCCGACTCGGCCAACTAGATGCCGAAAGATTTATAACAATGATCCTAAAAATCTAAATATTCATCATTTGACACCACAGAGATATTAAAGACAAAATTTTCAAACTAAACAAGGATTACATATTGAATAATACTGGCAATTGTTCTATTAATTTCACCATTATACATATATTGTTCTGAAAATAGAGCAATCCATACTTATGTTAGAATAAATAAGCTTGAGGGATGAGTCTCTTTTAATTACCTTTATTTCAAGCTTTCGGGCTCAACCGCCCTTCGACAGGACAAATTATACGCTACTAAAGTTTTCAAATCTGCTTATAAATCATTCAAAAAAGAACTGAAAAAGATGAATACCGACCACAAGATCTCAGACGATGAACTTAAAGAATTCCTATCTAACCTGTCCAGCCCACACAATGAGCCCTATATTTATGGTCTCCCAAAAACACACAAACCTGAAACTCCCTTGCGTCCTATAGTGGCCTTTTTCTCTTCTCCAACAGCCCCTCTTTCCAGATTTATAGCCAACTTCCTGAAACCGTTCCTCCAATTACAGAATGACCCATTCCCCATATCCAACACCGATACCTTTATAGGAGAAGTACTAAAGATCAAACCTGAATCTGACCGCATCATGGTGTCTTTCGACGTGCAAGCCTTATACCCCAGCCTTCCACATCCTCTGATCATAAGTGATACAATAGAACTTCTGCAGGAACAGCATATTGATACAGATATCATCCAAAAAATCACACAACTAATTTCCATATGTCTAGATAACTGCATATTCACATATAACTCCGAATCATTCAGGCAAGCAAAAGGGTCCCCAATGGGAAGCCCTCTATCGACCACAATTGCTGAGATCTCTATGCGCGCAATAGACCGAAGGATTACCGCCAATTTCCCCCATGATATATTCTTTTGGCGCAGGTACATTGATGACATCTTTTGCATTTGCACCACCACCAAAACCGATGACATCCTCTACAATCTAAACAATTATCACCCTGATCTTCACTTCACTGTTGAAAAAGAAACCAATAATACCCTTCCATTTCTCGACGTTAAAATCATCCGGCACCAACATGAATTGCACACCACCGTTTATTATAAACCATCCTTCCGTCCTAATTATGTTCAATACTCGTCCTTCTGTCCTATCAGTCACAAAATCAACACAGTCATTGCTCTATCAAAACGAGTCCATACCCACTGCTCCCTCCAGATGTACAAGAACCTCGAAACACAGAACATATTAGCTAACCTCAGGGACTGCGCATACCCGATATCCTTTATAATGCGACACTTTTATGACCCAACTAAAAAGACACAGTCTCCAATATACAGATCTATTTGCAATATGCCATATTCACCATTATCCTCCACAATAGCGAGATTCTTATTGAAATTTGGAATCAAAACCTACTTCACCTGCGCACCTACCTCTGGATCCCTTCTCCGAAACCAGATCATGAAATTCAATGAACCTAACAGCACACCACGAAACGCTATTTACTCCATAGAATGTATGAACTGCCCAAAAGTCTACGTAGGCGAAACCGGGAGACATGTCAATATCAGAATTCATGAACACAAAAGAAATATTGATAACTTAGACCATAGATCCTTAATAGTACAGCACATAAATGAAACTGGCCATTCCTTCAACATTACATCACCGAAAATCCACTATTCTAATATTACCAACAAACACCAAAGACTAATCATAGAATCTATCCTATCAAGCAAATCCATAGCCTCAATAGAAAAATTGATTTACCTGAAATATACAATGTAATATTCCCTGCAGCCACCAAACCCCCCTCGGTATCATGAACTCTGCGATTCAACAAATAATATTTTATTTCCGATAATTCAATGGGCTAAACGGCCATCTTTTTCAAAGATCTCATCCCCTCCCGCGGCAAGCCTCGTATTACACTCGAGACACAGGCGTCTCTCAAATGTTTATATAGATTAGATTTGAAAACTTTAGTAGCGTATAATTTGTCCTGTCGAAGGGCGGTAGAGCCCGAAAGCTTGAAATAAAGGTAATTAAAAGAGACTCATCCCTCAAGCTTATTTATTCTAACATAATATTATGGGATTACCTATTAAAATCCATACTTAAATCATTAGATAGTAAAAAGGCATATATTGGATTGAATAAAAGATTTATTTGCCAATATTTCGGCTGGCTGAACGCCAACCTTTATCGAGGCATTACATTTTTGTATACACAAACTCAGCGCCGCATAGCGTTATAATATCACAGTTGAAATCATATAAAATACAAAGTAGGTGGGAAAAAATTTGTGCATGAAAAAATATTAGAAAAATTACAATCAGAATATATATAGTTGTGAAAACCTATACTTTCAGCTCATTATAAAAGATATAAACAAATATAAAATCAACACTCAAAAACTGAACTACATTACATACTTTATAAATGAAATTAGAAAATTAGAAAGAAATTTAAACATTTCTAAATCCTTGTAAGAAAGCGCTATCCCTCCTGTAATATGTAATTGCTTTGGTGCAATAGATAACACGTATGACTATAGATCAGGAAATTGCTAGTTCGAATTCTGTACTATGTTATTCCTAAATTACGTGAACAACCTTTGAAATCCATAATTATAACTTCAAGCATTAACTATGCTATCACGAATATTGATCTACATTTGACGTTTGCATTAAAATTCATTAATAACAAAATTATTCACAAAATAAAACATGTTCTATCGGCTCTAACAAAATATAATTTCACAAATGAAAACTTTGCTAATAAAAAAACCTACATATTTATGATTATGAAGATACTTCAAATTTAAACCCGAAGATATTTTTTTATTTTTATTTTTTTGCTTATCCCTAGTACACGTGGTACAGGCCATAATAATCATGGTGGTTAGAAGTTGGCGACTGCTTTTACTGTAAGTGCACCACATGACTACACATGTGAAAAGCAGTTCGACTTTGCACTTACAAATGTGCCAGAGCCCCGTTTGGTTACTTGCACTCGCTGGTGGGGTTGGACTTTTGCAAGAATCGGGGACCATTGGAGTATTTTTTTTATCAGAAAAAGTACCCAATGCGGGAAACGAACCCGGGTCGTAGCGGTCAAAAAAACAAACGGTTTGGACCATCCTTCCACCGACCCCCTTAGATATTCTTATTATAGGATACCAAAATTATTTGTTGAATATCTAACAGATAATTAACATAAAATTTCTTTACTGAATAATTTTCATAAACTCATAGAATTTAATGCCAATAAGAGTAGAAATATACTCAAAATATTTCAAAATTCCATTTATATACCTCTCTCTCTTTAAAAAACAAACTCTAATTACAAATAAAAGGCATTCCTATGGTAACTTCCTCTAGCTCTTTGCGCTTGCTATATTAAAATAACAATTACTCATATAAAAATAAATTACAAATAATTGAATTGTCATCGAGAGTGAGAAAGTTTAAAAATTATGAAATAGTAAAGTTTCTATAAATCGCTTTTATATGCCTTTAAAAAAATGAAGGTATACGCGTTTAAAAATGTCATCATATATATATTGGAAGAATAAATTGAAAAAAAATATGTGAAATATTTCATCGTGATAATAAGTGTTTTTCATATTTATTCACATTTGTAAAATTGAAACTCCTTTAGTAAAATTATGGTATTACACCTACTTTATTTTTAAGGTTGTGAAATGGTTGTGTGCGTGTTGGTGTGGCTTGCGGAAAGGCCGCTGATAAAATTATAATTATTTTTATAAAATAAATGAATTTATTTAAAACCAGAAATATATAGAGAGGAAAGAAGTAACGGCCGTTGGAAGCAAGCCTTGTTGTTGAACGACGCGCGTGGCCAGAGTCCCGGATGCTGCCCGCGCATGCGTAGTGAGGTGTTCTCTCAGCTCGCGGTTGCCGAGGCAGTCATACTACTGCCCGTATGTGTAGTGAAGCTTCGTCCCAGTTCGCGCTCGCTGAAGCAAAGTGTGGTCGCCACAAGGTAAAATTCAATAAAGTTTTAAAGAGAGTGCCGGTAGTTTAGATATGTTCTTAGAACAAGCTAATATTCTAGTATTATTATAAGAATATACATTATTAACAAACATTAATGCCGAAATATTAGCATCATATTTTATGACTCCCAAATAAACAAGTTAAACTGATATTTGACTATGTTCAAATTATGAGGTCGAATTCCTTCCAGATCTAACACACCATCATTTTTCTTTAAATAAAAAAATCGTGAATTATTTATTAGTTTAATTTTGTATAGAGGCTTTTTTAATAGCCTATATTTTAACCTGCATATTTATCTTTAGACCTACTTTCCCTTGTGAAATTAATAATTTTTATTATTAGGTTTAATAAAAATATTTAAATAGGCCTTTAAACTTTCCTTCGATATACCTGGCTTCGCTCGTGTTCTGCTCGATTCCCGAAAGAATTTTGATTTTGCATTTCGTACATGATACAGCAATATTATCATAATAATCTTATCACAAAAATAAGTAAAAGGTCTGTTACTTGTGGTTATTTCGGATTTTCTTTGTATGAAAATAAGAGAAAACCCTCTACCAGATTTAGCTCTTTATATAGTTAAATTTGGTTTATATCCTGTTAAATTGGTTGATTATTGAGGAATCGTCTTAAAAGTCTATTTAAAAAATACACTTTGTTAATCATTCCGGTATGAAACGTAAATATGTGATGAAGAATAAGCCACAACACCAAATTTGGCAATTTTAGACAAAAGACAACCTCTATACCATGGTTTCGGGTATGGCCTTCATCAGTAAAGGGGCGGCTTCGATTTCATTGCATTTTATTAGTGTATTTATGAAATCAGTAGAATTTGCTAAAATGGTATTTAAGTTAGTAAGGTGGCAAGCTCCTATAGTGATGTAAAAAATAACCATGGTATACAAGCTAACTTTTGTTTGAATTTGCAATCACCGCTGAGGTGGATCATTCTTTCTTCACCGCTTTTATGTTTTGTACTGGGGTCATAAAATAAGTTTATAATTTTAATGAATTTTGAAATGGGAAAGGTGCCCTGTTTGTGTGTGTGTTGTGTATGTGTTGTGTATTGTGTGTGTTTCGTATGGGTTGTATGTGTGTGTGTGTTGTGTTGTGTCTGTGTTTGAGTGTATTGTGTGTGTGTCGTATGGGTTGTATATATGTGTGTGTTGTGTTGTGTGGGTTGTATGTGTGTGTTGTGTTGTCTATGTGTTGTGTGTGTGTGTTTGTGTGTCTGTTGTGTGTTATGTATATGAAAATCTTCTTCCCGATAAACTATATATATGCATGTATATAAGTAAGTATATTCGTTTTCTTCGCGCTTTGAATGTCCATTGTCACGTAATCGTAATCAGTCTTGGGCTCATTAGCCAACCGGTGTGTAGTGTTTTTCAAGCTCAAAAGTTGCATTAAACAACAAAAAATTCCATACAAAATATAAGTTCATGTGGATTCGATTCTAAGAAGTTTTCCTTTTTTTGGCATTTTAGCAATTTACTTTTTAAAATAAAAAAAAATTAGTTGTCTTTATAAATTATTTTGATAATAAAACTTATATACTTTTTGTGTTATAGGGATCTGACTCTTGTCTAACCATATTCTGAAATGGTGAATTTTAGCAGCGTGACAATTGTTTGACTTTATTCCTTCGACACATTTTTGGGTTTATTTATTTTTGATATTATAATTAATATTATCAAAACACACATCCATATATAGTGTAATAATAATACACTATTGTTTAAAACAATTTTGATTAGAGCAGACATTCACTCGGGAAGAACCCGTTCTTTCAACGGGCCATTGATCTTGTTTTATAACAAAGGTAACTTAAAAATATCATATATAAAAACACACATAAAGATAAATCGATTAAATGGTTTAATCTATCATAATTCGGATATAATTGTTGATTTTTAATATAAAATAGAGGGTGAGAAAAAGCACTACACACAGAAACTTGGATTTTTGTACAATTTTTTAAATCATAAAAAATATATATGTTGTAATATATTCAAATATATATATGTCACCATGTGTTGTATAGTTTTGGTGTAATTGCCAAAGTGGCAGAAATAAAATTTCGAGTGAGTGACAGTCGGCGCTAGTAGAGGAAAAAGGTCCGAAAAACAAGTCGGGTTCCCAGGTGTGCCCCCTTCTTGCCCAAACAGATTTGTCCGCTTTGAGACACGAGGATTGACAGACCCCTCTAGACAGATCTCCCTTGACCGGTGTCTCGTCTTTTTGTGTAATCTCAATCACGCCTGAACCCACTCTAATCATTGTGGCCACCACGACTGCAACCAACATGCCACACTACTTTTATCCAACAGGATAATAACAAACTACATTACTACATATATATAGTTTTTCTTTTACATATCGAAACAAAATATAAGTATATCAAATAATTAAATGAAATTATATATTAAGGAAAAAAAAAAGTTTTGAATAAAGCGCGAAAACATTCATGTACACAATTATAATATGATGCATTAGCCCGCCATCTGGTATAAGAAATTGAAACTATTTTTGATGAGTATGAATATTTTTAATATGAAACAATTTTCTACCGCCCTTACTGAAATGATAAATTAATGGGAGGACCTGGCTCATCAGTGGTGGACCCTCCCAGCGGTTTCGCCAGTTTAATCCACCATGCCGCTGTAATATTGCATTGGGCTGTTTTGCTTCTATACGGATACTGAAGCTGACTTCTTGAAGAAGGTATTTTAAATAAACTATGGACATAAGCATTGAGGATAGTAGAAATACTTAAAAACTATATAGATGCGAAAAAATAATAAATAGAAACATTCCTAAAACATTGTATGTATTTATACTTTCCTCAAAGCTTATGTCCATAGTTCATTCATAATACTTTCTCCTAGAGGTCAATTTCAGCATCAGTATAAAAGCAAAACCTGCTCAATGCAATATTACAACGGTATGGTAGCTTAAACTGGCGAAACCGCTGGAAGGGTTCACCACTGATGAGCCAGTCCCTCCCATTATATTATCATTGCAGTAAGGGCAGTACAAAATTGTTTTATCACAAAAAAATTCATACGCATCAAAAACAGTATTAATTTCTCACATAATTATATATAATATACAAAATACCCCTTTAAAAACGACAAAAATTCTCTCACAACAGAGAGTTTCTTTTTATTTTAGAATGCTATATTTAAAGAGATAATCTCTCTTCAACGAGCTCAATTAAAACTTCGACTATTTCTTACAAGAAGTGTTTACAAATCTGAAACTTACAAAGTTGAAGAGCGATTATCGCTCTTGAAAGCTTGCATTTTAAAATGAAAATAAACTCATTGGGAGAAATTCTTTGTAATTTTTAAACGCTTTTTACAATTTTATCCTTAAATAATACGCATTCATTGTTTGTTTTTTTTTTTTTACTCGTTTAAATATAGAAAAACGAAAAAAATTAAAGTTTTCTGCTCATGTTAAATACATAAAAGTATCCACCTCAATAATCTAACAAAATATGATAGATGTATTGGATCTAAAATATATCAATAGAATGATTTCAAAATGAAGTTTTTGAAGATAGATATAGTTCAATTTTAAAGAGCCGCCACTATACCGCGTTAAAAGAGTTTTCGGACGATGCATCATTGTCAAGTCTAGGTTTGGGTAACATACGATCGGCTCGTTATGAATATTTTAGTTAGCGCAATGCGACAATTTTAGTTGAATCCCAAGTCATGGTAATACCTTGCTCAAATGATCTTATTATAGGAGATATAGAATATATATTTTGTTTCAAAATATAATTTAATTAAATATGATCGAATATTTTATGTACATACTGATATGTATGTGGTGACGACTTTAATTTTCGTGTTGAGTATAGCTTAATATAAATATATTTATTAAAAATAAAGAAAGCATATCCTGACTACAAGCACATGTGCTTTTTAGATGGCAGAACGCCATCTAGTGGAGAAAAAAATAAACTAACGTTTATTTAACTTGCTCCGTGATATTTGGCCAACCCAATTTCTTGATAAATCATATATATATTTAATAATATTTATATTTTTAAATTTATCAAAATGCTAATCAAAAGACCTGCTTCTACTAAAGTGAATGCTTCCCCAATAAATACAAGGTTGCCCCGAAAGTTGGTAAACACTTGCAAAAAATTGAAATACCAATATTATTCGCCGTTATATTGTCTTTGTATAATTATAAAGTAATTGTATTATGTATATTATTATGTATTCGCCGTAATAATATTATTCGCCAAGTAATAAGAAAACGTTTTAGGAAAAACACGAACTTTTGGAACAACCTTATATTATATTTAGAAATTTTATTTTTATGATATAATAATATAATCAGAACTAGGGGATATATAGAGTGCTATTTGTTAATATAGTATTTTCTTATTATATCAACATCACATTTTATGTATTTAAAAAATAATTTATGTGTTTTCGAACAATTTGTATAGGATTTAAATAGTTATATGTTAATCTATATTGTTGCATCATGATTAATGCGCCTATTTTTAAAATTATTTATAATATTATTTTTAATATATTTAAAATTTAAATTATAAATTTATTTATTTTTATAAAACAGATTATTAATATAAAATATTATGTACTATAAAACATTTGTATTTTGATACACTAAATACCCTACATGCTTTAAACTTTGATGTGGTAAATAAAGAGAGATTCGAGGTGCTACCTAAACTTATAGTTGTCTTATTATTGACTGGTTTAACCTTGTAAGATGGTTGAGACACGTTCTGGAAAGATGCAAGACACGTCTGAGGAGAGACTCAAGACTGAAGAATCTGCCAAACCGCAGCCCAGTGCAACAATTGGTAGAGATGCAAGTGCCGACCCAGTTGTTTTGAACCCCAACATAGACATCCCCAAATATGATGGAACAGAAGACCCTCGCCCATGGATTGAGTCCCTTGAAGAAATTGGCTTCCTGTACCACTGGGCAGAATATATTATTTCTCGCTATGCAGCCATGAACATGATTGGTAGCGCCAAAACCTGGCTGGACCTACACAAGATAAGTTTTACCAGCTGGGAACATTTCAAGAGCCGCCTAATTCAGGATTTTGGCTCAGACGCCAACAAAGAAGAATTGAAGATGAGGCTGAACAGAATGCAGCAGTGGAATGAACCTGCAATCAGGTTTGCAGAGGATATCCTGGTTCTGTGCAACAAGGTCGACCCCCAAATGGAAGAAGAGAATAAAATAAATTGGGTTATTGGAGGGTTAAAGAAAGAGTACTCTTTTGCCCTCTACTTAAACCCTCCTAAGAATACCAACGAACTCCTAAGATTGTGTAAAAAGATCGATTTGTTTGAAAATAATTATCAAGAACGTATAGAAAAATCAAAGGTTCTATATAATGGACCACGCTCTCCTCGTTCCCACCATCAAGAGCAATGGAAGAACGCTCCGTCGTTCAGAAGACCAGACCAGAACACCTCCAAGCCCCAGGCCCCCGCTCCGAGGTACTACCAGAACACCCCCAAGCCCCAGGCCCCCGCTCCGAGGTACTACCAGAACAAGCCGCTGCCCCAGGTATCTGCCCCTAGACGATTTTACACTCCCATTCCTGAGCCAAAACCGGTCTACCCAAGGAAAACCTACAATAAGAGTCCAGATTCAAACAGGAATAGGACAGAAGACGGGAGACCAATATGTTTCAAGTGTAACAAGCCAGGACACGTAGCGCGGTATTGCAGAGTCAAGTTTGTGAGGATCGTAGAAGAGGACCCCTCAGTTTCCCAAGACAAGAGCCAAGAAAATCTTCAAATGGACGAAAGGAAAGATTATACACGGCCTCGCCTCTATGCGGATGTTTGTAATGACACACAAATGAATATTCCTACACGGAATAGATATTCCGTGTTGGAAGATTTAAACTAAGTGTCGCGCCTGATTCCTTCAATCAAAGCAAGTCGACCATAAATGGAATTAGAAAGTTGGACCCTAGGTACAAAATTAATATTAATGTGGACAAGATAGGGTTATGCGAAGCTTTGATTGATACAGGCGCCGATCTTTCAGTGGTCGACCTAAGAACAGCACTTTTTGCTGGCCGTGAAATAAATAGTCTCACTAAAACGTGTTCAGGACCCGATGGAAAAAAATTAGATATGGTAGGTAGCATTATTTTAGATTTAAAAATTGATGACACTGAATTATCCCACGAATTTGTAGTAATGGACGCGCATCTACGAACTCTTATTCTTGGACGAGATTTCCTTAAAAAAATGAATGCTAAAATTGATTGTAAACGAGAAACAATAAAATATAATTTGATGAGTAATCATGACGTAAGCAATTATGATCTAAAAAAAATAAAGAGCACTACAGATACCGTTATACCTAAACTATCTATTAAATTGATTAGGGCCTCAATAGAAGCAGAGGATGGCGAATATGTCATCGAAGAGAACAACAGAATGACTCAAACAAATGGTCTTCGATTGGCAAGAAGTTTGCTTACTGTCACGGATAAGAAAACCCATATCTGGATAACGAACCCTTATCCTCGACCTTTAAAAATCATGAAAGACCAAACATTGGCTTATGGAAGTCTTCCTGCAGGGGTAAATTTTATAGAGAATAAAGATAAGCAGAATGAAAATGACGAAATACAATTTCAAATAAACAAAAATTTATCATTTAAAGAACAAGAGAGGTTAAAACAAATTTTGGCCAAGTATACTGATTTGTTCTCATCGAGGTTAGGTAGGACCAGTTTGGCAAAACATCAGATTCATACAGAAGACGCAAAACCAATAAAGCACAAGCCTTACCGGGTAAGCGCTAAGGAACGAACCATCATAAAGGATCAAATAGACGAGATGCTCGAAGAAGGAATAATTAGACAATCTTCAAGTCCCTGGTCCTTTCCCGTTATATTGGTAAAAAAACGAGATGGCAAATACAGATTTTGTGTGGACTACAGGAAATTAAATGAAGTAACAGTGAAGGATGTTTATCCAATCCCAAGAATTGATGATGTAATGGATACTCTCCAAGGATCCAAGTACTTCTCAGCAATAGATCTCAAATCGGGATATTGGCAAGTCGAAATTGAAGAGAGAGACAAAGAGAAGACGGCTTTCACTACTGCACATGGGTTATATGAATTCAACGTAATGCCCTTCGGTCTATGCAACGCCCCTGCTACTTTTGAGAGGAACATGGACAATGTCCTCGGAAATCTGAGATGGCAGATTTGCCTTTGCTACCTGGACGATGTAATTATATACAGCTCGGACTTTCCAACCCACATTAAGAGACTTGAAGCTGTCCTCAGATGCTTCAGCGAATCTAATTTAAAACTGAACGCCAAGAAATGCAGATTTGCTTTCGAGGAACTTGAGATCCTTGGACATATAACCAACCAAGAGGGTATAAAACCTGCCGAATATAATATAAAAGCCGTTAGAGATTTTCCTCAGCCCAAGAAGGCCAAAGAAGTGCAATCATTCCTAGGAATGTGCTCATATTATAGAAAATTTATTAAAGATTTCTCATTAATCGCTGACCCATTGACCAGTCTCATCAGAAAAAATGTGCAATTTATCTGGACAGGAAAACAGGAAGAAGCGTTCCAAAACCTTAAAAAAGCTCTTATGAATCCGCCAATTTTAGGTCACTTTGATCCAAATGCAGCCACCTGCATTCACACAGATGCCTCTAACATCGGCTTAGGCGCAACACTAATTCAAAATATCGGTGGCGAAGAGAAGGTAATATCATATTTGAGCCGAACCCTAAGTAAACCTGAGCAAAATTATTCAACCACCGAAAAGGAATGTTTAGCTGTAGTGTGGTCGATATCAAAATTACGGCCCTATTTATATGGAAGGCACTTTAAAATCGTAACTGATCATCACGCACTATGCTGGCTTAAGAATTTAAAAGATCCGACCGGTCGATTAGCACGATGGGCACTGAAAATTCAGGAATATAATTTCGAAATTATACACAAATCGGGAAAAAAACATCTGGACGCTGATGGTCTATCGAGAGGACCCTTACCAGAAAACGAATGGGACGAGGATTATGAAAGACTATTTTTGAATCAAATGATAGACGAAAAGGATGATTTTATTGAGAATATTAAGGAGAACCTTAGTGGAAACAAGCGTTCAATTACACAGAACTTTAAAGAAGAAAATGGGTGTCTCTACAAGAAAAATCCAAATCCTGAAGGTAGAGAATGGTTGCTGGTAGTGCCAAAGAAGAGAAGGAAAGAAATCATGAGTGAATACCACAACCATATGCTGAATGGCCATCTGGGCGTCGCCAGAACCACATACCGATTGAAGAATAAATACTATTGGCCTTCCATGCTGAAAGATGTTTCCGAATTTGTAAAGACGTGCCATCTTTGCCAAAGTCGGAAAGGTTCAAATCAGTTGCCATCTGGACTTCTACAACCTATTCCCCCAGCTAACTACCCTTTTGAAAGAATCGGAATTGACTTTGTTGGCCCCTTGCCATCAACGAAAAGAAGAAGGAAATGGATCATTGTGTTGACGGATTATTATACCAAGTATGCTGAAACAAAGGCAGTACCAGAAGCGACAGTGAAAGAAGTCTCTACATTTTTAATCGAACATATATTTTTACGTCACGGGGCTCCAAGATTTCTTATCAGCGACAGAGGTTCACAATTCACTAGCAATTTGATGAAGGAGGTTATGAAAATGTGCAAAGTTAAACATTGCTTCACAACGAGCTACCACCCCCAGACTAACGGACTAACGGAACGGCTAAATAGAACTTTAATCAATATGATCAGCATGTATGTGAATACGGATCAGAAGAACTGGGACGAAATCCTTCCTTTTATCACCCACGCATATAATACCACAATTCAAGAAACCACAGGCTACTCTCCATTTTTCCTGTTGTTTGGGAGGGAACCCATGTCCCTCTTAGATGACGAGAATATCCCAACGGACAGTAACATGGACGATTACGACGAATATATAGAAAACTACTTAGATAAAATAGCAAGGACGAGACAGGTAGTCATTAACAACACAGAGAAGACTCAGGAAAGAATGAGAAGAAACTATGACAAAAAACAACGAGAGAATCTATGAACCAGGACATTTGGTGGCAGTTTGGACACCAGTCAGGAAAATCGGAAAATGTGAAAAACTATTGAGAAAATATTTTGGGCCATATCGAATATTAAAGAAGCTGTCCAACGTAAATTACTTAATTGAGCCGAAAGATAATCCTAGCCAAGACCCATTGATTGTCCATGTCTCAAGACTCAAACCCTATTTTGAAAGAATTGATGAGGTCACTCACGAGGACGTGACGACCTCTGGAGAGGGGGAAGTGTTGCATCATGATT
Organism: Cordylochernes scorpioides; assembly: GCA_030710605.1. NCBI lineage: Eukaryota > Metazoa > Arthropoda > Arachnida > Pseudoscorpiones > Chernetidae > Cordylochernes > Cordylochernes scorpioides. Next base: position 50,048,804 of record CP092886.1, read on the forward strand.
AATGCGCCTATTTTTAAAATTATTTATAATATTATTTTTAATATATTTTAAATTTAAATTATAAATTTATTTATTTTTATAAAACAGATTATTAATATAAAATATTATGTACTATAAAACATTTGTATTTTGATACACTAAATACCCTACATGCTTTAAACTTTGATGTGGTAAATAAAGAGAGATTCGAGGTGCTACCTAAACTTATAGTTGTCTTATTATTGACTGGTTTAACCTTGTAAGATGGTTGAGACACGTTCTGGAAAGATGCAAGACACGTCTGAGGAGAGACTCAAGACTGAAGAATCTGCCAAACCGCAGCCCAGTGCAACAATATCTTCAACTAAACAAAATTTAGATCATGTTAAAATTTAACACCCAGAGTGTTCGAATATTCTATAACTATATGCAAAAAACAAACGCACAAACATCGACATTTCTCTTTTATTGGTATATCATTTGCAACAATAATAGAGATTTAATAATGTGCCATAAGAGGCACCTCTCCCTTTAATAGTGCATCAGAACGATGGTACTATGCATCACCCTAGTAAAACAACTTTCCTAGTGATTATAAAGAATGAGCCACAACACCAATTTTGGCAAATTCAGACAGAAAGCTAACCTTGGTTTCGGACTTTGGTCCTTATCAGTACAGGGGCGGCTTCGATTTCATAACGTCCTACGAGAGGGGTAATAAATTCGGTCAAATTTACTAAACAGGTGGTTAAGCTGGTGAAATGGCAAGGGCCGATTTTAAGGCAAGAATACAACATAATAATAAAAGATTTAATAATATATTGATGCGTCATTGTTCGAATCTCTATCTCAATATATATGCCAATTAATAAAATATTTAGGTATCTTTCATATTCTGGGGTTCAAACTATGACAGTATGCCCTTTCATATCCTACTCTATAACATAACAAAATATCACCTACTGTATATATTCTCGAGTCGTATTCGGAACAAAGGCATAATCCAAAACACCCGCATTTCCGATTTATTTATATAGAGTTATACAGGATGCGACAGCGCCTTGAGATCACACAATATTGGTGCCACACTTTCCTGTGTGTTATAGTAACACTAGCCGTTTTACCCGATTAAATTCTTTTATTCAATTACTATTCGTTACAATTATTGATACGTTTCTATTAATTGTTAAATATTAATGGTGAAAATTATTTTGTAATAAATCGCACTTTATATATATATAAAGATAAATAAAAGATACACTATTTTTAAGCTACTATAATTATTTTATTCTATTTACAATTCTTACACTCGTACACATTCTATTGCACGTATCTCGTTGTTTACAAGATGATGATAAATAATACAGAGTAGAGTAATAATATATCACAGATCATTCCTCCTTCCTTATATTGTTCATAGTTGGAGAAAACCGGCAAGGAGGGCATCGAGGTCGGGTAGATCTCCTAGGCGGAGGTGATGTGGAAATTTGAGGGTCTTGTTCCAGTCGGTGAGGTCCTGCTCCAGCGTTGTCCAAGGTCCAATCAGAATCTTCAGCATATTTGGTATCTGAACCTGTCCTCATCTGATTGACATGCACTTTAAATGTGCCTTTTAGGTTCTTTACTAGATAAACATTGTAACCTAGTCGTCGTATCACCTGGGCCTTGAACCATTTGCGCCTATTTTGTATTACTCTTGTAAACAGCACTTTATCTCCAACTTGAAAATGTCGCCTTCCACACTCATTTCTCCCAAAAGTCTTCTGGATAAATTCAGAGTTCAAGCAATTTACAAATGTTCTAGGCACATAACTTAGGAGACGTTCTACAGGAGGCTTATCTAAAGAAGTAGGCGTATTTCTATAATTAAACAGAACATTTTGTAAAATACAGTCCATATTTGAGTTTGGAGATTCTTCTAACGACTTTTCCAGAGATTTTTTTATTATTCTTACCGAAACTTCAGCAATTCCGTTAGACGAGGGATTATATGCTGGCGAGGTTAAGTGGTATACATTATTTTTCCGTAAGAACTCCTTAAATTCAATCGAATTGAAGGGGGGGCCATTGTCAGACACTAAGCATTGCGGTAATCCATACCTGGCGAAACACTCCCGTAGAAGCTTAATATTTTCTTGCGAAGTAGTACCTCTAGCTGGGAATACTTCAATCCAATTTGAATTTGCATCTACTACTAATAAATAACAATCACCTCTGAAATAGAAATGGTCAACATGAACTCGCTGCCACGGTTGGTTAGTCCTGGGCCAAGGTGTGTTCTCAGCAGGAGGAGCTGTCTGATGATGCATACAGGGAGAACATTCCTTCACAAACTCTTCAATTTGACTATCCATTTTTGGCCACCAAACCGAAGATCTGGCTAGAGATTTCATGCGATTGATTCCTATATGACTTTGATGAAGTAACTTCAACATTTGATCTTGACAGGTTCTTGGAATCACTGCCCTAGAATCAACAAAAATGCATCCCTGCAGTACAGAAAAATTTTCCAATTTTGAAAGGAATGGTTTCATTGTTTCATCCTTTTTTGCTAATTGAGGGTCTTCTAATAGATATTCCTTGAGCTTATTTAAAACCGGATCTTTATTGGTTTCTTCTTCAATAATGAGGTGGTCCAATGGAGTTACATTTAAAAATGATATATCATGTGTCACCAAATCAATGTTGTCTTCTCTTGAATTTATTTCCTCAAGTGGAAGTCTTGAAAATGCATCCGCACAGAGCATGGTATCTTTATTTGTATATCTAATATCGAAATCGAAATTTGACAACTCTAAAGCCCACCTATGCAAGCGATTTGCAATTAAAGGCGGAAGAAGTCTTTTGTTTCCAAAAACAGTCGTTAAAGCTTTATGATCACTCTTTAACACAAATTTTCTCCCAAACAAGTATTGTCTCAGTTTGGAAGTTGCAAACACAATAGCAAGTGCTTCTTTCTCAGTCTGAGAGTATTTGACTTCTGCACTTGACAATGTTCTGGAAACAAAGGTGATTGGCTTCTCTTCCCCTTCCACAATATGACACAAGACCCCACTTATGCCATAGGCAGATGCATCGCAGGTTAAAGTTAATGGAAGCTTCATTGAATAGTGAATAAGCGCCTGGGAATTTAATAGAGTTAACTTCAAATTCAGAAATGCCTTTTCGCATTGGCTAGACCATTTCCAACGATTGTCCTTCTTTAGGAGTTGATAAAGAGGACCAACCAAGGTTGACATATTAGGTATGTATTTTGAATAGAAGCTCAACATCCCTAGAAAACTATTCAATGATGTTTTGTCGAAAGGCTTTTTACACCTTTCTAATGCTTCCAATTTCTTTGAATCTGGTCTAACACCATCTTCATTTATAATATGACCTAGAAAACAAATGTCTTTTTTTAAAAATAAGCATTTTTCTTTATTAAGGGTGAAATTTAGCTCTTTCAATTTATCGAAGATCATTTTTAGAATTCTGTAATGTTCTTGTTCATCTTTAGAACCAATGAAAATATCATCTAAGTATATCACCGTGTTGGGAACATCATGAAAAAGGCTGTCCATACACCTCTGGAAAATGGCTGAAGCTGGACTGATGCCAAAAGGCAATCTATTATATCGGTAAAGTCCTCTATGGGTAGATACCACTAGCAGATTTTTTGATGCTTCATCCATTTCAATTTGATGATATGCGTAGGAGAGATCCAATTTGGTAAAAATCTTGTTTCCTCCTAGATTTCCCAACATAGTTTCTATAGTAGGTAACGGATATTTCTCATCTTCAATGCAATTATTCAAAGTATTTTTAAAATCACCACACAAACGTAGTTCTCCATTTGACTTTATTACCGTTACTAAAGGCGTAGACCAATCACTAGCATTAACTTTTTCAATTATTTGACTTTTTTCAAGTCTGTCTAGTTCTTTGTCTATCTTCTCTTTAATGGAAAAGGGTACTGGTCTAAATTTAAAAAATTTGGGCTTTGCATTTGGCCTCAATGATATTGAACCTTTAATGCCCTGAATTGGTAAATCTTTATTTTCAAATACTCTCTTATATACTTCTAAAAACAGTTCTAAATTTGAAATTACATTTATATTATTACAGATATCAAAAACGCAATTGGGCCAATCAGCTTTTAAAATTCTTATCCAATTTCTGCCCAGTAACGGCGTTTGGTTATTAAACTGGCCTGTCACAATTAGGGGTAGTTTTTCCTGATAGTTTTTGTAACTAACATTTACCAAGCATTTTCCAAAAACTGGAATCAAATTTCCTGAAAAACTTTTCAAATGTCCACTGTATTTCTCTAGAGTGACATTTTTGAGATTTGTAAGAAAAAATTTCTTTGAAACTACAGACACGTCTGCACCAGTGTCAACCTCCATTATAGTGTCTGCATCTTCAATTTTAACGTTTACCATTATTTTTGGTGCGTTTTCTAATGTGTTGCACTGAATAGTATTCAATTTATTCTGATTGGGTTTATTCATTCCAGAATTTTGGGCCGATTTTTTATTCCAACATACTGGAGCAATGTGCCCTTTCTTATTGCAAATATAACATTGAGCATTTTTAAATTTGCATAACTTCGTATCGTGGTTAGACTTTCCACAAATTTTGCAAGGATTATTGTATTTACATGGGAATTTAAAATTTTTAGATCTGGCTTTCAACTTATCAATATCATGACCAGGATTTTTCATCAAATTTACTTGTGACTTCGCTGCCTCTACAGAATTTGCAATATTTATTGCACTATCAAACGTTAAAAAAGGTTCACTTAGCAGCCTTTTAAGCGTAGCTTCATCGAAGCAACCACTTACAAATTGATCACACAAATTTTCATTTATGTCAGTAAATTTGCACTTGTCTGCCTGAGATTTAAGCCTCAAAACAAATTTTCCCACAGGCTCATTTTCTTTTTGTACAATCTTGTGAAATAAATATCTTTCATAGTGCTTATTTTTTATTGGATATAAATGGTTGGTTAAAACCTCTACTAAATCTATATATTTAAGGTCACTTGGCCTTCTGGGTACCAACAAATCGCGCAAAGTCTTATAAACATTAACATCAATAGACGTTAATAACACAGATACTTTGTCTGTTTCTAATGTTTTGTTCAATTTAAAACATTCTTCTAATTGTTCCAAATAACAATTTAGATCTTCACCTTCACGAAACCTTGGATAATTTAAATTAGTGGTGGCCATACTTACGTTAATTCTTCGTCGCCATTTGATACGTTTCTATTAATTGTTAAATATTAATGGTGAAAATTATTTTGTAAGAAATCGCACTTTATATATATATAAAGATAAATAAAAGATACACTATTTTTAAGCTACTATAATTATTTTATTCTATTTACAATTCTTACACTCGTACACATTCTATTGCACGTATCTCGTTGTTTACAAGATGATGATAAATAATACAGAGTAGAGTAATAATATATCACAGATCAATTATAAATTGGCGCCGTGGATGTCATTCTTGTATAATATATAAATGAGTTTTAAAAATTGTAAAAAAATAAAAATGCATTGGCCGGGAATCGAACCCGGGCCGCCCGCGTGGCAGGCGAGCATTCTACCACTGAACCACCGATGGTTATGAGAAATGGCCATATTTGGGTATTTATTCCATTCACAAAAGCAAACGGTGACAGAATTGATTAAAAATTGTTGCTTGATTATGACGCTGATAACTGTATATATTAATAGTTTTTTTTCTGTTGCAGGTAGACATGGCGGAACCTACTCTAACGAGAGAAATAAAGAGGCATACAGTTATTGTCTCCTTGGATGCAGTATACACCGATTCAGAAACTGCTGCATTCTTGAAAGTCGCACGATCATTTGTTTTCAAATTTTTGAGAGAATTGGGACCTGCAAAGGGTGATGTGGCGAAAGTTTCCTAAAGGAAACGACTACTGAAAGGATATTCTGACAATATCAGGACGCCATACTTTAAAAGCATGTCCAAGCTGTCATCGATGAGGACCCTGGGAAGTCGATGAGGTTACTCGCCAGAGAGCTGCAGGTTGATGAGGCTACCATCCGACTTATGACTCATGAGAACCTCCGTTACAAATCATTGGTGATGCGGAGAGGACAGTTCATGTCCGAAAGAACCAAGGTGAACCGCTTGACCAGAACCAAGCGCCTTTTGAACAAGCTCAAACATCCCGAGGAGCCAGGGGAATGATGTTTTTATTCAGACGAGAAGATCATCATCAATGCCACACCTAACGTTTGACCCCCCAGCTCACCAGATGTCAATCCGCTAGACTATTACGTGTGGGGCGTAGTTGAGATTCCAATAGTCATTCCCACAACACTGTTGCAGTTCTCTGAGCTGCTATAGTGGATGCAATGGCAAACATTTCTAAGACCCATCTCATTAAAGCCATATGCAATAAGGGTTCTTTTTACTTTGTCTATTCAATTTTTCCCATTGACATCATTTTTTCCTCAAATAGCTATTACACACGCACACACCGAGGCGAGCAGCCACGCTTTTTCGAGCTCCGCTGTTTTCCGCCTCTGGCGATGTAAAAGTGATGCCAAGTGTGTCGAAAAAAATATTGGCTGAAAGCCCTTTAAAAGCTGCATGTGTGCCTGAAAGACCCAGCTTCGAGCCTCAAGCTAGTGCAGAGATTTATGCCAAAATTGAATTTCAAAATCAATTCTCTTCTGAATTGAAGGAAACTGAAAAGTATGCATATGTGGAGTAGCCCCTCCACTTCCACTACCTGCCCCGACGACTCATGAGCTCCAGACCGCTCCTGCACCCATTGTCGAGAATCAACTAATCGATATTTTCGACCAACTGAGCGATGAAGCTTTCCTGTGCCCCCTATCTAAGCCACCGTTTTGCAAGGAACGGGTCATGTTCGCGAGCTTTTACAGCGATGATAGAAAAGATCTTGTCAAGCATCTCTCGCCTGAACTCAAGATAATTCTCACCAAATTCCTCAAAATTGTTATTGAGCATGTTGGAGACAAGAACTCCAGAATTGGCATCAATCCTCATTTATGTTAAAGATTCTGATAATTCATAAGTTCACTGCATCTTTTTCGCGCGAATACGTAGGACGTATAGAAAAAGACAATCGTACGATTGTGAAAGCAGCCAGGTCAATGCCAAATTCCCGATATCTTCCAGGATATTTTGGGGCTGAGGTATAGAACACAGCAAGTTATTTTCTAAATAGAAGTGCGACTAAACAGACTCTTGGGACGAAACACAAGAATATTAATAAATCTAATTAATCATAAAGTGTTTTAAAATAGAAATTAAATTTTTTAAATAAATAAATAATAACTCCTTGAGCACATTTTCGTGAACCAAAAATATCAACTAGCCATATTTTGTGTGTGGGCAAGTGCTGCCATCTGTAGAGAGTTAATGTAACAATTCCATTTTTCGTTAAATTTTTTTCAAACATGTCGATCATTTCTATTTTAAAACACGTAGAAGTAAATTATTTAATTTTTACTTATGTTTGAACATTTTAAATTAAAATATAGCTATAGGTTCAAAATTCTAAAATATTTTTCAATGCGTATAATAGGTCTTCCCAATATTTTCTCATTGTAATAGAAACAGAAGAGGAAACTATTTATTATTATTATACTATCACGTTTTTGAAAGCGTGTGTTTTCAAATTTCTAAGACACTAATTGATAAAATTTCTCATTTCTAATTTTTTGATACAGATGTTTACTTTGCCCTTTACTATTTCAACAATTTTTGTTTTTTATATTGAAAAATTATCAATTTAATGCTAATTTTGATCAATTTTCCAGGTTTTTTTTTTTTTTTTTTTGGGGAGAGGGAAAAAAACGTGTTTACACTTACCCGCTTCGTGATGATTTAATAATAATAACTTCCCTCATAGAATGTTATGAAATCGAAGCCGCCCCTGTGTACTGATGAAAGCCATAGTCCGAAACCATGCTATACTGGTTGTTTTTTGTCCCATTCTTTATTATCGTTAACCCTTATTTTATTTAGCGAAATTTTTTTGTTAATGTTGGTAGGATTTGTGTGTGTAAAATTTATTCTCATTTTTCTTATTTATCAGATTGTGAATGGCTGAAAACAACCTTCAAGAAAATATCAACTTGAATCCTACATTAACTTGGAGGCAGAACTTCAGCCAGTCAGATGGAGATATGGAGAGAAGTGAGAATATATTTCTCATCCAATCATCTCATAAATATGCCGATAGAAAGGGAAGGGCAGGAAGAAATTCGTGGCCTAAAATCCAAGAATCCAAGAAAGCCGATTTGGACGCGCAATAAATCTTGGTACTCTAAGAATAAAGATTTACAAGCTTATCAAGGACGAAAGCTACACAGATATCGTTAATAAATACAGAGGTACATCCAACAGATCTGCACCTGTTGTAAGCCAAAGTCAGAAAGAAGACAAAAGAGAAAGTACCTCAAATGCACTTAGACAACGGCGAGCAAACCAGTGACAGTAGAACTTGCGATAGTGAAATTACCAATAACCAAATAGGCCAAGAGGAAGGTGAGAGAACAGACGAAAGGGAAGATAGGGACGCATCAGAACTTGTAAGCCAACCAGATAAGGAAAAGGAAACAAATGAAGAGGCAAACAGCAAGGGCGATAACCCAGTAAACATAAAATTGCGGCTGAGAGTAACAAGGGCAACGGAGAAAGCGACAGAAGAGTTCTCGAACAAACCAGTTAATGAGTGGACATCGACGTTCAAAATCCCATACGTAAGATATAAAAAGCATATTCTAGAGGAAATTAACAATTATTCTATATACAGTGACGAGCGTCATGCGTTCTTCATCTCTGTCACCGTTTGCTTTTTTTTTTGGAATGGCGCTCTCCTATTGGTTCGCTACGATGGCGCCGCCACTGCGCGAGACACTTTGCCCCCCCACCCCCCCACTAGCTTTTTGGTTTTGTAACTATTGTGTTGGAGCGGGTCGCTCCTTAAATAAATGCATATATTAGTTAATAACTAAATGGAATCCTCTCTTTCTTTTTCCCAGTAAGAGACGCCTACGGAAACCAACAGTACATAGACAGATAAAGCACATAGGCTATAGTTATTAACTAATATATGCATTTATTTAAGGCGCCAATTTATAATTGTAACAAATAGTATTTGAATAAAAACATTCAATCGGGGGTAAAACACGGGCGTTAATGATCCAACAGATCCATGTGTCTAAATTAAAACACGGGCGTTGCCCTGGTCATTCGGCTAGTATTAAATAAAATCTAATAGGAAATCTAAACTTGGAAAAATCAGCAAAATAATTTATGCAGCGCAAAAGGCATATGAAGAGTTAACCAATAAGCCGCAAAGAGCGGGTGACTGGAAATACCCATTAAACAAATCAATCCAAGAGAAATAAATATGATAAGAATAATAGAAAAACGAATAGAATCTGGAAAAAATGAACAGCAAAGAAAACTACAAGGTAAAACAAGTAACCAAGAAATATAGAAGCGATCCCAGGAAAATATCCGATTTAAAAAGAGTTCACGAAAAACTAAACCAAGAAATAAAAGTAATACAGAAAAGAATAGAGGTATCAGAAAAATAAGTGAATTTAATAAGGCAAATTATATGTTTAAACTGAATAGGGAGCATTTTACAGAAAATTAAAGCCACAAAAAGCAAACGAAGGCCCCATTAATGAAGAAGATTTAACAAATTTCTGGTCCAAAACTTGGGCGAAGAATCAAAACCTCGATATTCCGGAATACCTCATCCAGAATATTGGGAAAACAAACAAACCTATCGAGCAAATAGAAATAACAAAAGAAGAATTCGAGGAAACATTGAAAAATTTGCCAAATTGGAAAGCAGGCGGTATAGATATAAAATTTATAATTTCTTTATTAAAAAATTGACCCCTCTACACGAAGATCTATATAAAGCCTTGTTCAAGCTATAAGGATTCCAGAAACAATTCCAGACTGGATGTTTACTGCGAAAACCTTCTTGTTTCCTAAAGGAGGAGAGAACACCTCCAACAACTACCGCCCCCGTGAGTTGCCTGAGCAACCTGTACAAATTAATCACGCGGATATTATCTAGAAAGCTGAACAAATACATAGATAAGGAACAATTACTGTCTATCAATCAGATAGGAACACGCAGCGAACTCAAGGCGCCAAGGTCTTATTTAACAAGGCTATATGCAAAGAACACGCAAATAAACCATAAACCATGTGGATTGACATAGCTAAAGTTTTTGACAGCATCGACCACAAATATCTGCTTAGGATATTGGAAACATCAAGAGTTCCAAAAGAAGTTCAAAATTCGAAAAAATTGCCCTAGACAAATGGCAAGCACAGTTGTACTATGGCAAGAAGTGTTGCCTCAAAACAGTTAAAATAGAAAGAGGAATATTGCAAGGAGATGGGCTATCACTAATATTTTTCGTCATGTGCCTCGAACCGATAACAAGGGAGCTCAATAAAGAAGACAGTCACCAAGTGGAGATGTGAGTGGGAGAGGAAAAAATTAAAATAAATCACTTATTGTTCATAGACGACATAAAAATATTTGCCCATAGCGATAAGGATCTTAAGCTCTTAGTGATCAATACAACTCAGCTTTTAAATAAAATAGGCTTCAAATTCAACCGAAAATACAATGCTCGCACACATTCAGTTAATTATTGAAAACAAATATAAACTGGAAAACAAAGACATCACAATGAAGACTCTAAAAGAAAAACAAATTGAAAACCTAAGAGGAATCATTGGCCAGAAAATAATACACAGAACATTCTTCAAAAATGAAGACCAACCGCTATTGGACATGACAGAATCCACAGTGGCTCAAAACGGGAAATAATGTTGGGCCAGATTTTCCACCAAATAGACCCAACAATGATGTAAACATTTACATCATATATATACACAGTGTCTTGCCGAAAATGTTTGGTGTCCAGATGGAGATCCCACAACGGTGGCCGACGGTGCTCTAAAGGTCGAGGCAGGGGAGGACGCCCAATCGGAGATGACTCTGGTAGCACCGTGACCAAGATACCGGCCTACCCTCCACAAAAGGACAACAACGAGGCGGATTGGAGAATGAAGAACTGGAAGCAACCCTGGGCGGGTACTCCAAGATACCCAGCTGGAGATGACACCTATGCCTTTAAAGTCCAGAAAGGTGGAGATGACACATGTGCCTTGAAAGACCAGGAGCCGGAGAAGATGCCCAGCTGGAGATGACACCTATGCCTTTAAAGTCCAGAAGGCTGGGGATGACACATATGTCTTTAAAGACCAGAAGCCGGGGAAGACTCCCAGCTGGAGATGACACGGGTCCTGCCCAAGGATCCTGGAGCCCATTGCAGAGAGGTCCAGCGGAGGATATACAAACTATGTACATATGTGCATATGTTATCTAATGTCAATCACCCTTTTATATGCAATGAAACGTCCAAAATCATATTGCCTTTAGGGAAATTTCAAGTCCATTCTTTATTCTAAAATGAATAAAACCAATTAAATACATACCCAGATCAATTTTATTATTATCTCAAGCTTTCTTTTAAAGAGAAGAAGTTTAATTTCGAATTTCTTAAAGAAGAAATTACTTTAAATTTAAAATAAAAAAATTTTATATTTTATTATCCCTATTTTATCAATTTTTTTATTATCTCAAACTTTTCTTTTAAAAAGAAGAAGTTTAATTTCGAATTTCTTAAAGAAGAAATTACTTTAAATTTAAAGAAAAATTTTTATATTTTATTATCCTTATTTTTATCAATTTTTTTATTATCTCAAACTTTTCTTTTAAAAAGAAGAAGTTTAATTTCGAATTTCTTAAAGGAGAAATTATTTTAAATTTAGAGAAATTTTTTTTTTATATTTTACTATCCTTATTATTATTTCTATATATTCTTTTAAAAAAGAATATTTTCTTTATTACTATTATTTTTTTTAAATAATAATAATATTTTATTATTTAATAATATTCTAAGAATATTATTCTCTTTTTTTTACTCTGTAGGAAGATGACGATTTACCTCGGGTCGCTGTTTGAAAGATAACAGTGAGTTTTTGAACGGGCGGCGTACGAAAGTGACCTATCCGAGAGGGAACGCTGAAATCCAGGAGAAACGGTATGTTAGCATCTTTCCCATTAATTAAGGGCATATTTAATATGTCAGAGAGATATATTTTTAGCTTATTTTTTATAGGGAAGAAGAATTCATATTTTGTCCTTTGCATGAAGTCTTAGTGTTTAGCAAAATCTGCCGAGGTAGTAGTTACATGTTTCTAATAGAAAAAAATCCATTCTTGCTTGAAATCCTTAAACAAAATTTTTGTCCATGTAAAATTGCCTATAAAATGAAGTGTTGTAAATTCACCGAGTTGAATAAAATTTAATGTTTTAATATTTGAAAGTGTTCTGGTAATATTTTTATCCTTAATCAAAATACAAAACAGGTGTGTATCTGTGGTGTGTGATACATTTCTTTTGTGTATGTATCTAGGTTTAATCCAAGTTGGTACACAAGCATAAATGTTATTATTACTGAGCTAGGTCGGGCACGAAGTTGGATTGTCCTTAAATAGGACATTAAAAAAATGTCCCAACAATAACACTCGGCAAAATGAAAGTTTCTATATGTTCAGTCAAGATAGGAATGTGTTCCCGAAAGATAAAAACCTAAAATGTCCTCACTGTGAAACAGTACAGAGGACGGTGGACCACCTTGCTACAAACTGTGGAAATTGCTTCCTTACGACTACACCGAGAGGTATAATGAAGTGGTGAGATGCGTCCACTTCAACTTGGCATGAAAATATAATTTCACTTAGAACAACAAGATAAAGCTCCACAAAATTGTTGTATTCCAATTGATTACACACAGCGCTCAACGTTAATTATACTTTAATTAACTATAAGGTAAAGGGAATATATATAGATTAAAAGTAAACACACATGGAGAGAAGGAACATGGCGATGGCAACGCCGCAGGTAGGGTTACATCAACAGCAGGAAGTGAGTCAGCTCAGTGTTACCGAAGCCAACCGTCCGCCGCCAGGGATCCAGCAATCTCCTCCCTCGAAGTGACCTCCTATTCATGGATCACTTCGCCGCTTAAGAGTCTCGAACGATGAAGTTCGTGTAGGTTTCTCCCCAGTGGCTTGGTCAAAATGTCCGCTAGGTTTCTTCCACTTGTTTACTTCAGTACTGAGGAGTGCAATTGAGTTCTGAGTATCTCTCTGGTTCCTTAGGATCATTGGATGAGATCGAGTAGGAGAAGGTTTCACAGTATCTTCATTATGGCTGTCCTCTTCTGTAGGTATCACGTCTTCTTGATCTAATAAAGACACTGGATTCTCTTCAATCTCCCGTTGAGTCCCATAGCTGTAGTGTTCAACTGATGGAAGCATCTCCCGGTTGCTGTCGTTCCTCGATACATCACTCTCTTTGAAGACACAGTCCCGAGATTCCACCACTTTCTTCATCTCAGGAATCCACACTCTGTAGCCACGTCCTCTGAGTGCATATCCAACAAGGTTACCTTTGACAGCTCTCCTTTCGAGTTTGGATTTACGGACTTGTCTTGGAATATGGACAAATACTTGACAGCCAATAGCTCTTAGGTGTTTAAGACTAGGCTTATTCCCTGTCCACAGTTCATATGGCGTGCTTTCACCATTGTGATTGTTGAGAACTCTGTTTCTGACATAGGCTGCGGTGTAAGTCAGCTCCGCCCAGGAAGACTTTGGCAGACCACTTCCAGATATAGTGCTCCTGACAAGATCTAGGAGTGTCCTATTCATTCTTTCTGCCACACCATTCTGTTGAGGTGTATACGTCATAGTGTGTTCGTGAACTATTCCAACGCTCTTGCAGAAAGTGTCCCATTCTTTGGAACAAAATTCCAAGCCATTATCCGTACGTATTCGTTTTAGTTTCCGGCTGGTTTGTTTCTCAGATTCTTGAATCCACTCTTTGACTTTTCCCAGGGTTCCGCCTTTGTTTTTCAGGAAAAATACACTTGTATATCTCGTAGATTCATCAATGATGGTTAAGACGTACTTGGCTCCTCCCCAGCTCAATACGTCGAGTGGACCCATCAAGTCCGCATGCACCAAGTCCAACGGCATGATTTCTTTTTCCTCCTTGTGTGAGTGTTGAAGGAATGGCAGACGGTAAGACTTGCCGATCAAGCAGTCTTCGCACTTTTCTGGCTTTGCCGGGTTGCAATCTTCGCACTTTTCTGGCTTTGCCGGGCTGCAATCAAGTCCTCTTACGCTTTGGTTCTTGGCCATCTTTGCTATCGTATATGCATTTACATGCATCAGCCTTTTGTGCCAAAGTTCCAGTGTAAGATCTTCCTTGCATTCAGATGCAAGAGAAACACGATCATTCTGATCTATCGGAGAGGATGGAGTAGTCTGGACGTAGTAAAGTCTACCCAACTTCTTTCCCTCTATCAAGAGTTTACCTTTCATGTCCATAATGTGGCAACCACTCCTGTTGAAGACAACTTTTCTACCGTTTTCTATCATTTGGAGCACAGACAGAACACTGTGACGCATATCTGGAACATACAAGGTGTTCTGGGCAACCATTTTGCTGGCATCTCCCTTGTGTCCAACAATATTGGCACTGACAGTACCGATACCACATGCTTCTATAGAAGAGCCATTCGCAATAGTGATGGAACTCATATTGCTTGTACACTCTTTCAGACATGTGAAGTAATCTCTCTTGGGAGTCATATGGTGCGTCGCTCCAGAATCTATGATCCAGGTCTCGGCGGTAGCTCCAAACAAAGTGTTGCACATTGCCGACATATTTACGCCTTTGTTTTGGTCAAACCTCTTTGGTCTTTGTTCATTCTTTCCTTTCTTCCTGCATTCCCTTGCATAATGGCCTTTACCTCCACATTTGAAACAAACAACCTTTGCTTTAAATTGTTTTTCGGTTTCAATGGGCTTCGAAGAGGCATTAACGACCATGGCACCCACATCTTTTGGTAGATTAGACGAACGCCTTTCTGCTTCTGCCAACAGCCGTCTTTTAACTGTGGCGGTCGTGAAGTCTGAATCAGGCAAGTTACATATGGTTGAGACAACGATGTCCCAATCCTCTGGTAATCCACCCAAAAGAACCATAGCCAAATCACCATCATCAATTTTGTCGCCAATTTGGGCCAGTTCGTTTACAATGTGGTTTATCTTCCCCATATACCCTTCCATATTGCTGTGCTGAGTCAACCTTTCGCCATATAACTGCCTTCTTAGTTGTACGGCTCGATATCTACTATCCTTTGGTGCGTATAATTTTTCCAGTTCCTCCCAGACCTCTTTCGGAGTATTCAAATGTTGAACATGCAATTGTTGTTCATCATTAATCCCGAGGCAAATTTTTGCAAACGCCTTACCCTCCCGTGACAAAAAAAGTTTTGTTGCAACAAGGTCACTAGGGTCAGGCTTAGCCTCTCCTGGATTGATCAAACTCCACAAATCGTTTTCGATTAGAACGAGTTTCATCTGGAAGCTCCAGCTGGAGTAATTAGCACCATTTAATTTTGTAATCGTTGTGTTTGCCATTTTACAAAATATTTGATAAGTAGAAAAAAGGGTGGTCCAAGTAATCAAAGGAAATTTTGTTACTCACGTTTTAGGCTTCGCGCTTCTTCAGTCTGACGTTTTAATCCTTGCGCTTCTTCAGTCTGACGTTTTAATCCTTGCGCTTCTTCAATCTCATAATCTTTGTTGTATTCCAATTGATTACACACAGCGCTCAACGTTAATTATACTTTAATTAACTATAAGGTAAAGGGAATATATATAGATTAAAAGTAAACACACATGGAGAGAAGGAACATGGCGATGGCAACGCCGCAGGTAGGGTTACATCAACAGCAGGAAGTGAGTCAGCTCAGTGTTACCGAAGCCAACCGTCCGCCGCCAGGGATCCAGCAAAAATAACGACTAAAATTTAAAATTCATACGTCAAGATAATAACGGACCTGCCTATGATAAGCGATATCAATATCAGAGCCAACAAACCTGATATAATAGTATACGACAAAATAAAAAAAGACATAACAATCATAGAGATAGGCGTTACCTCCCAAGACAATATCCAAACTACGGAGCTAACAAAGAAAAGAAAATACCAGCTACTGGCGAGGAAATGGCTCAAACCAAAAAAATACCCGTAAAAGTAGTGCCGATAGTCTTAACATGGGATGGAATAGTAACAAAATATAATAAACAATATAGGAAGGGAATAAACATAAGAAAAAGGGTCTTCGCATATATCCAATCCTTGGTCTTAAAAAAAACTATGGAAATTATTTCAACAGAAAATAAGAATTAACCTCACGATAATTTCCAGAAAAATAAAGAAATGGAAGCCATGGGTAGATTGTTGGAACGATGTAGGGAGCTGGCGTGTGAAAACGAGGAAGGTGGAACACCAGAGATAATCATGGACCACAGGAATACGACGACCATAGAAAAGATCCAGGAGAACAACCTAGAGCAGATGACAGGAGATCTAACAGACAAGAATGTTTCATGGCCAGGGGACTAATTTATCGAGGAGCCACCAAGAGAGGCCATAGAAAGACTGCAGGAGAGCTGCAGGACATCAGGGGACCATATCTGCGAAGGCCACAGCACTGACTAGGAGTCAAGACTAACACAGATCCAAGAGTTCACCATAGTACAACCAAATAAATCCACTTCATCTCATCCATTTCCCACAACACCACCCTCCAGAGTATATATTCCTGAACACCAGAACTCATCCATCAACCCAAATCCAAACACCCGTACAAACCCCCGATTACAAGCAGTTCTATATAATCTTTAAAAATTCAGACTAGTTCATTTTATCTTCCTTTTCACCCTTTTATCACTACCTAGCTTTGCTTTAACCGTTGCCATTTTATTATACTTCGATACCTACTTTCTATCCCAATCCGGCCAATACATACTCCAAGAAATCTTCTTGGTAGTTATTTCACTCGTCACCAACAATTACGGGCTGCTCTCTCTCATCCTTGAAATTTTATGAGAGAGCTTCCAAGCTATTTTCCGATTAAGACCCGACTGAAATAGAAAAAAAGAATGCGACAACGACACCAAAATTTTAACCCAGAACCTAAAGCTATTTTTTTTAAACATGGAAACTTTCTCCTTGGATTATAAATACTATAGAATAAAGCGTTAGCAGAAAATATATATATATATATTTTTTAAGGTAGTCGATTATTAAAAATTATTTTCTCCTAACGCTTTATTCTATAGTATTTATAACCTAAAGCTATCATAGAAACAAAAATATTTTCCATGTTACCAGATCAATTTAATCCAAATTCTCCCCCTCGGACACACCAGAAATAAATACGACCTTTCGTTTTCTGTTTGGACAACGACGGCGTAATTTCTTTCGACTTTCTTTTTGTTTGAGATTTTGCTCTTCCTCTAAATAGACTCAATATTTTAAGGAATTCCACATCAATTTTATTATAAACAATTCAAACTATACAAACAACCCACAATAACATACTAGTACAACACAAACAATGAAGATTTTTCACAAGGGCATGATACAAAACATGACATCACAACTCTAGTCTTTTGACAAACCCAATCTTCTTATCTCCACAACACCGAGCTACTTTTACCACAAGTGACCACTTATTGTCACGCTGACAACATGGCAAAGAACAAGCGCTCAACAATAATCAATCATACTTGTATACATATTACCTTATATATCTTTTTTAATCGTGAAATTTTATATATTAACCCTTTTTAATCTTTATTTCTATTTTATTCAACCTATTTTTATTCGTATATTGTTGCAGCATCCTGGTGAGTTGGCTTCATGTCCATATTTGATTGGTTCATATCAAAATTATATGTGAGACCAGAACGAGTAATTATAAACAAATTTATTCTAATAAGGAAAATATTCCCAAATTTTGCCAAAACTCAAAAAAACCCGCCAGATATAAATATACAGTGGTACCTCGACATACGAGTTTAATTCGTTCCGCAACCTTGCTCGTATCTTGAATTACTCGTATCTCGAAGCAAATTTCCCCATACAAAGCAATTGAACTACCATTAATCCGTTCCAACCTCCAAAATGTCACCCCAGTTATTTTTGTTACGTGTTTTTAAATAATAAAAACGTATTTATAAATATCAAATATTTATTGCACAAAAACAAAAAAGAGAATGTAAAGAAATAAATTAGATATCCTCACTGGTCTTTGCCTTTTTCGCTACATTTTTCTCGCTTTCACCTGTAGGCCGTTTAGAAAAAAACATGTCCAAGGAGGTTTGTTTCTTCCTCCCTCTCAGAATGTTCCGGAAATGAGTTAGGCAAGGATCATTAAAAAGGTCAGATGCACGACCTGTTGCAACTTTTTCTGGGTGTTTTTTTCCACGAACTGTGAAACTCTCTCCCACATTCCTAAGATCTCCTTTATCTCACTTGTAGAAATAACTTCCTCCTCTGACTCCTCAAAACCAATTACACGTTTGTACTTGCAAAACGCGAAAACAAAACACAACTTATCACAGCGGAAGCACGCTGCTAACTGATCGTGATGGCGCGACTGCGTGTTACTACCGAACCGAACTCGTATCTCGAATTTCGCTCGTAACTAAAAGCAAAAAATCACTTGCTCGTCGGCTCGTATCTCGAAAAACTCCTATGTTGGGGCGCTCGTATGTCGAGGTACCACTGTATATGCAAACTATTTACAAATAAAGCGCTGACTTAAAGTCACCGTGACTGATGATGATTCCCTGATTAGACCACACAGATTATTCGGTGACATTTCCCACTCCTTTAGGCCCCACCACGCCCCCGTGGTCTACTTGAATTATTTGGAAGTAGGGCTTATTTCTTGTTATATGGCCAAAGTGTGGGTCTATGTTAGGTTCATCTTTAGGTGTTACTAGATAGTTCACTTCTGATAATTTTCCTGATATTGTGTAGGGTCCAAAGTATATTTTTAGAAGCTTTTCGCATTTCACTAATTTCCTGATTGATGTCCATATGGCTACCAAATGTCCTATGTTGTATCTACAAACGCGATTATTTTCATTGTAATATTTCTTTATCCGTTCTTTCACACACACACTCTACAACATTTTTTCAGCTGCTACATAACTCCCTCACCAGTAACCAAGTTACGTTTTGTACTGGAACTGTACTTGAACTGAAATCTTACAGGTTTTTTAACTGGTCTCCCGGTTCTTTTTCTTCTTAGGATTGACCTTGCCCCTTGGGATGCTGTGGTCTTCTCGGAATCCGGTGGATCGGGTCCTGGTTGGGTGATGACGTTGGTTTCAGGTTGACTCTTGTTGATTCCGGGTCCTCCTTACACAGCAGATATGCCGGCTTCAGTCTGTCGATTGATATGTTCACCTCCTTCCCGTTGATTTGTAGAAGGAAATATTTTTCCTGTCTTTTCTTTACAAGGAAAGGTCCTCGATATGTAGGTTCGAGCGTTTGCTTTACTCTATCTTCACGGAGAAACACGTGGAAGCATGTGTTTAAGTCCTTGTAAATAAACATTTTACTTTTTGAACCGTGACTTTTTTTTCTTGGTTGTAGGTCTTGCATTTGTTTCTGCAATTTCGCTATGAAACTATCTGGTGGGATTGAGATTTTTGATGGTCTAATTATCTCGTTATCAAGCATGAACTTGAATTCCTCTCTAGCAATTTTTAACTTTCTGGAATCCAATTGTCTTGATTTGGAGTAAACTGATTGTCCTTTAGTGCTAATGTGATGGTTGACATTATGCTTTGTTTGGGAAATCAATAAATTTGGTTTAGTCACGTTAAGGTATTTTGCGAATAAATCTGAAAATTTTGAAATTCTGTTCAAGGTTTATTTATTTATTATCATTTACAAAGCACGCGATATCCGTCTTGGATATTTGCATGCATACACAAGTTTGGGAGCTTATTTACAGTAATTATTAATAGGAAATTAGTTATTATAATAGAAATTATTAACATATTTGTCAGTTAGTTAACGATTTAATTACCCTATAATGAATATTAGTGAACATCACATAAGAACAGAAATTTAGAGCTATTTACAGCATATAACTATATTACAGCCCAGGCTATCTATTACTAAAAAACATTCTACAAAATCTATTAAAATTTATATACATATATCTATTATTAACTATTTGATTTAGACAATTTATATTTATTTGATTTTTGACTCTCAAGTCCTCTACAAGTCGACAGTCCGTTAAAATATGTACAGGATTTTCTTCTTCTGCACCACATGAGCATTTAGGTGAATCCGTCTTTCTGACTTTGTACAAATATGATCTAAAGTTACCGTGTCCAGTAAAAAATTGGACATTGTAAAAGTTTGGCTTGACATATTTGGGTATTTGGGAATCAGTGAAGAAGGACTTGAAAATGGTATTAGTCTTCTCATAGTATTTCTGCAATTTTTCCCTTATGTAATTAGAAATTATATTCCTACTTGAAGAGTCAAATCGGTTGTAATTTATTTCGGTTTTCAACATGTTAGTTTCAATATATTCAGTAAGTTTGGGGACTTGTGCAAGTATATGTGTACAATCCGATGATGTTGTACTGTAGGCCTGTATACAATGTTTTAATATACTATATTGAAGAGAATTAAGTTTGTCTTTAGACTTTTTGTTTATGAATGGATACCATATTGAATAACCATAAGTAATTGTACTTCGATATAATGTCTTATACAATATCAGTCTTCGTCTAAAGTCCAGACCCCATGCTTTCTTTGTCAGGCCAAATAGGTATCCACTAGCTCTAGTTACCTTTATGATCATTTCATTAACGTGAGGCGTAAAGTCCAGTTTGCTTCTGACTCGGTGATTTTTAATAGTTACTCCTAGTATCTTAAGTTCTTCAACCGGTTTAATTAACTTGCTACCTGAGACTATTATATCGCTATTGCATTTATATAAATATAATATTTTTGTTTTTTCATCTGACAATTTTAATTTACGACTTTCACACCACTTATTGATTTTTCTTAATACATTATCTATTGTCTTTCTTAGTTGTTCAGGAGTTTTATTCCAACATATTAACGTAATATCATCTGCATATCCTATTGTTTCACAATTATCATCCAGATTATTATTCAGTATCTCATTAATAAGAATATTCCATAATGTGGGAGACAGTGGTCCTCCCTGTGGACATCCTTTACTTAGTTTCTTATTAATTTCAGTTGAGGAATATCTTAATCTTATTCTTCTATTATCAAAGTATGATTGTAGAAGTTTTATCATTGAAGCCTGCACACCATCTTCATCTAGTCTTTTCATCAGGGCCGGCCACCATGCATTATCAAACGCTGCACTAATATCCACTGCAATTATTGCTGCATATTCTCTTGCTTTATGTTCTAACGCAATTTTTATTATTTCAGTTAGTGCAGTAATAGTAGATTTCGATCTTCTAAAGCCATGTTGTCGATCACTTAGTAAATTAAAATCTTCATAATATTTTATTATTCTGTTATTAATTATTTTTTCAAATATTTTAGAAATGTTGGAATTAAGACATAAAGGTCTATAATTATTATAGTTATTAAAATCTGTTTTTCCAGGTTTCGGAATAATTATTGCCTCTGCTCTTTTCCATTCAGCAGGATAGTATTGTATGTCTAAACATTTTTGAAATAGTTTCACCAATATAGGAGCTATAAATTGTTTAGTGTGCCTTATCATGTTGTTAGAGATGTTGTCTATTCCGGGAGATTTCTTTGGATTTAATTTGTCAATCAAGTCGTTGACTTCAGTAATCATAACCATCGGTTTTTCTTTATTGAGTAGTTTTAAATTATAATTTCTTATACTTTTATGGATGTTTGTATCTTCTTCACATTTATCATCTGGAAATAAGTTATTCAATAATTCCTCACCCTTCTGCAAACATTCCATATCAGTATTACCCTCCAAAATTTGCATATTTCTCTTCCGCTTAGATCCACTTTTGATGTTTTTGTACACCTTATATAAGTTTCCATAAGGGTTGTTCGATTTGTTTTCCTCCAGAAAATTTCTCCATGATGCTTTCCTAGCTTTTTCTATTTCCCGTAAATACTTATTTCGTATGCTTTTATAGTATTGTTTAATATGATCAGGGCAATTTTTGTTTCTATAGTAACAGTTTCTAAGGTAATGACAGTGATCCTTTAGAAGCTGTAAATTCGTATTCCACCACTTATTACTAATATTATTTTTTGTTGTCATATTATTATTTACTTTAAGTGAATTATGTGCTGCCTCAATCAGTATGTTCGTAAGTTCTTTTACCGTTTGATCAATCATTTCTGGTGTATCCACTATGTCTAGCAAGTTTTCAATTTTTTCTTGTTCAGTACTGTTAATTCTCTGACTAAAACTTAACCAGTTCGCATTTTTCTCATTAAATTTCCAAGTGGAATAATATTTTTCTGAACTAAATTGTTCGTTTGTATATATTTCAAAAGATATAGCTACATGATCTGAAATTTGCGATATCTGCTGTGTCTTCCAATTTCTGATCGCCGCAATTGCCTGTTTATTTGTTAGTGTGAGATCAATCACACTTGCATCACGACACGTGAAAGTTTTATTATTATGGATAATTAAGTTTATTTCATCTATGATAGGGATCAGTCTATGTCCATTATAATTTTTCCTGATATCATACCATAACGGAGCTCTGGCGTTGAAATCGCCGCAAATTATCACCGGTATATGTAAATTTGTATTAATTAACTTCTTCATAAATTCCTCGTGCTCACTTTTCATTGAATTCGGATGTATATAAATGTTGGAAAGATATATTTTCTTACTTTTTGTTTGTATGGTTATAGTTGTAGCGAATGAGTTAGTGAATTCTGTACTTAATTGAATTTTTAAGCTGCTATTTCTTACAATTATTGCCGTATTTATATTGGGACTGTTCATCAATTGATATTTTGTACAAGGTCCTGGAAATATTACCTCCTCTTTGATTATATAAGGTTCTTGAATCATTACTATATCTGCATTTCTAATTTCATCAGATGCACAAAGCTCGTTTATGCAATTTTTGCTTTTTCTGGTATTTTGTTGAATAATTTTTATTTTGTCACTATATAGTTTTCGCCCCATCATTCTGGAAGTTTATTATTGGCCCGCATCTTCTATAGGTGTAGAATAGTCTGTTCTTTGTATTATGATTTGCATCTCTTTTTTATAGATTGGGCAGTCTTGACTATTCGGTTTATGCTCCAAATCTCGATTACTAAAATGTGGATGTTTGACGCAGTTGCAGCATTTAAATGTAGTCGAGCATTCGTGTTCTCCCTCTTTTTCACATTTAATACATTTTTTGGGATTGGGACAGTTATTCCTCTTATGATTAGGATTAAATTGAAAACAGTTCTGACATTGGTTCACTAATATTTTATCTTTAATATCGCATCGTTGAATATCCGTGTAAATTTTTCCCTTTCTCTTCATAATTTGGTAGACTCTAGGTGAAACCCTCAGTACTACATCTTGCTCTGGTCTATTGGTTTTCATTGAAAATAGCACTTTGATCTCTTCACTGAGTTGAGAAAGTTCAGGGTTCATCTCACATAACGTTGTCGATAAATTAGCTAAGTTTGTCATCTTGTTGACTGATTTTATGACTATGTTTGGATCTCTTAGTTTTGGCTTGTATATTTTACTGCACTGGTTTAGATCATCTTGCTTAGTAAAACTTTCTATCATTCGATCGATATCTTGATCTTTAGGCAATTTTATTACTGTACCTTTCCTAGTATTAAATACCTTGTTGATCCTAATTTTATTTCCCTCCTGTCGTAAAATTTGTATACTATCATTCACCTTTTGTTGTACCTGTGAGATGTTTTGATTTTCATTGGCAGTTATAATGATAGTTTGTTCCTCAGGAATTTGCTTTTCTTTTTGAATAAATTTATCTTCCCCATATTTTACCACCTCTGCATACGAGTCCTTGTTTCTGCTTTGTTTTACTATTTGGGATAAATCGTTTCTAATGTCGGTATAATTTTTCTGCATACATTCCCCAATTCCATTTAAACTCTGTTCTAGTTTCACTAATTCTATTACACTATCCTTTAGCTGTTTTGTTGTACTTTTTACATATCCAATATCTTGTTTATTCAACGTTTTTTGATTGTTATCAAATTTGTCTACAAAATATTTACATATTTCATCCAACCTGTCTAATATTAATGCATTCATTGTTTTGCATATCTATTGACAGCGTAAAATTTTAATGAATTATTAGCGTTATTTAAAGTATTTAATTCAATCCAAAAGATTTAGCAATATTAATATATAATTTCAAAATTCAATATGTTTAAATATATAATATAACAAAGGTTAAATCAAATTTAAAGTATATTTACCGGAAAATTAGGAGCGATGCAATACACGTCCACTCAGTCTGGCCGCCTGGTGGCAAAAATAGATCATACCTGTTCAAGGTGCTGATATCACTATGAAACGACACATTTGCGACATTGTCTACTATGCAAAGATTTGTCACTTTGTCTATCAATTTTGTATTTGATATGTCGATCATTAGATTGAATTCTTTCAAAAGGTCTGCACCCAGTATCCCTTTAGTGACTTTTGCTACAATGAACGGGAATGCGAGTTCCCTACGTAGTCCTAAGTCTAACGATAAGATCTTGACCCCAAAAGACTCAATTTCTGTGCCATTTGCCGCATAGAGTTTAAATTCTCTCTTGGATTCTGGTTTTGTGATCGCCGGAATTAGGCTTACTTCGGCTCCACTACCTACCAGAAAACTCATTCCCGTTTTTTTTTTTTTTTTTTGTCTTTAACAAATAGACGAGAGTTGCGACAATTATCTTGTCCAGCAGCAGAGCTTATCGCCCCTTCTACTGCTGGTTGAAGTTTCCCGAATACCTCTGGACCCATTTACATGGAGGTTTACATTTATCTGGTCGGCATTTTTTTCCAAACTTGAAATGGAAATAACATAAGCCTTCTCCTGGATCATACCTATGTGACCTTTTACTGCTTCTGGGTCTATTGCTACTGTAGCCTCTTTTATCTGTTTGGGGAACTCTTTCGATACTTAAATTTTCCATTAGTATTTCCCCAAGTTAGATATCCTATTCAAAAGTTCTGCATTAGAATTTCTTTAGCTGATGCATAAATCTCTGATTTGGGATTCATATCTACTATTTTGTTAGCCATTTCGGCTAACCTCACCAACTTCTCTTCAGACACTAGCAGGATATTTTTGATCGTGTCTGGCATTTTATCTAGCCATAAAGTTTTTAACACGCTATCAGATATGCTGTCTGTAGCTAGGGATCTCATTTTTTGAAGCAACTGGCTAGGTTTACTATTACATAATTCTATCACTGATATCAACTTTTTTATTTTCTTAGATTCACTTTCTTGGAAAGTGTTGAGGAGTCTTTTTGGCCAGCGAATATTTGTAACTTGCAGGCACATTCCCAACGATGTCCCAGATGATCTAAATATATTTAGGCTCCAGTTGAGCAACCAAATAATTGAATTTTGTGGTTTCTGATGTGATCCTTGTAATAAAAAACTGTGCCTCTACTTGAAAAAGCCATATATCGGGTTTTTCTGTCCAGAAAGGCGGGATTTTAATACTTACTTTATATATTTCAGTTTGCAAAACGTCTAATTGCGCCATTTAGATTTTTTTAAATAGATATTTTAAAAACAAAAATTGGCGACAAGAACCGTACAGCTAAGCAAATTTTTGATATAAATAAAACGTGAACTTACACGTGGCTTGCTGTGTCGAACTAGGCCTGACTGGCAACTTTGGCTTCGTAATTTTCTTGCTTGCGCGCTTTTGTTGCTACGTCCTTGAAATTCTGGCTCACCAGTTGTGTTTTCAGGGATTCAGAATGAGAAATTCATTCACCATTGGTTAAAAGAAACGTTTATTTATTAATTTATATCCATGCAAATTATCTCATTCTTTTTAGCCATTTGATATTTATTCAGCTAGACGGTGGCAATCATCAGCAACTTTCAGTTGCATGATAAGGAGATGCCCTTTATTTTTCTTAGAATTAATTATTTTTTTAATTTAAATTTTTTATATATACAGGGTGATCCAAAATTCCCGCACTATTTTAAAAATTAATAACTCCGCGAATATTTGCGCTAGAGCAATGCGGTAAACACCATTGTGTTCAGGATGCAATGGGATTTTTTATGGCAAATAATGAAAAATTCGAAATTGATTTTAGTTACAATTTTATTCGCCAGATGGCGCACTACCAAAATCAGAGATTCAGCGGCCAAATTGTTTGATAAATTGAAAAATATAACTGATCGACACGTATTTTTCCTTTTTGAATACCAGGAAATAACCCTAATAACATCAAATAACAAATTAATAAAACACCTCTTCGCCAAAAGTATGAAGAATTGGTTAACAATTTTTAAATACAATCAGAGATATGTAAAATAGGTAAATGCAAATTAAAACATGTAGCAAAAAAAAAATATTGATATTTTAGATACGGTTTGTGTTTCCAAAGATAATAAATTTCTAATATTTTTTAAATTCAACTCTCTATCAGTATCGATTATATTTATTTTTTTTCATTTGAAAAATATGTATCTATCTCTGATAATTTATTTTACTCTGGAATGCAGTTGTTGTTGTCGTGTCCAATAAAGAGCCTCAGATGTATCCATGCATCTCTATCACAGCAGCAGCAATGTCCACTATCTTGGGTGTGTAAAGCTGCTGCTCTGGATCTATGTCAAATTCCTGCAAGGCTGCGGCCATTGCTGGCTATGAGAATATGTGGGTAGTTGTAAGTTCCACACCAGGACAATTGTTGCATGCCCTATAGATTATTGTACCATCTGGATGTATTGCCATTCCTTTATAGTGTTTTGTTCTAAGTCTTGTTATAGTTTTTGTCATTTTTCTCTCAGTGTTTATTTCGCATTTTGATTTTTTTCTTATTTTTGTTCAATTATATTGTATTTTTCCAAAGCATCAGCGTCAAATAATGGCATTTGTTCTTTCCTTTGGCTCAACTTTCTGGCTTCCTTTGCCAATTCAGATGCCATTTCATTACCCCCGATCCCAGCATGGGCAGGGATCCATTGTAGAATGCAATTATTCTCCAATGGTTCCAGTTGGGTAAGTAACGAGTGTATTTTCCGTGTGATTTTAGTATTGCCCTTCTGAATTGCTTCTAGAGCGGATATGGAGTCGCTGTATATTAAATTTCCTTCTGCTTGATGCAGGGATGGTTGGTTAAGGCATACATCAAGGGCTTTCCAGATAGCCGTCAGTTCACAAGTGAAGTTTGACGAAATCTGTCCTGCTCCTTCTTTGATTTTGATGTGCGTTCCATCTTGTAGTATTATGTTAATTCCGGCCCCTCCATAACTCAGGGTAAGGTCTGAAGATCCATCTGTATATGCTGTGGTGGCCTAGCATTTTTAATCAGGAATTTGTACTATGAAGATATAGCCGTTAATATTCCAAACACATCAGACCTCGAAGCCCAAGGTATCAAAGTCTACCTCAATCAAAACAAAGCCATCAACATATACAATATGTATCACCCTCCAAACAATACATTTATTGACGATGGAACAATGGCTCAATTTCTTACAGACAACTCTTATTGTATGTGACCTTAATGCCAAACATCAACTATGGGGATGTTCCACGCCAAACCCAAGAGGCAGAATACTTTCAAACATATTTGACGACAATGCCATCATGTGCTTAAATGATGGGAATCCTACCCATCATTCATACAGCTATAATACTGTACAAGCCCTTGATATAAGTTTTTACTATCCTGACATTTTCCACAAATGCAAATAGCAAATATTAAAAAGTATTTTAAGTGATCATTTGCCTAATTTGATAGAAATTAGCACCAAGACCAAAACCAGCTCAATTAAGAAAAATTCTGGAACTTCAAAAAGGCTAATTGGATATCTTTCGAAAACACCATTATTAAAGCAGCCACAGTTTCAATACCAAGAGGTAATATTAAGAAATGGATTCCAAATTATACACACCAGGCAAAAAATATTCAAACACTTATAACTAAAAGAAATGAACTACAAAAAAGAGCACCCAAAACCAAACAAATTGTAGAACTGAACTGAACATTGTGAATGCAAAAATAAAAAGATTTTACGTAAACGTGAAAAGGGAAAAATGGAAACAAACTTTTGAAAACCTGAACCCAAGAAACCCAAATACAAAACTTTGGAATTTGGCAAAACAAATTGACAGATCCCAATCACAAACTAATGACAAAATTGCTGCCAATCTTTTAGGTAATTCATATCAAATAAGTAGTAAAATCAAGGTTGAAACAAAGGCCCGAAGGATTATTCATGACTGTAAAAATGTCACCAGCACTCATAATATTTTCCATGAAAAAAATCAATATGAAAGAGCTAGCTTATGCATTAGAAAACACTGACCTAAACAAGACTCCTGGGCCAGATGGAATCCATGGCCGAATGATATCAAACTTGGGCAAAATTGGCAAAGAAAGACTTCTTAATATTTTCAATAACTCCTGGAAAACTGGAAAATTGCCTCAATACTGTAAAATGCAACAATAATTCCCATTTAAAAACTTGACAAATCTGCTGATGACCCAAAAAACTACCGATCTATCTCCCTCACAAGTATTTGCTGAAAATTAATGGAAAAAATTATACTCAGACGACTCACCTACCACCCCGACACAAGAAATCTCTTACCAGAAGAACAATATGGATTTAGGAAAGGACATGGGACAATAGACCAACTCTTATTTTTCACACAAAAGGTAAATGATGCACAAAACAGAAAACCAACTAACCACACAATAGCTGCTTTTTTAGACCTTACACAAGCTTTTGATAAGGGGGGTATGGAAAAACAAGTTAATTACAAAATTATACAAACATTTCAAAATTGATGGAAAAGCTATCACTTGGATAAATGATTCCCTTAAAAATAGATACATCAGGGTCAAATATAATGGCACTCTATCTAAAACCTTCAAATTGTATCAAGGATTACTACAAGGATCAGTCCTTAGCCCAAATCTCTTCACCCTATTTATTGCAGGCATAGAAGAAAAATTTTCACATAAAACCAATATTGGACTTTTCCCTGATGACATTATTCTATGGAGCAGCAACACTAACTGGAAAAAAGCTGAAAGAGATTTGAACAAGACTCTTCTCCACCTAGAAAAATTTGCAAATAAACATAAATTAGAATTTAACCCCCAAAAATTTGAAACCTGTCTTTTTACTACCGATAAGAAACTATACAAAATAAGACCAAATATTATTCTGAAAGAACAACAATTACAATATAATAAACATCCTAAATATCTCGGCTACACCCTGGATCCAGACATTAACTCCAGTAAACATATTGAAGGAGTTGTTAGAAAAGGAAGAGACCGACTAAAAATCTTGAAATGTATTTCAGGAAGAGTGGGGAGCTGAAGCAACAACACTAAAATTAAATTACACATCTCTAATGAGACCTATCTTGGAATATGGATATCAAATCTATGGTGCAGCATCTGAAACAAATCTAAAATCACTGGAAAGGATACAACTAAATGCAGCTAGAATTATTACAGGTCTTCGAAATACCTGCCCTAATAATATTGTACTTTACGAGGCAGGCATTATTCCCTTAAAGGATAGAAGAAGCTACAATCTGCCAAAATATATAAACAAAATCAAGAGTTATGAAAACAAACACAGAACTTTCAATTACATACTTAATTGGGAATCCAATATAAGACTCAAAAAAGAAGGCCCTCTCCACCTGGCCAAAAGAAATTGATTTTTAAAATATAAAGTGGAAAAATATTATTTAGCAGAAAAAATATCTCCATGCGAATCACTAACAAAATGTTATTTTTAATGCCACTTTAAATGAACCCACCAACAAACAATACCAAAATCCAGAATACTTAAAACAATTATCATTAGAAATGATTAATAAAATTCCTAAAAATGTAATAACTATCTATACCGATGGTAGCAGAGACGAGTTGGGACACACTGACAGTGACTCTCTCATTAAAACCATAAATGGCAATGAGAAAATAAACAGAAGAATCCCAGATTTTAGCTCAGTCTTCAGATCCGAACTTATAGCCATCTATGAAGCCTTAAAATCCATCAGAAACACTAAACATCACGATATATGGATTCTTACTCATAGTAGAAGTGCCATACAACACTTGAGTCACACAGGGGAACTTAGAGACAAAGTAAGCAGGAACATAATTGGTTATCTCCAAAAACTCTCAATACCTCAAAAATTCACCTTCAATGGATACCCTTACATGTTAGCATTGAAGGCAATGAAGCTGCTGATGCGCTAGCAAAAAAAAAGGCACAAAAGAACCCTTACTACAGAAAAATAAACTTACTTTTAAAGAAATAGAAACAGTAGCCAAAACAAAAATAAACAAGAACTGGAGGATCCCACCTAAGCACAGTTGGTACACCCTAGAAGCAGATGGCCACCCAGACCTTTCGGTCCACAAGCCGGCATCCGAAGCATGCCCTTCGCTGCTATTCTGTTCAACTCATAAGCCAAGTAACGGTATCCAAGCTAGAGCTTGGAGATTGTACCTGGAAACACCACCTCCCAGACAACAGTCTGGAAGGATTTCTATACCGGTGGCCTTTAAACACAGCAAAAGAGGAAAGGGGAGGCGGCCCCCGGTCGACTCTGTTCACTCACAGTTGAGGAAAAGCTCAGATGCCACGTCGTAGGCTTTCTCAAGAAGCTTGCTGTGGTTTCTCAGCAGCTTACTCTCGATCGCGCCCCTCGCCCTCCTTCTCTCTTCCTGCACACCCACTACCCTTGGACAATCCAAGACGTAGTGGCGTGCATCCACATCCCTTTCTTCATAGACGCAATCAGGGTTTCTCTTAATTTTAAATCTGTGGAGACTTGGGGAAGAGCCCATGTTCCGAACTACCTTAATGAATTTGTGGGACATTACCTTACAGAGGTACTTGGGTGTTGTTACCCGATTGAATACCTCTCTCCCTTCACACTTTTCCTCCATCTGTCCAACCATAAGTCCTGGACGTGCCCCCTGATCCTCCTATAAACTTCTTTCTTGGTCACTGGGGTCCTCAGTGATCTACCTCTAAAGCCTCCTGCCTCAGCGAGCCTGTCTGCGAACTCATTACTTTCGATGAGGCTGTGTCCCCTAACCCTCCGGAGCCCGCGTTATCATCTCCAGCTCCTGGATTATTTGATGCGCGAGTTGCCCTTTCACCAGATTGATGGCGACGAGGGCCAACATACAATCTGAATAGAGGCGGTCCGGGCTGAAGTTCTTCTCGGCACACACTCTGAGGGCTACCCTGATCGCAACCAGCTCGGCTGAAAAGACCAATTCGTCCACTCTGAGTGTTAAGCTTTCTTGGAATATCAGCTCTCCATTAGTGAAAATCACTACTCCAGCTCCAGTATTGGTTCCAGACTTACTACCATCAGTGAAAACCTCCGTGTCAATCCCTGTCGGCCCTCCAGGACTCCAATTCCACTTTGGCAACCACTGCGGAGGCTTCCTTGGGTCCCTCTTCCATTCCAGGGCACTCGCTTTAAGTCCCAGGGCATCTTCCTTGTTCTCCCAGATCTTCTGTCTGATGGTCTCCTCCTCTAGTTTCAATCCCAGGGGAATAAGCCCAGCGAGGACCAGAAAGGCCTCACTGCTGGTAGTGCGATATCCCCCTGTGATTCTGAGTGCCGCTGTCCTCTGCACGCTCTCTAGAGTTTTTTCCACCTTCTGATCCCTGTTATAGCAGGATTGGCTCGACACAGGAGAGGCAGAGGTTCCTAAAAATAGTACCCTCCTTCTTCCCCCCCCCCCTATTGAGAGCCAACCAGGACAGGCCTGCACAACGCCTCCCTGCCTCTCGTCACCATCTCCTCCGCCTGGTATTGCCAACCCATCTTGTCATCAATGACCACCCCCAGGATGGTCATCCTATTGACCAACGCTACCCTCCGTCCTTGCATCCGGATAGCCGGCTTGTGCTCTCATTTGATCCCTTTCCTTTTAGTTCTTATGTCCCTAGGCTTAAAGTTGAGGGCTTTAGTTTTGGAGACATTGAACTTAAGGCCAGAGTCATGGGCCCAGTTCGAGAGGATTTGGAGAGAAGCTTCAACACACTTCTCAGACTTCGCTCTCGAAGCAGCCTCAATGATGAGGAACTGGTCGTCAGCATAGAGAACCAGCCAGGCTCCCTCAGGTAGCTCCTCCTGGAAAACGGTGTTTACCAGGATATTCCACATAATAGGTCCGCAGCAAGAGCCCTGGGGGCAACCCCTAGCACAGTTTCTTTCCAACTTCCGCCCACCAAAACTGAAGCTAATCCGTCTATCCCTCAGGAAGTCACGAACCAAGCTGCACAAATTATCAGGACAACCCATGTCCATCAAATTTCATCAGCTTTTTCCAGCTCATGGAGTTGAACGCGCCATCAATTTCCAGGGCCACGAGAAGAACCCAAGCACCCTTATTTAAGCCCATCTCAACCCCCTCTAACACCTCGTTCAGAGCCTTGGTTGTGGAGTTCCCTTCCCTAAAACCATGTTGAAAAGAGGAAAGGAGCTCATTACTCTCTAGCCAGTGCTTCAGTCGCTGAGCTAGTAGGCTATCCAGGACCATACCTAGACACACTAGTAAAGAAAGCGGACGATAATCATTAGGAGAATTACCCTTTCTACCAGACTTTTCGAGAAGCACTACTCGGGCAACCTTCCATGCCTCAGGAAAAGTACCAGTGTCCAGGCACCTATTGAAAAAACCTGGCAAGAAGTGATGGGTGCATTCTTAACAGGGCTTTCACGACCGTGTTATCGATCCCTTCGAGACCAGAAGATTTCCTTTTCCCGAACTTGAAAGCCGTCAGTTTCACCTCATTCTCAGAAAAGGGCGGATCCACCAAACCACAAGTGGTCAGAGAGATCTCGTCCTCTGGTTCCTCGTTTCCGAAGTGCCGATCCAAGTTGTTTTTATTTTATCTTCTGCTTTCGAGCGAGTAGGTCTAGAACACATTCTCTCCGAATTTTCTCATTGTTGGTGTATGAAACAGCACCAGTGATTATTTTGGCCGCTTTTGCTTGAACACTGTCTAGTCTTACTTTTAGTGATGAGCTTGAGGGAGCCCAGACCGGTGTTGCATATTCCATTATCGGCCTTATTAAGGTGATATATGTTGTTCTAAGAATTCTGGGTTTTTCTCCCCAATTTGTTCCACATAGCCATCTCAGAATGTTTAGTTTTCTGGTAGCTCTATTTGAGGTGCTAATTATGTGTTTTGAAAATTCCAATTCCTCATCAATGACAGTTAAAATAATTTTATTGACATCTTGTCAATACATACAGAGTGCACAGTCTGCACTATTTAAAAAAAGATAATATGCATTATATACATGTGATATCTTGGGACCTCTGGGACCAGTGTTACCTGATGCTAGACGAACCTCGATGTCAACTCTACCGTGCAGTCGTGGTGGAAGGTGACACAGCTGGGCCAAAGGTGAAATAAGCAAATAGAGATTCCACTTAGAAGCGTCTGAACGTCAAGTAGGAATGGGACGAGGAGATTTCTGGCAGGAAAGGGTTTACCTTTTATCGGAGCGTCCGGTGGACAGGGACTGGAACGAAGACTAACTAAGGACTGACTAACTGAGGATCGGGGCCTCCTTTTATAGCTGAGCTGGGTCCGAACAGGTCACTGCTCTTTTCTGACGTAAACAGGGGGGGGGGGGGAGTTTTATTATCCAGGAGGGCCACGACTTCGTAAAAGTTGGACTGGGTTTGCTAGGCCTTCTCTCCTATTTTCACCTAAGCCTGATTAGTTTTAACCTTAATTTTCTCCTGTTAGTCTCCATTCCTTCTATCTGTACAGTTGCTATACTTTATTAGATTCTTACGCGGTACAGATTGATGTTAGTTGAGGCTTTTTATTTGCAGTAAATAAGAATTTATATACATTTACGTGGTGGAACATGTGGTAGTAGATATCTGGACTATTCACAACAATTCCATGGTCTTAAATCATCACATACACTATGTACAATGAATATGGCGCCTCTGCCAGCGCTGCAGAGTTTGGTGGAGAATCGCCAGTTGGTCTCCAGCGACACCACGCATTTTGCGATCTACGATGAATACCTAGATCGCGTACTTCGCCGCTTAGGAGATGGTGATGGAGCGGTCCTCGAGACCAACTGGAAAGATCCAGGACTGCAGTATCACACGTTCTTTCTTCCTTGGAAAATTTTCCATTGACCCAAACCTTTAACCTTCTTCCCCTTAAGAAGTCTGCAATCCAGGTTAAGGTTTCTCCTCTTACTCCGATGTTGTGCAGCTTTTCACGTAATTTATCCCTCCACACTCGATCAAAAGCTGAGGTCATATCAAGGAATATAGCCGTGGTCTTCTTTGGCGGTTTTTCCTGGAAAGAATCTATTATTGATTGACAGAAGTAGAACAGTTGATCAGTCGTACAGTGCTGGGATCTATAGGCAGTTTGGTAGAAGTTTATTTTATTATTGTTAGTGAGCCAGACTATGAGCCTAGAGTGGATAATTCGTTCTGTTATTTCACAAAGTATGCTGGTGAGAGCAATTGGCCGATAGTTCTTGGATTCCTTGGCATCTTTGTTTGGTTTCAGTATTGGCACAGTAATTGATATCTTCCAATTCTTTGGTAGTTCACCAGTTTACCATGAAATGTTCAGTATTCGTAGGAGTTGTTTATTAGTTTGTCTTCAAAGTGTTTAATAATTTGACCAAAGATTAGATTATCTCTTGGTGACCTCTTAGATTTTTTTATTGATGAGTTTAGCTCATTCAGTGTGAAGTCTCTCGAGAAAATATATTGTTGATGGAAGTTTCTTGCTTGTTTAACTAACTGGTTTATATTATTTTTAGAGTCCTGTCTTCAATAGTATATTTGAGTATGGAAGTGCTTGAAAGATATTCAGCAATTATGTTAGTCATCTGTTTGTTCTCGTTCTCGCTGTTCTATTCATATCGGTTAGAGTATTGGAGGATTGGTGTTGGTTTTGATTCTTTTCTAACACTCTAATCATATTCCAGTGTTGGCTGTCCTTTCTTGGATCCATTTTCTCGCAGAACTCTGCCATTCTTCTCTTGTTTGCATATCCAAATTTCTTGTTCTATTTTGTGACTAATTTGAATGTGTTACTTTCTCTTTTCTTCTGTTTTATTCTTTTGAAGAAGTTCATTGATATTGTCTCTCTCTGCAATCATTGCCTCGATGTTGTGGTCCTTCCAGTAAGGTATCCACAGGTCTAACGTCTCCTTCTAGGTATCGATGCTTTTGCAGCTTTTGATATATTCGAAGAGAAGTTTTCCAAGTTTTTGTCAAGCGTTCTGTAATTCAATTTTTCGTTGCACAGTTCTTCAAGCTTTTCTGTGAATTTTTTTCAAGTCGGCTTTCCTAAAGTTCCATGTTCTTTTATTCTGTTGGACATTCTCAATTTTGAAGTTTAGGGTTGGTAAAATTGGTCTGTGGTCACTGATTGCACTTCTCAGGATTTTCCATTGTGTTGTGGGTGCGATGTTGAAATGTATCGCTGTGATGTCTATTGCGGATTCTGTGCCTGTCGACTTGGATAGATAGGTGTTCTCTCCCTTATTTAATGGTGTAAGGTCGAGGTCGGTTAGCATGTCCTCAACCTGTTGACCTTTGTTATCCTGGACAGGTGATCCCCAAGTTGAACGTTTGGCGTTAAAATCGCCGAGTATGATTGTGATATCCGAAGAGGCTTCACTTAATGTCTATTGTGTGTACCCATACAAAATTCAAAGATTTCACGAGCTGAAAGTTGGCGATTTTGAGATGCGTCAAGAATTCGCTGCATGGGTTTTCCGGAAAATTGATATTGATGAAAACTGGCTGTCGAATGTTCTGTGGACAGATGATGCTCACTTTTCTCTAAACGGAGAATCTAACATTCAAAACAGCCGCTTTTGGGCAACAGAAAACCCTTGGATTTTTACATAAATGCCACTTTATGAGCCTAGAGTTACAGTTTTGTGTGGGTTCACTTCTTCTTTTATTATTGGGCCATTTCTCTTTGAAAAATCAATGGAAGAACTTTTAAAACCGTTTTTGTAACTGGTGAACGTTATGTTCATATGGGGTATTCCCATATTGCAGGGAAAAAGCACTAATCGAAATAACATTCATGAAAGTTGGAGGACCTCCTCATATCTCCCGCGGTGCCAAACAATTGCTGAAGAATACATTCGTTGAAAATCGTGTGATAAGTCGCCACTTTATATACCAGTGGCCTCCAAGATCACCAGACTTGACGCCTTGCGATTTTTGTTTATGGGGGTATATTAAATCGTGTGTTTATCGATGCTGGCCTACCACATTGGCCATGTTAAAGGCTTCTATCAGATGGCACGTTTTATCAATTTCAACAGATATGTTATTTAATGCTGTCCATTCTGTCATTTATCGTCTGCAGGCGGTGATTGAGAATGAAGGGTGCCACATTGAGCAAGGATTGTGACCTAATACAAGAGAGAAGGCAGTTACCTCATGTGTTATATAAGCTGCCATGTATTATATTATCTACCAATATTTTGCAGCTCTTTGTGTTGGGATATGGGGATAATAAATGCTGTCCTCACATCTTGACTTTTCTTTTTGTGAACAGTAATGTTTTGTTTGTCATTTGCTCACATATTATTTCGTGCAAACCAGAGTGTTATAACTTCTCGAATAACACTGGTGCACACAATTTTCCCCTTATGTTTAGTTTTTCGCTTTTCGCTCATTAGAAGAAATAGCATAAGGAATATTTTCTGTACATCAATAACTTTAGAAATTTTGTGCAAAAAATAATACAAAATGATTTTACTACCACGTTTTTCAACGCAAAAGGTCGATTTGAAAATTATTTTTATTTGAGGGGACACATTTTTTAAAATTGGGTACAGTATGAGAGAGAGTTGAATTAAAAATATTAGAAATTTATTATCTTCGGAAACACAAACCGTATCTAAAATATCATTTTTTTTGCTACATGTTTTAATTTGCATTTACCTATTTTACATATCTCTGATTGTATTTAAAAATTGTTAACCAATTCTTCATACTTTTGGAGAAGTGGTGTTTTATTAATTTGTTATTTGATGTTATTAGGGTTCTTTCCTGGTATTCAAAAAGGAAAAATACGTGTCGATCAGTTATATTTTTCAATTTATCAAACAATTTGGCCGCTGAATCTCTGATTTTGGTAGTGCGCCATCTGGCGAATAAAATTGTAACTAAAATCAATTTCGAATTTTTCATTATTTGCCATAAAAAAATCCCATTGCATCCTGAACACAATGGTGTTTACCGCATTGCTCTAGCGCAAATATTCGCGGAGTTATTAATTTTTAAAATAGTGCGGGACTTTTGGATCACCCTGTATTTAGAGCATAGTCACCATAAACTTCCACTGAAATAAAATGACTCTCAGCAGCTTTTTTCTTCATATTGAAGTAATGAAGTAAAATTCTCCACAAAAACACATTATTTGGTTCAAAAATTGACATTTTAGGAACAAACAGAAACTAGGTTGTTCACACTTCAGAGAAATGACAGCTACTTAAAAAAGGAAGCCTTATGATTACGCTTTAAAAAAATCGTCTTGCCAAACGAAACAATGAAATAATAAACTTGTAGCACCATCTTTAGCAAAATGGCACGAACTTATTTATACTCCCAATACTATTTTTTCACAAAGTTTCGCGTTCTCACGCAATTCTTAACTACCCGTTCATGATTTTTCAGGATGCCTAAATGACCAGTTTTTTGGTCGTTGGGGTACAGCTTGCACCATGCTTAGGAAGTCTAACAGCCGAAACGTGTACGTGGTTCACTTTTCTTGATTAATCAAGAATGGATATTTGGTCAATTCTGGAATAACTA